>CM029676.1:17979861-18673181 GCA_017311315.1 Dendrocalamus latiflorus
CGTCAGGCGCGTCAACACTTTCATCATATTGAACCCAGCATTTCAAAGCTATTTCCTTTTAAATTAGCAACTTGCATGCTATTATTTCATGAAATATGTTATGTTGATTTCAGCAAGTTAGTTAAACCCTGTTGTTGCTGTTGTGTATATCATTCTCCTTGCCAAACTTGGAAATATGAACCTTGTCGCCATAGTAAGAATTAACATATGATTTCACAAATTAAGTCCTTATTTATATGGCATGCTTAGGAATGCTAGCTACTTGGGGTGACACTAATGCCCCAAGGAATTGAAGGAACGCGCGTAGGCTACGATAGCAGAAAAAAAAATTTCTACCGCGCACACCAGGACATCATGCTAAGGAGGGATCATGGATCGTTACCACTAGACGCGCAGCGCAGCGGAAGAAGAGTTGGAGAAGCCGATCCAACCACGCGCGTCGAGGTAGTAGTGGAAGTAGCCGATCGTCCCGAACAGATCGTCTCCTCCACGCGATCAACCACACCACGAGCAGATCCAATCTGTAGGTTGTTGATGCCGATCAATGCCGCAACGAGCAGCGCCTCCACCGGTATCCACACATCCGGGGCTGGAACGCCGATCGTGAGTGTACCAGCACTCGCGAGCGGCTAGGGTTTGGCTCGGGAGGTGGCGGCTAGGGTTTTTCTCGGGAAGAACAGAAGCGTGCATCCCTCAGCCCCCCGCCTCTATATATATAGACCTCCTCACTTGGGCCTCGAGGACCGAGGCCCAATAGGAGTCTATCCGGATCTCTATCCGAATTGAGCCCACATCCGAATCACATTCGAATTAGTGTTCCAACCCGTTAAGTGTGCGACCCTGTAGGTTCACGTATACTTGGTCACGACCCGGAAACGCCTTTCTGGTCACCCTGTTAATAGCGGCCTCTAGCAAGACATATTAACCCCAAAGTATACGTAAAGATCATATCGGCTGAACCTGTAATGTTCTCATGTACGAATCCCTTTGCCTCACGATATAGATTAAGCTCAAGGCGAGACCTGTGTCATCCTCTTAATAGCTCAATTACTCTCTCGATTCCGTGATGGATTATAAACTCGTGATTGACTCCTCAATCACCTTGGCATGGCCATGCACTTTCATAATCCATTACATCGAGGGGCCCAGAGATATCTCTCCCATAAGGAGGGGCAAATTCTATCTTGATCATTCACATCCCACTACATGTTTCATAGCAAACCCGAAGACTACTTTTATGACTACCCAGTTACGGAGTAGTGTTTAGTAGTCCCAAAATAAGCTACTACGCATGTTGGGAACCATGATGATCTCAAGTCTAAGGATTCCACATAAACACTACTTGAGACCAACTGATGACACATGGAATCTCTGCAGTGTCTCATGGCGGGTCTATCCAACATATGTTCACTAACACATGTACATATTATTGATTTGGTATCTCCATACCATGATCCATGAGACATGATCATCAATCAATACATATGCTGATCTTTGAATCATATTTGTTCCTCATATGATATATAATCAGGGATCATTTAGAAATAGCAACATTTTGGCATTAAGAGTCTCATGAATAAGTCACATACTCATTGATCAATAATGATAATGTCTATTTCAAGGAACAAACTAATGCATCATAAACATAGTATGTGATATATTCAACATCTCCATGTTGCCTCTAGGGCATATCACCAACAGTCTCCCACTTGCACTAGAGTCAACCATGTAGGTATCTAATACCCATTGCCCTAGTGTGAGCCTCATGCTTTGGCTGGGGAAGCGGCTTTGTCAACGGATCTGCAATGTTCAAATCCGTTTGTACTTTGCATATCTTCACATCGCCTCTCTCCACAATCTCGCGGATGAGATGAAATCGCCATAGAATGTGCTTAGACTTCTGGTGCGATCTAGGCTCCTTGGCTTGCGCAATGGCCCCACTATTGTCACAGTAGAGGTCCATTGGGCTGGAGGCACTAGCCACCACACCAAGCTCAGAAATAAATTTCTTGATCCAAACAGCCTCTTTAGCAGCTTCAGAGGCTGCTATGTACTCGACTTCTGTTGTAGAATCAGCAACCGTCTCCTGCTTGGAACTCTTCCAGCTCACCGCACCGCCGTTCAGGCAGAACACAAATCCAGATTGCGATCTGAAATCATCTTTGTCAGTTTGGAAGCTAGCATCGGTGTAACCATTTACAACGAGCTCTTCCTCACCCCCATAGACGAGGAACACATCTTTAGTTCTTCTCAAGTACTTCAAGATGTTCTTTACGGTAATCCAGTGACTTTCACCTGGATCTGACTGGTATCTACTTGTAGCACTTAAAGCATACGAGACATCTGGACGTGTACAAAGCATGGCATACATAATGGACCCCATAGCCGAAGCATATGGAATCGCATTCATTTTATCCCGCTCATCAGGTGTACTAGGACACTGACTCTTGCTAAGATTTATACCATGTGACATAGGTAGGAAGCCTTTCTTGGAATCCTGCATGTTGAACTTTTTCAACACCTTGTCAATGTACGTATCTTGGCTTAATCCAATTAGCCTTCTTGATCTATCCCTATAGATCTTGATGCCCAGAATATATGCCGCCTCTCCTAAGTCTTTCATAGAGAAACTATTTTTCAATGAAGACTTAACAGATTCGAGCATAGGAATGTCATTTCTGATCAGTAATATGTCATCCACATATAAGACCAGAAATACGAGTGCGCTCCCACTAGCCTTTTTGTAAACACAAGGCTCTTCTTCGTTCTTGATGAAACCAAACCCTTTGATTACTTCATCAAAACGAATGTTCCAACTCCGAGATGCCTGTTTTAATCCATAAATGGATCTTTGCAGCTTGCATATCTTTCCAGCTGATTGCGGATCGACAAAACCCGTGGGCTGTGTCATGTACACATCCTCACTCAGATTTCCATTCAGGAAAGCTGTTTTGACATCCATTTGCCATATTTCATAGTCGAAATAAGCAGCAATCGCTAGAATGATCAGAATAGACTTAAGCATTGCGACGGGCGAAAAAGTTTCATCATAATCAACACCTTGAATTTGTTTGAAACCTTTGGCCACCAATCGCGCTTTATAGATGTGAACATTTCCATCTATGTCTATCTTTTTCTTGAAAACCCATTTGCACTCAATGGTTTTAACACCATCAGGTGGATCAACCAAGTTCCAAACTTGATTACTGTGCATGGATTCAATTTCGGATCTCATGGCTTCAAGCCATTTCTCAGAGTCTGGTCCCACCATCGCTTCTTCATAGGTCTTAGGCTCATCGTTGTCTAACAACAATATGTCCCGTTGTTGAGTAGTCAAGAACATGTACCTCTCAGGTGCACGACGTGACCTCTCTGACCTACGTGGTGCCGGTGTATCCACAACAGGTTCTTCAACAGTTTGTTCATCCTGTTGTGGTTCTGTAGGAGCTGAAATGTTTTCAGGTGTTTCTCGAATTTCTTCAAGTTGCACCGTGCTCCCACTATCCCTTCTTGAGAGAAACTCTTTCTCTAAGAAGACACCATGCCGGGCGACAAACACTTTGCCTTCTCCTTGATTATAGAAGTAATATCCTTTTGTTTCCTTAGGATACCCGATAAAGAAGCATTTATCAGATTTAGGAGTGAGCTTATCAGATTGTAAACGTTTTACATAAGCCTCACATCCCCAAATCTTAAGAAAAGACAAGCTAGGACGTTGTCCTGTCCACATCTCATATGGTGTCTTTTCTACTGCTTTTGATGGAACCCTGTTTAGTGTGAAAGCGGCTGTTTCAAGAGCGTACCCCCAAAAAGACAACGGAAGATCACTTTGGCTCATCATGGAGCGCACCATATCTAATAAGGTGCGATTTCTCCGTTCAGATACCCCATTCTATTGAGGTGTTCCTGGCGGAGTCAATTGTGGAACAATTCCACAATGCTTCAGATGATTGCCAAACTCATGGCTCAAATACTCGCCTCCACGATCAGATCGTAGAAACTTAATTGTCTTGCCTAAATGATTTTGCACTTCATTTTGGAATTCTTTGAACTTTTCAAAGGATTCAGACTTATGCTTCATCAGGTAGATATACCCATATCTACTAAAGTCATCAGTAAAAGTTATGAAGTACTGAAAACCACCTCTGGCTGTTGAGCTCATTGGTCCACATACATCAGAATGTACGAGTGCCAATAAGTCACTTGCCCGTTCACCTTGACCGGTGAAAGGTGCCTTTGTCATCTTGCCAAGTAAACAAGATTCGCATGTCTCAAATGATTCAAAATCAAATGAGTGCAGAATACCATCTCTATGGAGCTTCTCCATGCGTTTCTCATTTATGTGACCTAAGCGACAGTGCCAAATAAATGTGGGATTCAAATCATTCGAACGTTGCCTCTTTGCATTAATGTTATAGACCGGTGACTCTTCAAGAGTAAGAACATATAACCCATTCACCAATGGAGTATGACAATAGAACATATCTTTCAAAATAAAGAGAACAACCATTGTTCATAGATCTAAAGTCATAACCTTCTGCTTGCAAACATGAAGCAGAAATAATGTTCTTGGAAAGAGATGGAACACAATAACAATTATTCAATTCCAAAACTAATCCTGAAGGTAAAGACAATGGCATGGTGCCAACAGCCACCGCAGCAACTTTTGCTCCATTGCCAACGCAAAGATCCACTTCGCTCCGCCTCAAACTTCTACTTCTTCTTAGCCCCTGCAACGATTTGCAAATGTGAGCAACCGATCCGGTATCAAATACCCAAGAATCAGTGGATGAAGTAGCAAGATTGATCTCTATAACATTTATACCTGGAGGGGAAGTCGTACTTCCCTTCTTATTCTCAAGATCCTCCAAGTACTTTGGGCAGTTCCTTTTCCAATGTCCTGATTGCTTACAGTAGTAACAATCTGCATTAGGAGCAGCGCCCTTCTTGACTTGCTTGGCCTTAGAGTTGCTCGCGATCTCATCGGGAGCTAACTTTCTTTTGACCGTGCCTTTCTTGACATTGGGCTTGCCCTTGCCTTTCTGCATCATCATCACATGATTGCTGCTTTTCTTAATGCTTTCCTCGGCAGCTTTTAGCATCCCATGCAACTCAGCCAAGGTCTTATCCATGTTGTTCATGTGATAGTTCAGTATGAATGGCTCAAAGCTCGGGAGGAGCGACTAGAGAATCACATCAGTAGCCAACTCTTGGCTAAGGGGAAAACCAAGCTTTTCCAGACTCTCAATGTAGCCAATCATCTTAATCACATGAGGGCTGACGGGATTCCCTTCTGCAAGCCTGCACGCAAACAAGGACTTTGAAGTGTTGAATCTCTCAGCCCTTGCTTGGTTCTCAAACATACCACGCAACCCCACAATGATATTGTAGGCATCTGTGTTCTCATATTGCTTCTGAAGCTCAGAGGACATTGTGGCAAGCATGAGACAGCTCACATCAAGGCAATCATTCGTTTGCTTCTCATAAGCTCTCCGTGCAGCCGCAGTAGCATTATCAGGCAAGTCATCAGGATAAGGATACTCAAGGACATACTCCTTGCGCTCTTGCTTGAGAACAATTCTCAAGTTGCGATACCAATCCATAAAGTTCGTTCCATTGAGTTTTTCTTTCTCAAGAATAGATCGCAAATTAAAAGAACTGGATGCGGCATTAGTTGACATGATCTACAACAAAGAATATGCAAAGTTTAGCACTATGTTTATGTTCATCTTTTATTAAACTATTTAACAAAAGACTCCCACTATGTGTTTTTCAACAAAACTCCCTCTAAGTTACATAGTGGGTCAAGATCCTCATTTCACTAATTCCTAGAGAGCTTTGGCATCACGGCTAGAAAACTAGTGACATGGGTAAGCAACACCTTGCTAATCACATCCCTATGTGACTCTTGCTTGTTGGGTGACATCAATATGCCCCGGCCCCAACCTATGCCCCAAGGTCCAAAACTGTTTTGATAACCTTGTTAAGTAAACCAAATGCTTCCGCATGTAGATGTCCGACATCTACCCCAAATAATGATGATAACCGATGGCACTCTACTTTAGTAGACCTACCATGCGGTGATCATTATCTTTTGGTGCAACATATGGAAGGGCATGAACACCTAATTTTATGAGGGATTCTATCCTATCAGCAACATATCACAAATATCATTGCATAAAAATAAGATAGATAACATCACAGATAAACACATTTAACTGTGAAGTAGTATGGCCCAAAAAATGGTGATCTCCATCTCCATGTAGGTGTAGACGATCTCCATCCTCCACATCACTCCTTTAGGCCACCATGCTTGAAAGCTTGTAACCTCAAAACTAGGCTACTACCTATAATAGCTAGAAATTGAAGATTACAAAGATATATTCAAGCATTAAGGTCGACACGCAGGTCGTTAAATACAATATAGACAGCTAACAATAGCTGAAATAATCATGACACGCAGGCCATGAACGAATGTTACATGCATCACATACATCTCATACATTCCAATAAGATATAGGGCCATACTATTCACATCATTCCCTGCAAAAACAAGTTAGACGTAGAATCGTATTCTACCTAACGATGTGAACCCACGACGCTATACAAGGCGGGTACGCACGGCTACGATAGCAGAAAATAAAAAATTTCTACCGCGCACACCAGGACATCATGCTAAGGAGGGATCATGGATCGTTACCACTAGACGCGCAGCGCAGCGGAAGAAGAGTTGGAGAAGCCGATCCAACCACGCGCGTCGAGGTAGTAGTGGAAGTAGCCGATTGTCCCGAACAGATCGTCTCCTCCACGCGATCAACCACACCACGAGCAGATCCAATCTGTAGGTTGTTGATGCCGATCAACGCCGCAACGAGCAGCGCCTCCACCGGTATCCACACGTCCGGGGCTGGAACGCCGATCGCGAGTGTACCAGCACTCGCGAGCGGCTAGGGTTTGGCTCGGGAGGTGGCGGCTAGGGTTTTTCTCGGGAGGAACAGAAGCGTGCATCCCTCAGCCCCCCGCCTCCATATATATATAGACCTCCTCACTTGGGCCTCGTGGACCGAGGCCCAATAGGAGTCTATCCGGATCTCTATCCGAATTGAGCCCACATCCGAATCACATTCGAATTAGTGTTCCAACCCGTTAAGTGTGCGACCCTGTAGGTTCATGTATACTTGGTCGCGACCCGGAAATGCCTTTCCGGTCACCCTGTTAATAGCGGCCTCTAGTAAGACATATTAACCCCAAAGTATACGTAAAGATCATATCGGCTGAACCTGTAATGTTCTCATGTACGAATCCCTTTGCCTCACGATATAGATTAAGCTCAAGGCGAGACCTGTGTCATCCTCTTAATAGCTCAATCACTCTCTCGATTCCGTGATGGATTATAAACTCGTGATTGACTCCTCAATCACCTTGGCATGGCCATGCACTTTCATAATCCATTACATCGAGGGGCCCAGAGATATCTCTCCCATAAGGAGGGGCAAATTCTATCTTGATCATTCACATCCCACTACATGTTTCATAGCAAACCCGAAGACTACTTTTATGACTACCCAGTTACGGAGTAGTGTTTAGTAGTCCCAAAATAAGCTACTACGCATGTTGGGAACCATGATGATCTCAAGTCTAAGGATTCCACATAAACACTACTTGAGACCAACTGATGACACATGGAATCTCTGCAGTGTCTCATGGCGGGTCTATCCAACATATGTTCACTAACACATGTCCATATTATTGATTTGGTATCTCCATACCATGATCCATGAGACATGATCATCAATCAATACATATGCTGATCTTTGAATCATATTTGTTCCTCATATGATATATAATCAGGGATCATTTAGAAATAGCAACATTTTAGCATTAAGAGTCTCATGAATAAGTCACATACTCATTGATCAATAATGATATGTCTATTTCAAGGAACAAACTAATGCATCATAAACATAGTATGTGATATATTCAACATTCCATGTTGCCTCTAGGGCATATCACCAACAGGAATACCCTTTCAAACTATTTTGAACATGATGGGAAACTTATGGTGTGATGCCATAAGCCACATATGGTGCGATGCCATATGTATTGTTGGTGCGATGCCGACAATTAGCGTGTGGTGCGATGTCATACGCCGCCCTTGGTGCGATGCCAAGAGGTAACTTATGGTGCGATGCCATAAGGTTAGTTGGTGTGATGCCAACAATAAGCATATGGTGCGATGTCATATGCCGCCCTTGGTGCGATGCCAAGAGGTAACTTATGGTGCGATGCCATAAGGTTAGTTGGTGTGATGCCAACGCATATGGTGCGATGTCATATGCAGCCCTTGGTGTGATGCCAACAGGTAACTTATGGTGCGATGCCATAAGGTTAGTTGGTGTGATGCCAACATGATTACATGGATTATTACAACTAATGTTTTAAAATGTGATTTCAAACCTGCTAGGTCTTAGGGAATTTTAAGTAATTGTATTCAAAAGCACTCTTTGGCAAACAAAATAGCCCTATGCCTTTCCATTGACAAGCCATGCATGATATATATTTGCATTCTGTGTGTTGGCTTGCGGAGCACGGGGTTGGAGTGCTCACACTCGCTTTTGCAATAGAATTCAGAATCAGGAATCAAATCACCTCGCCTCAGCAACAAGATTGGACAAGCTGGCCGAGAAGATGAAGATGTCCAGGGCTAGGTCGCGAACCTCCAGTTGGCTGCCTGTGGGCATGTCCTGAAGGTCCCACCTGTGTGCTTCGCTCTTCCGCTGCTGCAATTTATTGATTTCGGCCTAATCGGCCCATGAGTGAGTCTAATATTATATTTACGCTTCCGCATGATATGTATTTTGATATTCAGAACTGTAAACTGTGAGCACTATCTACTGATCCAGGGAATAGTGCAGTGAATCACAGTGGATTTGGATTGAAAAATCCGGGTCCGACAGTGGACAATGAGATGGACCATGATATCAAAAAATGATGGAGGGAAATACATCTCTAGATGACATAGAGTTGTCACCACCTCGGT
Organism: Dendrocalamus latiflorus; assembly: GCA_017311315.1. Classification (NCBI taxonomy): domain Eukaryota; kingdom Viridiplantae; phylum Streptophyta; class Magnoliopsida; order Poales; family Poaceae; genus Dendrocalamus; species Dendrocalamus latiflorus. Next base: position 17,988,902 of record CM029676.1, read on the forward strand.
TTGCAGAGCATCTAGTCCATCGGGATCAATGACCTTCTCAGCAATTGCGTTGAAGAAATAACATAGCCTTATGATTGTCACTCGAACCTTGTAAATACTTCTAATTGCAACAGGTAGCATTTGTGTCATTAGCACATGATAGTCGTGAGACTTCATGCCAATTAATTTCAAATGTTCCATGGAAACAAGTTTCTTCATGCTGGTGGAGTGACCGGATGGAACTTCCACACCATGTAAGGACTGGCACGGTTTAGTTCTCTCTGACTTAGACAGAGTGTAGCAAGCTGGGGGAAGGTACGTCCGGCCTTTATCGGTCTCTATCGGTGCTAACTCGGTCCTGATGTTCATAGCGACCAAGTCACGCCTTGCGTTAACACCATCCTTTGTTTTATCAGGAATGTTCAGTAAGAGACCAATCAAACTGTCACATACATTCTTCTCTACATGCATGACATCGATGCAATTGCGAACTTCTAAGTGCTCCCAATAAGGCAAGTCCCAAAATATTGGCCTCTTTTTCCACATGTTCTTCCTCAATTTACGTCCCTTTTCAAGCACAACGTTTATATCCTTGACCATATCATACACCTCTTTCCCGCTAAAAGGTCTTGGTACTGAGTCATCCTCTTTTTTTCTGTCAAATTGTTTCTTTATCTTGCGGTATGGGTGATACTTTGGAAGGAACCTACGGTGACGCATGTACACAGTTTTGCGCGAGTTGTTCAACCACACACTCTCGATATAATCTAAGCAGTGCGGACACGCTTTGGCTCCTTTTGTACTCAACCCTGACAGGTTACCAAGGGCAGGAAAATCATTAATGGTGCAGAACAACATGGCGCGTAGAGTGAAGTTCTCTCGTTTGTCCGCATCCCATACATGTACCCCTTCGTTCCACAGTATTGCAAGATCTTCCACCAATGGTGCTAAGAACACATCAATATCGTTGCCAGGTTGCTTCGGCCCTTGGATAAGTAGTGACATCAAAATATACTTCCGCTTCATACACAGCCAAGGAGGAAGGTTGTACATGCACAGAGTCACGGGCCAGGTGCTATGTCGGCTGCTCATGTTACCAAAAGGATTCATTCCATCTGTACTCAACCCAAACCTTATATTTCTCGGTTCCACACCAAAATCTACAAACATCCTATCGATATTCCTCCACTGGGCAGAATCAGCAACATATGTTATCATTCCGTCTTTCTTACGCTGCTCCCAGTGCCAACGCATCAATCTTGCATCCTTGCGGTTTGCAAATAAACGCTTCAAATGGGGGATTACAGAAAGATACCACATCACCTTAGCAGGAGGTCATTGCTTCACCTCGATGCCCTTCCCATCATCAGAGTCATTTTTACGCTTGTATCGAGATGCTTTGCACATCTAAGAGACCATGTGGAGGTCTTCCCGTGTGTGTGATGAGTAATTGACATCAGTTTAGGAGAGTCGAGTTTGATTTGGTTTGTTCGGACCGTGACGTTGCGTGGTGCAATCGGGCTTGGTCGGACTTGGTCAAACCTGGTCAAAATGGTTAGGATGCATATTATGTCGACTTGTTAGGTTTGGGCTACTTCATTGATGCTAGTGTGCTTTCATGTATCGAGCGGTGCTATTTGATGTGTTGGCTGCAGGACGTCGAGGCGGAGTCGTGGCGAGACACGAGGTGACCGGACTAGACACGGGCGGTGTCGAGGTCAGAACGGTCGAGATGTGTCGAAGACGGCGGAGACTCGAGGTGGTTGCGAGGCTTGGACGACAAGGAGCGCGGAAGCTTCCCGGAAGGTGCAGGAGGGGCGAAATGGTAATTTCACGAGGCTGCAAAAGCGGGAGCGGGCTCCGTTCGGGTTTAGCGGGTGTAACGGGTTGGAGACCCGTTAACCAAGGGCTATAAATATGAGGGAATGGCTGCATGCCCACTCATGCACTCCAAGGGTTTTTAGGGTTTCCTTTAGTCAAAATGAGCTTTAGGGTTTTGCTTTGGCTTTAGGCTTTAGTTGGTGAGGCTCTTTAGTGGTTGGAGAGTGGTTGAGGGCAGCAAAAAATGCTCCCTTCGTAGCTTTCTCTGTGTGTATTCATCCCCTCCACCAAGCTTTTAGTTGTGTTCTTGAGGTTTAGGGAGAGGCAGAGGATGAGTTGAGAGCTTGTAATCATTCCTCTTATATCAATCATATATCTCCTTTCCTCTTTTTCATTATGAGATGGTGTTGTTTGAGTTTGATTCAGTTCATCTTCTCTGTTCGTGCATATTCCCTTCGTTCTCCATTTTGGGTGATTTCTTGATTTCTGAGTTTCTTGTTGATTCTTGCTGGGAAGGCCCAAAATGGGTTGCTCTATGATGGGATAGTGCCTCAAGGTCATTTGATCGTTTTTCCCAAGAGCAAACCTTGTTTAATCTCAGTTTTTACTTTTTGAGTTGCTCTGTTCATAGTTTACAGTTCTAGGGTTTTGGTGTGGTTTTTGTTTCCCTTCGCAAAATGGCATGAAACCTGGCATGAGAGGTCCAGAGGCTATTTCTAACCTATCCTCAAAGTTTCATAGCCAAATGATCAAAGATGAAATGGGAATCTGAGTTTTTGGGCAACTCTCTGTACTTTTCAGGTTTTTGTCCAAATTCTGAAATTCTTGATGTTTGGAGGGATTTCCTTGTTTCTCAAAGTCCCCTTGCTATTTAGCCTATTGTAGTATTGCTCTAGGGCAAAAAGTTTGGGAGCATTCCCTTGTTTTCTTTGGTTTCCTGAAGATCTGTTGTATTCTCGGGTTTTAGCAATTTGCAGTCTGCTCTGTGCCCTGTCTGAATTTTCAGTGCTAACCGGTCAGACCGGCGTTTACCCAGCGGTCAGACCGGCCCCTTGCTGGATATGTTGTTTTTCATGTTTTTCTCTGCTATGCCTTCGAGGTTTTCCTTTTGAGTGCAGTGTTTCCTTCTTTTGAGTACTTAGATCTCCATTAAGCCTAAATCTTGATTCTTCATAGCACTCGTTGTTATCAGAGAAGAACTTTTTAATTGGAGATTTGTGGGGGACAAATTCTTAGAAGTCGACATTCACCCCCCCCCCTCTGTCGCCATTTCGGTCCAACAACATCGGACAAACATGTAAGCTAGCATACTCTTTACGGTACAGGATACAATCATTCGGACATGCATGTATTCTTTCTACTTCCATTCCTAATGGACAAAGAATCTTCTTGGCTTGGTAGGTGGTTCTCGGCAACACATTTCCCATTGGAAGCATGTCCGCTAGGAGACCTAACAATGCCGTGAAACTCTTGTCGGACCAACCATTGCTTGCCTTCAATTTCAGCAGTTCTAGAACTGATGACAACGTCGTGTATTGCGGCTTGCAGCCTGGGAACAAAGGATTCTCCGAGTCTTCCATCAAGCCCTCGAATTTACCAAACTCTCTCTCACTATAGTTCCCTTCTGCATCACGTAACATCTGATCCAGATTGTCATCCTGCGACCTATCCTCATGATCGAAAGAACCGTCCACATCTGGCATATCGTTGTCTCCCTCGACTATGTCATAACTACCTTCTTGTGTACTCTTCTCTTCACCGTGACTGGTCCAACATTTGTACCCTTTTCTGAAACCCCTTCGAATCAAGTGAGCTTCGATCTGCGCTGAGTTGCTAAACATCTTGAGATTATCACAATCAATGCATGGACAATACATATATTTCATCCCCTTCTTCAACATATCCAGCTCAGCCGCCCTTCTAAAAGCAGACACGTCATTAATGTATTCTTCACTCACACGGTTCTCAATGTACATCCAGCTTTGGTCCATCTACGCTACATAAGTAACAAATGGGTGTCAAAAATGATTATTACCGCTACTACATAGCAAATCAGACTAGCTATACATACTTACATGTACATGACATACATCTATATATATTACGTAGGTATATAGCTAGCTAGCCACCCATTCAGAAATCCAGCAAACTAACATTATCTTTCTAAACCTAGCTAGCTAGCTAGATTTAAATTAAACAAAAGACGGTGATCAGATCAGATCACTAAGAATGTTAAGTAATTGAGTACTAACCTCTGATCAGATCACTAAGAAAGTGATATGTTTTCACCCCTAACTCCCTAAAGCCGGCCGCCTTGCTCCACCGATGCAGCACAATAAAGACATATCTGTGTCAACATCGAGCAAGTATGCCAAGTAATTAATAGTGTGCAGAATATCACAGACGGTTCCAACCACAAACGGTCTATGAAAATAATATATTACAGACGGTTCTATATACGCATCGTCTATGATACTAACAATATCACAGACGGTTCATATTAATAACCGTCTGTGATTGGTTCTTATCACAGATGGTTATTAACACGAACCGTCTGTGATGTCCATAATATCACAGATGGTTCGCAATAAGAACCGTCTGTGATTGGTGAGTATCACAAACGGTTCATATATAGAACCGTCTGTGATAGTCCTTTACAGACGGTTTACACTACAAACCGTCTGTGATAGTTCACTCTATACGGAAACAAGAAATAAAATAATGTTACCCATGCCCTCTGAAAACAAGCAAATACAGACGCAAACACAACAACACATTTAGATATATTACAGGATAACAAGCTAATGAACCCTTCATGGCACGACGGTGCAGCTGAACAAGACACACTTACCACACTTACGGCAAGAGTGTGTTGTGGAGGAACAAGCAAATACAGAGGCAAGCACAACAACACATTCAGATCTATTACAGGATAGCAAGCTAACGAACCCTTCATGGCACGACGTTGCGGTTGAACAAGACACACTTACGACACTTACGGCAAGAGTGTGTTGTCCAGCCACCCGCCGTGCCACGACGGAGGCGCTAGCTCATAGCAGAGGGGAGATGCATGAAGGAAGCTAGCAGGTGGATGAACTCACGCGTGACTAGTACCGCTGGAAAGGTAGATGGGGAGTTATTAATAAGGGCCGAACCATGGGAGGAACTGCTGCCTGCCATTCGATGTGGAGAGAGTGGACGGGTGAGATCGAAATCCTGGGTATACGCCAATTATTGGTAACATTTGCTTATCATAGACGGTTATTAACACGAACCATCTGTGATGCATACTATCACAGACGGTTCGTGTTAATAACCGTCTGTGATTGTGCTTATCACAGACGGTTCGTAAATAGAACCGTCTATGATAGACCTTCACAGACGTTTTATACCACAAACCGTCTGTGAAAGATCACTCTATACGTCAAAAGTTTTCAGTTTTTTTGGCTAGCCTCAAGAAATTAAATAATGTCCCATGGTCTTTAAAAAAAGCAAATAGAGATGCAAGCACAACAACACATGCAAATCTATTACAGCTAACGAACCCTTCGTGGCACGACGGTCACACTAAACAAGACACACTTACGGCACTTACGGCAAGAGTGTGTTGCCTAGTATGCCGCAGTGCCGCGATGGAGGCGCTAGCTCACGGCAGTAGTCGGCGTTGTGGAGGAACAAGCAAATACAGAGGCAAGCACAACAACACATTAAGAGCTATTACAGGATAACAAGCTAACGAACCCTTCATGGCACGACGGTGAGGATGAACAAGACACACTTATGACACTTACGGCAAGAGTGTGTTGTCCATCCACCCGCCGTGCTGCGACGGAGGCGCTAGCTCATAGCGGAGGGGAGATGCATGAAGGAAGCTAGGTAGTGGATGAACTCACGCGTGACTAGTACCGGTGGAAAGGTAGATGGGGTTATTAATAAGGGTCGAGCCGTGGGAGGAACTGCTGCCCGCCATTCGATGTGGAGAGAATGGACGGGTGAGATCGAATCCTGGGTATATGCCAATTATCGGTGACATGTAATCATCACAGACGGTTATTAACACGAACCGTCAGTGATGTCCATAATATCATAGACGGTTTGTAATACCAACCGTCTGTGATAGATCAGAGACGGTTTGGAATACGAACCGTCTGTGATATTAATATCAGAGACAGTTTGGAATACGAACCGTCTGTGTTAATGCTTAAATATGCGTGCCCTAATCCTGCTCTTCTACACACTGTACGTCCTCTCCTCATTTTCTTCATCACCACATTTCTAAATAATGACATCTAAAATTCTTTTGATCTCCTTCCTCTCATCTATCCATCATGAATTGTTCGGATGCAACCTTACACAGGCGGCCAACAATTTACGTCTGGAGCAGCTCCTCCGCTCACGCCCTGCTCTCCTCGACTCGCTTCCATCCGTCAGCTGGACCTCATCATCCGCCGTCGACGGAGGTGTCTCCTTGCCGCTCAGGATAGGGAAACCGCCCTCAGCCTAGTTCTTCTCTACAATGTGCGCAAAATGAAGGAAGATCATGAGGCAGTGCAGACACACATGGATAACCTTGCCGATCAAGCAGAATCGGCCAATTCTGAGGAAGCTTATCATGGCATCCTGTTTGAGATTATGGAACATGCTAATGATTTGTCCAGGCTTGAGGAGGAAGTGGAGAGGGCAAGGACAATCTTGACGACATTCGAGAACACAGCGGCTGATCCTCCAACTCAAGAAGTCGACGAAGAAGCATATGAAGCCCAGAAGATTCAAATCTGGGAATCCCTTTTTTTTGCACTTTTGTAATAAAATTGCCTTGAATTTGACTCTCATCTCAGTTTAGCTTCTGTAGTTCATACGACAACGGTCTGTCAGGTTTACCACAGACGGTTCGTATTAAGAACCGTCTGTGATAGTTTCACAGACGGTTATTAACACGAACCGTCTGTGTTGTCCATATTATCACAGACGGTTCGTATTATGAACCGTCTGTGAAAGTTCATAGACGGTTCTTAATACGAACCGTCCGTGATGTCTCAATTATCACAGACGGTTCGTGTTAATAACCGTATGTGAAAATATCACAGACGGTTGCCAGTATAAACTGTCTATGACAGTTTAATCGCAGACGGTTCAAACGGAACCGTCTGTGATGTAGCCGTCCAGTATAGCCTCTTTTGTAGTAGTGTCTATATAAAACAGTACTACCGTAAGCTGGCAAAGTGTAGGCTGAGCTAAATAATTTACTAGACCCTCCAGCCATCTCATGGAAGACTGGTGTGGGCGGATAATAATGATCCGGTTGGAATGAGATACTGAATAAAGGTGACGTTGCCAAGACTAGCATTTGTGTGGAGTCCGACTGCGCTACTCTGTGGTGGACATCTCGCACAACGTATGGGCCCACTACGTGTGGGAGCAACCCCATATGGGTGAGGTGCTAAAGGGCGAGGTATTGTAAAGGCCTCATGACAATCTCTTAATCTGCATGACCAAATAATCGCGTAGGCCCATCGGGTTGTGTTGTAGGGGTGGCCCCCACCTAAGCCCAGTCAGCCTGCTAGAGAGTTGTAAGGCCCAAAATGGGATATGTATAATGACATAAGTGCCCCCGAGAGGGATACTCAAATGTAAGGGTATTGCTGTAAAAACACTCCCCATGTGGACATATATATATAGATATGTGTGTGTGTGTGTGGTACCAGCCATGGGGAAACCCTAAGCACTTGCTCACCTAACTCTCCACTACCATACTCTCTCTCTCTGTTTGGTCTGTAGCCACAATAGTTGGCGTCGTCCGTGGGGAGGAACGGAGAGCAAGCCTCAAGATCTGAAGAAGGATGGCACTGAAGAAAGCTCCAGCGTCGGCGGCGAAGAAGAAGAAGGCGGGAGCGACGGAGTCTCACGTCAACACCAGGGCTTCGGCGTCGGCAGCCGTGGGGGCGGACAGAGCGCCCGCGTGTCTATTTCGATGCGCGCCTACTTTGACTAGGCGCCAGCTCCGCTGCCACCACTTCGAAGGGTAGGGGACGGAGCGCTCGTCCGTCTACTTCAATACGCGCCTACTTCGACTAGGCGCCAGCTCCGCTGCCACCGCTTCAAGGGGTAGGGGACGGAGCGCTCGCTCGTGTATCTACTTCGACTAGGCGCCAGCCCCGCTGCCACCGCTTCGAGGGGTAGGGGACGAAGCGCTCGCTGAATGTCTACTTCGACTAGGCACCAGCCCCGCTGCCACCGCTTCGAGGGGTAGGGGACGGAGCGCTCGCTCGCCTGTCTACTTCGACTAGGCGCCAGCCCCACTGCCACCGCTTCGAGGGGTAGGGGACGGAGCGCTCACTCGCGCGTCTACTTCGACTAGGCGCCAGCTCCGCTGCCACCATTTCGAAGGGTAGGGGATGGAGCGCTCGAGTGCGCGTCTACTTTGCCAAGGCGCCAGCTCCGCTGCCACCACTTCGAAGGGTAGGGGACGGAGCGCTCGCGCGTCTACTTCGACTAGGCGCCAACCCCACTGCCACCGCTTCGAGGGATAGTGGACGAAGCGCTTGAGCGTGCGTCTACTTCGACTAGGCACCAGCTCTGCTGCCACCATTTCGAAGGGCAGGGGACGGAGCGCTTGAGCGCGCACCTACTTTGCCAAGGCGCCAGCCCCACTGCCACCACTTCGAAGGGTAGGGGATGGAGCGCTCGCGCGTCTACTTCGATGCGCGCCTACTTCGACTAGGCACCAGCTCCGCTGCCACCACTTCGAAGGGTAGGGGACGGAGCGTACCTACGTACAGGCGAGCACGGAAGTATAGCCTCACGAGTCTACCGTGGAACAGCGTGGTCTTGAGGAATGACAAAGTCTATATTCGTCACAAGATGTTTACAAGGAGGCGCAGTGAGAGTATACAAGCATCTTCGGATGCGCGCAACCGCTACTCAGTAGGCTCCTCCTTAACGCGCGTCCGTTCCAGAACTTCGCCTGAAGAAGCCCGGGCCGCCCAAAAATCCAGTGACTCTTCGGCCCTTCACCAACGTCGAAGGCACCGTCGGGTCATAAGGTCAGAAAACAGTGGCCGGTCCCGGTCGGGTAGCTGCTCGGGGCACGGAGGTACACAAATCAGAACATGGAGAGGACAAGTTCTACTTTATTCACAAGAAAGGCATTTATGTTACAACACACGCCAACGCACAAGAACCCCGGCATCACACCTGTGGGTTCGCGTTACCCCCCAACGCCTCGGCACTGCCTTCGTCACGCCGAGGGACTTCATCCAGCCACAGGCCGAGGTTCCCCTCACCGTGCATGGCCTGCCGTAGCTCGACGTTTGCTGCAACCTCCCCGATGTACTCCCAAATCCTCTCGTGGAAGAACCGCACGGCGCGCACGGCGCCGGACATCACTCCGGCCCCGGCCGGCATCTCCAGTTGGGGGGTCAGCTAGCCCGTTGACGTGTTGACAGCCCCGGAGCCGTAGAAGCGTGCACATTAGGCATGTCGTCACATAAGAGCAATGGTCGCCGAACGACGTCGCGGCGATACGTGCAAGGTTGGCTGCATCCCCGATCCATCGAAGCGTCCGCGATAGCTCTTCTGACCCGAAGGCGCGGGGCGGCACCTCGGCGATGAGGCCTTCAAGGGTGCCTTCCAAGGCCAGCATGGCATCCCACACAGCCACTGAGGCATCGCCCAGAGTCCGGTCCCGCTCCGCAAGAGACGCGGCAAGTTGGCCCTTCTCCTTCTCCAGGGCAGCGATCTGTTGGAGCAGGCCATTCCGCTCCTCCGCAGCTGCTTGTCGCGCCGCTTCTGTGGTCGACAGCCGCGCCGTGGCCACGTGTGCTTCGGTGCACGACTTCACCTCCGCGCACTCTACTTCCAAGCGGCGGATGCGGTCGTCCGTGGCGGAGTGCGTCCCCTCGGCTGCGCGCAGAGCCTCTTCGGCGGCCCGCAACCGTTCCTCTAGCACCCCCTGCTCGCGGGCATGAGCCGCCTGCAACGCCTGAGCCAGGACGAGGGTCAGTGCGATGAAGTGGTCAGCAAACCCCTAAAAGCCACATATAGTCACAAGGCCAGATACTCACCCTCACCCCCGACACCTCCAGTGCGTCTCCAAGGCGCTCCGCCCCGTAGGTCAGTAGCTCCTGCGGATCAATACTTGTGGCGGCGTCACTCACGACCCCGCGCCATGCTCCCAGCACCTCCGGTTGAGGGGTGAAGTCCACTAAGCTCGGGCGCGTGGCATCCGCGGTGGCAGTTCTGGGAGCGCTGGACGCCCCCCTGAAAGGAACGTCCCCGCGCCTCGAGGATAGCCCGTCCCCTGGGATGAGTGCTACTGAAAGATGGCATGCCGGTTACGGTCCTACGAGAGCGACGCAAAGCTATGCTAAGAGAGTTTACCATCGGTGGCAGCCGGTGGGCTTCGCTGGGGTGTCCCCTCAACCTCGAGCGGAGCAACCAGGACGCCAGCACCCTTGGATGACGTTGACCCTAGGGGCCGGGCGGCCTCCGTGCCGGAGCCCAACACTAGCCGGTCCTGAGCTTCCGCAGCCACGGCCTGGGCAGGAGCCGGGTGGACGCCAGGCCTAGGGGCTTCGGCGTCGGAGTCCCACAAGCTCCCGATACGGCCCACCGCGGCGAACCCCCTGGGCGTCCGGTAAGGAGGCGATCGTAGGTGTCGCCTCTTCGCCTTGGGAGAACGAGGCGGGGACCTCGCTTCGACAACCGCCACAGGGTAGGGCTCCACTGCAGTAGCGCTCGTAGGCGCTCCACTCTAGTAACCTCCGTAGGGGGCAGCCCTGCCTCGGTAGTCGTCGGGGGCGGTGGCTCCATTCCACCAAACCCTGTGGAGGCTAGCTCCGGTACCGTCACCATCGCAGGCGAGGACTCCGCCCCAGTGTCGCCAGCGGATGTTGGCCCCACCTCAGCGGCCACCGCGGGCGACGAAGCCTCCCCCTCCTGATCGTCCGCGGCGCGCTCTCGGTCCCCAGCACCTCCCAGAGATTCCTCGCCTTCCTCCCCCGTGCCTGTTTCTAGGTCCGAATCAGCGTACTTCGCCGAATCAGACCCAGGGTCTGCCACATCAACGGGAGTGACGGCGGTCAACGCGCCGGGCGCGGTCGCAGAAGTCCGAGCCCTACGGGACGGCGCCTTTTTTCCTTTGCCACCGTCATCCCGATGGCGAGGTTGGCTCGGAGCCGGAGGGGCGTGCTCCGGCACGCGAAGACCCAGGGCCTCGCACATGCGGTTTATCCGCCCCATTTCTGCCTCCGAGGTCGCAGCTATGCACAAACCGTGCTCCCTGTCCGTATACAGCCCGAGGAACACGCTCACTACGCGTTCCGCTTCCTCCAGACTAACCCCTATAAACGACAAGAGTCGAGGTTAAAAAACAGCACAAGGAACGAGGGGAAGTCAACGTATTGACCAAGATTTACGAGGATCGGAAGGCGCCGGTAGCGAGGACACGGATGGGCAGACATTGTCATCCCGAAGTTTCCCAACAGTGAGGCACCATTCATGGGCGAGCGGCGCCACGCCGTACATAACAAACTCCTCGGTGAGGTCGCGCATGTTGAACCGGGCGGCGATCCCCACGAGCCTTCGTGCTCTTCGCCTGTCCTCCTTGTTGATCGACATGCTGGGCGTGGTGTTGAACGCCATGGGTTGGCCCGTGCACTCGAGGCCGCTGCCGCTCACCACACAGTGGTAAAACCACCGTCGCATCCAATTCGGCTCCCACTTCGCCCGGGTTGAGTTGGCAGGGAAGATCTTCCCGCACGATGACTGCAGAACGAAGTTGACGCTGCCGAAGTTGGAGAATGTCCCGTCTTTCCGCTCCTTCGGCTGGCCGCGCGCGTCATGAAGAAACGCGAACATCGAGGCACTGGGCCAACAGGCCTCCGTGCGCAAGGCCCAGCTGTACACAACAAGTCGGGCCACCGCGTTCAGAGCTGTGCCAGCTCTAGCCCGAAGGTCCGCAGCACGTCGCCAACAATCATGGCGGATGGGATGCGAAGCCCGGCTTCAAAATAGGCGACGAAGACGATCGCCTCCGACTTCTCGGGTCGCGGTTCCACCTGATCACTGGCGGGCAAACCTACCTCCTGACGGTCCGATAGCTTCCCCTTGCGCAGCAGCCCACGGATCGTCTCCTCCGTCACAAGCGTGGCACCCAAAATGTTGGAGCACGGGCCCACTTTCTCCGTTGCCACCAACCATTTGTCCACCGCCACCGAACTGCGCTTCTCGAGCGTGTACTCCACCTCCAACGGCACCGACCAACGGGAGACGGCGTTATCGCCGACCGTCCGGACGAGTCCTTCACCGTGCACCATCGCTATCCGGAACCTAGACGGCGGCAGGGGGCAGCGCGGTAGCGGGGGGCAAGAAGAGTAGGGGGCGAAAAGAGAGTCCAAAAGGTGTGAAGAGGAGGGGCAGACGCTGCGACATAGGGGCTATTTAAAGCCCCTTCTTCTCCTGCACCGTCGGTGAGCGTAACCGACAGGAGACGAACCGCTCACCTCCTCACGACCAAAGCCGAAGCGACACAACCGTTCACGTGCGTCGCGCACGATCGCAGTCGTACAATGGCTCGTACAATGGCCGACTAGCGCACGCCGTGCCAATAGCTTCCCGCCATGTGTCCGCACCATCTGGAACAACTACAGGTTGCGGTACTTTGTGTACCTCCCAGCACGTGTCGGCACGATTTTCGGGTCCATCGGCCAACTTCAACAGCAGTTACGTCGGAGTCTCTGCTTTAGCAAGGAGACCCCGGCTTCTACCTTGGCCCCGCCTCACGAAGGAGGCACCTCGCCACATCGCTATCGACCCGGGCGGCAAGCCTGCAGACCACCTCGGCCCCGACGGCTTGGGGCGGGCCGCCGCCTTCCCTGCCTGTACGTTGGGGTCCAGCCGGACCTCTGACACGGCCCCGCGATGAAGAGTAGGCCAAATGTGGAGACAAACAGGCGCCGGTCTAACCTGCAGCGCCGTCCAAACACCGTCTGGTCCTTTAGCCCCAAGTCCATGTGAAGACTCCAGGGTAGGCTGAGCAGATCGGATCCCTGGGATCAGGGAACGCGACCGCCGGCGAGCCAACAGCGCAAGACACACTGGTAGCATCCTGCCACGCGTCCCGCCCCCCGCCCCCTAGCGAAGGGGTGAGCGGCTGCGGTCGTGCGACCGCTGACAGCCCACGACGCGTCAATCGTGGCCCGCCGCGTGTACCCTCCCGTTGGGACAGTGAGTACGGCTGTAGCAGCCTGTCCCTAACAATTCAGGGGTCGACGTGAGGGTGAAGACGACCTCGATAATCCTTCCAACACCGCACCCTCACGGAGAGACAAAGATCATAACAAGCAGGCAATCCACCAAGCAATTCGGAAGTTCACAGGCCGCAGGGACGGAGGGGGCCAAATGGCTCGGCAACATGGCTTCGACCCGTGAAGCTCGTCACCATGAGAGGCTCCTGTTGTAGGGGTGGCCCCCACCTAAGCCCAGCCGGCCTGCTAGAGAGTTGTAAGGCCCAAAATGGGATATGTATAATGACATAAGTGCCCCCAAGAGGGATACTCAAATGTAAGGGTATTGCCGTAAAAACACTCCCCATGTGGACATATATATATGTGTGGTACCAGCCATGGGGAAACCCTAAGCACTTACTCACCTAACTCTCCACTACCATACTCTCTCTCTCTCTCTGTTTGGTCTGTAGCCACAACAGTTGGTGGTAACTAGCATTGGTGGAGGTAGCCATGCACTGCAAAAGGTGGATGTAACCTACACTACTATTATTATTGCATTCTCACAATCAACTTCATAAAAATCTATTTTAGTTAAAATCATTAAGTCTCAGGAGATTTCTTACTTATTGTACTTTCAAAATAATGCTTTTAGCAACTAAAAGAACCTCAAGCCAACCTTGACAGCTTTACATCTATTATTATTGCATCTTGAGCAGTGGCTTGCTGAGTACCGTTGTACTCACTCTTGCTTAATTACCATTACTCAGTCAATAAGAAAAGAAGGTCAAGCCCTGCGGTGCTTTAAAAGGGATCGATAGAGCTAGAAGACGATGAGGCCGTGGACTAGGTCACGAACCCCAGCTGGCTACTTGTGGCAAGTCCTAAGGGTCCCACCTATGTGGAGTTTCAGCTGCTGCATCTTATTGATTTCGGCCTGATCGGCCTATGAGTAAGTTATTACTGTATTATCTACGCTTCCGCATGATATATTTTTGATATACAATAATGTATCTGTGAGCACTATCTACTGATCCAAAGAATAGTGCGATGAAATCACATAGGATCTGGGTTTGCTAACCCAGGGTCCGACAGAGCTGGTATTAGAGCATATCGACTACAGATCATGAACTTAGTCGTTAGTTTTATGACTAGAATTTTTTTAAAAAATGTATCTGCAAAATATAAGTAGTGTTTCTCCTTCTCATCTCTCTTAGATGATTCCCTCTCGTCTACATGCTGCCCTGGCCATTTTTAGTTCTTACACTCGTTTATCTCGAATTCAAACTGACAAAAGTCCAAGACCCCTACCTTGGACCAGAGTTTATATTGAAATTTTATTTTGCAAAAAAATATCCTTGGAAGTTCAAATTATCATAATTGTTTACAAATCTCATTTTCAAATTCATTTCAATAGACTTGATCTTCCGAGGAAATTTTTCAAAGATTTGACTTCCTACCATAAATTTATTGCAAAAATTAACTTTGGTTTCTTAAATATGTATAGATCTTGGTGGATTCATATCAATCATAGGAGAGAATTAATGATGTGAAATTCTCGATGAAAAATAGGATAATCAATTTGAATGATTGAATTGGCTACATGAGTGAACCAATTTAATGATTGGATTCACTAAATGGGTAGACCAGTTTAAATAATTGATTTGACTAAATAATAAGACCAATGGAATCTTTAGAAAATATGAAGAGTAATAACGATTTTTGGATTATAGCTTTAATAAACAGTATTAATCTGGATGAACATTTACAACGGTGGGATACCAAAAATAGTTGCTTACTAGATGGATTATTGGAATTTCTGAGAAATTAGAAGAAGTAATAATAACATTATTTTTGGTGGACGTTTATGATGATGAGGTTGTTTGGAAGAAGATTGCAGATAGTACGGTTGATTGCTTGATAAACAGATTATGAGGATGCATCAATAATGGAAAAGATTGGATAATACAAATGGTACTGGTGGATTTAAAAGTAAAGACACTGGAGTATCGCTAAGATATAAAGTTGAATGGGTTGACAAATAGTGAATCCGAGATTGAATTTATAAATTCAAGGTAGAAATTGAGATTCATGTAAGAAATAGGTAACCTTGATTCGATTAATGAAACTACAGGTAATACAATAGAAGATACATGATCTGTGGATCAGATAAATGATAACTGGAGTTTTAGACAACAGCAGTGCTGTGAATAAACAATGAAGGGAGATACCCTAGATTCAATCAAGTATAAACAAAATTAACAAGGCCATGGATTACAAGCCTACGAATAGAAGAATATGAGAATAAATTAGTCCATTGATTGATATTGTGATATTGGAGAATGATAGGATACTGTTGCAAAAAAATGGGGTATTTCAAAAGTTTAAGTATTTCAAAATCATTTTTGAAAAATCAGTCTTGCTATAAAATTCAATATCAAATGTATACAGTATACCTCCTTTGCAAATAGACTTGAAACTTGGCCCCAGTATTTGAAAACCCCAAAATTTTAATTCCTAAGAACTTGCTTTTAAAACCAAAACTTGGGAATCTACTTGCTTTAGAAACTATTGATGGGGCTTACCTTGGAAAAGCAAATGTTTTCAACCTTAGTATTTTTGAAAACTGTTTTCTAAAAGGCTCCATTTTGAAAATAATGGTGGGAAGCCTGAGCTTCGTCGCCAAAGCCCTTCTCGATGCTCTCCTTTCTCTACTTCTGTCTACAAAAAGGAAATTTGGTTTCTTCTTTTCTCTTTCCCTAACTTCAAAGGCTTAAGCTCGAAGACGTCAAGGATGCTCGTGAAGATGTGATGGCCTCGCTTTAGCAAGCCTAGTGCTCAGAACCCTGCCCCTTTTTGTGTGTGTCTCTGCGCATAAGCGTTTCTTTATCAAGAGATTTTATTTGGCCTTGTGCACTGCCTTCTTGCCCTCGGGCATTGTATTTTGTAGCCATATGAAAAGCTTGTTTTCAAAAGCTTGGTTGTTCTGTGTGGTTTGTACACCGCCCCTTTCCGAGGTGTGCTTTCCTTAGAATGGGTTTAGAGTATCTCATCTCCGCGATTCTTCCCATACCTCATGCTATTTCCCCCTCACCCTTATTGCTGGAAACCTCGTTAGATCTACAAGCATGAAGTGACAGATAGCCAAGTCATGACACTCAAAGCTCTGAAGTTTGAAAGAGGCAACATCTTCGAAAAAGACAACGACTTATGAGCCTCAACACACAAAAGGATCAATACTCAAGTCCCCATCTCATAGTGGATTCACTGATCAAGTCACCGCCAATGGCCAAAAACAAGGCTAGAAACAAGAAGAAGGACCCAATAGTTCCTACTCACTTTGGTCCCTACCACCCATCCAAGTATTCACTCAGATCCACTCCACGAAGATTACTGAGAAGCAGCCGCCACAATGGGAATAACAGTAGCATGGCACAGAGCAAACCTCAAAAGGATATCACTTGCTTCTGTTGCAAATATATTGTACACTATGCTAACTTGTGCCCTTAGAGAAAGCAAGGCAAGGGAGCCAACTGCTTCAAATACGGTGACCCAGGACACCATGTGAGAAAGTGCCCCCAACAGAAATCGGACAAACAAGAAAAGAATGTCGTCGCCACCAACCTCAGTCTTGGCAATGGAAAATGTGTTAGCTCCATGAATTAAGCCTTAATGCCTCAAATCCACTAGTAGTTGTTTTTCCTCCACTCCAAAGATGGTGAATACCAAGCCACTCACAAATAGCATTGGGCCTCTTCACAACCTTTTTGAAGAGATCATCGTGCGAACCTACACCAAACTATCTAAGTGCTAGCAAACACTAAGAGTAATAGACCACGATGATCACTTGAAGGAATCCAAGTGCTAAGGATTACCTAATGAAATGAATGCACTTGAATTGAACTAAACTACCTCAAATGTATGCAATAGGAGTAAATGAGGTGTGGAGAGTGTGCTACAAGTTCAAGAGTATTCAATGAAGTGTTCTCATTTTGTCCTAGAGCTGGTAAGGTGGTATTTATACACCTCACCCTCAAATTCAACTATTTGATAACTATTGTGGGGGTGGCCCAACCCCCCGTGACTGGGTCTTACAACTGGCCTGATATGTAATAGGCCCGATAGTGTAGAGGAATATACTCATGCAAATATACCAATGTACCCTCATCCTTTGTAAATACTAAGGGGTAGAATGGGGATTTCCCATTCTACCCCACTCATGTATATAAACCCCCAGGAGGGGCAGGAGGAGGGGCATCCTCTCATTCTTACCAACTCTCCCAAAGATCTGGCTCTCCCCTTTCTCTTCTACTAGTCCCCTTCTTTATTGTTTGGCATGTAGCCACAATAGATGGCGCCGTTCGTGGGGATTGAGCGAGAAGCTGCGCAAGGGCGCTAGAGGTGGCTACCACCGAAGGAGCTTCCTAGTGCGGAATGGAAGTATCTTAGGTTGCTCATGTCGTGAAGCATCACAGATAAGTGCATCTTGTTGCTAGCATGTTCGCTTCGGGATATATATACATATATATATATATATACACACACACACACACACACATATACATATATATACGCACCTCATTAAATATGGCGAAGTGTTGTGAGCTCGCATTTCTTTTCTAGATCCAGATCTGGCAGATCTGATTGGGGAAGTGGTGTCTTCAATGAGAGGTTGAATTTAGATGAATTTAGAAATTTGTTTCACTCAATTTGGAGTTAAAATGAATAAGTTATGCCCTTTAAAGTTCTCAGTTTAAATAAATCCGAAAAATAATGAAATTCTGACAGGTGGGTCCATTTCCAGTTTTTAAGTTTTCCTTTTATTTTTATTTTCCTTTCTTTGTGTCTATGACAGGTGGGGCCGACTACTGTTTAAATTAAAGGGGCATGGCCCACAAGTCAGTGAGAGATTTTGTTTAATTAACCGATATTATCATTAATGATTTCATTAATCATGCTTAATCGTTTAACCGTCACTACTGTTCATCTCCTTCCTCCAGCCGAGGAACAGCGAGCTCGCCGCCAGCGGAGGAAGCGGCGGCTGGTCATGAGCATTCCAAAAATGGGATGCTCATGCCCGCACGCACGCCTGAGCTCGGTCCCACGGGCCAATGTGGCGGCAGTAGCGGCCAGCGACGACTGAGGGTGGCGGTGGAATAGGGGAGAAGGAAATACGGCGGCGCACAGCACAAGATTAACTCATAGGAGAGCATCACGGTGAGCTCATGAAGCTACCTTGGGGTTCAGAGAAGCTCGAGGATGGTTGTGGCGGTCTAGCGGCATGCAACGGCGGCGAACGGAGGGGCTGCATGGCGCTAGTGAAGAGGAGCTGGAGAGAAGCTTGGCCGAGGGTGGGGGTGGCTTCGCGATGTCCTAAAGGTGCTCAAGCTCGACGGAATCGATCTGTGGCAGCTCCGATTGACGGCTTGCCTGGTGGCCGGAGTTGGGGAAGATTGGGTTCGCCGGTGAGCTGCAAGGGATGGAAACCTAATTCTGGGGTGTGGAAGATGGAGGAGAGCGGTGCGGTGCTACTGGAGGGCCGTACAGGCTTTATAGGCGACGGGGACAGTTGGCAACGGGCGGGCGGCCGTGCGGTCACATCGGCGTCAGGCGGCGGCGTCAGGGCAGTGCTACTGTGGCTCCTGTGACCAGGCGTGCCTGCCCATGGCACAAATGGCAGAACTTTTGCGCCGCTTGGTCGGGGTGACGCTACAGGGCAGGGAAAAAGTGGGCGCGGCGTGGTTGCTGTGGGCAGTGCGGCGGAGCTGTGGGCGGCGGTGGTTTTCGCTAGCGCGCCAGTCGAGGTGAAGCGACAGCTCAGTGAAGCTGTGGGCAAGGCGACAAAGTCTATGGGTGACGGTGGCCGGCGAGGTTTGCGGGCAGTCAGTGACGGCGAAGCAGAGCTTCGGCTCTGCCAAAGCAGAAAGAAAGAAGGGGGAGAAGATGGGCCGGGCAAGCTCGGCCGGCCAAATGCGCTTTCACATTTTTTTTATTTTATTTACATATTCACTCATGTGTGTGTATATATATATGTATGTATATATATATATGCATTTATATTTTCATATTTTGTTCCCTTGCTTGCTCATTTATTTTCCTACCTTTATTTCATCATTGCTAAGCTCATCATTGTATATGTTTAGTATGATGCGTATATTTGTTTATATGTGTGTGTGTATTTGTACTTATATTCATTTACCTTTATTGTTATTTTTACTCCTACGCCCATAGTGAAATTTAAAATTTTTAATTCCAGATACACCTCCCATTTTAATGGATCATCTTTTCATATTCGACTTTAAAGTTATAGTTTTCTATTACTTTCATATTTCCTTCATGGCTTATTATTATTTGTTTTATTTTTCATATGTTTCTTCAATTATTAGAACCTCAACCAAAATTTAATGAAACACCATAAAAATCCAAATTTCAAGAAATTACATTCCAAATATCTCAAAGGCTACACGTGTCGAAATTCAAATTTTTGGGATGTTACATATTGGTACATTGGGCTGATCGTCACAATGATCAATTAATTAATCTTGACTTAATGAGATATTGAATCATGGTAGTGTCATTGGTATTGGTTAAACAAAATAATTTTCACTTGAGCAAGTGATCGTAAAGGGAGAAGTGTGGTTAGCACTTTAGGATATGGGTGTCTCACCTAAGTAATGATTAAAGACTTAACTTTGTGTGCCATTGATCTGAGCCTTACCATGCAACCATATGTCTAGTATGAGATGAACATGTCTTGCAGGTAAAGTTGTGCAACCTCTGTAAAGTGTAAAACTATTCGAATAGCCGTATCCCTGATTATAGACAAATGCTTGGTGATTTCACATGAAGGATAGAATTTCATAAAACTTTAGTTGAGCTATGGTTGGGAAGTGAATGGTAAGTTCACTTGTGGTTTATTCAATTTATTTGACTTATTTATTTATTAATCATTTTTAAAGTGCGCTTTTAATCTATTTATTATATTTACTCTAAATTTATTGCTTTATGCAAAATAACCATTCGACCATCCTTTCATAAGCCTTTCATTGTTATTATTGCATCTTGTTACAAACGACTTGCTGAGTACTCATGTACTCATGGCTATATCCATTGTTGCTCAGTTGCTGAAGAAGAACCACATCAGTCAAAGGTACTCAAGGAAGGATGCTTCGATAACTTCTCGGATTAGGACTTTGCTTCCTAGTCGATTATTGCCTGTGGGCATGTCGAATGACCACTATGTTTATCTTGTTAATTTTCCGCTGTTAGTTTTTGTTAGACCCTTCATGCTATTATTTGTAAGCTTGGTCATATGGTTGCTACTATGATATTTAATAATATTTGTGTCTTTCATAGTTAATCGTGATCATGGTTGATATTTTATCTATATTTATGC
This sequence comes from Dendrocalamus latiflorus, assembly GCA_017311315.1. Lineage (NCBI taxonomy): Eukaryota > Viridiplantae > Streptophyta > Magnoliopsida > Poales > Poaceae > Dendrocalamus > Dendrocalamus latiflorus. Next base: position 18,009,323 of record CM029676.1, read on the forward strand.
TATGTGCTCTACTGTGATTCTGGACTAGTACATAATACACAAAGAGTCCGGATTTACATATTCAGATCTTGACACTTCCCTTCTCCCTCCTAAACCTTGCCACTACCGCTGCTCTTCTTTCCTCCTTGATCTTCCCTACATGCTTGCTGCAATAGCCATGCAGCACTAGCGCATGCACTTACTAGTCATGGCAGCACATCAACTAGCAAGGCACAGCACGACATGCACCAGAGATTGTATGTAACCCATGCACTTGCTAGTCACACCAGCACATCAACTAGCAAAGCACAGCACGCCACGCACCAGAGATTGCATGGAGCCCATGCACTTGCTAGTCATGGCAACACATCAGCTAGCAAAGCACAGCATGGTACACACCATGCAACATGCAGCCCATGCATGCGTGAAATGACGGAAATAGCGGCGGCTCCGCAAGTGGGAGGTGCCAAAAGGAAGGCAACTCCAGGGCGATGGCACTAGGGAGTGGTGGCGCTAGGGAAGAGGGCAGCTCCCGAGAGGTAGCGACGTGCCAGGGGGAGGTGGCACAGCTAGGAGCTGGGTGACACTAGGAGTAGGGCGGCTATGAGAGGAAAGAAAGGTGGCTAGGGTTTGAGGTTTGATTTAGGCGGCTAGGGTTTGAGGTTTGAGTCCTTCTTCCCCTTCACGTTCCCTTTTATCACGACACAAACCCAAGTCAGTTTCCAACTCCTCTCGTAAGAATCGGTCCAGGAAACGTTCCCACTCTCTTTTCCAAAACATCTCGTTTTCATGTATCCCCTTTCTCTAATTACGCGTAGGTCCTCAAGAGGGTTAATTTCATAATATTACATATTGCATGTGCCAACAGCCAAAAGCAGTAGTAGGTTTGCATGGCTTATTCAACCCACTCACATGCGTATATCCACATCGTTGTGGCAATGGGCTATATGTCTGGATATCCGGATAATTATCCATATTCGTTTACCGATACTATTTGGTCAGATGGCAACTATGCTGATTTTGTTACCGAGTCCAGCATGAACTATCTGGTATCGATACTGAATCCTATTGGATACCAAATTCCCTTCCCAAATTGGGTACTAATCCGATTCGCAACCAGTGGAGATTAACCCAATCCGTTTGCACCCTTAGCTTAGACCACACTCGACTTACATAGGTAAACATGATACTGCTATTTATTAAGATCAATCGGCCTCCCATTGTTAATTGTGTGGCATGTTTCTCGACTAGCTATCCCTGTGCAAATAAGCTTTCGCTAACTAATGGGTAGTCCTAGATATTTCTGGCTATGCCTGCAATTGGCACCCCAATGAATCAGCAAATTATTTACTGCTCCTCATCACCAAGACTATACGTCACCACCTCACTTTTATCCACCCATTTTCCTCCCAAACCACCCCACCACCCATCCTGAGCTGTCGCCCGAACAACGGTGACGACATTGCCAGTTGCGTGCCGTTGCCTTTGCTAAAGAACACACTGTTGTTAATTTGACCTTCCAACTGTAATTGAAAATTTTTAACTCAATTTTCTTTTGAACTTTCCACTTAGAGAAATCCACTTTCAAACTTGAAATAATCAACCTTTCAACTAATTCAAATCATCTTTCAACTTGCTTTCATTTCAAATTTCAACCTAGGAAATCTGCTTCAAACTCAAAATTGGAGCTTTCAACTAGAAAAAAGAGAAAAACTCGAATCTCCAACCTTCCAACTCATAAATTAAAAAACATTCCAGCTTTCAATCCGAAAGTAAACCTTTCAAATCAAAAGTTCAAAACATTTCAGTTTTTTAAAAATAAAATTCCTCGAGCAAAAAGAATTGTCTCACCTGTGGAACCGGAGAGAAAAACTAGCAACGGATCCGATGCAGTCACGCAGCGACTGCACGCCATTTTGACGCTTGGATCTAAAACAGACGGCTCAGATTGCTGAGGATCTGTGTGCAGTGGCGAACTGGATCAGATGGCCCGGGACCCCAGGTGTTAGATCGTCCAAGGCCCCGAACCCTAGCCCACCGCCCAATACCGATCCACGCCACGGTCCTCGCGCGGAAGCCCCACGCAGAGAGGGGGATATGCCGCGCGCGGTGTCTCCGTCGCCGCCATCCCACCGCCGGCGACGCTCCCCCTCCCCTCGGTACGGCGGCCGGCGGAGCCGACGAGATCGCAGCCGCTCCCCCTACTCCTCCCTCTCCCGGTACGCGCCGCCCCCAAACCCCTTCCTCTCCTCCCCACCTCTCGCATAGTTGGTTAGGTTCCATGTAGGTTATAGCTCAAGATTTACTGTTTTTCGGCTTACTGCCTCGATATGTTAGTCTGTATTAGTACCAAACTAGTTGGATTATTTCTTCTGCTGCTCCGTGGTCCGTGGACCTTCTTGCATGCCTGTTTCTAGGATATATTTTGACAATTAACACGTTACCGCAGAGTTATACTTCTCAAAATCATGTACTGGTGGCTAACCTTGCATGTTGTGATGTGGTCTTTGGTCCAACACTAGCAACTGTCTGCAGTCATTTGTCTCAGAGCACAGATTGGCTGGGATTGTGTCACGATCCTTCACTGATGAACACAGATTACACGGGTAATTGATGCAATTGGGGTTGGGGAGTAGAGAAAGGAGACCAGGTACAGAGGAATTAGAGGTAGGATTGGGGAATCAGAGGAGAATCTAGAGAGGATTAGAGAAGAAGAATATACAAAGGGGAAGAATCAGAGAGGAACCGAGAGAGGTCTTGAGGAGAAAGAAGATAATAGTTCGATTCTATTATTTTTGTATCTCCATCCACTGGTGCTTTTCTTTATATATTGTCCAGACGTTGGTTCACATGCCTTCAACTCAGCCTGCCTTCCTTCACGGCCCATTGTCCAGCCCGCGACAGTGTCTATGCCCATTGACAGATTGGCATGTGTAGTTAAGGTGCCTATAGGATTGTTGAGTGATGGGGATTTCTTTTTTCGGAATGTTATGGATGGGGTAAATAAATTAATCGAAGAATGGGTACGAGGTGTGATTTTAAGAAAAACACCTGAAATAAAGGATGTATTTGAAGAGAATACAAGGCCTGATTAGGATGTCATATCATCCCAGATATTCATAGACGCTTGCTCACTCACAGCATTATTCAATATGAAGCAGGTGGAAGAATGCTCTTTTTGCAGTCTATCATATATTGTCATGAGTAGCAGATATTATTTGGCTTGTGGTCTTCACAATCAACCTCATACAGGAGGCGGCTATGAACATTGAAGATTAGAAGGGCAGTTTCTGTCTAGTTCTAACCATTTTTCCTACTATAAATGGTGATGTTCCTGCTTTGGAAAGGAGTTAGATGGACATTTTGTAGAAGTATGTAACCTCTGCATTAATTATCTTAAGCCTATTTTGACTTCATACAAATCTATACTCCATATCTAGGACTACTGTCAATCTAGTGTAAGCGAAACAAAATCTAATTTAGGTCAAACGTAAAGGTTAGCCCAAATCAATTCTAGAATTAGGTGCGAACGCAAATTTTTTTGGTGAAGCAATACGCCTGCTTTTGAGTAGTTAAGATTTGATTTATGTATAATGTAGCAGAGTGATCAAATTCTAGGTCCTGACATCTGTTACACTACTGTTAGCCCAAAAATGCTGTCTTTTTCCACTTCAATACCTGCTCTAACAACCAATTTTTCAAGACTGGCACTTTTTTTCTTCAACTCCTCAGACATGTTACTAAGCTTCACTTCTGTTTCACCTATTGAGAAACTTCTCTTGATGCTACCACAAGCCCTGAGGGCCCTGATGGCCTGATATGTACTTTGATCAAGTGCAAACAAATACTATGATTTGAATCTAACTTGTTTGAAGTAAAATTCATTTCTTATTTGGTTAACTTCTGGTTCAAATATTGATTTATTTATAACTTTGAGCATTTAGCAGGCAACTCAATCCAGAATCGGCATAAATAGGATTTGATTGTACTCCAGCAAACATGTAGATGACAAGTATGGAGGTTAAAAATATCTAAGAAACTGCAGGAAACAATATTCTCTACTTTTTACCTTAATACCATAAATGATTGTCCCAATTTTGAGGCTTCACTTGGATCATGCTTGTTAGTAAATGGGCTTGACTAGGATACCCATATCAGGCACAAGATGGTAAACTATGATGTTAGGAGAGAATAGGTGATTATCGATGCATCTTCAACTGGTAACACAACCATCTTTGTTGTTACAGGGGTGATGAAAGATTAGTGACATGATTGCTTTACTCTGGTTTCTGGAACAGATGGTTGGCATTGTACTGTGAACATCATTCTTAGCTTTAAGATATCTTCTATTTGCAAAATATTTCATGTACGCACAAGCTTATCCTGATACTTTTGGTTATCCACTTCTGTTGCCTGTTGGCAAATTGTAAACTGTATTCTTTGCCAAACTTTCTGATCTTGAGTTTCTTGTATGTTGATACTGTCAATTAGTCAGGTGCCATTCGGATCGACATTTTCTACATCTTACAATTTATTGTTATTCGCTTTTGTTTACCACTTTTAAATTGTGTTTTATTCATATACACAGGCATGCTGCACAAATATCATCTTTGTTTCATTAGAATGGATGTATTTGAATGTTTTTGCAATTTTGGCACACATGTTAACATGCTGACATGTCATCTGAATATTTTTCCATTGTTGGCATGCATGCTGACATGTCCATTCTTCGACCTATAGTTATCATTTTTGCAACATCTTATTTTTCGTGGTGTTATATTTTTGCTGTTCTTAAATTTCATTATCCCTTTGTCAGGAGAAAAACTCGCTCTCCTTCTCCAAGATGGGATAGGAGCCACTCCCCTACTCCTAGGAGGCGTAGAAGCCCTCCATCACCAAGGCGACATAGAAGACGGAGAAGTCGGAGCAGCACAAGTTCGCTCGTAAATAACTCTTGCAGCCCAAATCATGGATCAGAGCAAAACAATTTAATTGAAAAACAAAGGAAGGAAGAAGAAGAAAAGAAAAGGTAAACTCCTGTTCTTTTCTTTGCTAAGTTGGCTTCTATGCATACACATTGCCATTTTTGTATTGCCACCTACTCTTGACCCCTCTTTTTTTTTTATAGTCGGATCTTGCCCTCGAAATGGGTAATGCTTCTAGTGTACAGTTTTCTTGTCAAGCTCTAGCCACCTTCCAATCTTCTTGATATCTTTGTTGTACTTCAGCACTTGATTTGATTTAGATTTTGTTCACCAACCAACAGATCACCATTTTGGTAAAAGAAAAACAGCAAAAGATCACCAAATTGCAATTAAATCCAACCCATCAAGGCACACATTGGATGTCGCAAACTAATAGATCATCAATTGAGAAATAGAATGAATCATGTAGATGGAAACAAACAACATAGGCCAAGACTTTCTTATGTTTTCTGAAAGTTACTTAGAGAAAATTGTGAATTTTCTACATGCCAATCCAAGCTCTCAAGTAATAAATATAACACTCCAAAACCTCCCCTCCTATGTTTGTGCCATCCCTTCTTTTAAGCTGTCATCTCAACTCTCAAGATAAGGTTGTCAAATTTTCTTCTCTGAATATCAATTGCACCTTCTCCCCAAATCTGTAACTATTCTCCAAATCCCTACTTCTATGCATTGCTTTCTATGTTCTTCTCTTACTTAACATGCATAGTTAAGTATTTGCTTTGTAGACATGTCAGTGTTTGATTATTGATCCTGTGGAAGTTTATGGAACTTGGTGTTATCTTAGATCAGAGCATGTTTTTGTTTCAAGGGATTCTTTATTTAGCTTGTGGCAAACATCTTTTATTATTGTTGGCTTAGAGCAATCTCAAAATTTTTTGTTCAAAAGGAAAAGACAGTGTACTGGTTGGGTGCTTCTGTTTTTTCTAATGGAATATTTGTGTGGACGTTACAATGTCCAAAAACTGTATAAGGAGTTGTGTGGTCTGCATATAAAAGAATTGTTTGGGAGCACCATTTTTTTTTGTTGTAATTTTCAGTTTTGCAGTGCCATTTTATTATTTGGTGGCCCTAGAGTGGCATATGTACAGTTTGTATCTATTAAACAAGCAAGAATACTGGAACATGAAACAAGATTACACAAATAACTACAAAATTTTTAAGCTTGTTTCAATAAGCAAGAGCAGTTAGAGCAGTAGGCTGTGCCAAGACATATCCATCATACATCTTAACGAAGCATTCACTTGGCTTGCAGCATATCTATATCTCTCATTTAATCAAGAAGATGAAGAAAAATGCCATTCTGAAGTCAATATAATGCAAATGTTGAGCTAAATTCCTATAAATTCTGTTGAAGCATGCAATGGTGAGCTAAATAAGAGGCTGGTGGCATAGAAATGCAAAAAAAAACTATAAGGGAGGGGATGTAACTTAAATTCATAAGCTATTCCAATGTGATGGAGGCATGAAATTCCAACAATTGAAAGAAAATTGCACACATGAAAACCAGATGCAATCTATTCATATTTCACCAAAAACTCAGCTATTTTTACTAGGGAATCCGCTGCTCCTAGGTGTCCCAAGTATTGAATATTAACAAAGGATAATTTGGAGCAATCAAAGTATTGAACTCATAATGCAATAATTAAATGCTGAATGGATACAACCTTACATCTGGTGGTGTCTGTACACCAAAGCAGCTTGGGATGGTTGGTGAGCTGCCAAGCCAAAAAGTGATCTAGAGTTATCGAAATTCGAAACGTGTTTAAAACATCAAACCTCATAAGATCCATCCTTGAGCTATGTCAGGGATTAGTTGAAATATTCAAGACTATTAGGTCCATCCTTGAAGTAAGCTGCATATATAAAAGTTCTACAAACTACACTACTACATCCACCATTAAATATTTTCCATAAGCCCCTGCAAGATAGGGAAGCACATAAGGAAACAGTCTGGAATCAACAATGCTATGTACACTTGACTGCACGATCAGAGGGAGTGATCCTTGTGGGCGGTGGAGGGTTATTAGGTGTGGGTGGCAGCGAGCAGATTGGAGGGAGCTTGCCTATGTCTTAGGAAGCTTTAGGTACAAGTTGGCCCACATATCAATGATACTATGACTTGGAAAGTAAAACTTTAGCTGGATTAGGTACAAGTTGGCCCACATATCAATGATATTTTGACTTGGAAAGTGGGGTGAAGTGGGATGAATGAGCAAAACTTTAGCTGGACTCTTTTCATGCGCTAGTAAAGCCTAGTAAGTGGGTGCACATTCCTTGAACCTCTAAAAAAATCTATTGTTTAGAAGTGTAGATTGATTTTTCATCTGACGCTGTAGATTTTAATATTAATATAAAGCAAAATGATAGGGTTTGCAAAATAGTTTGGACCCGTTGGTGACATGCGCAGTAACAACCCGCAACAGCCTCTGTCGGATTTCATCGATCAATGGTTGAATTTTGCTAGTATCTGTCATGAACCTTAGATCATAATAGGATAAATATCCGTCGGAGAGAGGTCGAACGACAGCAGACTTAAGGTAGAATGGCGTTAAGAGGAGGGCACCGGTTAGGGGAAGGAACGGATCCAGAGTAGCCGGCCTAAGGGAGAGATCAGAGCTAGGAATCGGGGATTTGGGAATACTTCTTCATTATTCATTGCTTGATGATAATGAATACGTGCTAGCTTTTTTATAGGGATAATTCGACTTGACCTTGAAGAAATAATCTTTATTTTTAAGGAAATCTATCTCTAATAAATAGAACATATATATAAGGTAGTAAACCCATATAATAAGTAAACTAATTATTCTTATCTCTATCCTAATCAATCTAAGCCTGCCATGCGCGCTGCCACAATACATGGTAGTGTTCACGCACGTGAACAGTGTGCATAAACAGTATTTTCAGTACGTGACAGTATCACTCTAGAAAAATGCAATAAACAAATCCAACTTAATTAAAGTGATGTGGTCTATATAAGAAAGCCAGGTATACAATTTTGGTTAATATTGCAAAGTTGCACATACATAACTTAAAAAATGGTTGTAGGAGCATATCTGGTAGGAACTACTCTTAAAATAGGAGACATAGAAATCTAATTCCTGCCTCTAAATCAATTTTGAATGGTGTAGATCAAAGTGGATTGCCCTGCCTCTAAATCATTGGCTAAGATAGTTCTTATTCTCCTATTTTAAGACTACTACTTACTTGATAGATACATATGAATGCATAGAAAATTATTGTCAATTTATATTCAGGACAATTTGAATTAGCAGGAGTGATTGTGAGCTACCATCTTTTCTCGTTCTCAGTTTTATTTTCTTATTCAAATAGCACACGGTTACGTTGTTATGAGGCTAACATTTTTTATGTTTCAAGATGCTAACATTCTCTATGTTTCGATTTTTTTTCTAAGTTAGTCATGTGGTTGATTATATCCTCATTGCCATAACCTTTTCCTAAAATCACACTTTTGGCAATTTGAAGTGTTCCAAAAACTGGTCTACTAGGCCGTATACTTAGACGTATACAAGTAATGAGTGCCCTTACCTATTAGCCGGTTATCTGCATAATCGGGCTGGTTATACCGCATAATAGGCTGATTATGCCATATAATCAGTATTAGATTGGGTGACCGGTCGAGTATCGGTTACCGATGTTTAGAACCTTGGAACACACCAATATCAGTAACCATGGCATGAGTATCTTTAATATTGTTGTCTGTGCTAACTTAAATGTATGTCTGAGAGGCATTATCTGTTTCTAATCTTAGGAACTTTCGTATTTATTGTTGATAGGATTTATGTAAACATGACAATTTTTACTTGATTCTTTTTGTGAAAACTGCAGAGTCATATTGCTTTTGTGTTTTGTATTAACTCTTTACTTAAATGTTCAGCTTGTGTGTGTGCTACCCCCTTCCCTGCCAATTTCCTTCCGATGTTAGAGTACTAGCTACTAGGAAGTGATTTCATTGTCCACAGGAAAAAGGCCATGTTTTATCTGTGTTTGCCACATTTACTAGATTCCTTAGGCTTTCGTGGACAAGGCTACTGTTGTAGTTGTACCTATTAATTATGTTCATGTACGCAGTGCATATGTAATGAATCTTAGTTTATCGAAGTAAACACCGTCGGGAGGAAGGCCGGGTGGCGTCGACCTGGTAGGATGAGAGATTTGACTATAGACTGCGATGATGGAACTTGGGGAAGAGATTAAATTAATTCATCTTCATTGGTTGATTGATAATGGATACATGCTAACCCTTTTATAGGGATAACTTGCTTGGCTCTTTAAGAAAGCGATATATAATTTAAATTAACTAATCTTATATAAATTAAACAAATTTTATCTCAATTCTAACTAATCAAATACTGTCATACTCAAATGTTACAGTACGGACAACACTGTGCACATGTATGAGCAGTATGCGTGTAGTGATTTCAGCATGTGACTACTTGTACCCCCTTTGGCGACAGCTCATTCTTGAGCTGTGATGGTGGCCATGGCTGCAGCCCTAGGAGACTTTAAGTTGACGAGAGACTGCGACGTTTACTAGTGGCCTTGAAGACCATAGCCTCCATGTATAGGTGCAACAATATTGATGACATCTACGATTGTCACGACAGGCGCGGTGACAACCACAGTAGCATTGTGGTAGGCTATCACAATGCGTTTGCCGTGGTAGGCTTTGGCAAGGCCATGGCAGCCTTTGGCAAAACCGCAATAGGACATGGCAGGGTCGTGGTGGGCGTCGTTAGTGCCTCGGTAGGTCACAGTAGTGACATGGTTGCCGCGGCCGGCTTCGGCAACAATACACCTGATGAACAAGACGTGGCAGGGTTGCGGCAGGTGTTGGCAAAACCTCGACTGCCTTGGCATGTTTTGGCAGTGCCGTGGCGGCTGCTGGGAACGTCGCTGCCGCCTCTTGTTGCGTCTTCTTTTGATTCGTGATCTTCAAGGTGGTATGCATGCTGAGGAAGATGGCCGTCATCTTCTTGTTGACGTCGTTGGTACTAGTGGCCATCTCATTGGCATCAGGCTTTGTCGTGGCCAACGACTCGGCAGTAGGAGCCATGATAGCAAAAGTCGTGGGAAGGGATCAACTGCTCTGATATCAATTGTCATGAATCTTAGTTCTTAACGGGATAAACATTTATCGGAGAGAGGTCGGACGATGACGATAAACATTTATCGGAGAGAGGTCGGACGACGGCGACTTGAGCTAGAACGGCGCTAGTTGAATGAGGGCACTAGTTAGGAGAACGAATTTAGAGTAGCCGATCTAGGAGTGAAACGAGAGCTAAGAATCGGGGGTTTGGAAATACTTCATTATTCGTTGCTTAATGATAATAGATACATGCTGTTCCTTTTCTAGAGATAACTCGATTTAACTTATAAGAAATAATATCTGTGGAAGGAATATATCTATAAGTTAGTAAACCTATGTAATAAGAAAATTAACTGTTCTTATCTCTATATTAACAAATCTAATAGTCATGCACGGCTGCTACAGTACCATGGGTACTGTTCGCAAATATGAACAGTACGCATAAGCAGTAATTCCAGCACGTGACAGCATATCAGTTTAGCTTCATTTTGTGCATTTGAATTCTCACTTGTTTAGATCGGGAATCCTGTTGCACATTTCTTTTAAGTCAACTACTTCACATATAGTAGCATAATTCTGTCAGTTGATGCGTGCATCAAGTGGCAATTGACCCTGTATAACTTTGCATTTTTCACTGCAGGCGCCAAAAGGAAGCTGAGCTTAAGTTATTGGAAGAGGAGCTTGCTAGGAGAGTTGAAGAAGCTATAAGGAAAAATGTTGAGGAACGGCTGACCTCTGAGGAGGTAAAACATGAAATAAAACGCCGAATTGAGGAAGGTATAAAAAAGTTATTTGATGAGGTTGATGCTCAGCTACAAAGAGAAAAGGAAGCAGCTCTGCATGAAGCCAGGCAGAAAGCAGTAAGTATTACACACGTCATATCATTTTTATTAGTGTTGAGCATTATTTATGGGAACATCTTAAGATTTGTGGATTGGTAAAGCCAGTAAATTGTTTGATTATTCAGAATATGAAATCACCAACTTCAATATATTGTCCTAGCTCCTAACCCATCTGACCATCTATCCTTTTTCTTCGGGAAAATTGCTCTAATGTCACAAAGTTATATGCCATCCTCCCTTTTGCCACATACTTCAGTGGGTTTGTTATAATGCCACAAAATTTGTGTTTATGGCTCTCTTTTGCCACTTCCTCCACTAAAATGACCGTTTTGCCCATCTTCTTCTCCTCCCTCCCTCTTCCTTCTCAAGTCCGGCGCGCCGCCGCCGTGCGGGAGCTCCGCCGTTCCGCGCGCCGACCCCGCTCATCGTCCTCCGCCGCCGCCACCCGACCGCTCATCGTCTCCGCCGCCGCCACCCGCCACTGGCCCGCCGCCTCCCTCTGGCCCACCACCTCCCCGACGCGCTCCGCTCCACCTCCGTCTCGCTCCACCTCACCCCCGACGGAGAGAAGCTCCCGGGGCCAGAGGGAGGCGGCGGGCCAGTGGCGGGTGGCGGCGGCGGAGACGATGAGCGGGCGGGTGGCGGCGGCGGAGGAAGGCGAGCGGGGTCGGCGCGCGGAACGGCGGAGCTCCCGCACGGCGGCGGCGCGTCGGACTTGAGAAGGAAGAGGGAGGGAGGAGAAGAAGATGGGCAAAACGGTCATTTTAGTGGAGGAAGTGGCAAAAGAGAGCCATAAACACAAATTTTGTGGCATTATAACAAACCCACTAAAGTATGTGGCAAAAGGGAGGATGGCATATAACTTTGTGGCATTAGAGCAATTTTCCCTTTTTCTTAAAGCAACATGGTGCTTTACTAGTTGGGCTGTTACTGATTCAGCTTCATCATAATTGTGCTGGTATTGGTGGCTTGGTGCTAGATGATCTATGTTTTCGTTTATGCATTGCAAACTTCTTTGCAAACATGCATTCATATGTGTTTGTGCTACGAGAACTGGAAATTGGCAACATTTTCTATCACTGGTTTTTACTATTGATGAGATCAACAGATACACACAATTTCTGGTTCATTCTTATTGGAAGAATCTTTCCAAATTGAATCATTCAATTCTAATTTCGTGCCGATCAAACTTCACAGGAGCAAGAAAGAAGAGAGAGGGAGGAATTGGATAGGATGCTTGAGGAGAACCGACGGAAAGTAGAGGAAGCTCAAAGAAAAGAAGCTCTGGAGCAGCAGCAGAAAGAGTTGGAGCGATATTTGGAGCTGGAAAGGATCCAAAAGCAAAGAGAAGAAGCCTTACGCAGAAAGAAGATTGAGGAGGAAGAAGAAAGAGCTAACCAGATGAATTTACTAGGGAAGAACAGGCGCTGATTTGGTGTTAGTGTTGTAATCTGTTGCCATCTTACAAAATTGAGCATATAACTTGAGTTGTAATGCCTCCAATGATTACCACATTTTATACAGCTGAGCTAGCTTGTTTGCTGGGTTGCACTGCTATTGTTTTCTGAAATTTGCACAGTTGGCCGTAAATGCTAGAGATTATACGAAAGCGCAAATCCTAGTCCCTGAGGTGGCTGGAATGGGAGACGATTTATTTCTCCTAGCTGAATGCTGTATTTTGTAACAGCAGCTCTTTGAGGCTTCAACGAACTATAATTGTGTCTGGTGTTGCTATACCAGTCTTGAGACACCATGGATTAGGGAACTGTGGTATTTCTGAGACACTTAGGATTTTACTAATGCGATGGTTCTAGTTGCTGAGTTCAGATGAGCTACGCTGAGAAAGAAGCGTGTATGTGTTGGATACCTTTTCCTTTGTAAAGGTACTGTATTGTATTGTATTGAGCTTGGATTCTTGGAACGTCTATAATGCAGTGTACCTTGATAGTACTCGTATCAAAACTTAGGTTTGATAATGATTGCATCTCGCATTTACATCATCGTGTACGAAAGTGGCGCTCCATATCCCTGATAGGAAAAGGGGTCATTTAACATGCCTTTGGATATGTTCTTTCTGAACCTTTCGAGCTCACTTGGGAGATAAGTTCATCTGAACCTGAATCTTTTGCCCAGTCAATTGAGTAACTATTTTACGTCCGCACGCTACTTCGTGTTCATGGTAAAGTGAATATATTTATGCGGATTCTGAATGCAATTTTTCTTCAGGCAGAGCAAAACAACAAGAATAATTTGCTTTCTTGAAAAGATGGGAATCGAGTGCATTATTGCAGGTGTTTTAGAAGGATGGATACGCCTGAATTATCTGCAATGCGGCCACTACTTTGGACATCGCACAAAGTGTGTAAAGATGAGGATACTGTTCAAATCAGTGTACAGGTCAGATCAAGACTACGCTACAGAAGAATTTTCGTTTTCTTTTCTTTGTTAATCCTAATTCTTTTTTCTTTAAGTAACAGCGACAGCTCAACTTTTTTTTTCTCGAACGCGCAGGAGAACTGCGCATCATTATATTAAGAAGAAAGAAAGAGTCTAAGAAGACTCGTACAAGCCTCACTAATTAGACAAGGTTAGAGAAAAACAGAAAAAAGCAAGACAAAACAACTAAACGCCCACCAACTAAAAACAAACGCAACACTTATGGCCAAAAGGTACAAAGGCCTTTGGCCCCTGCCAAACACCACAACTTGGCCTCATCTCTAATGTCTTGCAAAACAATGCTGACATTAGGTGAGGCGCTATCAAAAATACACCCATTCCTATGCTTCCAAACCCGCCAAGCCACCAGCACGACCAAAGAATTGAAACCCTTGCGCTGCAGTTTAGGGACTTGGTGCAAAGCTTGACGCCACCACGTGGTGAAGACCCTATCTCCTGGACCTGGAGTGAGCCGCTGCAGTCCCACCAAGGTAAGCACTGAGAACCAAACACTTCTTGTGAACACACAAGAGGTGAGCAAGTGCTGAATAGTTTCCTCAACTTGATCACACAGCGGGCAGTACACAGGATGAAAAAGACCACGACGGGCCAAACGATCAGCGGTCCAACAACGATTAAGCGAGGCCAACCACATAAAATATTTGCAACGAGGAGGAGCCCAGGTACGCCAAATCTGCTTCCAAGGTTCATAATCCACCGCGCCCACAAAAAAACGGCGGTACGCTGATTTAGTTGAGAACCTGCCCGAGGAGGAAGGCTTCCAAACATGCTGATCCTCCACGCCAGGGGTGAGCCTTACATGGGCGAGAACCTCCCACAAGCCAAGAAACTCCTCCAAGATTGGAATAGGGAGACTGCCTCTAATATCATGGACCCAAGTATTGTCAGTTAGAGCTTCTTGAACCGTCCTCCGATTGACTGTTCTTTGAGGCATTTTCGTACAAAGGAAGGGGGCAAGGTCCATTAGAGACTTGCCATGCAGCCATTTATCACTCCAAAAGAGGGTCCTGCGGCCATCGCCTACCATAGAGATGATCGATATTGAGAACAAAGTTGCTGAGTTGGGATGCACCTGAATGTCCAGACCCGCCCATGGGCGATCAGGTTGGGTCTTTTTGAGCCAAAGCCACCTCATGCGCAGCGCCCAACCAAGGATTTCCAAATCAAGAATTCCCAAACCGCCGAGCTCAAAAGGTCTCGTGACCCGGCCCCAAGAAATAAGACAATGTCCTCCATTTACACTCTTGCGACCCTTCCACAGGAAAGCTCTACGAATCTTGTCAATAGCTTTAAGTGTCCATTTAGGGAACTCCAGCGCAAAGAGTGGATAAATAGGAATTGATGAGAGTACCGCTCGAATAAGTGTAGCTCGGCCAGCCGGGTTCATCAAGGCAGCTTTCCATCCAGGCAGTTTATCAGCAATCTTGTCAATTATCATGTAAAAGGCAGATTTGGGGAGTTTTTTGATTGACAATGGGAGTCCCAGATACTTGCAAGGGAATTCTTGAACTTTGCAAGGAAACGCTCCTTGCACTACTTCCAATTCCTGCTGGTGGCACTGGATTGGGGTTACTGAGCACTTGTTTAAATTGGTGATCAACCCCGAAGCTTCTCCAAAAATCCGAAGAATCTCTTTGATCAACTCAAACTCCTCCAAACAGGGCCGCAAGAAAAGAACCACATCATCAGCATAAAGAGAGACCCGCTGACTAGATCCTCTAGAAAGGAGGGGTTGCAAAAGATCATTCTCACTTGCCTTATTAATTAGTGAATTAAGCACATCCACGACCAAAATGAACAACATCGGGAATAAAGGATCGCCTTGCCGAAGCCCCCGTTGGTGCTGAATTAGCTCTCCTGGCACCCCATTTACCAAAACCCGAGTTGAAGAAGACCTCAGGAGCTTGGATAATAAGTTACACCAAATTGGACCGAAACCCAAATGGCTTAAAACTTGCAGCAAGAAAGACCAAGACACCGAATCGAAGGCTTTTGAAATATCCAGTTTGAGAAGAACTCGTGGCTCCTTTTGTCTATGCAGCCCTTTAGCCGTTTGTTGGACCAAAATAAAGTTATCATGAATGCATCTCCCTTGGACAAAAGCACTCTGATTTGGTGACACCATGTCCTTGAGTCTTCGAGCCAACCTATTGGCCAAGATTTTGGTGATAATCTTTGCAAAACTATGAACCAATCTTATAGGTCTGTAATCCTTGATTTGCAACGCTTCTGGAGTCTTTGGGAGCAAAACGATGTACGCCGAATTAAGAAGGAACAAATTACTGACATCCCCCTGCAACAACCTATCAAGCGCAGCCATAAGATCAAGCTTCACTACACTCCAACAAGTTTTGAAGAAACGACCAGTGTATCCATCTGGACCCGGCGCCTTATCTGAAGGGAGAGATTTAATTGTTGACCACACCTCTTCCTCCGAGAAACACTGCTCCAGAGCTGACAGATCAAGCGCTTCCTGATAGAAGGACTACAGATTCAAGGAACATTGTCGTTGAGCCACGGTGCCAAGTAAGCTTGTGTAGAACTCGTCCGCAGCCTGCTGCTTGTCTTCATGCCCGGTCACAATTCTATCTCCCACTTGGATTTTTGCCAAGAAATTCTTCCTTTTTCTGAACCTAACTTGCTGATGAAAAAAGGAAGTGTTTGCATCCCCCTCTTTCAACCAAACCAACCTGGAGCGCAAGCGAGCAATAGTACGCTCAAGAGATGATAATCCGAGCGTATGCCGCTTCAACTGCCGCCGCAGCCAAACCTCCTCGCTGGACAGCACTCGGGCATCCTAAGCCATTTCAAGTCGGTGTAAGATCTCCGTGGAAACCCGGAGCTGCCGCTTAACATTTCCTATTCTCTTTTGACTCCAGGATTGCAGATCCCTTGCAAGTCTTCCCAGCTTCAAGGAAAGGATTCGCAGTGGGCAAGAAGCTGCAACTGGTTTGCCCCAGGAGCTTTCCACCTCGTGCAAAAACCCTTCCAACTTTGGCCAAAAACTTTCGAAGTGAAAACGCCGCTTTCCCTGAACAAAGGTCTTCATACCCAGGATTAAAGGACAGTGGTCTGAAATCAAAGAAGCCGAACTCTGAAGGATGCAGTCCGGAAACAGATGATCCCAATCAGAAGTCATAAAGACTCGATCCAACCGAACTAAAGTGGGAACATCCCGCTCATTCGACCAAGTAAACTTACGGCCCCGCAGGGGGATTTCTTTCAGCTCCAAATCATCCAAAAACTGACGGAAACGACCCATCATCGCTCTATTTACATTAGTGTTATTCTTATCCTCCGCCATATATATAAGGTTAAAATCCCCACCAATTGCCCACGGACCTTGACAGGTTTGCCGAATGTCCCGCAGCTCCTGCAGAAATTGCAACTTCTGATCATCAGCTTGAGGACCATAAACTCCTGTGAACCACCAAGGCGTTCCCTCATGAGAAGAAAACTGAACTGAAACTGAATAAGTGTCAACCCGAGATGTTAAAGCGCGGCAAACACCGCCTTTCCATGCTATCACCACTCCCCCACTAGCACCGCAAGCTGGCAGACTACGGATTGATCAAACTCGCTTCCCAGCATTGACACGATCAAACGACCATCAATAGCCACCATCTTAGTTTCCTGGAGACACACAACATCAGGCCGAGTGGAGATTACCAAGCTTTTGACGCAGTCCCACTTTGCCTTGCAGTTGAGGCCTCTCACATTCCAAATGAGGATGTTTGACATCATTGATTCTGAAAAAAAAGACACCAACGACCATCGAAAGCTCCTCCACTGATCACAAATCCCCCCTAGCCACACTTGGGGAAAATAGCAACGTCCCGAGGCGCTTCACCTGGTGAAGGAGGCTGCCAACCAAACAACACCGCTAGAGCCGCGATATGAGCTTGAGTAAGGGGCTTGTCGAAAGCACGGTTGTACCTCTCCAATTCTAACTCGCCTATGACTTCATGTTCTGCTACCATCCCCAACTGATGCATCACAGCTGCTTGAGACTGAGAGACTGACTTCAAAGTCGACCCGCCCTTACTCAACCTACTGCTTCGGCGTAACACAAAATCTGACGGGAGTGGAGTGGCCCGCCGCTTCTGAACCGCTGGCAAAGGAAGCAAGGCATCAGAGTGCAGGGTCACTTCAGCCATGAATGACTTTGCCGGTGTTGAGAGAACCGGAATGGCAGGCTGCCGCTGGAGATGCTGCTGCCGCCGCCTGACATAAACTCGCGAAATAATCTGGGCTCCCGCCACTGGAACTACACCACTCCCAGACGAGACGGGCCCAGGGTCCGAACCAACGCCCTGCCCAGCTGGGGCGGAAGCCTTCACGCTAGGAGAGAAACCAGACGTAGGCTCCGCTGGCTCCGGACCGACCGAGAGGGGGCACGGGACAGCAGGGCAGCCGACAGCAGCAGCCAAGGCTGAATCTGGAGAGGGCTGCCTATTGGCGGCAGAGCCAACTCCCATCGCTGGCAGGGCCGCCTCGGGCAGAACAGAGGAGAGCGCTTCCTGCACCGGCTGAAGATTTCCTCCATCATGACAAATCTCAGCAGCCAACTCAGGTGATGCCACGTGGACAACGGCGTGGCCAACAAGCGACCTGGTGGGCCCTAGGTGGCTCTTGACAGGGACGCGGCCCTCCTTGAGGTCTACGGGACTCCTCCTCACCGGCGATCGGCCACGAGAACGCGGCGGCGAGACGGAGTGCGGCGGAGAGGCGGAGCGCCTGAAGGACCTGAGATGCCGCAATCTGGCCGCAGCTTGGCTGATGACGGTTGCGACCTGGCCGATGCAGACCGCGGCCTGGTCGAAGGAGGCGACGGAGAGCGCATGACTGAGGGACTCCACCGCTTCGGCAATCGCCAGCCCGGAAGCGCGCTCCCGACGCGCAGAGGAGTGGCCCCGGTGCATGCGACGCCGCAGAAGCCGCTCTCCAGCATCTCCGCCCGCCGCCGGAGGTGAAGACGCAGGGCCTTCCTCGACCGGGGAAATACGCCGCCAGGCCGGGAAGCGCCCCCGCGACGGAGGAGGTCCTGGGCAGGCAAAGGCACGATGGCCAAGCCCCATGCAGCGGAAGCAACGAACTTGGCGACGACAAGCCGCCGCACGATGCGAAGCAGAGAAACAGTTGAAGCATTTTCCGCGGAGGTCTGCCGGGACCGGGCGCCGAGAGCCACCAGAAGGGAGGTGAGGACTGCGGCGAAGACGGCGGCGGCCAACCACCATCTTCCAGCCTTCCTCGACCGGCACCGGGGCCAACCCCCGGCCAGGAAGAAGGTTCGCGCGGACGGCAGAGGCGCGGTCTGGACATGCATGCAGACGGACCGCCAACTGACGCCCAGGCGACGCCGATTCTACACCGACCAACGTGGGAGAAGCCGCCACCACGTCGCGGAAAGGAGGGCGCGCAGCATGCCCGAAAACAGGGGAGGCGGGGGGAGAGACCTCCCTCCAGCGCTCGAGCTTCGAGCGCCCTACTTCAGGGGAGGACGGCGACTGAGGGACATGAGAGAAGGCCGGCGCTTGGGGTGGCGCGACTGAGGAGGAGGAGGTGGCCGCCGTGTCCGGAGTGGACGTCGGCGCGATCGGGGAGGGGGCGGACATGTCCGCACTCAATGTAACCGCGACAGCTAAACTGAATCTAAATAAAAAACATTTCGCTGCAATTCTTCATAGTTTCGTGGTTGTCCAACTCAGCGTTCTGTTGCTGTGATAATATGCTTCTAATCATTTAGATTCCAATTGTTCTTTGGCCCGCAGTGTTGCATGCTTTTCAGTTAACCAAAGAATAGCATTTACGGAAATATTACAAGGCTATCAGATCAGTGCCTTTTCTGAATAACATTTACGGAAAGATTCCAAGGCTGTCAGATCAGTACTTTTTCTGAATAGCATTTACGGAAAAATTACAAGGCTATCAGATCAGTGCTTTTTTCTGAAGCTCCAACTTTGATTGTTCGTTATATTTTGACCGGTCCATTCATCTGTCAGCGAAGATATGGAGCTTGCAATAGGTCTTGTCATGCGTGATTTATGTCGGATCAGTGCATCAAAGTTCACACAAATTGATTCGAGCAGATTTGTGATACTGAAATATTACAGACGGTTTATCGGTAAGAACCGTCTGTGATACTCGTTTTCTCCGACACCTTCAACACAGACGGTATCCAAATTAAAACCGTTTGTGTTAGTGTCGGTCACAGACGATTTTGTCAAACCGTCTATGATTTAGCGTCTAGCATTAGACTTTCTGTAGTAGTGGTTACTGAACAGACAAGAAAGTAATAACCCATGAAGGATATAAGGATTCAACGGATGTTATTATGATGGACATGTCATAGTTTACATGAATGTTGGGTGCAATGAGGTGATACTAACATATCCAATTGCACGATATAACACATGACTCAGTTAGCCAATTTAAGATCCTCTAATCACAGCCTAATTAACTCGCTTAGAACCAATAAAATGTGACATACTAGCAGCTTCCTAAATATCTGGTTCGGGGCAATGCAAATCGAAAACGTTTTGCAACTTCTAGAGCAATTATTTGTTGGACGGGCCAGCCTAGAGGACATTGGAACACGGTGCCTAATGCCTATATGGGTTAATCGTGTTGATCTACTCATAACTTAGTTGCTAATTAACGTACCCGTATCGCCACGT
This sequence comes from Dendrocalamus latiflorus, assembly GCA_017311315.1. Taxonomy (NCBI): domain Eukaryota; kingdom Viridiplantae; phylum Streptophyta; class Magnoliopsida; order Poales; family Poaceae; genus Dendrocalamus; species Dendrocalamus latiflorus. Next base: position 18,029,376 of record CM029676.1, read on the forward strand.
CACTCGGTTCCATAATTCTACTGGCAAGCAACACATCAAGTCACCATTTTCATTAAAGTGACCCAATCTTTGACTGACTACATCAATTATGTCTCAACTTTATATTGATGTGGCGACATGATGGAGCTTTAAAATACTTGGACCCTCTTCTCTTTCAACCAAAGCATCAATGCCATACACACATGGGCAACATGACAAAATGCAACCATGGTAATCTCTCTGGGCTAGAACAATGTTGGTATCAAAAACGAAAAACGAAGAAGAGACGGGATCAAATCGACCGATCTCCAAGCTTTACGGAGAATTTACCGCAACGTTTTTGAACAAGCAATTCCTCGATCGATCGATGGATGGATCCGGCTGTTTTGTCGCTCATCTGCTGACCTAGCTAGAAATATTATCCACAGTTCCACACTACACCATAAATAGTAAAAAGCAGCTGCCCACTTGTAGAATGGGAATGCAATTGGCACATTAAAATTTTACATGGAGAGATGCATACCCACGTGGATGGGGCGTGATATTGAATAAAATCCCAACCTATCCATGTGAATGGACCAGCATTTTGGACTTCCCAAACAAGGCCAAAGTGCTTGCGTATTAGAACATCCACAAGATATAAAAACGTAGCAGTTGCCGTTGTAGTGCATGCTTTGCAAACTCGGGTCTGTGTCAAGTGCGCTCTAAAAGGGTGTGTCTTGCTGGGCTCGCCTGCTGTGCTATGTACGTGTTTGTAAGGATCATGTAGAAATCATGGTAAACAGGACAGGATAGAGGCATTGGGCTCATATCTTTTCTTATCCCTTGAGAGTGTTGAAATATAAGTAAATTGCTCGTCTTTCCTCATCAGTTTAAGCTTTTGGGTGAACTGATTGATGCATGCAACTCAATATGGTATCAAAGTCAAGATGTCGTAAGTTCAAGACTTTGTTGTTGCAATTAAAAAAATAATTACAGCACACTTCTATTTCACGTCTCAGACCTGAGAGAGCCTACACGTGAGGGTGAGTATTGAAAAATATGTGAATTGCCTCTCTTTACTTACTAGCTTTAAGTTTTTAGGTGTAATGATTGGTGCATGCAACTCAATAGAGAGTTTAGCATGCATTTATCTAAAGTTGTATGTGTATAAGCAAATTTTCTTGGTGGTGCAACAGGAAATTAAAAATCAATTCAAGATTCTTTTTTTCCTTGCAGAAATGTACGTGTAAATTAGTTAGAGCACTTAACATGAAGGCGTAGAGCTCCGTTTACCATTGCACTTGTTAAAATTTGCTATATCTAAACCTGGACATGGCATTTACTGAAGGCGTAAAAGCAGATTTATTTTTTGCAAACCTGCATTCCAGACGAAGTCATTTCTTTTCGAGTGCTATATTTCTTAGTAACTTTTCAAGTGCTGTAGAATCAATGCACACTCTTTTAGACTTGCGTGCAGAGACCAAACTCTGAACCTCAGACCACTCTTTCTGATCAATACGGGTCATCTGAATTGGGCGAGGTAACTGAGTTTACTGCTGATGATCGCAGTCCTGATAATCGCCCTCCGACTTTTAGTTTTTCACACATCGCAAATGTATAACAAGCATTTACTTAAACCGTATGCGTCCAAGGCAACCATACCTGAACTTGTTGCTTTGCCTGAGAATAGCTCCTGGTAACTTCAGAGAATAATTAGCGTCCGCGCTGTACTGTAGCATTCTGAGAAACACCTTTTACATGAATTGGAGCATGTTCTAGCTGAAACAGACAGATTAACCTCGACGCAGGTTCTGTCTGTCCCTCTGTAATATCGTCGTTGTGATCGATCAGTCCATGATCTTGAGTTGGGTCGGAGGATATCCATCCGTTATATTTTGAGCATCTCTTGTGAAACAAAGCACGCAATTAGCCCCCCTCCTATGCACTAGTTCTACAGACGGTTTAGCGCGAACTGCGGCAGCAACCATCGTTCTGTGCAGCTTCACCACAGGTATAAAGGACACTCCTCATGGACTTCAGGCAGTTCTCAGAGGCTTGAAACTAGGAAGGGTTACTATAATTTGCTCTCCGTCGCAATCATTTAAACTTATGAGCTCTTAATTAATCAATCGATGTCTTAATTTTGAATTTTGGTAAAGTTCAGAATGTCCTGGAAATCAATCACCGCTGCCAGTGCTCCTCGCAATAGATCTGCTGGTCAAATAATTTCTTAATTTGCGCTTGCACTGGTCAGTCCGATTGGGCAGGTGCACGCTCAACCAACTAAACGACTCAGCAAATTTGGTGTCCATGGATACTGAAGCATGCTTCATCCATGGCCCGTCCCCGGATAAGCTCGCGGCCGTTCTCCGTTGCGAATCCTAACATGAACGCACCACCAGCCAAAGCAAGCAGGCAAATCTTGTACTCTTGTTTGCCACCATGTGAGGGCTATAGCTAGCTAGGCCGAGATCATCGAACCAACCACGCTCTCGCTCTCGGCTCCCACATGTCCCCACTACCTCAGCAACTTTAAAGTGACCGACGCACCATGCATTTCCACATCCCTCAGTAATGCATGCCCCGATTCAATCAAAGCGAAAAACAACTCAGCATTCATAGGCCACTGTCCGTCAAAAGGGAAGACGATGGTAAAAGAAAATTGAACGAGGGTATGTATCTAGTGTTGGAACTAATCTTGTTGTTAATAGTAGTCGGTGTCAAGTAGTTGTATGTTCGAGTACTATGTAGTCGTGTGTCAAGTACTCATGTGTTCGAGTACTGTGTAGCCGTATATCGAGTACTCGTATGTTGAATACTGTATAGTCGTGTATCGAGTACTCGTGTGTCCGAGTATATGTAGAAGTCGAGACCTGAAGTTAGAGAGCAGTCAGAGAGTTTGGAGTACAATAACCGGTCGGTAGTCGTAAACTACAGTAACTGATCCGTAGTCAGAATTATCGTAACTAGTCGGTACTTGTGAACTGCAACACTTGGTCGGTGCTCGAAAGACCTCTGTGGTTGAAGACCGGTAGTACCAGCTTTGTGTGAGCTGTACTACTACCAGCTCTGTGTGAGCTGTACTACCAGAGATGTGGTCGAAGCGCCGTGGTTGACGTGCTTATAAGTCGAGTAGCAGCCGTGGTCGAGAATCCATGGTCGAAGTGGCGCAATCGAGGAAGGACTCGAAGTTGGTCAGGTCTATGTGTGGTCGTTGACTTGGTCAGGTAGTAGTGTGTCTGTACCAGTTGTATCCAGTAGCTATGTTGTTAGTTAGTGGAGCGAGTCTTTCGATTAGTGCATGGTATGCGTGAGTCATAGGAATCGTGGTCGACAAAACTGGATCACAGGGAGTCATGTGGCTGTAATGGGTGAGTGGAATGCATGTGTGGCAGGTTGTGTCTATTTAAACCATGTAATCTGTAGAGCAATTTGAGGAACCTAGTGAATATGAGAGGAAGAAAAGCGTGTGTTGCCACAAAAGACGTCCCTTCTATGTTTACTTGTTCTCCACTCGTATGCGTTTCTTCCCTGGGCTGTGCCAACAATTGATGTCAGAGTAGGTTCCCGTGAGTCCAAGAAGTTGACAAGGGAAGAAAGGAGTGTGTCTCAATCCACAGTGTGAAGTCTGCTGCGAGCTGGTCTGTCTGACTCGCAGGTGGTGAAGAGGGAGAGCACGGTGACGTCACTACTACAAAACAAGGTATACTGGACGCCTCACCATAGACGGTTCATGTGGAGCCGTTTGTGCTTTGATTATTACAGCTGGTTCATGGCTAAAACTGTCTCTGAAACTATCACAGATGGTTAGGTTTAAAAGTCGTCTGTGATATATGCATTATCACAGATGGTTTTTATTTACAACCGTCTGTGTTTTGTCCTTTGTCTTATGAACTACAGAAGCTACTGAGATGGGACACAAATTCAAGACAAATTTATTACAAAAGTCCCATAAAAAGACATTCTCAGATCTTAGTCTTCTGAGCTTCATATACTTCTTCTTCGACTTTTGCAGTTGGAGGATCAGCCGTTGCGTTCTCGAATGCCGTGAAGATTGTCATTGCCCTCTCCACTTCCTCCTCTAGCTTGGGCAAATCATTAGCATGGCCCAAAATCTCAAAGTGGATGCTATGATAAGCTTCCTTAGAATCGACCGCTTCCGCTTCATCGGCAATGTTAACCATGTGTCTCTCCACTACCGCAAGAGCTTCTTCCGCTTTATGTACATTGCAGAGAAGAAGGAGGCTGAGGGCGGTTTCTTTTTCCTGAGCGGCAACAAGATACCTCTGTCGACGGTGGATGATGAAGTCTAGCTAACGGATGGAAGCGAGTCTAGGAAGGAGAGCAGGGCGTGAGCGGAGGGCTGCTTCAGACATAAATTGTTGACCACCTGTGTAAGGTTGCGGCCAAACAACTCACGATGGATAGATGAGAGAAAGGAGATCAAAAGAATATTAGATGCCATTATTGAGAAATCTGGTGAAGAAGATGAGGGAAAGGATAGTTTAGAAGAGCTGGATTAGGGCGCACATATTTTAGTGTTATCACAGACGGTTCATATACCAAACTGTCTCTAATATTAATATCATAGACAGTTCATATAACGAACCATCTCTGATATGTGCCTTATCACAAACGGTTCGTATAACAAACTGTCTTTGATATGTGCATTATCACAGACGGTTCGAATAACAAACTGTCTCTAATAATGACACGTCACCCGATACGTGACGTATCCCTCAGGATTTCGATCTCACCCATCCATTCTCTCCACATCAAATGGCAGACACCGGTTCCTCCCACCGCTCGACCCTTATTAATTATTTTCCATCTACTTTTCCACCGACAGTCATGCGTGAGTTCACCCACTATATAGCTAGCTTTCTCCATCCTCCCCTCAACGACGCCGACTATCACCATGAGCTAGCGCCTTCATTGTGACGCCATGGTCGACTGCATAACACACTCTTATCGTAAGTGCCGTAAGAGTGCCTTATGCAGTCTTACCGTCGTGCCACAAATGTGGCGCTACCGCCGCCTCTCCATTGCCGGTGATATTCGGCCGTAATCCAATGCATCTAGCTTGTTCCTCGACGACGCCGATTATCGCTGTGAGCTAGCGTCTCCGTTGTGACACCACAGTCATCTGCACAACACACTTTTGTCGTAAGTGTCATAAGAGTGTCTTGTGCAGTCTTGCCGTCGTACCACAAAGGTGGCACTACCGTCGCCTCTCCATTGCCGGTGATATCCGGCCGTCATCCGATGCATCCAGCTTCTACTGTCTGTTAGGATCTCTGATTCTTATATATTCTTACCGTGTTAAAAAGTTGGGTTCGTTATCTTGTTATTCTGTAATGGTGGATTCTAATCATAATGGAAATAGAATGTGTTGTTGTGTTTTCACTGTATTTGTTTGTTTTCAAAGGGCATCAGTAACATTATTTCTTGAGGCATCACTGGCAACTATATATTGGGCGACACCACGCTGGATAAAATTGCCGTTGTTCGCAGGTTTCTTTGAGCTACCTCGATGCGCTACATGCAGCTCATCACCTCCATCGATCAGTGCATGCATTAGAAGACCCTCATAGTCGATGACCTCATCGGAAGGCACAAAGCCTACGACAAACGTGTTCGAATCAGTTTCGACAGCGAGGCAAAGGAGAGTGAGCATTTGTTGCTCATGCGCACAAAGTGGGAGACCCTCAATAAGAAGAAGAATGGAGAAGCGTCAGGCGACAGTGCAAAAAAGAATGACGGCCATGATGACAGCAGCAATGACAGTGACTCAACACAAGTGAACGCAAGTTCAAGAAGAAGGTGAAGTGCTACAACTGTGGCATACGTGGGCATTTCGCCAGTAAGTGCCGCAAGCCGAAGAATGAGCAGTCGCACTCGTTATGGCTGATGCCGACGACGAACCGATGTTGCTTTGAACTTCGATGAAGACGTACTCACAAATAATGACAACAAGATTAGGGGGTTGATTGTTAGAACTAATGTTGTTGTTGATTGTGGTCGGTGTCAAGTACTCATTGTTCATGTGCTGTGTAGTCATGTGCATGTGTTTGAGTACTATGTAGTCATGTGTCGAATACTCTGTGTTGAGTATTGTGTAGTCATGTGTCGAGTACTCGTGTGTCCGAGTACGTGTAGAAGTCGAGACCCAGAGTCGAAGAGCAGTTGGTAGTCAGAGCTACAATAACCAGTCAGTAGTCGTAAGCTAGAGTAACTGGTTCATAGTCAGAGCTACAGAAACTAGTCGGTAGTCGGAGCTACACTAACTAGTCGATACTCGTGAGCTACAGTACCCGGTCAGTGCTCGGAAGATCTATGTGGTCGAAAATCGGTAGTACCGGTTTTGTGTGAGTGGTACTACCGGAGATGCAGTCAAAGCACCATGATCAAAGTGTTTGTATGTTGAGTAGCAGCTATGGTCGAAAAGTTGTGGTTGAGCATCCGTTGTCGAAGTGGTGTGGTCGAAGTACCTTGGTCGAAGAAGGACTCGAATTTGGTCAGGTCTATATGGTCATAGACTTAGTCAGGTAGCAGTGTGTCTACATCAGTCGTATCCACTAGCTATGTTAGTTGGTTAGTGGAGCGAGTCTTTTGGTTAGTATGTGGTGTGCGCGAGTCGTAGGGATCATGGCCAGCAAAACAGGATCATAGAGAGTCGTGTGGTTGTAGTGGGTGAGTGGCCTGCATGTGCGGCTCGGTTGTGTCTATTTAAGCCATGTAATCTATAGGAAGGAAGAAAAAGCGTGTGTTGCCACAAAAGAAATCTCTCCTATGTTTACTTGTTCTTCACTTATGCGCGTTTCTTCCCTGGGTGATGACCTAGCTAGGTAGGGCCAGATAGATGTCAATGTATATAGGCCGTGCGATCAAGAATCAACGCTCGAGATAGACCGCCATGGAAAATAGGGTTCTTAGGTCTTCTAGACCATCCGTTGCGTGATCCAAAACATGGATTTTTACCAGTCGATTTGGCCCAATTATCGGTGATTTTTGGTTTTACCGGGATGGGCCGGTTACTTACAAACCAGATTCAAATAAATCAGCCCAGTTTAAATGGTAGCATAGCCCAGCCTAGCCCATTCGGCCGCCGTATACTCGTGACCTAGGTCACGGTCCCTCCCCATACTCACATTCCCTCCATTGCTTCTCAGTGGCTGCGGCACTCCCCTAGTCCCATGATCGCCTCTGCTTTGCCCCCCTCTGCGTCGCGCGCTCCCCTCCAGTCCGCTCTACAGATCTGTGTCTGCTTCGCCCCATCTTATCATGCGGTATGTCCCTCCCCCTCAGCTATGCACAAATCCGGGATGGGCAGCTGGCTAGATCGGTGGTTGTCGCATGGAGGAAGGTGGTGGGAGTGGGAGACACGACGAGAGCTTGGGCTGAGGGGGGAGTGCTTAGGACAGTAGCTCAAGTAGCGGTGGTGCCGATGCTCTGAGTCGTCCGGCTACTTCAAGAGCATTGACAGCCACAGGAGGTATGAACTATTGTAGCTTGGTAGCGTATTTACTTTTTTGTTGTTGGATTGGTTGAAGCCTTCAAATGATCAAATCACCTTTTCTCTTGAGGATGATTCTATGTATCTGCTCTGTAAAGCCTGCAAATGTCGGCTGATTTTTTCAACCTAATTTTGGCCGATTTTCAGCGATAATTGTCCGGTTTTTCTTTAAATTTCAAATTTGGTTTGAAATTTTTGGGCCGAATTATTCCGAAAAAAAAATAATCTGAAAATCGGTTGAACTGACCTTACCGGCCCCTCCGCTAAAATTTACAAACCGGTAATGTGAACCCTGATCCAAAACACGCGCGACCACAACCCAGCCCTCTCAGCAGCAGCAGCTCACTAGCTAGGCTCTGTCGACTTTGGGATCATGCTGTGGCCTTTTCAGATAAAGTTTGGAAAGAATTGATCACCACCAACTTACCTAGCTGCCTGCTGCCACGGTAGCGTATGGGGCAACCCTGTTTGGTTGGCCGGGTTGGTTGAGTGTGTATATAAGGATGTGTGTGCTGTTCTTGCATGACAAGCAGGCAGGCGTACCAGGCCAGTGGTGTGAGCGAGCTATATAGGCAGAGGCAGTTAGTTGGAGCGAGTTTAAGAGGGCGATCACATGGAACTTGCCGGGAAATGGAGGAAGGTGATGCCTTACATGGCCATGGTCTTCCTCCAGTTCGGCTTCGCCGGGATGTTCCTCATCTCGGTTGCGTCGCTGCGGCAGGGCATGAGCCACTACGTCCTCGTCGTCTACCGGAATGCGGTGGCCGCCGTCGTCATGGCGCCCTTCGCGCTCTGGTTTGAAAGGTCGATCCATGCATCCCTTCTCTTCTTGACCTAATTAATTGCTGACGACGTTTGAAAGTTGTACTTGGTATGCATGTTCATGCTTAACTATGGTTAAGTCAAATTAGTCATTGATCTTGTGTCCTTTTACTTTTGAAAGTATTTTTAAATGGTTCTAAAGTTGTCTGTCGACGACACTATATATATACTCTAAGTTGTCTTATTTAATTGTTTAGCCAAAGATGTCCTAAATTGGATAAGTCCTAGGTTTAAGATTAGCTTATATATATTCTATTTACACGCAATTAAGGGAACAACACTAAATTTCCTGACAAATCATACCATTACATTTTGTCAGGCTCTCAGATATTCATTTTTATCACTTAACTGATGTTGACTAATTTGAATAAAAATAATTAAGTATATGATCGTGTATCACCAAATCAAAGTGAAAGCTTTTATAATAAAGTTATTCCTCTTTCTCCTTCAAGAGAAAGACTAAAAGTAATGAATTACAATATACTACCATATTCCTCTTTTTATTAAACTATCTGAATAATTACATTGGTTCAAGTGGCACAAACTAAGATACAGGAATGCAAATGAACATTTTTGAATTTGCACATATACTTGTACTACTACTGTTTGGACTCCAAAAATTTATATTTTGTATAGCTATCCATAATCTTTTATATATATATATATATATATATATATATATATATATATATATATATATATATATATATATATATATATATATATATATATATATATATATATATATATATATATATATGGTTTGAACTACTTTACAAACTAGTTCATATATTTAAAGTAATAAAAGAATATGTTAAGTTAGTTTAGATGGTATATTATAAGTGCAAATAAATATAGTCGGGCGTAGAATGTATTTTCACACACACATATATAGTATAATATAATTATATATGTTGAAGGGAACTAAACATAGAGTTATGCCACCAAGTTCCAAAATAGAAAAGGAAGAAGTAAAAAATAGGATAACATATAGTACTGCCTTCTGCCACATTTTATCCTTTTTTGTGGGGTCCGCTGAAACTTGTCAAGCTGACCATTCAGTAAATATAATTTTTCATCACATGACTAAATTACAGGTGCAGAATAATCGAAGGTAAAGTAAGACCACATCTATATAGAAAGTATACATCCAACCTCTACATAGGTTCCATACATGCTTTTTACATTGGATTCCTCTAACATTACTTTGAGGATTGAAGAACTGCTGCAACTAATTATTCCCAAACAGACTCGATCGATTTTTCAGATAGGAGAATTGTGAAACAAATGAAACATAATGTATGACCATATACAAACTGACATGATCCTAATGATAGATTAAAGTTTGCCAGATGGATATTCCAAAAAAAAAAAAATCCAAAGTGGAATATATGTCTTGAGCCTCATCTTGTCCACGTGTCCTATATATGCAAGTTGCATAACTCCTGTTTTATTTTCCCTCAACCAGCTTTGCAAGAATCTTATGATAGTCATGAGCAGTGCTATACGTTCAATAGAAATATCTACTGTTACAAAATGCTACCATTAGGAACAAAATTGAGTAACAAAATCTGGAAATTTTTGGAAAAGGTAATTAAATTGGCTGTTTCAGTTACTGATGAAACAAAGCTCATATAATAACAATATCGATCAAGTAGATGTAAGAGCAAGTATAATAAGAGGCTGTTAGTAGGCTGTATGCTGATGTGGAGGAGAGAGAGAGGAGGAGAGAGAAGAGAGGTGGGTTGTAAGTTTACAGCCAGCTGAAGCACAAGAACCAAGAAACTTTGTGAGAGAAGGGGGTGGGTCATACAGCTTTCAGCTGGCTGTAAACTACTATATGAATGGGCTGATAAGTGGGTTGTAAGTATCTATACAGTCAGCTGAAGACTGTATTATTAGCCTTGCTCTAAAGGAGAGACAAAACTTTCGGCGGCGGTCATAAAAACGTTCATTCTCTATCAGTTAGCACTACTGACCATTCAGAAACAACTAAAAAAACCTGGCGCTTCTCCTTGTCTATCGTTGTCAACTCTTTCTTCGACAAAACTCCAGATTAATAAAGGAACGAACGCGACTTCTTGTGCCTTAATTAACAGTATATACTTTTTGCATGACAGGAAAACAAGGCCCAAAATGACCCTCTCGTTGTTCTTCAAGATTCTCGCTCTGGGACTACTGGAGTAACGATCCATTAACACAATTACATTTTGTTGGCGGTTCCTCTCTTTAATCCATTATCATAATTATCTGTTAAATTATTCAAGGCCTGTACTTGACCAAAACTTCTTCTACATGGGAGCGAACAACACGTCGGCAAGCTTCTCCTCAGCGCTCACCAACATATTGCCTGCTGTAACATTTGTAAATGCCATCATACTCAGGTAAAGCTCCAATTTCCTCGCAAAAAAGGGTAAAGCTCAATCTATCAGTTTCAAAATTAAGATCTATACGAGTTCATCTCCATTCTCCAGTGTATTAGAACAGATCATACGCATAAAGCCCCTATTTTCTTAGAAAAAATACAAAGCCCGTATGTAAGTTGCTAGTTTCTTGCCCAACATGATAAGGATGGAGAGAATAAACATAAAGGAACGACGGAGTAAGGTCAAGATTGCCGGCACATTGATAACAGTCGGGGGAGCGCTGCTCATGATACTTTTCAAGGGACCTATAGTCAACTTCCCATGGACCAAGCACGTCAGCCACACTGTCTCTGACCATGGTGGCCACAACAGCGGCCACTGGCTCATGGGCATCTTCATGATCTTGTTAAGCTGCTTCTGCTGGTCTGCCTTCTTCATACTCCAAGTAACCAACTACTACACTCTTGGTTTCGATGCTTGCATGCTATTTTATTCCTATTGTAGATACAATATTTCTAAAATAGAACTTCATATATCCTGAAGCATTTGTGGTTACTGACGTATGCGACAATCGCTTGCTATTTTCAGTCACACACATTGAGGACTTACCCGGCGGAGCTATCTCTAACCACATTGATATGTTCCATGGGCGTAGCGCAGACTGGGGCGGTCGCCCTGGTCATGGAGCGTGACACCAAGGCTTGGTCGATCGGGTTTGACATGAGGCTGTTCACGGCTGTCTACTCCGTAAGTTATACGATCCTCTTGCCATTAATTTGTCTAAATCACATTGTCGTCAGTTGAAATCAAGCCCTACTTTTGTATATCGGTACTATATATAATGGTTGGTAACTCTCTTGCAGGGAATAATGTGTTCTGGGGTTGCTTTCTATGTGCAAGGGATAGTGATCAAGGAGAGGGGGCCAGTATTTGTCACTGCTTTTAGCCCTCTCTGCATGATCATAGTGACTGTGCTAGGCTCATTCATTCTTTCTGAGATGATCACCTTGGGAAGGTATATATATGTTTACTCCGATATTTTACATTCTCTTGTTGATGGCTAATTGCAAAAGCACAGGAGTAATATCTCATTAATTTGTTTACATACAGGGTGCTTGGTGCAGTAGTTATTGTGGTTGGCCTCTATGCTCTCATCTGGGGCAAGAGCAAGGACCATGTGAATCAAATTGATCAAGACGACAATTTTGAGAAGCACAAAACTTTTGAGCTACCGTTCTCTACAACCAACGTTAACAAAGCAAGCAATGCTGATCACATTTAACAGTTACTGATCCAGCATCAAGGAAAGCTTGAGGAAATTAAATTACTACATGGTGGCTCGGTGTATCTCCCGATGTTTTACTATTTTGTTTCCTTGGCTACTTGGCTATGCATGTATCCCGCCCATTCATCTAAGGCTAGCTATATATGCTTTCGTCTAATTGCTGTGCAAGATGTAATTTTAGGCTATCACCCATTCTACATATCCACGGAACTGTAAAATAAAACTACAAGTTTTTGTTGATGCATGAAAAGCTTTCCACGTATTTACTTTTGCTAATTCACAACATATGGCGCCTTCCCTACTGTTTCTCCAACCCCCGCGCGCTCGCGCGCGCGCACACACATATATATATAATCATGGATGGAAAGTTTCAATCAAAGAGTGTGGGTACCATGGTGCCCCTGTTATTTATACTATATAGGACGCACACACACATATACATCACGCGCGCGTGCGCACGCACGCGCGCACACACACACACACATATATGAAACCTATTCCTACTTTCCATATACCACTTAAATGAATATATTATTCCTCTTCATTACTTTTGGTATACTTAAATACTAATTCTAAGATACTCTCATGTGACTTGATTAAAAAAATTTCATCGAAATCCTTTATTTTTACTATATATTTTTTCATATATAAAAGGAATATATACTCAAATTATGCAATAAAAGTAGATTTTAACGAAATTTTTCATGGAAGTCACTTTGGATTATATTATAATTATTATTAGAGTATGCTGAAATACATAAAGAAATATAATAACATCATTAAAGCAATATATGAGAAGTGGAGTACGTACTCTCAGGAGTATGGAACCATTTTCCTATATATTTGTACACACACACATATACGTACGTATGTACGTATACATGTATGTATGTACGTATGTACGTATATATGTCTATATGGGAAAATGGTTCTATTCTTCTGGGAGTATGTACTCCCACTTCTAATATATCTCTTTAATGGTATTATTATACGTCTTTATCTATTTAAACATACTTTAATAATAATTATACAATACTCTAAAGTAAGTTCCATGAAAAATTTCATCAAATTTATTTTTTATAGCATAATTTATGTATGTATTCTTTTTATAGATGGAAAAGTGTATATAGCAAAAACAAAGGCTCCGATGAAAATTTTCAACCAAGTCATACTAAACTATCTTAGAATTAGTATTTAAATATACCAAAAGTGATAAAGAGGTATAAAATATTTATTTAAATGGTATATAGGAAGTATAAGTATGTATTCATAGGAGTACGAAAATAGCTTCATGTATATATATAGACATACACACACGCACGGGTGCACTATTCTCTGCGTGCGCATACTGTGCACGTCGAAAATTTACTATCATACATGTGTGAAGTTACTGTCAAATATATATAGAGTTACTACTAATTTTGTAATGTTACAACTGGCAGTAACTTTATAGCATGCATTCTACACCTGCGCGTAGAATATATATATATATATATATATATATATATATATATATGTGTGTGTGTGTACACACACACACACACTCTCTCTCTCTCTCTCTCTTTCTCGAGTAGTTACTCCCTATAACGTATCTTACAACGTATGGAGTATCTGAGGGTATGTACATGTAGTATATGAGTATATAAGACCATCTATGTGGTATGTAAGCTTTTCTGAAGGTGGTATATACATTTTTTGATTAGTTCTTTTTATGTGCGAATATAAAAATATTTGAAAAATATGTTAAAATCATAGACTCCCTTGCAGGTGGGAGTAACTACGCCTAGGAGTAGAATGCATACATACATACATACATACATACATACATACATACATACATACATACATACATACATACATACATACATACATACATGCATGCATACATACATGCATACATACATACATGCATACATACATACATACATACATACATACATACATACATACATACATACATACATACATACATACATACATACATACATACATACATACATACATACATACATACATACATAAAGAGCAATCTAGATGAATCTTATGCAATATAATATGCAACCAGATCCTATTCGCTCACAATTAGTTCATAACTCTTTATGACTAGATTGTATCTGATTATGACCAGTCTGAATCCCCATACGACCAGTTCACATACCAGTTTATGATATGTCTGACCAGCTCACGACTAGTTAGTATACCCATACTACCAATTCATGCCTGGTCAAACTAAACAAGCTATTTATGTATTCTTCTTTTGCCTCACAACATCTGATCGAACTCCAGATGAGAAATGTATCATCTATGGACTATTCAATATTTTCTCGATCTAGTGATGGATAACTTTATGTGGTCAACTCCTCGACCACTCGTGGTATGGTCATGCAGATCCTTTATCCGACCACATCGAGGGGCCTAGAGATGTCTCTCCTGTTATGTTGGAGAAGGAAATCCCATATCCGACTAGTCACTTTTCTCTGCATGTTTCACAGAATTTCTGAAAGCTACTTTTATATTTACCCAGTTACGGAGTAGCGTTTGGCAAGTTCTAAATGCACTATTACAAATGTAGGAAACTATGCTAATCTCGTGTACAAGGATTATATATCATCATTGCTTAAGACCAACTGATGACATATAAAACATAACAACCTTAACAGTGTCTCCAGGTAAGTTAATCCAATACTATGTTCTCTAACATGTGTCCACATTATTGATTTGATATCCTATATTTATGACCGGTGAAATGTGATCATTAATCAATATATGTGCTGGTCTATAAGTCACTAGTGTCTCGACCAGTGACATCTGTCCAGGGATCTTTTAGAATGACATCTTATAACAAATAAAGAGCTTCACCAACAAGTTACATACTTGCTAACCTTTATAAATGATAATTCATAGAACATAATAACATATTATTTAAAAGATCAGAAACATAAAAGTTATATAATTATCTCCATGATTGGCTCTAGCGCATATCACTAATAATTCATATACATATGTGTATATACATACATTTATATACTGGTGTTTACAAGGGGGGTGTGTGTCTATATAATATATTCTACTCCTGGGTGTAGTTACTCCTACCCATGATATATCATCTAAAAGAATTTAACATACTCCTTTATCAACTTAGGTATACCATATACTAATTCTAAGATACTTGAATGTCAACCACATCGAAAAATTGCAAGAGAGCATATAGTTTTCGGCATATTTTGGTAGCACCTTCATATTCGTACGTAAAAATGAGTATGTCTAGAAAAGTATACATATCACCTTAAGAAAAGTATACATACTACCTAGATGGTCCTATATACTCTTATACTACACGTACATACCCTCTGTTGCATGGGATACTCTCTATTTT
The DNA here is from genome assembly GCA_017311315.1 of Dendrocalamus latiflorus. Classification (NCBI taxonomy): domain Eukaryota; kingdom Viridiplantae; phylum Streptophyta; class Magnoliopsida; order Poales; family Poaceae; genus Dendrocalamus; species Dendrocalamus latiflorus. Next base: position 18,044,702 of record CM029676.1, read on the forward strand.
GCGAGATATGGCATAGAGAGTAACTACACCTGGGTAGAAAAAAAGGCTTATATATATGTATATATATACATATACACATTTATAAACACACACATATGTATATACATATATACATATACATACACACATATGTATACATACAAATATATATAAATATACATACATATACATATATATACATACAAATACATATATACATACATATATTCATATATACACACACTATTTTCTACTCCCGGGAGTAGTTACTTCCTATACCGTATCTCATAACGTAGGTAGTATCTTGCGTAACAGAGGGTATGTTTGTGTAGTATACAAGCATATAAGACTATCTAGGTGGTATGTATATTTTTCAGAGGTGGTATGTATATTGTTTAGACATGCTCCTTTTTATATGCGTATATGAAGGAATTTGCAAAATACGCTAAAAAAACTATAGATTACTTTGCAATTTTTTTTGTGTTTTTCACGTTTGAGTATCTTATAATGAGTATATGAGTATAGCTAAAGTGATGACGTAGTATGTCAAGTTCGTTTAGGTGGTATATCAGATGTGGGAATAACTACACCTGGATAGGATGCCGAAATAGGGCATCATGATTTTAAATGCATAATTCAACCCAAATTTGGGTTTTTTTTTGAAAATTTCAGTTTTAGGGTACATATCGATCTATAAATATTAAAATGAAATGCATACCTTTAAATAAATATGCTTGAATTCATAGATTTTGAATGAATTTAGATCACATGTGTTGCTGATTTTTATATAAAATCAGCACATACCTAGCTACAATCAAACTATCAACAAAAATGGCAATTGTGATTTGAATTTTAGTTCAAACTTATTTGAAATAGTTAGTAAACTTGTTCAACTCAACTTCAAAAGTATTATAAAATTTTTTGCACACAATACATAGGGATAATATCTATTTTAGATCATGGTTCCCAGACACTATGGTGTCCCAGTTATATATATATATATATATATATATATATATATATATATATATATATATATGTATGTATGTATGTATGTATGTATGTATGTATGTATGTATGTATGTAGATATATATGTACATACATACATACATACATACATACATACATACATACATACATACATACATACATACATACATACATACATACATACATACATACATACATACATACATACATACATACATACATACATACATACATACATACATACATACATACATACATACATACATACATACATACATACATATATATATATATACATACATACATATATATATATACATACATACATACATACATACATACATATATATATATATATATATATATACATACATATATATATATATATATATATATATATGTATATACACGTATGTATATATATCTATCTATGTATATATATATGAAAATGATTTTATACTCCTAAGAGTACATACTCCCACTTCTTATATACCGCTTAAATGATATTGTTAACCTTTTTGTCTATTTGAGTATACTCCAAAGTGAATTTCATGAAAAATTTCATCAAAGTTCACTTTTTATAGCATAATTCGTGTATATATTTCTTTTATATATAAAAAGGGTATATAGAAATAAATAAAGGACTCCGAGGAATTATTTCAACCAAATCACAATGGAGTATCTTAGAATTAGTATTTAAGTATACAAATAGTGAAAAATAAGTATAGCACGTTTGTTTCAATGATATATTGGAAGTAGGAGAATGTACTCCCAAGGGTATAGAAAAGGCTACGTATGTATGTACGTACATACGTATATATAGAGAGAACATATCTGGTGGACAAGGCCTAATTGGTGGACATATGCACATAGCCAATTAGGACTATCCGATCTAAGACGAGTGTAACGCTCGGATTTTTATAGCCTTTGAAATTTTCAAAATAAAAATAACTATTTGGATTTTTTTGCAATTAACTACAGCTTAAAATGAATTTATATTAATTAAAATGATTTAACATGACTAATTAAAATTTAACATTTGCTGGAAGTATTTTATTTGGGTTCCTTGTGCTTCAAGGAATTTTCTGAAATTTTCTAGATTTTATTCGGATTTATTTGCTATTTTCTAGAGCTCAAATGAATTTATTTGAATTTTTAAAAATAAAAAACCTTTAGAAAACCCTAAAACCTCTTGGGTGAAAACCCATCTCCTCCAGCCCAATCTCCCGTCGACCCAACATGCGTTCTTCCCCGCCGTGCCAAGTATCGGGCATCTGCCCCTAGCCACGTGTTGCCATCGAGCCATCCACACTAGCCCATCTAATGGACTCTGACTGCCTCGTCCCATAGCCGTCCGATTGCCACATGTTGCACATCTGCACACCTGAGCACTGTTCATCGTCTCCATGGGTGGTCACCACTGTGTCCATCCCGGACTCCACCACCATCCACACCTGACACGGTCTTGGCATCCGTGTCGTGTATGTCGTGGTCTTCCTGGCATCTATGACCAATAAATACCCAGTCCGCAGCATCGCTTTTTGCATCTCGAAGCCACTGCCCTTGTCCTGTGCCACCACCCCCACTACTCTCACCGTTGACGCCGTCTTCGCTGAGCATTCTCACCACCAAGTTAGATCATCGCGCATCACTGTCATTGCCTTCACCTGCGACGCCGTCCTCTCCATTCATCAACTAACCGCTGGTAAGCCACTGCCCCTCACCACCGTTTCGCTCTGCTGCACCATGCCCCTTCGGCCACTGAAGAGACACGACCCTTCGCCTCTGCCAGCAAAACATCGAGCTACGCGCGACAGCATCTTGCCCAATCGATTGCAGTCACGACCGTCGGATCAGAACTATGCTGACATATGGATCCAACAGTCTAGATTGAACCACATGGCTGTTTCCCAGCCATGTTAGCCCTACCTTGCCACCTGTCAGACACATGTCATGCCATGTCAGCCCTACGAGCCTTGTCAGCTGCCATGTCATTGAAGCCGATGCCAGTAAATTATATCATGAGTCGAGTTGACTGTGGACCAGTCATCCATGCACCGTGTTCACAGCACAGTAGAATTTTTAAATTTTCAGTATTTTCTTTAGATTAGATTTTCCAAGAGCCTGTTCTTCTCTGTCCTAGCTCCGATTGACCCGATTGTTTTTCCTAAATTCATCTAAAACTGAGCTCTATCTTTTGGTTCTAGTTTTGAAGCTTTTAGAGTTTGTGTGAATTGTATTTGATTTTATGTGCGCCTCATTCATTTTCTCTCCTGTTGGATAATGTCTTCGAACGAGCAGAAGCACCACCAAAGACCAAGAATTGGTAACTGAGTAAGGCCAAGGCAAGTCATGTCCTTTGATCATGTTGAACCTAGTTTTCAAATCCATTATTTATTATTTTGTTTTAAATTATCGTGCATTGCTCTTTTAATATTAACATTTGTACCTAGTAGTTATTGTCTAATTTGATTAATCCCCCACTTGATAATTTGAATGCCATGATTGCATTATCACCTTAGGATATGTATTTATATAGTGATACAATACTAGTTGTCATATGGGTTGTACGTCTAATTTGCTTAGCCATGCTTATAGTACGTTAGGTTCATTATCACATGTTGATTTATTAATTTTGACTTAATGAGATATTAAATAGTGGTGGTCAACCACAGTTATAAAATTTGTGCACCTTGGCATGGGTAGTGTCATTTTTTGTTGTTATACAAAATGGTTTTCACTTGGGTGGATGATCATGCAATAAAGGGGGAAGTTTGGTTAGCACTTCAGGGATATGGATGTTTCGCCTAGGTAATGTCTAAGGACATAACTTTGTGTGCCATTGATCTGAACCTTATCATACAATCACATGTCCAGTATGGGATGGGCTTGGCTGAATAATTTGTGATGTTTCAACTTCGGTTCCGTCATTGGGATGAATGTTGTTTGGCAATAACCATGGATCCACATTAAGGGAGCGGATGGAACTGGGTTGAGATTGAGCATTGTAAAGGCTTTGTTGTGAACTTCTTGGTCAACATGCTAAAGGAAGCATGTTATACTGGTGACATTACAAGATGGTTATATCATGTGGGTAAAGTTGTGCAACCTTTGCAGAGTGTAAAACCATTCGAATAGCCATGTGCTCGGTCGTGGACAATGCTCAGTGATTTCACATGACAGTTAGGTTTTTCCGAAAATCTTGGTTGGTTGGGAAGTGAATGGTTAGTTCACTTATGGTTTATTCAATCCTTTGATTCATTAATTATTTATTTACATCCGTTCCAAATAAATGTGCTTTCAATCTATTTATTGTATTTATTTCAAATTATTGCTTTATGTAAATAACCATTCAGTCATCCTTTGGTAAGCATGGCATACAATATTGCATGTTTGTTACAAACAACTTGTTGAGTACTCTATGTACTCATGGCTATATCCATATTTGCTCAGTTGCTGAAGTAGAACCACATCACCAAAGGAGTTTGAAGGGGGTTTCTTTGACAACTTCGCGGATTAGGACTTTGCTCCCCAGTCGATTGCCTATGGGCATGTCGAATGGCTATTATGCTTATTTTTGTTTTCTGTTGCAAGTTTCTTAAGTCTTTCAGGCTATTATTAATATTTGCGTCTTTTCTTAGTAAATCGTGATATGGTTGATATTTCATCCATGTTTACACTGTGTGCACTTGCGTGATTCTGGACTAGTGCAGAACACACACGAGAGTCTAGATTTGTAGATCTGGGTCTCTACAACGAATGACTGAGAAGCTAGCAAAGCCCCTCTGCACTAGTAATCGGCTCTTATGCATTCCCCTATAAGCTCCCCATATTTCAGCAAACCCACCCCCCGCACAAGTCCTCAGGCCTGGCACCTCCTCGAGCCGACCCTAGCCGCACCGCCACCGCCCTACCAGTGCCGCCTCCTCTCAATTGCCTCGCCATCGCCCCACCCAGCGTCTCCTCGTCTACCGACCCACCGCTGCCCCACCCAGCACCTCCTCCGCTTTGCTGCACTAGGGCCTGTCGGTAGGAATATCAATGTGCGTATATATATAACGTGATAAGTATGAAGTAATTATGGGAAGATTGACAAACATGCTGCTTCGTAGCTTTTTCGGCCAAGCCTGTTTTTAGCTCTTTTATCGATCGGATTTTGGCTTTTTAGTGAGAATCCATCTTCTATATTCGTAGCTTCTTTAGCTATTGGAGAAGAAGATTGTGTGAGTACTTGGGGCAGATTGAAGGCACCATTCACCCCCCTTCTGTTGCCATATCGGTCCTACACCTAGTGCAATGGCAAACAGTCTCATGAGAAAGAGTTGGTGAGATCAGTTTTTTGCACAAAAGAGATCTTTATGCATGTTGTGGTTACAGACCAAACAGAGAGAGATAGAGAGAGAGAGAGAGAGAGTGGTAGTGGAGAGTTAGGTGAGTAATGGCTTAGGGTTTCTCCCCATGGCCTGTGTGATATATATATATATATATATATATATATATATATATATATCCAAATGAGGAGCGCTTTTACAATTATACCCTTACACGTGAGTATTCCCCTCAGGGGTACCCATGTCATTACACATGTCCCATTTTGGGCCTTACATCCTTCTAACAGGTCTACTGGGCTTAGGTGGGGGCCACCCCTACAACAGGAGCCTTTCATGGTGAAGAGCTTCACGGGCCGAAGCCATGCCGCTGAGCCCTTTGGCCCCCTCCGTCCCATCGGCCTGTGACCCTCGATGACCTAGATACACTTTCGTTCGTGCTTATGGTGCGAGAGCCGTGTCTTCTGCTCCCGGAGCTGCGCGGCCTCGAGGTCGAAGACACCGGGCAGGTCGAAGGCTTCGACGGGCCCGAGGTCCGAGCGTGCCATGCTTCGCGCTCCAGATGTTGGTGGATGCGAAGTAAAACTTGGGCGGCTGCCCCAGGCAGCCGAGTCTCGGGAGGTGCTCCGCGTGATGTAGCGCCAGCGCGGAGAGGTGGCTGCGTGGCCTGGGAGTGCGCTTTAATGACACCTGGAATCGCGCCGGCCTTTGTCAGGGGCAGGCTGTCACGGTTGCTCTATCTGCTCTGTGCTGGGTGGGGGTACGCAGCAGGTTGTGATTGGAGCGTCGTGGGATGCCAGCGGTCATACGACCATGGCCGTTCGCCTCTCCCCCAGGGAAGTGGCCACGCGGCAGGAATGTATCGGCGCATTACGCGCTGATCACCCACCTACCGCCGCCTGCCGCGGTTGTCAGCGGTTGCACTGCCCGATCGTGGGTAGCCGAACCGCTGTAATTCTGTCGTTCGATCTTCTGCTTGCGGGGGAGACGGGGGACTTTGTAAGTCATCACTGTGGGCATGCAAACGCTCCCCTTGGCTGCCTGCTTGCTTGTGCTTGCGCGTTCCTTCCCGTTTTCTTGCGCATCCTGCTGCTACTTTCGCATCCCTTCCTGCTCGTCGCCGCAGTGGGGAGAGAGGAATGGCTGCGCGCGATGACCTCCCAGCTGACAGGGGTGCCACCCTTGACGATCCTACGCGCCGTCTTAGCGAGAGCGCCTTGTCGAGCCAGCGCTGCATGACGCCACCACCGGCGGAGTATCGCCTGGTTCTACGCGACAAAAGGCAAACCAACCATCGTTGGGATGCCATGAAGAAGTCAAAGGGCCGCTGCTCCCGTGTGCTGGGGTGGAGTCGCGTCACGGAGGAGACTCTCCGAACCCTTCTTCGGGAGAAGAAGCTGGAGGACCGTGCCGGGGTTCGTTTGCCCGGGCCTGACGAAACGGAGCCGAACCTGGGAGAGTTGGAGGTGATCGTCTTCGTGGCGTTCTTCGATGCCGGGCTCCGAATCCCGGCGACATTCTTTGTTCGCGAAGTGATGCGAGCCTATGGGTTGGAGCTGGCGCAGCTGACTCCGACCGCGATCGTTCGGTTGGCCATCTTTACTTGGGCGATGCGGACGGAAGGTACCCGTCCCAGCGCCGAGTTGTTCACCATCCTGCATGACGCACGGTGCCAACCGAAGAAAATGGAAGGGGAGGCGTACTCGAACTTCGGCAGCGTGGACTTCGTGCTGAGGACAGATTGCTCGCACTTGTTCCCCGCGTTGGCTACGCGGGGAAAGTGGGAGTCTGGCTGGACACGGCGATGGTTCTATCACCTTGTGACGAGCACGAGCGACCTTCGAAGCCAGGGAGAGCCGATATCATTCAACCACTGTCCGGATGTGACGCCTCGGTCCGGCGATGAACAACAGGCACGGAGACTTGCTGGCATCGCCCTCCGGTTCAACATGCGTGACCTCGCCGAGGAGTTCACCATGTACGGGATATCTTCGCTTTCTTGTAACTGGAAGTACGAGCGGCGGGGGCCCGACCGGAAGGATGGCATCCACCCAGGGGTGTCTTCACTCCATAGGCCCTCCGTGCCCTGTAAGTATCCCTGCCATAGGCCACGTACCACCTGGGTGGTCGCAACCCTTAGGTATGATATTCCGCTTTTGCGTGCAGTGCGCCGGTTAGAAGATGCGCAGCGCGCGGTGGTTGCGGTTCTTGGGACGTACACGGCGAAGGAGCACAAGGCCCATGAATCCGCAACTTCCTTGGCAAAGCAAGGGCGGATTAACCAGGTATGCGAGGTTCTGGGAATTCCCGTTCCGAAACTCCCGGTGCCTATGAACTCACCGAGCGATGCGACAGCGGTGGCGCCATCCTCTCGATGCGAGGTCCAATCGGAAATCATTGCCTTCAGCTCGCCGGACGTGCCGCCGGTCGAGAACATGGAGATGGGGGGCGAGACGGGCGCTGAGCTCAGACCGACCGATTCGGAGAGGCACACAACCCCCGACGACGCCTTACACGGTGGCGAGGCAACGGGCCCGAGCCTCGTTGTTCTTGAAGATGACACCTTGTCGCCTCCAGCGGCAACCACGGCGTTGTCATTGACGACAGCTTCCGCGGCTGCCAAGGTAACCACGGAGGCATCACCTGCAACTCCGAAGGTGAAACGCCCTCGGGTGCAGTCACCACCATCTTCGAGGGGCCGGTTCAGCGTGGCAGGCCTAGTGATCGAGGTCCTGACACCTAGCGGGGATGCTACTGAAGCCGAGAGGGTTGTCGCTCCTCAGGGCAGTGAGGTGATCATGACCCAGGTAGAGGCCCAGCGAAGTACCGCGTTAGAGGGTACTGGAGGTAGGTGTGGTTCGTTTTCCTCCCGCGACTTCGCGAAACTCTCTCCGATTTGCTCACTTATTCCATCGACATCAGGCGAGACAAGGTCTCCCAGACGAGTACAAGAATCAAGCAACGGGGGTGCCCACGATGTCTCTGGCCTAATTGAGCAGGGGACTGTGTGCGCCCCAACTGTTGCCGAAGGCGCTGGGGCGGGGGCTCTAGGGCTTGGTGTCTCTGACTTCGTCCCTCGGTGGGAGACGCTTCGCACCTTGAGCGAGGTGGCGGAGTACGCTGGCGGCCACCTAGATCGGTAAGCGCTGCAGTCCTGCGGGGGTGACCTTTTGGCGCTCGTGCTGGGTGCCTCGGAGATGAGGGTAACGGTCTCTGCTCTCGCTGCATGTCCTCTGCTTATCTGATGGGTAACCTTTGTTCTTACACCCGTGTAGACGCTTACGATCAGCAAAGCCCTCAAGGGGACTCGCGCGCGTGAACGGAGGGCTTTGGAGGACCAGCTGCGTGTCGCTGATGACGCCCACACCGCCAAGGACGAGCGCATTCGGGTGTTGATGGCGGAACGGGACGAGGCTATCTCCGACGCGCAGCTGGTAGGCGCGAACGCGAAGAGCGCGAAGAGGGGACTCGTAGGAATAATTTTGGGTTTTGGTGCACACCGCGCCGTGTGTATGTCTGCTACTGTAATGCAACTTCTGTCTTACACGGGCTAAGCGACAACTCTCCTGTGCTCTTTTTGTCATGTAATTTGTTGTGCATTGGCGTGTCATGTGAAGTGCGGGTCCTCAGGCTTGACGTCGCCCCTCGTTCTGATAGTAGCGAGCAGACTTGCGAACGCCTTGCGCCGCAGACCCCGGGCTCCGAGGTGGTGGCAGCGGAGCCGGCGCATAGTCGAAGTAGACGCGCAAGCACTCCATCCCCTACCCTTCGAAGTGGTGACAGCGGAGCTGGCGCCTAGTCGAGGTAGACGCGCGAGCGCTCCGTCCCCTACCCTTCGAAGTGGTGGCTGCGGAACTGGCGCCTAGTCGAGGTAGACGCGCGAGCGCTCCGTCCCCTACCCTTCGAAGTGGTGGCAGCGGAGCTGGTGCCTAGTCGAGGTAGACGCGCGAGCGCTCCGTCCCCTACCCTTCGAAGTGGTGGCAGCAGAGCTGGCGCTTAGTCAAGGTAGACGCGCGAGCGCTCCGTCCCCTACCCTTCGAAGTGGTGGCAGCGGAGCTGGCACCTTATTTATACTCCGTAGAGTGCGTACGGAGGCAGACCTCAACGCTACGTCTTATTTAGAGTCCGTAGACTGCGCGTGGAGGCGAGCCTCCGCGCGTTGCAGGCGGTGAAATTGCGTGCGGAGGCGAACCTCGACGCTACGTCTTATTTATACTCTGTAGAGTGCGTGCGGAGGCGAACCTCAACGCTACATCTTATTTAGAGTCCGTAGACTGCGCGCGGAGGCGTCCCCCCACGCGTCTTTATTTATGCTTATGCATAGTGCACACGAAGGTAACCCTTTGCGCGCTTTTGGTATGAAACGAGAAAATTTGCATGAACGGTGCACTTTATTAAATTCGCATTTGCGTGGGTGAGCGGTTACAAGAGGTAAGGCACTAACCGCTGGCCGCTTGCGCCCATCGAAGCCGTGGAAGGTCCTTGCACTCGCATACTCGTCTTAGGCGTAATACCGCCGCAGTCTGTTTGCATTCCACGTGTGGCGGAGCGTTTGCCCCTCCAAGGTGGCTAAGCGGTATGCTCCCTTCTGTAGGGCTTCCGCGACAATGTACGGGCCTTCCCACCTGGATTCGAGCTTGCCTACCGTCTCCGCGTGGAGTGCCATCTTAAGGACGAGGTCTCCTGGTCTGAATTCGCGTGGGTACAGTGAACGATCGCGACCGCGCACCATCTGACGCGCGTACTTTATGACGTGCTGTGTTGCACTTGCCCGGTCCCCGTCAAGGAGGTCCATGGACAATTGGCGCTCCTCGTCTGGTGCTTGGACGAGGACCCTTCACGAGCCAGCCTTTATTTCTTCAGGTGTGACCGCCTCGTCACCAAAGAGGAGCTTGAATGGCGTAAACCCCGTTGGGCGTGTGACCGTTGTACGAAGGGACCAGAGGACGCTGTGGAGATCGCTCGGCCACTCCCCCTTTGGTAGCCCGACAAGGCGCTTCTTGATCGCGGCGGAGATAGCGCCATTCGCCCGCTCCACCGCCCCGTTGGACTGTGGGTGTCCAACCGAGGCGAACCGGAGGGTGATGCCCACGTTGCCGCAGAATTCTTTGAATGGGGCTGCATCGAATTGCAGACCGTTGTCGACGGTGATCTCCCTGGGCACGCCGAATCGGCATATGATGTTCTGCCAGAGGAAGCGTTGCATAGCTGCGGAGGTAATCTTGGCCAGGGCTACGGCCTCCGGCCACCTGGAGAAGTATTCCAGAGCGACCGCTATGAACCACAGGTCACCTGGGGCCCTGGGAAGCGGTCCCACGACATCGATGCCCCACCGCGCCAGCGGCCATACCGGGGGTATGGGATGGAGGCTTGTCGGGGGCCTACGGATGGCCCTTCCCATCCACTGGCAACCTTGACAACGGTGCACGAGATCCTGGGCGTCCGCGATAGCTGTTGGCCAATAAAAACCCTGCCTGAATGCCTTGCCCACCAGAGACCTTGGTTGGAGGTGCGAGCCGTAGAGCCCCGCATGAATTTCTGTGTGGAGGCGCTTTCCTTCTTCGCGCGGGAGGCATCGCAGGAGCGGTGCGCAGACCCTCTTTTTGTAGAGCACCCCTCGAGCACCTGGAAGGACCTAGCGCGGTGTTGTAAACACCGGAGCTCGGAGGGGTCATCCGGTCTAAGCAACTGAGAAAGAGAATCACTCTAGTCTTAGAAGGACTAACCTGAATGCACCCTTATGCAATGCAACAGAATGAAAATAGCAGCATAAAAGCAATGAGATATACAACAGCAAGAAGCTCCCCCTCACAATAAACCATAAAGGCAGACTACCCCAAGTTCTCCCTGCAAGGCTGAAAACCTCGGGCTATCCAAAGGCTTGGTAAAGATATCAGCCAACTGGTGGTCACTCTCCACAAACTGGAGCACTATATCACCCTTCTCCACATGGTCTCTAAGAAAATGATATCTGATATCAATTTGCTTGGTCCTGGAGTGCTGCACTGGGTTCTTAGCACTGTTGATGGCGGAAGTGTTATCACAGAAGAGTGGAACACTATCTACGACTAACCCAAAGTCCCGTAGGGTCGAAACCATCCAAAGTACCTGACTGTAGCAACTAGAGACAGTAATATACTCGGCCTCACTGGTGGACTGTGCAACACTGGACTGCTTCCTAGAAGACCAAGAGACAAGAGAAGTGCCAATGAATTGGCAAGTGCCAGAAGTGCTCTTCCTATCTATCCTACAGCCAGCAAAGTCTATGTTAGAGTAGGCTCTGAGGGAAAGACAGGAAGATAAAGAGTAGTAGATACCATAGTCTATGGTAGCTTGAAGGTATTGGAAGATGCACTTCACCGCCAGGCGATGAGACACGCGAGGAGAGGCCTGGAACCGAGCACATAGACACACAACAAAGTGTATGTCTGGCCTCGAGGCTATGAGGTACAAGAGGGAGCCAATCATGTTGTGGTACTCCTTTTGATCCACTGGCTCGCCATCCTCATCTGGGTCTAGTGAAGCTGATGATGCCATCGGAGTTGACACTGGCTTGCCATCACTCATATCAAAGCGTCTCAGGAGGTCTCGAGTGTACTTGCCCTGATGCAAGAAAGTACCCTCCCGAGTCTGCTTGATCTGGAAACCAAGGAAGAAGTTCACTCGCCCATCATGCTCATCTCAAACTCTGTGCTCATGACATCAGAGAACTGGGAAACAAGAGCACAAGAAGAGCCGCCAAAGATAATGTCATCCACATAAATCTGGACAAGTAGAAGGTCATTGGCATGCCTGCGAATGAACAAGGTCTTGTCTACTTTACCCATCTCAAACCTATGACTCAACAAATAGGACTTAAAGCCTCTCGTACCAAGCTCTAGGGGCTTGCTTAACTCCATACAAGGCTTTACAAAGCTTGTAGACATGGTTTGGACATTTGGGGTTCTCAAAACTTGGGGGCTGCCTAACATAGACCTCTTCCTCAATAAACCCATTGAGGAAGGCACTCTTGACATCCATCTGGTATAGCTTGAAGCCCTTAGACGCTGCAAATGCAAGCAAGATCCTAATGACCTCTAGCCTAACTACAGGAGCAAAGGTCTCCTAAAAATCTAAACCCTTAACCTGAGAGAAACCCTGAGCTACCAATCTAGCCTTGTTTCGAATGACTACCCCATCCTCACTCTGCTTGTTTTTGAAAACCCACTTGGTACCTATGATATTATGACCTCTAGGGGGCTCAACAAGCAACCAGACCTTGTTCCTCTCAAAGTTCTCTAACTCCTCATGCATGGCATTGACCCAAGACTCGTCAGAAAGAGCATGACAAACTTCCTTGGGCTTGAAAGAGGCGACGAAGGTAGAATGGAGATAGAAGTGAGACAAGCCAGATTTTGAGCGTGTGATGCGCTCAAAGAGATCTCCTATCATCTGCTCTGAAGGATGGTATTTTTGGATATGACGGGGAGGTCCTGGATGAGAAGAAGAGGTGGCCTATACCTGATGAGCTGACGAGGTAGGAACAGAGCCACTCGCTCCAGAAGATGAAGAAGGAATGGGCTGATCTCCTCGAGGTGCGGTGGTAGAAGTAGGCACCTCAAGGGAAGGAGGAACTGGATCAGGTAAGCAACCTTCATCTCCATCCTTCTCATCATCCACAAAGATGGTCTCAGACTACTCTACAGAACCTGAGATGTCAGGCCTAGTGCCTGGACTGGCCTCGTCGAAGGTCACCTCACAGGTCTCTACAATTTTGCTAGACTCACAGTTCTAGACCCTATACCCCCGCGAAGAAGTCGAGTAACCCAAAAAGATACCATCACAAGATCGTGACTCGAACTTATCTAGGTTCCCAGACTTCAAGATAAAACACTTGCAACTAAACACGTGAAAATGAGAGACACTAGGAGGTGGTCAGGTGAGGTCACGACTGCGAGATGGTTGGACAAAGCTTCAACGACTATGAGGTGGTCAGACGAGGTCACAACCATTAGGCGGTTGGACAAAATGTCAATAACCACAAGGTGGTCGGACATCATCACGACTGCGAGACAATCAGACCAAGCATCAATGACCCCAAGCTGGTCGGATGAGGTCATGACCGCGAGGTGGTTGGACAAAGTGTCAATGACCATGAGGTGGTTGGATGAAGCATCTACGACCACCAGGTGGTCGGACAAGGTCACGACCGCGAGACAGTCGGACAAAGCGTCAATGACCACGAGGTGGTCGAGCGATGTCATGACCGTGAGACGGTTGGACCAAGCGTCAATGACCATGATGTGGTCAGACGAAGCTCTACAACCACGAGGTGGACGGACAAGGTTATGACCGTGAGGTGGTCAGACAAAACATCAATGACCACGAGGTGGTTGGAGGACATCATGACCACGAGATGGTCAGACAAAGTGTTTACGACCATGAGGTGGTCGGACATAGTGTCTATGACCATGAGGTGGTCGGACATAGTGTCTATGACCACGAGGTGGTCGGACAAAGTCTTGATTGTGAGACAAAGCTCTAACGGGCGTGTTCTATCCCGAACCCATCAGACTCAGGGTCGACAAAGGCGGTGGCAAGACAAAGCTCCGATGCATGTGTTCCATCCCGCAAGGTCAACGAAGGCGGTGGCAAGACGAAGCTCCGACGCGCGTGGCCCGTCCCCAACCCTTCGGGCTCAGGGTCAATGAAGGTGGCGGTGAGACAAAACTCCGATGCGCGTGGCCCGTCCCCTACCATTCGAACTCACGGTCAACAAAACCGGTGGTGAGACAAAGCTCTGAGGTGGACATTCCATCTCGCACCATTCAGACTCGCAATCAACGAGGGCAGTGGTGAGACGAACCTCTGGCGCATGGCCTATCCCCCACCCTTTGGACTCGTGGTCAATGATGATGGTGGCGAGACAAAACTCTGATATGCACTTTCCATCCCGCAAGGTCAATGAAGTGGCAGCGAGACAAAGTTCTGACTTGCGCGGCCCGTCCCCCACCCTTCGGACTTGGCATCGATGAAGGCAGTGGACGGAGTCGCGACCGTGAGGTGGTTGGACGAAGCGTCGATGACAACGAGGTGGTCGAACAAAGTCACAATTGTGGGACAGTCGGACGAAGTCGCAACCACGGGATGATCGGATGAAGTCACAACCGCGAGATAGTGGTACGGGGGTCTCGACTGTGAGGTGGTCGGACGAAGCGTCTGCGACCACTAGGTAGTCGACGAAGGTGGCGAACAAAGTCATGACCGTGAGATAGTCAAGTGAGGTCATGATCGCGAGATGGTCGGACAAAGCGTCAACATCTATGAGGTAGTTGGATGATGTCATGACCGTGAGACGGTCGCACCAAGCGAGACATCATGACCACAAGACGCCAGGACCATGAGATGGTCGAACGAGGTCACGACCGTGAGGTGATTGGACAAAACGTCAATGACCATGAGGTGGTCTGATGACATCACGATCACGAGACGATCAGACCAAGTGTCAATAAGCATGAGGTGGTCAGACGAGGTCACGTCCACAAGGCAATCGGACAAAGCGTCAATGATCATGAGGTGGTCAGAGTCACAACTGTGAGGTGGTCAGACGAAGTGTCTATGACCACATGGTGGTCGAACGAAATCATGGCCGTGGGATAGTCAGATGAAGTCACAATAGTGAGATGGTCGGATGGGGTCTCGACCACGGGGCGATCGGACGAAGCGTCTATGACCATGAGGTGATCGGATAAAGTCATGACTGCGAGGTGGATGGATGAAGTCTGGACCACGAGGTGGTTGGACAAAACATCTATGACCATGAAGGATGGTCGGACAAAGTTGCAACCACGAGACGGTCAGATGGGGTCTCGACCACAAGGCGGTCAGACAAATCGTCTATGAATACAAGTGGTCAAAGAAAACGTCTATGACCACGTGGTGGTCAGATAAAGCATCTACAACTGTGACATGGTCAAATGAACCATCTACAACCACGAGGTAGTCGAACGAAGTCATGACTGTAGGGCGGTCCGAAAAAATGTCAACGACCATGAGGTGGTCGAACAAGGTCACAACCGCGAGGCAATCAGACATAATGTCAACAACCACGAGGTGGTCGGACGAGGTCACAACCATTAGATGGTCAAACAAAATGTTAATCACCATAAGATGGTTGGACCAAGTGTCAATGTCCAAGAGGTGGTCAAATGAGTTTAGGACTACAAAGCGGTCAGACAAAGTGTCAACGACCACGATGATGTGACCACACCACAAACACACACGACTATAGTGTCCAATATCAAGATTGAACTAAAGTTGAATTCATTTCTTCAGCTTCAACATATTTTAAATAAGAATATGATGCTACCTCATGTCACTACATTGTTCATTCTAAGTTTTGACAAATAGAATACATTCTAAGTTTTGACAAATAGAATACTTTCGAACCGAGAGGTAGGCCGGCGCCAAAGCAATGGAAAAAACAAGGAAGAAGAAACCCAAGGAGAAGCCATGCAGTGGGAGGGCAAAAGGGGAGAGGTCCATGGACTTAAAGCCTATGTTTTGGATGAGGTTTCCAAGCCCAATTCAGAATTTTCTCAAGCCCAATCGAAATCAAACTCGGAATCAACTCAGAACTCAATTCAGATTCGGTTAGGGACAGCCCTACAGACCTGTAATAAAATGGCCATAACTTTTACAAACGGAGTCCAATTTAGGTGTTCTTGTGCTTGTTAGAAAGCTCATTCTATGGCCCATCCAATGGGTAAGGCCTCAGCTTAGAAACCATTTGGTCGCATCGCAATTGCCAAAACAATCTGATGCTGATTCAGCGTGACAGGACCAACTTCCAACATGCATAGAATTCGCATCCGGAGTCCGTTTAGGATGGGTGAGTACTTGATGCAAAACATATCTTATTATATTTCCAATGGATCTAGCCTCACCTCAAAATTTCTTTTGTGCAGAAAGATATCACCAAAACAAGTCAGGACTATTTTTGAATCCGAGTCTAAAGGTGCTGCGCCACCTCCAATTGGGCCCAAGGGCATTGTAATTTTTCTTAGGGTGGGTGTCCAACCCTAGGATGACCCTTGGCCGCCCCTCTCTCTTCTCCAACTCATATATTCGCCCTCTACCCGCTTTAAACTCTTTGGATTTCATTGAATTTAGGTTTAGCCATTGTGCAAACTTTTGTTCTTCAGTTGTGTCGGATGACCACCTGTCAAGACAGCCTTGGAGTCTCATCTTTTGAACTCAATATAAATATTTGCAATTTCAGATTACACTACTACACAACAGGGATATAGCAACACCAACATGTGTTACTATAGGTTAAAGAATGTGTTACTAACTCTCCTCGTAACACATTTTTATGTGTTCCAATTGCCCATGTTACTATATACTGGTCTATTGGAACACCATATATGTGTTCTTTTACATTCAAAAAAGTGTTACTAAACTGTAACACATTTACTTATATACTGGAACATTTGTCTAGTGTTACAGTGATTCTCTACTGTAACACTTTTTTTTAGCTCTAGTAACACTTCCTCATTTTTGTAGAGCATATAGTTTGGAACAAAGGAACATATGGTTTGTAACACATGTTGTACCTATTGTAACACTTTGAAATTTGGGAAAAAAATATTTATTTTACCTTTGTATGTGGCATATAGTGTTATTATTGATTTTTCATAGTAAACATGACACATTGCAGAATCACATAATCTATAAGTTTCAATAATTATATAAAGATCCACAGATAATAGAAAGGTTTCAAACATAGTACTTGCTCAGATGAAGTGATAGTATATGTACACAATGATATGACTCTAGAGAGTAAACAGACATAGTAGTGAAGAGTACAAGTCCATACTACTAGAAACAAAAATGCAATATCTAATATTCTTAAAATCCATCACTTCTTCATCCATTCTTGTACGCATCGATATATAGGAATTCAGCCATTGATCATTTGAACCTGCAAATAGGTAGCAAGTTGTAACATTAAGTATTATTCTATCCATGTACACCACAGTAAAGTAAAGTTTAGAAAGCTAGTTCAAACATACAAATATCGAAGGCCAAGCAATTGGTACTCCTTTCGCATGGGCGTCACCAATGTTGTTGTAGGTAGGCATAGGCCTCACTAATGGCTCATCTTTTTCAACGGGATGATTGATACACACTTTGTAGAATTGTTTTCCTGTCTCAACTCCACCAACATTTGCTTTTGGATTAGTGCTAATAATAGTTGCATATGCCACAATTTCTTTATTTGGATATTTGGCAGTCATGAGTAGCACTGTGGACCCAACCTGCATTAATTTGACATAATCACTTAGCGACCAACAAGCATTTGTTATATATATCAAGATAGCGGCACATGTTGCTAAGAGTAAGTGCGGCCTATATCTTTATGAAAATGGAATCGACACTTCATATTGCAGAACTAATAAGGATAACATTAACAATACCCCTTCATGCTAATCAATTCTCTGCACCACACAAATTTACTTTTATGCATTTTCCTTCCATTCTTTCCCTTACCCTACCCTTTACTGAGCTGCTACCAACTCATTAAATATACATGCTCACATGCACACAATTATGGACATGTACATTATTTTATATACAGGTAACGGGTGCCCCTACCTATTAGCCGGTTATCTGCGTAATAGACCAATTATGCCGTATAATTACTACTAGGTTGGGTGACCGGCTGAGTACCGGTTACCGATTTTTAGAACCTTGCAAGCAAGTGCAATCAGAGGTAACTACTAGCTAGTAAAAGTAAGTGCAAACAGAGGTAACCATTAACTAGTAAAAGTGTACAACAAAAGTTCAGTAAACTATAAATTACACTAAAAAAATTAAACAAAAATAAATGAAAATATATTAAAAAGTACGTAGCCTCACCACAAGATGCTATCAAAGGTAGCTCGCGATGTCTAACTATCAATCTAATACTTCCACTACATTTACCAACATAGCATCCCAGTAATTTTCCTGGAAAAATACGTAAACAAAGGTTAATTCTGCAAAATGGCAAAGTAAAAAAAGTAAACACTGATCACAAAGCTGGAAAATAGCAATTCACCATAGAATCATAGATTATACTCTAGATTTTTGTAAGCATATATCATCTATTCATCTTATTATATGTAATAATAAGCATGAACATGATAGCTTTTCCAAAAACTAATACCCAAATTGCTGATGAATATATCTGTTAGTTCAACATCATCTAAACTGGAGTGTTAACATGTATACATATAACTATAACATGTGTAGGTTTCGATAAATATGTCAGCATAACAGGTTCTAACCTGCCCCTTAGCTGCATATCATGGGCTAACTCTCGATCAAATAAAAAAGAGACATGGAACGATATGTTACACCATTGTTACCTATATAAGGCACCAGAGTATGAAGTATATGTGACAATTATAATGGAATAAAATAGTGACATGTAGATTGAACTTTGAAGAAATGAAAAAGGGATAAAAAAAATGCAAGTGCAGTTCTATGAAAACCTTCAACACGAGCCATCGGAAACTAGTTACAAAAGTTGCAAGTGAGCTAGTGTAACATTCTAAAGAGCATTCAATATGTTTTCAAATCCTCAGTGTTAGCAAAAAGTATTACGCACCAGCTGCTTATCATACCTGTTCTCATGTCAAAGGAAGCGAGGTCCCCTGTTCCTGTCCCAATGTAGACAGTATGCCCATTTGGATCCTCAGCAACTGCCTTGATTGGTGACTCCCTAAAATCAACTGAAATGACAGGTCTTCTTTGAGAAGCAGTATCATATAAGCGAACCTGGGAAATGCAAATAAATAAATAATCAATTAATAGTCTTGAGAAATCATCACCAGTGCAGAACAATGTTTTAAACAAATGAATTGGTTCATAATGTGTGAGCTATGAGGGGACTGCACAGCTGAACAAATAACAAATTAACAATCATCAAAACTAAACCCCATCAACAAGCAGCCTTGCAATCAGAGAGCTGGAATGCTGGATCGGTTCAATTAATTATATAGTAATGCAAACATAGAGCCATTTTTATCCAAACTAGTTGTCAATGGGAATTTTTATTAGCATGTCAGCAGTAGTGAGTGATAAGTATATGATACCTGATGATTATTTGTGCAAGCTACAATTTTACGATGATCATCCTTGCACAGGAAAGTTCCAGAAGTGAACCAAGGTGGTGTGAATATACCAAGGCTGTTAGCTCGAGGCTTCAGTAAAAAAAATCAAATCAAATGATTAATAAATGAAGGTTTGCTATAACATTAGTTAAGAAGTGAACAAACAAATAAGCACTTACACATTTAGCAGACCATATCTTATTAGAAGATGTGATATCCCACAAGTTCACTTCTATAGCTTTCCTATAATGAAATGAAATCATTGTTACTAGAGACTCAAATTTCCTGAAAGCTTCTCACATCTCAAACAGAAAAGTTGGTAAACAAAAGCAATGCAGCCCAACTATAGTTTTTGAAGTATAGTAGATAATCTCGTGCCAAGATTATTGTAAACTCACCCCCCGATCATTGTATGTCACCTGGAGTGGTCGGCCGGGACTGTGGGAGGCCAAGATTATTGTAAACTCAAATATTCAAAAAAAAAAAACAAAAATACAAAAACCCCAAAACCCAGCTGACGCTGCGGAGTCAAGGCGAGCAGACAGGCGAACGGGCTGACCACTGCGCTACTAGATGTTACCTGCTGTAAAAGGGGGTGAGTTGGTTTTAAACCAAGCGGCAGAAGGGGGCTCGGGTCAGAGGAACTCGGTGGCGCTCGGGCGGCGGGGTCGCCGGAGAAGGGGAGACCGGGGAGGTGTGGGCGACGGGCAAAACGGGTTCCCTGCACCGAGTAGAGTTCGCTGGAGTGGTCGGCCGGGACCGTGGGAGGCCGGGGAGGGGTCGGCGGCGGAGCACTCGGGTGGGGATCGTCGCCGGCGCCGGAGAAGGATTGGCAAGCCCGGGAAAGCATGGAATTGTGCTCACGGTGTCCCAAGGAAGGCCGAGGGGAGAGGAATTGGGTTACGGTGGTGTGGATGGGGAGATCGCACGGCGACCGGCCGTGGAGAAGAAGGGGCGCCGGCGATGAGTTGAGGCACGGGAGGCTAATTGCTCTCTGTGGGAGGATGAGGGAGCTCGGGCGACGCTTTTGGAAGCTCCAGCCAGGGTTCTTATACAGCGGAAAAGCGGGGCAGCGAGGTGAGTGGTTGGGCGGGTACGGCGGCGAAGCTCTCCCGGCATGGCTATAGGGGAGTTGGTGGGGAATTGGCCGGGCGTGACGTGGGCTGCATGGGGTGGCTTGGGTCTCTGGGAACTGCGGCGACGGAGAAGGAGGAGTAGAGGCGATGGGTGTTGGCGAAGAGCAAGTGGGGGTGACTCAGGGCGACGGCGGCCTACGGGAGAGCAGGTGCAGATCGACAGTTGTGAGGCCTGTAAAATTGGGTGAACGTGGGCTTCGTGGGGGAAAAATCAGAGGGATGACTCGGAGCCGAGCGCAACGAAAAAAAAAGGCGCGCGCGGACGATCGTGAGGATCGCGAGCGCGCGAAGATGACTTGCCTTCTTCAATGAACTGCACCTGCTAGTAGAACATTGCAAGTATTACATAACAAGTAGAAAATTTGACATTGCAAGTAAAAATATATCTTATTCAATGGTTCATTGAAAATGTGTACCTCTATTTATACATTTTTACAAAGTTATGTAATACTTATCTTGAATAAATTTGACATTGCAAGTAAAATATATCTTATTCAATGGTTCATTGAAAAGGTGTACCTCTATTTGTCTAGAATCTATTTGCCTTCTTCATATAGTAGCAGAGATAGACAAGTCGTAGAGATAAGAGATATTTTAACCAATCTGCAGAACAACCTTGGATCTTCGAATATGTATTTCAAATTAAAGAATGCAAATTCATTCGAGCACTAGTTAACGTGAAGAATTTAGTAGAATTGAATAAAAATAAATAGGGTTATTTGAAAACAAAAACGGTAATTTCTGATTTCTAGAAATCATTTTCGAGAATTTTTGGATTTTCAACCTAAAAGAAAACATAGTGGTAACCGAAAAAACGGAAATGATAACGGCGACGGCGGCGACGCCCTAGTATGCCACTGTATAATTGTGAATGATTCTTAAGTGTCATGTGCGATATAGGTCAAGTTATATGACTCTTGTCGTGTTCTATAGTTTAACGTGTTTATCGTTTCTTAAATATCGTCTCCATGATTTTCGATCGTTATCGATGTGCTTTTGGCCGTCCGCAATGACCTAACGCCCAGTCGTCTAGTTGCTGCCCTAGTTGAGACGCAGATTGCAATCGGGAGATGAAGGTGTCCGGCACGGCCCGCGAGGAGGGGCTATGCCGGCGAAGGAAGGAGGGGAGGAGGTGGTGGAGCGCCAAGGGCGCCATATGACATGACGCTCCCACGTCTCTAATATGTGTATTATCACAGACATCTCTGATATGTTATTATCACAGACGGTTCGTATAACAAACCGTCTCTGATAATGACACATCACCGATCTGTGGCGTATCCCCAGGATTTCGATCTCACCCATCCATTCTCTCCACCATCGTGCTACAAAGGTAGCGCTACCGCCATTCAATGCATCCAGCTTATTCCTTGACGACATCGTCTACCGTCGTGATCTAGAGCCTCTTAAACATCAATTTTTTTGGGTAGATAACAGCGCAATCGTCTTCGACTGTATTATAATGGAAAATGTCAGCCATCCACCTGACAAGTGTTTATCATCCTGTTCTTGATTATAACAAGTATCCTCAATAATTTTGTGCTACCACTATGTCCATCAAGGCATGAACAGTTCGCTCAAGAGCTACTGCTTTCACAAAGAAATTTATCTTGTCATGCCTCGAGTAGTTCAGTGAGACATGAAACGAGAACATAGCATGGTACATCAACTTCAACAGCTGCACAAAATAAATGTGAACAGAAAGGTTAGCTTGGTAATGCAGTTGTGAATGCACTAGTTGAACACCTAATAGGTTCTATTAGAAGGTTCTGTTAGAAAGAAGCAATTAAGTAACTCATTAAACAATAAGTACAATGCCTGAGCAATTATATCAACTAATACCCCATTGCTTACGTAGGTACACCTATGCAAGATATCAACAGTTCAAAACTTCAACAGCAAGTTAAGCAGGCAAAAAAGCTGATACATATGAACAACTAGCTCCCAGTGCTTCCAAGTAGACATAGATAAGTCACAGTGCGGATGCACAGTAATTCATGGGTATTCAGCTGAATATCCAAAATTTTGGACAAAAAATTACTATATATTAGCTATAATACATATATATATAATAGCAATTAGGTTTAAATGGTTAATATTTATATTTCTGGACTGCTGGGCCGAGCCAGACAAAACTGACCCAACCCAACAGCCCAAGCGGACGCGCGATGCGCCGACGCCTTACGCAGTCCGCCCACTCCGCTCTTCGCTCGGTCGCCCATTCCCGAACTCGCTGTCTCGCTCTCTTCTCCACCAATCTCCGCCTCTCCGGTCTCCGGCTCAGCGACTCAACGCAGCACCGTGCTATCACAGCGGGCCAGCGCCCAGCGGCTCTCTCGGTCTCACTCTCTCAGCGCAGGCGTGGCGGGAGGAGCCTTCTCATCTCTCGTCTCCCCATTTCAGATCTCATCTGCGCCGGCCGCCGGATCTACGGAGACGCCAGATCTGCGTTACGCGGTTACGCCTGACGGCCGTGACGCCGAGTCCGCATTGAGCCATTGACCCATTCGGCATTTTGGCCATCCCCAACTCCCTCTCGACCTGCCGTTTGCCGAGCGCATCAGCCATCAGGTACATCGATAGTGTTCTCCTTTGTGATTTGTGAATGCTACATTACATATGCCTGTAAAGTGTAAAAAGGCACCTTTTAAAACTGCTAATATTGCTCTGTTAGGTTTGATCTGTTATTTTGTTAGGTTTATCAATGCTATTGCTACATATGCCTGATTAACTGATTTGATCTGTAAATCTGTTAGGTTTTCTTGCAAGGCTGTACACCTGATTTTTTTTGGCAATATTGCTGAAGCACTGGAATATTCTAGCAACGAGGAACGATCTTTATATCATGACCTAAATGCATACAGGATTCTCTTTGGCTTTGATGAGGTAAATGATCATGACCTTATTTTGTTTGTTTTTATTTTTAAGTAAAAATCCTAATTTTAATAAAATTTATTTAGAACTTTTTATAACATATATTTTTAAATATTAAAAGATTGAATATAAGCCATTGGATCTAAAATGGATGGATGTGATGATGGACTGCAGAGAGCAGTTATGGAGGCCAACGTTAGAGGTAGGGGTGAAAACGGATCGGATATTTTCCGCCGGATCCGGACGGATACAGATACGGATAGTGTCGGATCGGATTTTTTTCGGATAATTCTCGGATCGGATACGGATACGGATTTTTTTTATCGGATACGGATACGAATACAGTAAGCCTAGTATCCGTCAAATACGGATACGGATTCGGATAATCCGGATAATACGAAACCGGATATCCGGGAGTTTAGCCCATAATATAGAAGCCCAAGCCCATTCCAACTCATGCGCGATCCAGCCGTCCATCTCACCCACCCCATGCGATCCAACCGTCGGGCGCCGATGAAGCCTTTAGGCTTTAGGTTTTGCCCGGGCGCCGGCCGCCGCAGATGCGCAGACCCCCATCTGGCCATCTCCACTCTCCAGTTCTCCACTGCGCGTCTGCCGCCTGCCGGTCTGCGCGAGCGCCTCCGCCTGCTCCGCCCGCCTCCTCCTCCGCCTCCGCTGCTCCGCCCGCCTTCGCCGGATCCGCCCGCCTCCGCCTCCGCCTGCTCCGCCCGCTTCCGCCTCCGCGGTTCCACCTGCTCCGCCCGCCCCTGCCGGATCCGCCCGCCTCCGCCTCCTCCGCTGGCCGCTTGCCTCTGCCTCCGCCGGCCGCCTCCTCCGCCCGCCTCCGCCGGCCGTCTGCCTCCGCCTCCGCCTGCTCCGCCCGCCTCCGCCGGCCGCCTACCTCCGCCTCTGCCGGCCGCCTGCTCCGCCAGCCTCAGCCTGCTCCGCCCGCTCCGCCGACCGCCGTTTGCTGTAAGTTAGTGATGATTCTTGTGGATTAGTTGCTGATCTTACTATTGATTGATGAAATTTACTCATGGATTGATTGATCTTAGTATCTTACTGCTGATTGATGAAACTATTAATCAGGTTGCATTGTTGCAGCTATTAAGCAAAACTTAATTTGTGATGGATGATGAAACTATTGCTGTGATGGATGATGAAACTATTGCTTAGGCATCGTTATGAACTTCCTATACAAGAAAATAATCATCTTAACTGATGGCATCAAGTTATGAAGTTCCGATATGAGAATTAAAAAAAGCAACAGATCGTGCATGCCTTAAGTCAGAAGGCACAACAACATTTGATTGCCCATTTTCCCTTGACAACTCTGAATTAAGGCATGCAGATGTGTATATGTGTTTTATACCTCAAAAAAAGGCTAACATAAAGAACATGCTCTAGGAAATAGAAAGACCTATAACCAATTGTTGCCCATGAATAAGTCCACAGACGAAATATATGCTCTTAAAACTATGCAATCTATACTCTATGGCCAACAGAATTCTAAAAGAAGTGGCCCTATAGAAATGCAGAGGTCATTTTCCCATGCTTTATGAAAGGAACCTACTTATCCAATTGTTTCAGAAGGCATTTACGATATCCAACCAAGTTGTTCAACTGGAACATCAAGTCATATGTATACATTATTTTTTACAGGATTGTGTTACGATGCTTATGCTCTTAGATATAAAGAAATCTAAGATACAACATCCAATTTTAACAGTTTGACCAACTTGCTTGCTTGCTTTAACTACGATGACTTCACGGCGTCGCTGCCGGCAGACGACTGCCGGTACGCCGTATGGGTTTGATGAGCATGACATTCCATAGATGCAAACTGAATTTGGGCTCCTTTAGTCTGACTCTTAATCCACAGAATACAATATACTATTCCTATTTCAAGAATTTCTTTGAGTGATTGCTTTGTGTGTGTTTCAATTTCAGGCTGACAATATTTCAGGTTTGCTCCCCATATCGCCGGGGACTGGGATCTGGACCGTGGGCAATGGCGGGATTGTAAGACGGACTCTTAGGCTTCTGATGCTAAGCTTGTTGATGTAATTCCTACGTTAGTGCCTTTCTTACAAGAGCAACAAGATGTCCCACAATGTCTCAATATTCAAAGCATAAAATTCTGGTAATTTTAGAGCTCTTCTGTGTTGGCTACATGAACTTTTTGATTTCTTCTGTATAATAATAATGAACTAAGCATAGTTCTTTGTTGACCAGTGTGCATATCAAGGTTTTTTTATGAATTAAAACAATGTGTAGTCAGACACTCATCAGTCTGTCATTTCTTTTTGAATGAAGATGGTAATGATGTGGCTTACACCTTACATGTAGCAAAATTGCTCGCATATTGTTTGTTGGCTGAAATTACTTCGATGACACTTTTAGGATCTTCTTAATGAACCTTGGTTGCGATATATTGCTAAACCATAGAGTTGTTTAGAATGACCCCCTTTCGTGTCAAGCATTGTAGGTTTGGGTGAGATTCAGGATATGCATTTGTTCCTTAGTTGTTGCATATGTTTGGCTTCCAATGAAAATGGTAGTAGACTGCAATGTTCATGTAAGAAGAGAGATCGTATGTTTGGCCAAATAGTGCAAGGTTGCAGTGATCATTGCAATTATTTCAGCTTATCAGAAATTTCAGATTGGTTTCAGAGCTGTTACTTAGACAAGATTTTTGCCTCAAAATCATCAACAGACATTGCTCTATGCTTTCTGCAGTTATATATGGTAGAGGTATGCATTGTTCAAAACATCTGATGGCTAAAGCCACCTTTTTTTCAGGGGCAAAACAAATTGCCTTTTTAGTTGGTTGATTTTACTTAGGTTTTGTAGATAACTCGGATTTACGTGTGCATTTCTGCTTCGATTTGTCTTCACAGTTGGGTTGTTTGACCTATAATATATGTGGGTATTTTGTTTCCTTGCAGTAGCCAGTAGGATACTTGGATCATATTACTGCACATTGCTAGAAGTGAGATGCAATGCCCATTATGCTAAAGAGTTGATAATGCTTTTGTTCACGTATAGTGAAAATGTAGAAGTAAGCTTACAATAGTCTTCAACAGTCTAGGATAGGAGTTGCCATCCTTTCCTATTTATTTGGTTGTGGAGTTCTGGTTGCTGCATTCCGCGGAGCTTGCAGAACCACTAGGTAGTTAATGGCTGCACTTGTTATTTATAAACATGTCGAGGATAGCACAATGGTAATGTGTTTATTAAGATAGCTAAAGTGATCAGAACAATGGTAATGAATTTCTCCACTTTCAACTCATAGGTTCTATTATCATTTGGTAATTTTAGAGCTCATTTATGTAGTTCACAACTTTCTATTCTAGATATTGAAGTACCACATTACTAATGCAATAATAGTATTTCTTGTTTTTAGTGAATTAATGGACTTAAGTGCTATTAAGAGGCTATTGCAATCTGAAAGACCAAGTGATGACTACATAGCCGGGGTAGAGGGTTTTCTCAAGTTTGCCTACAGTGGGAAACGATCAGATTCGAAGATTCGATGTCCTTGTGTCAAATGTGTCAATAGGCCGTTACATACGCAAGAAACAGTGTATGAGCACTTAGTGTGTAATGGAATACTGCGTGGATATACTATATGGGGTTGCCATGGGGAAACAACATCATATATCTCTGCTAACAAAGATTCACTGCCAGTGCATCCGAGTTTAAACAGTAATATGCGCCAGGTAGTCCACGAAGCCTTCGGATATGTAGGCAATGAACATCACACAACTGAACCTGATGTGTCAGGTTTTCCAAAAGATGGACCAGATGCAGAAACACAAGCTTTCTTCGATTTGTTTAGAGATGCTGATGAACCTTTATGGGAAGGATGTGAGCTATCAAAACTTTCTTTTCTAGTCCTATTGTTCCATGTGAAGTCTACCAACAAGTGGAGCAATAAATCAATTAATGATCTGCTTCAAATTTTACAGTTGGCTCTCCCAAATGGTTCAAATATACCTAAAACATTTATGGAGGCTCAGAAGATCATTGCAAAGTTTGGTCTTAGATATGAGAAAATTCATGTATGCCCCAATGATTGTCAGCTCTATTGGAAAGACAAGAAAGATAATGACTTCTGTTCAAAATGTGGAGCATCAAGGTGGAAAAATAAGGCAGACAACACATCATTGACAAAGAAGCAAAGAAGAAAGGCAACCCCAAAAAAGGTATTTCGCTACTTTCCAATCAAACCTAGGCTTAAAAAGGCTTTTTATGAACAAGGAAACAGCCAAGTTAACTAGATGGCATGATGAAGAGCGTACAAAGGATGGGGCCTTGCGCCATCCTGCTGATTCAGAGGTCTGGAAAATCACTGATTCCTACTATCCTCACATAGCATCAGATTCTCGAAACATGAGGTTTGGAATAGCAACCGATGGTTTTAACCCATATGGGAAGTGTAATTCTACCTATAGTTGTTGGCCAGTTGTCTTAGTACCATACAACCTTCCTCCATGGTTATGCATGAAAGCTTCCTCTCTTATGCTCACTCTAATAATTCCTGGTTACCCTGGAAAGAACTTTCATACATTTATGCAGCCAGTTTATGATGAGCTAAATGAGTTATTTGAGTCTGGTATGCCTACATATGACGCATCTAAAGAAGAGCGATTTCAACTTCATGCTACATCATTGTATACTGTGAGTGACTACCCTGGGACGGGGATATTGGCACAGTTCAGTGTTATGGGCCAATTGGGTTGTCTGTCTTGTGAAGATGAAACAAGTTCCATACGCTTGAAGCATGGCTACAAGCAATGTTTCATGGGACACCGACGATTTCTACCTGATGGCCATGAGTTCCGATATGATGCCAATTCATTTGATGGAACTGAAGAGCATCGGTCAAAACCTGTTTCCTTTTCTGGAGTATCCCTTTTGGAAAAGATAAAATCAATTGATGACTTTGAGAAGTCCAAAACATGGAAGGGTATTAGTGGTATGTTTTGTTTGTCTCATTGGAAGTATAATTTGCTACGACACAATCTTGACTTTATGCATATAGAGAAGAATGTTTGTGAAAATATATTTGGGACACTTTTAGAAATGGAGGGCAAATCAAAGGACAATCTCCAGGCAAGGAAAGACTTGCAAGAAATGAACATTAGGCCAGATCTACATCCACAAAAAAGGCTAATGATAAGTATTACTTGCCTCCTGCTTTGTATAACATGTCATAAGAGGAAAAGCAACAGTTCTGTAAAGTCCTTCATGACATAAAAGTTCCAGATGGTTATTCCAGTAACATCTCTAGATGTGTAAATGTTGCTCAAGCAAAAATTTCAGGCTTAAAAAGTCATGACTGCCACATACTAATGCAACAACTTATGCCACTTGCATTGAGAGGTCTTCTCCCAGATGAAGTTACATCTGTCTTATTTGATCTATGCGGGTATTTTAGAGAACTAAATGCAAAAGTTCTCCACATGGATGAACTTGAGAAGCTAGAGGAGCGAATTATCATGACGTTATGTCGGATGGAGATGATATTCCCGCCAGGGTTTTTTACTATTATGGTGCATCTAGTTCTTCACTTAGCAACAGAGGCAAAAATAGGTGGTCCTGTCTGTTATCGATCAATGTATTTTGTGGAAAGGTATGTTTTCCTTAAGAAATGAAGTGTCATATTTTCTACCTTCTATTTCCATGATTATTTAATGTTTTATCCGTATACTATTCTCTGTAGGTATCTTGGTGATTTGAAGTCAAATGTGAGAAACAAAGCTCGTCCGGAGGGCTCCATTGCTGAATCGGTTTTGGTAAAAGAGGCTATGGCATTTTGTTCAACATTTCTTGATGGTTTTGAGACCTTGTCTAATAGGCTTTCGCATAACGATGATAATGATGAAACACTCGGATGTTCTACTAGACAGGCATCAACTCTTTTTCCTCATCCTGGGAAACCACTTGGGAAGCCAAGTAGTTATGTCATACGAGGTTTGGCTAAAGTACAAGCACATAGATATGTGTTATTCAATTGTTCTGATGTCAATCCATACCTTAGGTAATGTATCAAACACATAAACATAAATTTTTTTTTGCACAAATTTTCTTACAAGGTCTATTGCAGAGCTCATGCTCAAGAGATGATTGAAAAAAATAAGGGACGTCGAGCCAGCCATAGAGATGTTGAGAAAATCCAAAATGAGAAGTTCCATCAGTGGTTTCGATGTCATGTAAGTACCTTATCTCAATATACTTTAAATCTAAAACTAAAGTATAAAAATAAACTTGAATAAATGTACAGATAATGAAGTTAGAGAGGGAAAATGGCATTGACGGTGTTAAAGATGACATTAGATGGCTAGCTCGTGGCCCAGTTGAGGCGGCAAAAAGGTATCGTGCTTTGAATAGTCGAGGTTTCCGTTTTAGGCCCAAACGGTTGGATGGGGTGACACAAAACAGTGGTGTAGTCCTAACTGCAAAAACATCAAGTTATGCCAGTGCAAGTGATGCCACACCAGTTTTAGGTGATGTGACTTACTATGGGAGAATAATTGATATTATTGAGCTGAACTACTCTGGGAATTTTTCTGTCGTACTTTTCAAATGTGAATGGGTTGATGTACTTTGTAAAAGAGGAATAAAAAAGGACAAGTATGGGTACACACTTGTCAATTTCTCACACCTGATACATACAGGAGAAAAGATTGGTCATGAACCATACATTTTTCCTAACCAAGCTGACCAGGTGTTTTATGTTGAAGACCAAAATAATCCTGGGTGGTCTGTGGTAATGAAGATGAAACCAAGAGATACATATGACACAGGTTGTGAGGAATGGGAAGATGATGTAGAAAACGAGCCATTCCATGTCACACACCTTGGAGATTTGTTCAATAATTCAAATATTAGGCATCAATGGGTCAGAAGAGACATTGAGGGAACCACAGTGGATGCTAGCACCAGTGGATTGAATGACCAATAATAGTTCATGAGCTACAGTTCCATAAATATTCATTGGGCAAACTCGTTTCTTCAATGGTTTGTGTTCCTTCCTTTTCTGCTCTGTTTAATTGTATAAGTTCTTCTAAAGTTTATTTAATTTCTACTATAATGGTAATTTATATCAATGGAATTTATTGGGGATGGTCAATGGCATGATTGTAACAATATAAAACTATACCTATATAATAGTGTAATGAAATTGTATAAAGGAACCAACAATTTGTAGGTGATCTGATGGTTAACCATGTTTCTTTTTATAGGTTTTTAATAGGTGTATGACCTGACAAGGGAGACATTGGAGGCAATTTGCTCATGTTGGTATAGACTAGTCACTTAACGTCAGTAGTTATAGCTATATTGATATAGTTATTTATAATAAGTCTGGCACAACATATATTGAAATTGTCTTAGTTTCATATCCTTTATTGTTTTTTACAAATGTAGTATAGCAACATTATTTTAATATTTTATTTTTATGGCATTGCAGATTACTGATGTTTTGTGGCATCCCTAGTGACTTTGTTCCAGCTCTTAAGTATGATCGATGCATGGTCGCGAAGTTGGAGAGCATACATGGCTTTTTTTTTGTTCTCCAAGTCTTTTGGAGTTCATATGCTATATGTAAAATGATCTAGATGATGGTTCATGCTATTCTAGATATCAACTCATAAACACCTTGCCTGGTGCTTTTGTGAAGGCATTTTTTAAATTGTCTCAAACATTGTTGTAGGCCGTACTTAAATGCCTTCTTTGTGGCCTTTTTAGGCATTCTACAACATTGCCTCTTGCATAGAAATATAGATCATGAGTCAATTTTTTGTCCAATG
This sequence comes from Dendrocalamus latiflorus, assembly GCA_017311315.1. Lineage (NCBI taxonomy): Eukaryota > Viridiplantae > Streptophyta > Magnoliopsida > Poales > Poaceae > Dendrocalamus > Dendrocalamus latiflorus. The sequence goes on from CM029676.1 coordinate 18,075,965, forward strand.
ATTACTCTTTTGATTTAACAATTTGTTTTACTACCATACCTGCCAGTATCTATCACAATTCTTCACAATAAGCAAGTTAGATTGGTTGATCTGTTGGATCAGAAAAGCGTGTGGCTGAAGAATATTTCATTTTGAATTCAAATTAGGTTTACTGTTATATAAGGATAAGTGTTGGAGATGGCATTGTGACTGAGATGAAAAGATAAGATGGTTTATTCTCTTCTCAGAGCTTGAAAGAAGTAGAGAGAGAACTGTTTTTTTCATAGCTTTTTTGTTAGACTCAGAACCAATAAATGTTTGCACTCGGCATTGGAGCATAGAAAGCGAGATCATGTGAAAATGAGTTCAAATCTATTTGATTTTCTTATCAACCTAAAAGATAAAGTTTATATCACCTTATATAATTGTAGGGAGGAGGTAAGTAGTGATCGCCCACACAATCAAAAGAATTCTACTATTCTCCTATTTAATTTTACGTAGTTTTTTTGTTTTCCCATGTTTCCTCCCGTCGTACTTGTTCCTCTCATGATCACGATATATCTATAGCGTAGCTTGTGCTCAACCCAACAATTTGGAAGTGGGCTCCAGCAACTATACGACATTTTCAATTGCCTAATAGTTGCTGCTCAAGGGTCATGTGAGGACCACGATGTGATTGCCTAACAACCAAGACGACACCGACTGCGACGTACTTGCAGACCATGAATTGGAAGGTCACATATATATGTTTCTTTGTAACACTTTAGTTGTAACATTGTTTTGTGTTACTATAGGGTATATATTTGGCACACATTTTACATGTTCCATTTATGTGTTACAACATAGTACAATCTTTGTAACATTTTACTTGTAACATTAATTTTGTGTTACTATAATTGTTCTCAGTAACACATTTTTATAAAACAAGTGCTTTGTGTTAAACCATTGTCTGTAACACATTGTTTTATGTTACTATGGAATTTCTTTGTAACACATTGACGAATGTGATACAGGAATGTATTACAGTATCCATGTTTTGTAGTAGTGTTACTTGTTATCTTGTTCTTGCGTGTTCTTCGGTTGCATGCAGGAATAGACATTCGTGGTCAGGTCAACCGCGTTCTTGGCATGTTTGATAACAACTTGGAGTGTGGTTCAGCGATTGCTAAGGCACAAGCGACGTTGTGCGGTTGTAGTCTGTTCGCAAGGGTCACCTCCACCAAAATCGAAGTTATCATCCTATCAGAAGATTGAGACCCCATCGCCTCATCAGTTGGTATCAGAGCTTCAGTTGACTGGTAGGAATTTTTTTTGTATCCCTAGTTAGTAGAGTGGTTTTTATTTCCCATAGTCCAGAAAAATTTCCCCACAAAAAGAAATAATTCCCGCTATCCAAACACCGTTGTGCTTTTTAATCTGTTAGTTTTGGTTTGCTAAATTGAATTTGTGTCCATTTTAGCTTATCTAGTTTCTGATCATATCTTCTTTCCTATAAAATCCAAACAAAAGAAAATTCTCCCACCACAAACCCTAATTCTAATTTCGGCTGATTTTCCCTTTCTCTGCAGCCGCCACCAAAAAAGCCATAACTTTTGATTCCGTGATCTGTTTTTAGTGAGACCACTACCGTTAGATTCATAACTTCATTATCCATCTTTCTGTAAAATTTCACATCATTCTAATAAGGCAGTTAAGAGATATCTGCGTGAAAGTTGACCCAAATTTCTGAATTGAATCTGCAACAATCAGCAGTTGTGATTTTTGTACGAATGTTCAGTAGGTTTTCTGTCAGACCCAGATTTTACAATCCAGAATCTTCTGTGATTCCACCGCACTATTCCCTGGATCAGTAGATAGTGCTCACAGATTACAGTTCTGAATATCAAAGTACATATCATGCAGAAGCATAAATATAATAGTAGACTTACTCATGGGCCGATTAGGCCGAAATCATTAAATTGCAGTAGCGGAAGAACGAAGCACACAGGTGGGACCTTCAGGACATGCCCACAGGCAGCCAACTGGAGGTTCGCGACCTAGCCCTTGACATCTTCATCTTCTCTGCCAGCATGTCCAATCTTGTTGCTGAGGCGAGGTGATCTGATTCCTGATTCTGAATTTGTTGCAAAAGTGAGTGTGAGCACACCAACCACCGTGCTCCGTGAGCCAATACACAGAATGCAAATAAATAGTATGCATGGCTTAACAAAGGAGAGGCTCGGGTTATTTTATTTGCCAAAAATCACTTTTAGTAGCATTGTTATTATTTAATCATAGTGTTATTGTTACTGCCTACACTCCTCCTAGCGACTACCATAATCGACTTAATCCACCAAAATACACTTTCTTTATTGTTTGCTATCTAAGACTCCCAACAGCGATTATCATCAATTATGCAATCCACCAATCATACCTTCGTTGTTGCCTAAATCCCCAAATAGCTAGTATCATAACTTATATAATCCACTGATCAATTACTGCCTAAAACTCCAAACAGCTAGCGACATCATTTATCTAATATCATTTATTTATTCCACCAGTATCTTTTGCATTCTAAATTCTTAACAATCCAATCCTTTCGTTATTGATCCACAACCATAATTTGCTTCTTCAATAACTAATCTTATTTTTCCATTATCTATCTCTAACTAATTCATGAGTAAACATCCACCAAGAATATCATTGACCAAGTATACGATTCACTAGTATATATCCACCAAGTATATCATTGATTAGGTCTACGATTCACTAGTATTCATCCACCAGGAATATCATTGATCAAGTTTATACTCCAGGAATTGTTATCATACTCCAAACTCCCAAGATCAATTCATTCATCCAGAACTTGTTCAAATCCTATTAATCCCAATATTGTCAACATCTCCCAAGCATTTATATCAAATATTAGTGTTGTAATCCAACCAATACCATTGCACTTCCTAATACTCCAAAGATCATATAAATCATCTATCTAGTCTAGATATCCATTTGGGCTCATTTCTCCCAGAATCCACACTATCGTTTTCTTTTTATAATCGACATGAGTCCACCAATATATTTATGTTTTTACCACAAACTTCCATCTTCATTACTCCCGACTCTACTTATTTCCTCATATATTTTACTTTGCGAGAAGAGAAAACATTTTACTTTTGCAATATGATACATAAAAATTTCCTGAGACCTAGCAGTTTTGAACAAAAACATAATGTTCAAGAAAATGCAATAATAATAGCGATCTAGATTCCATCCACCGTTACATGGCATCCGCACCATATAGCATCTTTCAGCGTTATAGCCGCTTAACTTACCACTGGGACGACACCCAGGACAATTCAAATCAGGGCTTTCCACTGCCCTTCCACTTTTCCATTTCCACCCACAAAGTTTTTGAAATAGAACTAACTCGAGTAAGTTCCCATGTCCGCCCATGACCGTGCGCACGGCTGCTCGAACAGTTTTACACTCTGCAGAGGTTGTACACTTTCACCACAAGAGACGAATTATCTTCATAGCCAACATGCTTCCTTAGGCATGAGACCCAGATAATTTATCACAAAGCCTTTACCTTACTCCGATCTAGCTAGACACCACCCACTGAGGTTTCACTGCTGAAGGGTTACACCACCACAGTCAGAAGCCTCCTCTTGCGCCGTGCGAGTACAGTAAAACCCTGTGCCTCACTGTGAGTAAACCAGTACACCCTTGCACCCACTATCCACTGGTGATATCTGAACTAAACCCTTGCAAGTTATTCAGCTAGGTCGTACCCATATAGACTTGTGGTTGTACTGTTTTACATCAGGAGGTCATCACAAGATTCAGTCCTTAATGGTATCTAGGCAGCCTACCACAACCCACTTTGTGCATCCACTGCACCACACTCATACCCTCGAACCAATCCGCCCAGATATTTAAGCAAGTTGGAGATTTTGGGAGTATAAAATATTCATACCAACATATATCAGTCATTACCACCATGACTGCCCAAACCAGTTTCTCATGATTAAAAACGACAATGAGATTTGGGGCATTTCAGCGCCCCGAATATCTATGCAGTACTAAGCAGGGCGTGTAATTAGGGACTTAATTACAAAAGGTTACTATTATAATTTTGCTAGGGCGACAAGGTTCACATATTCAAATATTCCAAAGGAGGTGTAATATTATTCAAGGTAAACAATGGGCATATAACTAGAATCTTAAATTAAACATGTATTTGCATATAAAATAACAGCATGCAATTTGATAATTTAAACCAAAATAATTTGCAAAAATGTAGGTTCAACATGATCAAAGTATTGACACGCCTGGCGCGGTTTACCGCGGTCTTGAGCTCACACGATGCTTTCTCTTGAACTTCTATTCTTTATCTTTGCTTTGCTCTGACCTTGCTTGATCCGTGGAATCTTCAGGACTCCAATTTCTAACTACGCGCTAAACGACTGAATACAAGCAAAAGCAAATAACTCAAAGGTTCCAAATAAACCCAAATAAAACTCAATTTTAGTCTCATTACAAGTTAATGGGTGATTCGGGGATTAGGGCAAGGTCGATGGTAGAATGTGATGACTTGATCTTTTTATTAATAATCTCTTTTATTATTTTTGTATTTATCAAGGAAGTTCATGAGTCGAGTTAGACCTATGAATCGGCGTACGAGATTAGCGGTGTATTATTTTGGTCGAGCGCTATTCAGGGCGTATGTTATATATAAGCGATGTATACAATTTTTAGTTCACCGAATTGATCTTATAGTCGGGGTTCGTTGTATTTTGTGGTACGATGTTTTATGTACCCTTAGTTATTGCTAGTCATAGTGTAAGTTGAATTAGGATCCATTTATACGGGTCCTAACTTGCTATATTCAAATATGTCCAACACTATCATTAACTAAATCTAACGTTAAGATTTAATTAATGGTAACATTATTATTTTGTCTACACTTTAGTTATTATTAGACTTAGCTTTATTTTTAATTTAAATTTATTTACCCAGCAAGGCTTGTTATACGGGTTCATATTTTTAATATAGCCATGTAATTAAATCTACCAAGGAGATTTGTTTTTAATGACGGTATGTTAGGGCTTATATGTTAATTTATAATTTGAACATTTAACCCAAGCGGTTTTTCTTCATCTATGCCTTTAATTAGTTTTTTTTATAATTATTCAAACCATATTAATTAATCATACATGAACTAATTCAAATTTAAATTTTTAAATAATCTTATTTACACCCTAGTTAAATTTTATTAGCTTCTTTAGATTATTCTCTAATTTTCCTTGATTTTTATTAATTAAAATGAGTCACAAAAATAGAATAAAAATGTGGGGGAAGAAAAAAAAAGTGCAGCCGGCTGGATTCGAACTCGGGTTGCTTGGGTGAACGCACGCGCAGTTAGCCAATTGGTCTCGGGTGTTACCTGATGGATCGGGGACAAGAAATGGAGTTGAGCCGAGGATGCAACGTTGGAAACAGAGGAGGCTTGGGGCGGGTACAGCCGACGGTGGCGCCGGCGAGGGGCGGTCGGAGAGGAGTGGTTGAGGGGCAAAATGGAATCCCCAGCGGCAAGTGGAAGACGTTGGTGGAGTCGCCGGAGAGAGGTCGGTAGCGTGCGGCGGCGGTCGGCGGTGAAGGTGGAACGGGGCAGCGCTGTTGCGGTGGGAGAGAGGGGGATTGGAGAGGAGCGTGAGCAGGAGTGAGCCACGGGGGTGCTCACTGACGAATTGGCCGAGCCGGAGGGAAGCCACGGCGAGCTGGCGGCAATGGCCTACGATGGCGCGGGCGAGCGCACGACGCCGACGAGCTGGGGCGGACCATAGCTCCGGCCGGTGGCGGGGAAGTCTTCGGGGTGGCATTGGGGTGCTCTCCCGCAGAGGAATCGACTACTGCCGTGAGCGCGCCGTCGCTGCACGGCGGGTGGCTGGACAACACACTCTTGCCGTAAGTGTGTCTTGTTCAGCTGCACCGTCGTGCCATGATGGGTTCGTTCTTAGCTGTAATAGATCTGAATGTGTTGTTGTGCTTGCCTCTGTATTAGCTGTGATTGTTGCTAAAGATACATGGGCCATTTGGGTGGAAAGATGAACTATTTCGTCAGGCGCATGACTGCCAATTCGAAGCATAGCATAGCATCCGAGGCACATCCGAGGCCTGCTGCTGTGACTTGAGGAATGCAACATCTGAAGACCAGCTCTTGGCATTCCTCAAGACACAACCTCAGATGAAGAAACAATTTGACAGAAAAAAGAGGATGACTCAGTACCAAGACCTTTTAGCGGGAAAGAGGTGTATGATATGGTCAAGGATATAAATGTTGTGTTTGGAAAGGGACGTAAATTGAGGAAGAACATGTGGAAAAAGAGGTCAATAGTTTGGGACTTGCCTTATTGGGAGCACTTAGAAGTTCGCAATTGCATCGATGTCATGCACGTAGAGAAGAATGTATGTGACAGTTTGATTGGTCTCTTACTGAACATTCCTGATAAAACAAAGGATGGTGTTAACACAAGGCGTGACTTGGTCGCTATGAACATCAGGACCGAGTTAGCTCCGATAGAAACCGATAAAGGCCGGACGTACCTTCCCCCAGCATGCTACACTCTGTCTAAGTCCGAGAGAACTGAACTGTGCCAGTCCTTACATGGTGTGAAAGTTCCATCCGGTCACTCCACAAGCATGAAGAAACTTGTTTCCATGGAACATTTAAAATTAATTGGCATGAAGTCTCACGACTGTCATGTGCTAATGACACAAATGGTACCTGTTGCAATTAGAAGTATTTTGCCGAACAAGGTTCGAGTGACAATCATAAGGCTATGTTATTTCTTCAACGCAATTGCTCAGAAGGTCATTGATCCGGATGGACTAGATACTCTGCAAACCGAGGTGGTGACAACTCTATGTCATCTAGAGATGTATTTCCCTCCATCATTTTTTGATATCATGGTCCATCTCATTGTCCACCTTGTGAAAGAGATAAAAATACGCGGCCCCGTATTTCTACGTCATATGTACCCTTTCGAGAGGTACATGGGAATTCTGAAGTCCTATGTACGCAATAGATCTCGACCGGAGGGTAGCATCATCGAAGGTTATACAACAGAAGAGGTCATTGAATTTTGCATCGGCTACATGGCTCAGGTAGAGCCGATAGGTGTACCTCTATCTCGTCACGAGGGAGGCTAGATGGTATCGGGACTATGGGGAGGAAAGCAATAACTCCGGATCAAAATACGTATGCTCAAGCCCATTTCATGGTTTTACAACACATGACTGAAGTGACCCCATATATTGAAGAGCACAAGGACATGCTACGTCAGGAGAATGCAGGCCAGTCAGAAGTTTGGTTCACGAGACAACACAACCGTCAGTTCAACGAATGGTTCAAGGCGCAATTGACTAGGAGGTCGTCAAGTGAAACACTACAATGGTTGGCAAAAGGGCCAAAATTTACAAATGTGACATGGCAAGGATACGACATTAATGGCTACACATTTTATACAACAGATCAAGATAGAAAGAGCACAGTGCAGAACTCAGGTGTCCGCATAGATGCCTATGATGCGTACGGCAGTACCGCTGGCCCAAGCTCGTACTACGGGGTTGTAGAGGAGATTTGGGAGCTTGACTACGTAATTTTCAAAATTCCTTTATTTCGGTGCCGTTGGGTCCAACTCCCACGGGGTGTAAAGGTTGACAAGTACGGCGTCACTACCGTGGACCTCGAATGTGTAGGATACAAAGACGAACCATTCGTACTCGCGAGGCAAGTTATTCAAGTATTTTATGTAACCGACCCGGCAAATAAGAAGTGCCATGTAGTTCTTCAGGGAAAAAGAAGGATTGTCGGGGTTGAGAATGTTGTGGATGAGGAGGAGTACAATCAATTTGATGATTTGCCACCATTCGGAGACGGCATCAGGCTCGAGGAAGAACAAGGCGATGAAGCAAGCTATATGCGTGTCGATCATCGTGAAGGGCTTTATTTAAAATGATATAGCCAAAGTGTAATAAATGATAATGGTTATGCTTGTGTTTTTCATAAATGTATGTATGTTCCATTGTAATTGTAAAATGACTAAGGAACTAAGAAATAGTGATATTTATGCTTATGCTTGCGTTTTTCATAAATGTATCTATGTTCCATATTGTAATTGTAAAATGACATAGGAACCTAGCTAGCTGCGGGTATTTATAGTGAACTATCACAGGCGGTTTATAAAAAGAAATCGTCTGTGATAACACATCGCAGACGGTTCTATCGATATAACCGTGTGTGATAATATGGATATCACAGACGGTTATATCTACAGAACCGTCTGCGATAGCTTATCTTTAAATACCCACAGCTAGGTCTGCGAAATCCGCTCTTGCGCAGTCTCTTGTCTCCACTCTGCAGCGCCCCTGCTAGCTAGCTAGGTTTTGGTCCCTCCCACCGCCGCTCCCTCCCGACGCCGCCGGTCCCTCCCGACGCCGGTCCCTCCCGTCGCCGGTCCCTCCCGACGCCGCCGTCCCTCCTGACGTCGCCGGTCCCTCCCAACGCCGGTCCCTCCCGACGCCCCTCCGACGCCGCTTCCTCCCGACGCGCCTCCCTCCCGACGCCGCCAGTCCCTCCCACCGCGCCCTCCCGACGCCGCCGGTCCCTCCCGACGCCCCTCCGACGCCGCTTCCTCCCGACGCCCCTCCGACGCCGCTCCCTCCCGACGCCGCTCCCTCCGAGCTTCACATGTATTTTATTTTATATGCTTCACATGTTATATGCTTCACATGTTATATGCTTCACATGTTGGAAGGCCCATATATAGCTCACTGCAGTTAGTTAATCGTTAAGGGCATAAAGCAAGTGACACTGTAACACCCCAGGACCCACATTACCCTGGGATGCTACTAAAACTGCTCTACAACTAGCCAATTTACAAAATAAATTAAACTGGCAACAATTACTAAACAAGATAGTATAAGCGGAAGCATAAACAACTAAGGAATAACAGGATAGAGATAGCAATTCAATATTTAAAACATCCTCCAACCTTTTAATCTAAAACATAGCTCACAAATTTAACATTATTAAGATAATGTGAACAAAGCTATGCGAAGGTCTAGAATCCTTTCAACTTTATTACAGCATAAAAAAAATATGATTCACGTGCATCAGTGTGGTGCCGCTCTACCCTTCCCATGCATGCTCAAAGTCCACCTGTAGGGAGGGGGAAACAAGGGTGAGATAAAATCTCAGCAAGCAAACTGTTTAACAGGCTATTCAAACTACAAACAATTATACATCATTATTTATAATTCCATACAACCACAGTTCATGTCCACAATTATTAAACCACCACGAATTTTCATGAATCATACCTCTTCAATTTCAGATTTATTTGGCATATGAATGCAGTCATTTTATCCACAATTAAATGCAAATGAAACATTTAATCTTCCACAAACCACAATAGGTTAATCATCAACATTCTTCCACAATTAAATGCAAATGAAACATTTAATCTTCCACAAACCACAATAGGTTAATCATCAACATTCTTCCACAATTACATTGTTATTATCCTCAACCTCAAATCACCATCAATGACGTTAAAGCATTAACAAATAAATCTTGTTTGACTACTTTAAATTCTCAACCACTACCACTAGCAAAAGCAATAAAACATATGTATGTTTTACTTCAACACTTTATTATTTCTCACATCCACAATTGTTATCAACAATTAATACAAGAGAAAAGAATCTCATGCCACAATCACAACCCTTACCGTACACAAGGGATGAACCCCATTCCACGTCCACAACCATAATCCTCATACCACAAATAGCTCACATGAGCCAATTCCACATTACAACTATGAAGTTGTATAATCCACATTACAACTATGAGTTGAATATTCCACAAAATAACTTCACCACAACATATTGCATATGTATGCAAATGAATCTTTCCACAATGCAATGCATATGAATGCTATGCTCCACATCACTCTTTCCAGGGCAGGATTTGAGGTGCATCGTATTACGGCAATATACGATGCTTCCCGCGGGATAAGAGGTGCATCATATTACGGCAATATACGATGCTGTACCGGTACGGTCGCGGCTATGTGCGGCGACATCCACATATGCATATGACATGATATGATATGATAATCACAAATCACATTAATCCATCCTCAAAGGAGCATCAACATGCTCACGACATATCCACATCCACCACATGTTATTTTCATGTTCCACATTATAACATTAAGCAAGATTTCCACATGGCTACTAGCAGATTATCAACATATCAATGGATAAGTACTTGCTACCATCTCCACAATTAAAATATCATGCAATCATGGCATAATGTATCAAATTATGATAATAATAATGTAAACTGAAAGTAGAAGGAATAACAAGTTAAACGGTAGCAACCACCGCTACGTTTACTTGCCTCAATCCGACGAAGCGAAGTAAAATCAAGAGCGCTCAGGGACAAGACCACCTGTCCAAAAGGCATCTCTCAGCACAATGCCACAGCATACAAACATGACATAAATAATTAAAAACGTCGCTAGAACCCCGAACCCGCACAAACTCCTCTCCGCTCAACAATTCAGCAAATTACCCTCTGCGGTAGCGCTGCTTAACAATTTCGTATCTTTAAAAATATTGATCCAATTACAGAAAACAATACCTCTCTGGATTAAGCACTTAAAAGCCTACATTTTTCATGTAGAACACATATTTTTATTTTGATCACAGCTAGGTGTAATTTAATGCCCAAAACAGAGGAAGATCTCTGTTCTAGCAGATTGGACAGCGATATTAAAATGCGTCCCAACAACAATACAGGGGTCTAAAAATTCTGAATTTTATACAAAAGCTATATCTCTGAATTATATACAACTTTCTCAATTAAGTCCATGACCATAAAAATCATTTACTACCTCAAATTCACATATTACCGTCGGTCTGTGCCAATCTGCTCGCCTGACGAACAGCAGTATTCCCGACCCTGTAACTCCCAGATCCCACGGAAGAAAAATACAAAACAAATACAGGAGATTCTTCTGGAAGTCCTCTACAACTTTCCTTTTGGGAGAGTCCGCAGGAAAATTCGTTTACTAGATCAAAACCTCGCAAACAGATGCGCTGCGCGAATCAATCTACAGGCAGACATCAACTAATCTCTAATCGGGCAATTAATCTATTAACTACCTTCAAAATCCGTGTCAAGAACCCTAATTATTTCAAAAATCAGAGGGTTTGGGATGAGGAACAATTACCTAGATGAAGAATCACCCCTTTTTTTCCTCCTCTTCGTCTTCTCCTTCCTTCTCCTTCCTCCTTCTCCTTCTCCTTCCTCTCCTTGGCTCCAATGGCAGCAGCACTTGTGGGGGAGGTGGGGGCACCAACCAGGGAGGGGGCTGCGCCCAAGAGGGTGGGAAAGGGGGGTGGCGGCTGGGTGTGGGGAAAAGGGGGAGGAGGGGGAAGCCCTAGGGTTAAGTGGGAGGGGGTGCGGCCACCCCTTGGGCCTCCGGCCCCAAGGTGGTCGGCCCACTCTCCAGGCGGCCCACTTAGAGTTTTTATTTAAAATTTTAATTTATTTTATTCATTTTATACTGTTCTACGATTTTTACTTTTCCCTTCCCACGTTTTGCCGAAAAACCGGCAACTCCGCGATTGTTTTAAAATCTTATGCCGTATCGACGATCAGGGTATTACAGACACACTCCAGTGTATCTTGTTCAATGAACTTGATGCACTGGTTTGTGTCACTTGATTTATAGAACTTTGACAAGCTGGGACGATACCTCACTGCAGTTAGTATTTTCTTAGAAGAGAGATGGCGTCCACACAGTCTTCGTCGTTGTCATCTGGGTCTCACGCTCCCAAGATTGCGAAAACTAAGCGTGGCCGAGGAGTATCGAAAAGGCCAGAGGGCCGAATGACCATCACGGTGGTCGCTCCGAATGGGACCCCTCTGGAACCGAAGCAAGCAGTGTCATCATTTCGGACTACCTGCGAGATAATTGGAAGGCAACGGGTCCCCATCACCATAGCAAGCTGGAAAAATTTGACAAAGGATCACAAAAATCAGCTATGGGAGGAAATTACAAATTCGTTCGAGATCCAAGCAGAAGTACAGGGACTCGTGCAACGGCAGGCGCTCCTCGCTATGGGAAAAGCATGGAAGAATTTTAAGAGCACTCTTGTGACAAAGTACGTGTCCGAGGATGTCACGCCCTTCACGAAGTATCCTTTCGTGTCACCGGAAACATGGGAGGCCTTTGTGCAGATGAAGACGACGACCGAATTTGAATAACAAAGTGCGACGCACAAGGCCCTCCAGGCACAAAACAAGCACCCTCACAGACTTGGCTCTGCTGGGTACGCGGGTAAAATCCCGCAATGGAGGATGCAGGATGAGGTCGCAATCCGATCGGAGGCCTCTCCGCCATTTGCCGGGGTCGCAAACGAGCGCGCTCGAAACTGGTTAAGAGCGAGATCATCAACCACATCTTCGGGCGTCTCTTTCAAAAACCCCGCAGATGAGGAAGTGTCCCAACGCCTGGTAAAATATGTTAAACAACATAGTTGTTAACACCTCTTGAACTTCATGGGTTCAAAAATAACATGATTAATTGCCTCTTGCAGCAATCATTGACTACCAAATCTTCTCGTGGCTCCTTTGAAGAATATAGGGAGATAGATTTACTATCACAGGCCTTGGGAAACAAGGAGCACCCAGGTCGCACACGAGGCATGGGGGTTTATGTACCTTGGAGGCACAGATTTCCAGATTACTCCGAGACATATAGGAGTAGGAAGAGATCCAAGGCGTACCGCAGCGAACAAATAAAACATGAGCTTCGTGTTCAACTTGAGGAACAACTATCTGCCTCACTTCAAGAGCAGACTACCTCACTTCGAGGAGAGATAGATTCGTTGCGGGAAGAACTGAGACAAGTCCGCAACGGAGCGCAACCCACTCCTACTACTGTGGTACCCAGTCCCCCTCAACGTTGCAGTAGCTACGCGTCCACACCAATTTCTGAACATAGCGACGCCCACGTATCTATTGATGACATTCAGGTAATGTACCTCTTTAGAATGGTACGTAGATCTCTCTGGTGGACGCCTTAACTCATCTTGTATCGTTATGTAGGAGCCCATGCCTTGCAGCCTCGAAGTCAGGCTTGTTGGCTCTATTCCCGTTGACGCTGGGCGCGGCATGGTGTATCTATTGCTGCCAGGGACGCTGGTGCACGGTGTACAAGTAGACACCGGTTTCATAAAGGTCCAGGTGGACATGATTAATGATATTTTTAAGAGCGTCCCTCTTGAGAAGCCCCCAAACGAAGAGATTAAGACATTAGGGGATGCCGTCCACACATTCATTCAGTGGCCCAAGAGGGACATCGTCCTCGACATGTCTGTGCCACAATCTTCAGATCCAGTGGCCCAAGAGGGACGTCGCCCTGGACCTGGCACATCGGCTCTGGTGGCTCCACCTCCAGCTCCAAATCCAGTAAAGTCTGTTGCATCGGCTCCCGCCGAGACGCCACCGAGAACATATCATAAGCGAGGCTCCAAGGCCTCCAAGGCTCATGCGAAGAAAATTAAGCCGGGTCCCGTGCCATGGAAGTTTATTCTAGGAGTGTCGTTGGTGCCCGATTCACAATTACGCCAGCTTGGTATGATTTGCAATAGATTGCATGCCTGGTACATGGAGAAGTACAACATGAAGCCAAACCGGCAGAGTGCATTCACTGTGAAATATAAAGAGACACATTTCCTCCACGACTTGGGCTACATCGTCGTGACATTCGAAGATTTATTCTTACTATTCAATCTCGACGAACTCGACGCCTCACTTCTACGATGCTGGACACTGTAAGTGTACTGTACAATGAAGTTCTACATTCACGTTATACAGATAAATGTCATTACTCTTTCTTTATGTATAGATACATGATCCAACAAGCCCGGCAATCGCGACGACCGGTGGGTTTCCTCGACCCTCACTTGGTCTCTGAGCAATCTATCAACGAAGATGCATCCTTCGTGCAAGGTTACATAACGAGGGGATTGTTTGCTCACACCGACAAGGAGTACGTCATGGTACCCTTCAACCAAGGGTAAGTGCTTCACTAGTTGCCACACATATGTTTCATTTGTACTTTACATGCAGCATGAACTTAGGATTAATCACTATGGCGACACATATGACTAGGAATCACTGGATTTTGATTGTGATTGTACCAAAGTGGAGCAAGGTAATATACCTTGATTCCCTCCTTAGGAGCAACCACGACTTCAGTCGTGTGCAAGAAGTACTTAATAGGTAAACTCATTTCCTCCATACATAACTCTATTGTAATATTTCATTTGTTTGCCACGGCCGAGGCTAAGTTTTTTGAATCACGTAGGGCATTTGCCGATTATGTTGCCCAAGGAGGAAGACACGACAAATCCAGTGACACGCTACGACACAACACGCGATTTCCGGTACCCGCTACAACACAACAATCATATATCATACTTTGTTATAATGCCTCTAGAATTAACAATACATGTATGTAATTCTATTTTTGCAGTGCCACCAGCAGCTACAGGGCAACGTATGTGGATTCTACGTTTGCTGGCATATGAAGGAAATCATGGGTACTAAGATCAATGATCCAGAGGTTTGTCAAGTCCTTCCAATAATTATTACTTTCTGATTATATATATGTATTTATATTACACACACATGCTAATTAATGACTTAACATTGCTCCTAGCGACAGCGGGTGCACTTCGATGAAAGTGCATATGATCTTGACAATCTCGTCGAGATTCGTGCAATCATCTCCCAATTCTTGCTAGCAGAGGTCATAAGTAAGAGGGGAGAGTTCCACACCGGCAATGGTGATAATTAGATGTTGAAACATTGGATTCAACTGTACAAATCAAACAATTCCTTCAATTGAATTCATTTGTCAGATATTGTGTAACGATTTTCATTTTATATATGTATGTGATCGATCTACTGGCCGTTTGTTACATTCATCTGTGTATCGAATTTTGTTGTAATTTACTATGAGTTGCAATCAACTTATATCTGTCATTTATCTGTAATCTGCTTGCTTGCTTTCAGAGGGCATGGCTAGCATATCCTGAGGCTAGCCAAAAAACAGCAAATTAAATGGATGATGCACTTGGTATCACAGACGGTTCGTTGTTAAAAACCGTCTGTGATACAATATCACAGACGGTTTCAAAGAGTGCCGTCTGTGGTGTGAATGATATCACAAACGGCCTTTACTACTAACCGTCTGTGATATACAAATATCACAGACGGTTAGTAATAAAAACCGTCTGTGATATTGTGTATATCACAGACGGTCTTTATTACTCACCGTCTGTGATAGACGGGTATCACAGACGGTTGTTTATAAAAAACCGTCTGTGATATTGTGTATATCACAGACGGTCTTTATTACTAACAGTCTGTGATAGACGCGTATCACAGACGGTTCTTTATAAACAACCGTCTGTGATAGTCTCGTATCACAGACGGTTTTTATAAAAACCGTCTATGATACAAGACAATCACAGACGGTTTTTTATAAAGAACTGTATGTGATACTCGTCTATCACAGACTATTAGTAATAAAGACCGTCTGTAATGTGAGTTATCTGATAACCACCAACTATCACTGACACCTAAACACTGACGGTTCAGGAACCGTCTGTGATGACGGTTCCGAACCGTCTATGATAGGGCTGTCTGTAGCAGTGTTTCTCCCTTCCTTTTCTGGATCATCTTTTCAGATTCTTATTTTAAATTTTAATTCTCTATTGTTTAAACATGTTTGTTTTCTTCTTGTTCCTTTTAACCTTTGGAACCTTCACCAAATTTTTCAGAAAACCCATAAACTCCAAATTCAAATGAAATACATTGCAAAATAATTCAAAAGCTTCACATTTTCAAATTTCAAAATTTTGGGATGTTACATTTTCAGAACTTGGCCCAAAAACAAAAGTCATAGAAAAAGCCATCAGCAACCGGACAAAAAAGAATCTGTGAAAAAGAGGTGACTGAAAAGAAGTTACGACCAAAATACCGACGTACTGTCGAGTAAACAGAAATCTTCAGTTTTCAGTTTTGGGTCAATCCTTGTGTTCTCCAATTCCAGATTGCATTTGATTGAATTATCTTATATTTACCACTCCTATACATTGCCATACACTTGTTTTAGCCTTCTTCCATCCTTGGTTGGTCAGCAACATAGGTTAAGTGCTAGATACGAACTATAATTCAATTTTGTGCAATTTCTGAAATTGATTGTTTTCCTTTACTACAAAATACATAGCCTATCCAAGCTCCACTTTTCTACTAACCGAACAGGTCTCGCTGTACCGGCAATCACTATATCAATCATCTAAGTCAGATTTATCACGAACCAGCCACCAGTTGCACCACTTGTTTACTTTGGTAAGAACTTGTAAGAATTTGGTAAGAGCTTGAGAGATACGTTACTTGATTTGAGCCTCCATATCTTAGTAGTTGATAGGAATATATACTTGTGATTTGTTTCCTTGTTTTTTACTAACCATGGCAGGTTCACGGGATGATTACGAGATAGATCCACATCTTCGAGCCATTGACCGAGAGCTCAAAAAAATTCGTGAGGAAGATGCACGCTTGAGACAAGCTACTTCACCATGGGAGGTATATGATCGTGATAGTGCGTCTGGTAAAACTAAAATCACTTTGCCATCCTTTGCTGGTGAATTTGATCCTGATGCCTATATTGAATGGGAGATAGCACTAAATAAAGAATTTGAATGTTATGATTGGTCTGATAGGCAAATGATTAGAGCTGCCACTAATGTTTTTATTGATGATGCTATACTTTGGTGAATGTATTTTGGTAGACATGGTCAAGTGCCTCAAACATGGAATGCATTGAAAAAAACTTTTGAGGGATCAATTTGTTCCTAAATATCATGCTGATTATTTGCTAGCAAGATTGCAACGTTTAAAGCAACGAAGTAGAACTGTAAGGGAATATTATCATGAATTAAAAACTTGTTTATTGCATTGTGGCTTAGAGGAACATGCTGAAGCGACAGAGAATAGATTCTTACGTGGGCTTAATAACGAAATTCAGGACCTTCTCATCCACGAAGAATATAATTCTCTCCCTCATTTATTTATACTTGCTTGTAAGGTTGAAAGTCAGATTGAAGAGAAAATTGAGAGTGCTTGATGATAAGAAACATGAGAACAAACCCATGTTTGTGCCTTTTTCTGCAACTAACAACTTGCAGGTAGTTGAGAACCATGTCGAAAAGACGCATGAGCTGAATGAACCATCGACTCCATTGATTGAGCACAACGATGAGGAGATGGATGCACCTACATCTCCTGAGGAGAGCCAAAAAGGTAAAGAACATGGTGCTATCATCACTCACGGTGAGTATGCTTGTGAAGAACTACAATTATCCACTGTTCATACTATTTTAGAGCACAACTTAGTGGAAAATAATTCTGGCACGCCCATATTTCAAGTAGAGAATTCACACTGCATTGATTTGAGTGTTGAGAATGAGTTGAGTGCACCTTGTCAAAAAATAATTGAATTGCCTGCTGTTTTGAGTGATTCATATGATGAATTAATCACATACAATGATCATGTGGCTTTGGTTAGTGTTGTGGCTACAGACCAAACAGAGAGAGAGAGATGGTAGTGGAGAGTTGGGAGAAAGTGACAGTAATGGCTTGGGTTCTCCCCCATGGCCTGTATTCCATATATATACACACATGGGGAGTGCTTTTACAATTATACCCTTACATCTGAGTATCCCCTTCAGGGGCACTTATGTCATTACACATGGCCTATTCTGGGCTTTATAACCTTCTACCAGGCCTGCTGGGTTTAGGTGGGGGCCATCCCTACAACAGGAGCCTCTCATGGTGAAGGGCTTCACAGGGCCGAAGCCATGTTGCCGAGTCCTTTGGCCCCCTCCGTCCCTGCGGCCTGTGAACTTTTCCGAACATGACCGAAGGCTGAGGCCGTAGCCGAACCCGACGCCTTGATTGGTGGTTGAGGTAAACGCGCGAGCGCTCCGTTCCGAGGTGGCGCCTAATCGAAGTAGGCACGTGCGCGCGCTCCGTCCCCTACCCTTCGAACGGGTGGTAGCGGAGCCGGCGCCCAGCCGAAGTAGACACGCGCGCGCTCCGTTCCCTACCCTTCGAACGGGTTGCAGCGGAGCTGGCGCCTAGTCGAGGTAGACGCGCGCGCGCTCCGTCCCCTACCCTTCGAACGGGTGGCAGTGGAGCTGGCGCCTAGTCGAGGTAGGCGCGCGCGCTCCGTCCCCTACCGTTCGAACGGGTGGCAGCGGAGCTGGCGCCTAATCGAGGTAGACGTGCGCGCGCTTCGTCCTCTACCGTTCGAACGGGTGGCAGCGGAGCTGGCGCCTAGTCGACATAGATGCGCGCGCGCTCCGTCCCCTACCCTTCGAATGGGTGGCGGCGGAGCTGGCGCCTAGTCGAGGCAGACGCGCGCGCACTCCGTTTCCTACCCTTCGAACGGGTGGCGGCGGAGCTGGCGCCTAGTCGACGTAGACGCGCGCGCGCTCCGTCCCCTACCATTCGAACGGGTGGCGGCGGAGCTGGCGCCTAGTCGAGATAGACGCGCGCGCGCTCCGTCCCCTACCCTTCGAACGGGTGGCAGCGGAGCTGGCACCTAGTCGACCTAGACGCGCGCGCGCTCCGTTCCCCACCCTTCGAACGGGTGGCAGGGGAGCTGGCGCCTAGTCGACGTAGATGCGCGCGCGCTCCGTCCCCCACCCTTCGAACGGGTGGCAGCGGAGCTGGCGCCTAATCGAGGTAGACGCGCGCGCGCTCCGTCCCCTACCCTTCGAACGGGTGGCAGCGGAGCTGGCGCCTAGTCGACGTAGACGCGGGCGCACTCCGTCCCCTACCCTTCGAACGGGTGGCAGCGGAGCTGGCGCCTAGTCGACGTAGATGCGCGCGCGCTCCGTCCCCTACCCTTCGAACGGGTGGCAGCGAAGCTGGCGCCTAGTCGACGTTGACGCGCGCGCGCTCCGTCCCCTACCCTTCGAACGGGTGGCAGCGGAGCTGGCGCCTAGTCGAGGTAGACGCGCGCGCGCTCCGTTTCTTACCCTTCGAACGGGTGGCAGCGGAGCTGGCGCCTAGTCGAAGTAGACGCGCGCGTGCTCCGTCCCCTACCCTTCAATTGGGTGGCAGCGGAGCTGGCGCCTAGTCAACGTAGATGCGGGCGCTCCGTCCCCTACCCTTCGAACGGGTGGCAGCGGAGCTGGCGCCTAGTCGAGGTAGACGCACGCGCGCTCCGTCCCCTATTCTTCGAACGGGTGGCAGCGGAACTGGCGCCTAGTCGAAGTAGACGCGCGCGCTCCGTCCCCTACCCTTCGAACGGGTGGCAGCGGAGCTGGCGCCTAGTCGAGGTAGATGCGCGAGAATGTGATGGTGGAGAGTTTCCGCAGCGAGGTCAGACCTCTTGGCTCCGGGGCCGGTGTTGGGGACCGAGTCGGAGTCACGGCTGACGAAATAGTGAGAACGGGCCTTGTGCCACTGATGTCGCTATGCCTCGGAACCGTTGTGACCCCGCGGTCTGGTAGTGTGCTTTTATTGGCGGCTGGAATCGTGCCGACGCCTGGCCTGTCAGGGGGAAGGCTGTCGCATCGTGCAGTCTGCCTTCCGCGGGTGGGGCACACGGCGGTTTATGCCTGGTGCGTCGTGGGATGTGAGCGGTTGCGTGAGCGTGGCCGTTCGCCTCTTCCCTAGGCAAGCAGGACGCGTGTCGGGCGCAGTCTGGCGTTGCGCGCTGCCTGGCCACCTACCAGGCACGCCTCCCCAGATGCCGGCGGTTCTTCTTTCCAGTCGTGGGTAGTCGAACCGCTGGGGGTTTTAATCTGGCTGCGCTTCTGGTCGTGGGGGAGGCGAGCGGGCTTTATAAGGCGCCATTCGCTGTGGTGGGGGTGCTCTATCCCGCCTGCGGCCTATCTCTGCTTACTTCGTGTTGATAGGTCTTTTGCCCTAATCTCAAGACAATGGCCGGTCAGGACGGTGCCCCCGCCATCCCGACGGCGGCTCCATGTCTAGCCGGGACGAGTTGTCCTTCCCTTCCGAGGATTGCGAGCTGGTGCTGCGGGGGTGCTCGTGTGGTGACGAGTGGTGGGACGCCATGGAACACTCGGGAGGTCGCTGCTCCCGTGTGCTGGGGAAGAGCCGCGTGACCGAGGAGACGCTGCAGCGGCTTGTACGGGAAGGGAAGATCGAGGAGCGCGATGGGGCTCGCGTACCCCACCGCGACGAGACGGAACCGAAGCCCCAGGAAACAGAGGCGATCATTTTTGTCGCGTTCTTCGACGCCGGCCTTCGAATGCCTTCAACGACGTTTGTGGGTGATGTCCTGCAGACCTACGAGTTGGAGCTGGCGCAGCTGACGCCAAACGCCATAGTCCGCCTAGCCGTCTTCACTTGGGCCATGTGGACGGAGGGCCGGCGTCCCAGCGCAAGCCAGTTCGCCACCCTGCACGACGCGTGCTGCTGACCCAGGAAGGTTGAGGGGGCTGCATCCAATTTTGGCAGCGTGGATTTCGTGCTACGAGAGTGCTGCACGACGCTATTCCCTGCGCCGGCCCGCTTGGAGATGTGGGAATCCGGCTGGACGCGCCGGTGGTTTTATTACATCGTGACTAGCAGGAGTGGCCTGCTGTGCCGAGGTGGGCCAATCTCGTTCAATAGTTCACCAAGTGTGAAGCCGAAAGCTGATGACGCATGGAGGTTATGGAGGCTTGCTGGCGTTGCACGTCGGCTAAGTATGCGCGACTTGGCTGAAGAGTTTACGATGTACGGGGTGGCGCCACTTTCCGCCCGATGGAAGTACGGGCGACGGGGCGACGACCGAGAGGACGGGGTGCGCCCGTCGTTGTCTTGCCTGCTTCCGCCCTCCGCTCCTTGTAAGTCGCGTGGTGCGTTGGTGCGCATCCCTCTGTCTGCGTAGCCCGTGGCTGACCGACCTGTTCCCTTTCGTGCAGTGGCTCGGCTGGAAGACGCGGAGCGCGCGGTTGCGACGTTCCTGGGCCCATACACACTCAAGGAGCACAAGCTGCGCGAGGCTGCGACTAAAACGGCGAAGCAGGGGCGGATAAACCGCACGTGCGAGGTTCTGCGCATTGCTGTGCTCGAGCGCGAGGTGCCGGCGGAGAATCCCGTAAGGGCCTCGAGTCGTCGTGGTGGCGGTAGCCAAGCGGGAGCCTGCGCCGAGGTTGCCGCATCCAGCCCGCCAGCCACCTCGGCGGCTGGCACCGGTGGGACGGGACGTGCTGCCGGTGATAGGTCCGGCCGGACCAGCTCGGAAGGGCGCGGCGCCTCGAGCCCATTGGCGGCACCCTCCGTCGGTGCTGTTGAGCCCATGAGTACGCCCCTCGTGGTGCCGGAACCTGCCAACCTGCCGAGGACGCGCCCGGGGTGGTAGGGACCGAACGCGCGATAGGAGCTACGGCTACCGACGTCGCGGAAGAATCGCCCGTGGAACCACAGGCGAAACGCCCTCGAGTCCGGTCCCCTACGCCTCCAAGGGGTCGGTACGGCGTTGCTGGCCCTGTGCTTGGAGTTGCGGTGCCCGACGCGGCCGGTACGGTCGAAGGGTCTTCTCAACCGCCTACCGAGGTACTCGCCCCCCAACTGGCGGTGAACAAGCACCCCTCCTGCCGCGGTAGCGGGTGCAGAAGGTAGGCGCAGTTCGCTTTCCTTGCACGACTTCGCCAAACTCTCCCCGATTTGCTCGCTCATTCCGTCGACATCAGGCGAGACGAAGTCTCCCGGACGTGGTGAAGGATCGAGCAACGGGGGTGCGCGCGACGTGCCGGACCCCGAACAGGGTGTCCTGCAGGCGGCTGCCGTCGTCGATGTGGCTGAAATCTCCGCAGACCCTGACGTGGCGGGGGCGGGGCTTGTCCTCTCCGACTTCCTGCCACGCCTGGAGATGCTTCGCGCTTTTAATGCAGCCGCGGAGCGCGCCCGCGGCGGCTTTGACCAACAGCTGTTGGCGTCGTGCGAGGGAGACCTTCTGGCGCTCGCGCTGCGGGCCTCGGAGATAAGGGTAAGTATGCGCGCTCGCGGGTGCTAGAGTACTGTCGGGAACCTGCTGACTCTTTTCTGCTATTTCCAGACACTTGTCCTGGGCCACGCGCTAGATGAGGCCCGCATCCGGGAGCGGAGAGCCCTGGAGGTCGACCTTCGTGCTGCGGATGACGCCCACGCCACGAAGGACGAACAGCTTCACGCGCTGCAGGGCGCCCTGGCGGCCACACAACAGGAGACCGAGGAGGTTCAGCGCGTCGCGACGGAGGAACGCACCTCCTTTTTGCAGCAGATCGCCACGCTAGAGGAGGAGAAGGCCCAGCTGGTGGAATCTCTTGCCGAGAAGGACCACGCCCTGGACAATGCGTCCATGTCGGCGTGGAGGGCGATGGAGTCCCTGAACCGGGCCCTCCAGGGCCTGTGCGTCGACGTCCCGGGTGCTACCCACGGACCGGAGGACTTGGCGGAGACGCTCGGGCTGGTCGAAAAAGGGGCCAGCATTACTCTCCGTAGTGCCATGACCTTCGGCGAGCATTGCGGCTTCCTCGGCACCTGCCTTGCCCTCGCCATGCTTCACACTCATGGGTGTAGACATGTCCATGAGCTGGCGAACCCTCAGCTGGACCTTCCTGCCCGGCCGGAGGCGATGTCGGACGCCATTTGCTTTACCAAACCCGACCTCCAAAACTTCCACCGACGGATCTGGGGCTATGTCGGGGAGGATGCAGCCAGGGTCCCAGTGCGACAAACGCTGCACGGGGGCGGGGACCTCCTCCGCTGGCTCGAAGGAGTTCCCCAGTGCCAAGATGGCAGCGTCGGCCCACCGGCACCGCCACCACGTGAGGGGTGATTAGGGGAGCGGTGTAATGCGCGCTCCTGCTTATGGCCATGTAACCCCGACATCTTTTGTGGTGAATCGAAGTAGCACCCGTTCTTAATGCTGTATGCCATTTTTTATACTTCGAGGAGTACGCGTGGGGGGGCAGCGCCTGTGCGTGCGTGGGATTTGCGTCTTATTTAGAGTCCGTAGAGTGGCGCGTGCAGAGGCGGACCACGACGCTACGACTTCATTTACAGTCCGGAGACTGGCGCGTGCGGAGGCGGACCTCGACGCTACGACTTCATTTAGAGTCCGCAGACTGGCGCGTGCGGAGGCGGACCTCGACGCTACGACTTCATTTAGAGTCCGTAGACTGGCGCATGCGGAGGCGGACCTCGACGCTACGACTTCATTTAGAGTCCGTAGACTGGCGCGTGCGGAGGCGGACCTCGACGCTACGACTTCATTTAGAGTCCGTAGACTGGCGCGTGCGGAGGCGGACCTCGACGCTACGACTTCATTTAGAGTCCGTAGACTGGCGTACCTGCGCGCGGGGGTGATGCTCTGCACATTGCGGCCAGACACTGTTATGTTGGGAAACAGCGAGTTTTATTGAACTCCCGTTTGTGCGGGCGAGCATCGTACAAGGAGGGGCTGATGCCATTATAACTTTCGTCCTGCTTCTAGGCGTAGTATCGCCGCAACTTGTCGGCGTTCCATGTGTGGCGGAGAGTTTCTCCCTCGAGTGTGGCGAGGCGGTATGCTCCCTTCTGTAATGCTTCCGCCACGATGTATGGGCCTTCCCACTTGGACTCCAGCTTGCCGACGGTCTCCGCATGGAGCGCCGTTCTGAGGACGAGGTCCCCAGGGTTGAACCTTCGCGGATATACAGACCGGTCTCGAGTACGTACTGTCTGCTGTGCGTACTTTTCGACATGTTGGGCCGCGCTCGCCCGCGCCCATCGAGGAGGTCCAAGGATACACGACGCTCCTCGTCGGGCGCTTGGACGAGGACCCTCCGCGATCCAGCCTTAATTTCTTCAGGCGTCACTGCCTCATCACCGAAAAGGAGCTTGAAAGGTGTGAACCCCGTCGGGCGCGTTACTGTTGTGCGAAGGGACCAGAGGATGCTGTGAAGCTTGCTCGGCCACCTGCCCTTCGGCAGCCCGACTAGGCATTTTTTGATGGCGGTAGAGATGGCGCCGTTCGCCCTTTCGACTGCTCCGTTGGACTGGGGGTGCCCAACCGAGGCGAACCGAAGCGTGATGCCCATGTCGTGGCAGAACTCCTTGAATGGGGTGGCATCGAATTGCAGGCCGTTGTCGACGGTGAGTTCCCTGGGCATGCCGAAGCGACATATGATGTTCTGCCATAGGAAACGCTGCATGGCAGCCGAGGTTATCCTGGCTAGGGCTACCGCCTCCGGCCACCTGGAAAAGTATTCCAGCGTGACTACCACGAACCGCAGGTCCCTGGGGCTCGGGGGAGTGGTCCCACTATGTCGACGCCCCAGCGTGCCAACGGCCATACCGGGGGAATAGGGTTGAGGTTCGTCGGGGGCCTGCGGATGATGCGTCCCATCCACTGGCACCCCTGGCACCGACGCACGAGGTCCTGGGCGTCAGTGATGGCAGTCGGCCAGTAAAAGCCTTGCCTGAATGCCTTGCTGACCAATGACCTCGGCGCGAGATGAGACCCGCACGCCCCCGCGTGGATCTCCGCAAGGAGCTTCGTCCCTTCTTCGCGGGAGAGGCAGCGCAGGAGTGGTGCGCAGACGCCCTGCTTGTAGAGCGTCCCTTCAAACACCTGGAAGGATCTGGCACGGTGCTGCAGGCGCCGGAGCTCGGCGTGGTCCTCTGGCTCGGCGATGCCCTGCACGGTGCTGGGCGATGTGCTGAACGAGGGCCGCGTCCCGGTTGTCCAGCGCGATGGCCGCCTGCGGCAACACTTCGTAAAACACCCCGTCAGGTGGTGGCAGCTGTTGGCTGGCCGCTTTTGCGAGAGCGTCGGCCTGCTCATTTTCCGCGCGAGGGATGGCCTTGACCGTGACGCCCAGGAAATGCCTTTCCCTCGCTCTTACGGCTGCGAGGTATTTGGCTAACTCGGGGTCCTTGGCTTGGTATGACTTGTCTACATGGCCTTCCACCAAACGTGAGTCCGTGCGGACGAGCACTCGCCGCGCACCAACTGCCTTGAGCTTCGTCAGGCCGAAGAGCAGCGCTTCATACTCAGCTGTGTTGTTGGTGGCTGGGAACGCGAGGCGCGCCGAGTATAGCAGGCGCTGCCCCTCAGGCGTAACAATTACTGCGCCTACGCCCGCGCCCGCGACGCCGTAAGCCCCATCGCTGGTGAGAGTCCGGACCGGGTCATCGCGCTTCTGGGCGGGCTGAGCTGGCGGAGTCCATTCTGCGAGGAAGTCGACGAGGACTTGAGATTTGATTGCCGTCCGCGAGGCGTATGTCAGGGAGAACGGGGCGAGCTCGGCAGCCCACTTGCCGATGCGCCCCGTGGACTCCTTATTGTGTAACATCTCTGCTAGGGGAAATGAGGAAGGCACTGTGATTGGGTGGGCCAAAAAATAATGTCGAAGTTTCCTGGAGGCCATGACCAACGCATAGGATAGCTTTTCCAGCTCTGTATATCTCGTCTTGGCGCCTTGGAGGGCTTCGGAGACGAAGTATACGGGCCGCTGTATGGCGCCTTCCTCTAGGACCAGGACAGCACTGACCGCTGTGACTGACGCGGCCAGATAGAGCAAGAGGGGAGCCTCTGGTGCTGGGGCGACCAGAGTGGGGAGGCTCACTAGGTGTTTCTTGAGCTCGTTGAAGGCCTCCGCACAGTCGCTATCCCAGCGCAATCCGTCGCACCCGCGAAGTGTCTTGAAGAATGGCAAACCCCGCTCTGCCGCCCTGGACAGGAAGCGGCTCAGGGCTGCCATACGGCCCGCCAGCCTCTGGACCTCCCTCGTCGTCTTGGGCGGCTCCATGCCCAGGATGGCCTCAACCTTTTCGGGATTCGCCTGGATGCCCCGTCCGGACACGAGGAAGCCCAGTAATTTTCCCGCCTGGACGCCGAAGACGCATTTATCGGGGTTGAGCTTGATGCCGGCCTTCCTAAGGTTGTCGCAGGTCTCCTGGAGGTCCCGGCCGTGCAAAGCGAGCTGCCGGGTTTTGACTACCACGTCGTCGACGTAGGCTTCCACGTTCCTCCCGAGCTGGGCGGCGAGGGCAAGTGCAACGAGGCGGGTAAAGGTAGCGCATGCGTTCTTCAGGCCGAAGGGCATTCTGATGAAGCAGAAGGTCCCAATTGGTGTGATGAAACTGGTCTTGTCCTCGTCGTCTTCAGCCATGTATACCTGATGATAACCAGAGTAAGCATCCAGGAAACTCATTAGCTCGCACCCGGCGGTAGCATCGACCAATTGGTCGATGCGTGGCAGGGGGTAATTGTTTTTTGGGCACGCCTTGTTGAGTGCCGTGAAGTCGATGCACATACGCCAGGCCCCGTTGGCTTTTTTGACCAACACGGGGTTGGCGAGCCACTCTGGGTGATGGACTTCGCGAATGACCCCGGCCCGGAGAAGCTTCGCCACCTCCGCTTTGGCCGCCTACTGCTGATCCATGGACATACGGCGAAGCTTCTGCCTGACTGGCTTGGCGTCAGGGCGGTGCTCGATTACTGCGCGGTCCACGCCCTTGATGTCCTCCGGTGACCATGCACAAATGTCGGCGTTGTCCTGAAGCACATGGAGCAGATCTCGCTCGACTTCCACAGGGAGCCCCTCGCCAATGGACACGGACTGCCCCTTGGCCTGGAGCGGCACCTTTTTAACTCCACCTTCGGGCCGAGGCTTAGGCGTCCATCCCGGAGCGGAGGGCGTGTCACCGAGCATGCCCGTGAGGGCGTGCACCGGGCGGTGTAAGTTCCGGCTACTGATCTCGACACGTCTAGCGAGGTCCTGGTCGCCGAAGACAGTGATCACGCCCTCCGGGCCTGGGAGCTTCATGCATAAGAAGGCGTGGTGCGGGACCGCCTCGAGGGAATTGATGGCGGGCCGTCCCAATATGACGTTGTAGGGGTGCGGGATGTCTACGACGTCGAAGATGACGTGCGCGCTTCGGGTGTTACTCCCCTGGCGGAACGTAACTGGAAGGGACACGTGCCCTATGGCCTCCAGCGGTTGGCCTCCGAAGCCTTGAAGTGGCGCTCCTGATTGCTCTAGGCGGCTTCGGGGGATTCCCATTTGTTCGAGGGCCCCTGCGAACAGAATATTCGCAGAGCTCCCCCCGTCGACGAGGATGCGCCTGACATCATGGCCTGCGATGTGAGCCTGTATGACTAAAGGGTCTTGGTGGGGGAACTCCACACCCCTGGCGTCATCCAGGGTAAAGGTGATGTTGCGGGGCGGCATCCACGGCTGTGACTGCTCCAAGTGGGCCCCTGATAAGGAGCCTCTGGTAATGACGCTGATGGTGCGGTGCCGCACGCCTTCTTTGGCGGAGGCTCGCAGGGGGTCACCTCTTGGCTGCCGCTCCTGGACTTCTGCTGGGGGCCTGGGGGGTGAGGCCCGAGCTTCGGCCACCACCCGTCGCAGTTCCGTGACCGCGGTGCATGCCTTCGTATAGTGATCGCCGTAACCATGCACCTCGCACCACTTGCCGCAATCCAGAAGCTCTTGCTCCGCTCAGGGCCGCTCGTCATGACCGGGTCCGCCCTCACATCCCTGGCCCTCTTTCCACGATATGGGGGCAGGCTCCCGAAGGGCGTTTCCAATGCCGAGGACCTGGCGGGCCTTTTGTGGTCTGCGCCGGTGACGTCGGGGCTTGCGCGTGCTCCTCGACGAGTGTCGGGCCCCCGGATTCTCAAACCCGGACCCTCTGTGTATTACTGCACTAGTCCCAGATCAAAGCTAGTGCACACAGTTAAACAGAATGGAAAACATCACCATCGACGATTTATTACAATAATTAGAGTACTGACCACATGGTCTCATTATTACAAATGAGGTTTCAAGACCTCGCACAATCCAAACACAGCGGAAGCAAAAATAAACTCGAGGACGACCCATCAATTCGCCACAGGCAATTGACTGGGGAAGCGCGACCTAGTCCTCCGGGAAGAATCCATCACAGCCACAAGCGAAGCAGTAGTCGTAGTCACCTTCTTGAGCTTCAACTTCCTCTGAGGTGTTATTTTTAAGTGTAGCATGTGAGTACATAAAGTACTCCGCAAGTCTTGGGAAAAATGCATAGATGCAAGGCTTACCAAAGAAGGCCATATGGTTCTTTTGCACAAAGCAACATTTTAAAATTCAATTACTACTAATTATTTTCGAAGGCATTATTTTAATGAAGTAATGTTTTAACAGAATTAACTTTCTAGTGAAGGATCCAACTACCAACACTAGCTAACCAATTACCATTGGTCAAGTTTTAAACTGCGGGTTCCATCCACCCTCTCTGGCTCCATCCGCCAGGATTCCCTTCCGAGAGTTCCCTCCACCCTCGGAATACAAAACTTTTGATTTTAAATCCAAAACCAGAAATCTACCATGTGAATGCATTCCTTGCCCGCCCTTGACCGTGGGCACGGCTATTCGAATAGTTTTACACTCTGCAGAGGTTGTACAACTTTACCCACAAGAGATAAATTATCCTAAAAGTCAACACGCTTCCTTTGGCATGAGACCCAGATAAAATATCACAAAGCCTTTCACCTACTCCAGTATAGCCAGATACCACCCGCTGAGGTTTCACCGCAGAAGGGTTAAATCCGCCCAATCTGAAGCCCCCTCTTGCGCCATATGAGTACAGTAACCCTGTCCCTCACTATGAGTAACCAGTACGCCCTGGCACTCAATACACCACTGGTGATATCTAAACTACACCTTTATAGGTTAGTTAGCTAGGTCGTACCCATATAGACTTGTGGTTGTACGGTTAATGCTCAGTTTGGACAAACACAAGCGTCGGTCCTTAATTGACTAGGGTGGAACATACACTTATCAAGTTCTCGTGCTTACTGCACCAACCCAAACAGCCATCCACCCTAATCTAAACCAACTTTCACATTTTTATTTTATTTTAAAATCACAGTGACAACTCCAATTGCCACTTCACTTTCAAACACAAGGATTTAATAATAAATCATAATTTCCCATTTTCAAGATTTTCCAAAGTTATTAGATAGCATGACTAAGCATTATCCTACCATACTAACATCAACAAGTAATTATAATATTCTCATTAATGAGACAAAGGAAATTCTATGGTGACAAGGGTACATGACAATCAATTCCAATGGAGGGCATAACAAGGTTGGATTAACTACTACCTTAAGATTTGAATTATCATTTTATGTAAATAGCAATGCATAACATTTAAAATACTTTAAAACATTTCGAAAGCATAGGCTCAAGATGATCAAAGGAGACTTGCCTTCTTGCAGGGTTTCTGGGTCTTCTTGCTGCTGTGAAGAGGGATCGTCGACAACGTTGGAATCTACGCGAGGAAAGACGAAGCAACAAAACAAATAAATACCCACGAAATTCAAATAAAATCCAAAAATTCAACAGAGGCCATAATTGGGTAGATTATGATTTTAGATGAATTTAGAAATTTGAATGGCTGGAATTGGAGTTAAAATGAGAAAGTTATGCTCATTTGAAAATCTCAGATTTGAATAAATCGAGAAATTCGGAAATTTCTGACAGGTGGGGCCCACTGGAATTTTTAATTTTTAAATCTTTATTTTAATCTGAGAGATTGACAGGTGGGGCCCACTGAACAGTAACCACTGGCGGTCACTGACATGTGGGACCCCTCTGTCAGTGACCCTATCTGCTTGGTCACTGACAGGTGGGACCCACTGGGGTCTGGACCCACTTGTCAGAGGCTGACGCAGACGGGTGGGGCCCAGGCGGCAGTGGCAGCGCAGACCGGCGGCCGCTGACGGGTGGGGCCCGCTTGTCAGTCGCGAAAATTAAACGAAAAACTCAACCCAGCGCGCGGAGCCGAGGGCTCGAACGCGCACCGGGGAGTTGAGAGAGAGCGCGGCTAACCAGAGGGGAGGGGGAGGCTTTGCCTACCCATATACGGCAATAAACTCTTTTGAGTTACCTGCCGGAGGGAGGTCGGGGAAGATGGTCGGAGGCGACGGCGCCGGCGGCGAGGATGGGCCGGAGAGGTTCAGGCGGTGCGTAGATTGTAGTCGGCGTGCGAAGGGGGTTCGGTTGGAGGAGTTGGTGAGGTCCGGGGATGAACGGAGACGGCCGGCGACGAGGAGGTGGCGGAGCTGGCTCGGGTCCTCCGGCGCGACGGCGCTCCGGCGGCGGGGAGAGGCAGCCGAGGTGACGGGGAGGTTCGCCTGGGCGTGAGGAAGCTCGGGGTGGCGGCGGCGGGCTCTGGTGATGACCGAGGCGGCGAGGAAAGCTCGCCGGAGTTGGGCGGAGCTCGAGGGGAGGAGTGGCACGGTGCTGGGGCGCTACGGGGCTCGGAAGCGAGAGCGGAGGGCCGAGGGAGGTGGTGCTGGAGGAGGCGAAGCCGAAGGGGGGTTTTTATAGGGCGGAGGAGGGGACACGGGCGCGGGATTGCTCGCCGGAGATCTTGGTGGCCGACGGGGAAAGTTTGGGGGAAAAAGGAAATAGGGGACCGGGAAGGGAAGGGAGGCGCGGGCGTTAGGGATCCGGTCGTGCGGGGAGCTCGGGGATTCCAAAATCGGGGAGAGGCAGGGAAGGAAGGGCCGGATCCGGCTCGGATGTGGTCGCCGGCGCAAAGAAGGAAAGCGGGGAGAGAAGAAAAGAAAGGGGGCGATTCCGCGGGGGAGACGGATCCGACAGGCGGGGCCGGGGTGGCAGCGAGAGCGGGACGCGTGCGGCTGACAGGCGGGGTCCGCGGGTCAGCGAGGCGAGAGAAAGGTGGGAGTGGGCGGCTGGATGGGCGAGTGCGGTGGCGTGGCGCGCATCCGGGCCGGCCACGCGTCGGGCGAAGAGATGGGGAAGGCGGGGCTGGCTGGGCCGGGCCCGCTGGCAGCGAGGGAGAGGGAGGTGCGGCCTGGATCAGGCCGAGCGGCGACGTGGGCGGTCCTGGGCCGTCCACGCGTCGGCTGGAGGGAGAGGGGAGATTTTTATTTTTCAGAATTTGATTTCTAATTTCAGAAAAGGCTAGAAAATTATTTAGGCCTCAGAAAAATATGAAAATACCTCCAAAAATTCCAGAAAAATTCACAGAAGCTCCTGGACATATTTTGGACTAAATAAAATTATTTCCAACTACTGTTGATATTTAATTTTCATATTTTGAATTACTTTTTAAGCTCTAAAAATAGTTTTTAAATTCCAGAAAATCCAGAAAGGCAAAATAAAAGCCAAGTAAAATCCAATTACCTTGAAATAATTAATTTGAATTTAGATTTTTCAAAAAGCCAAATTTTGGGATGTGACAACGAGCCTTCCGGCTCCCCGGGGCCGTCGCTTCCGGGAGTGTCCTCTCGGGGTTGTCGACTCCGGCCCTGCTTCGGGGAATCATCGCTTACCTGCTCCTCGCATGGCAAGCGCTTCGCGTGAGCGAGGTCGGGAGCGGGGGCGTTGCGTCTCCGCGCATCTTCCTCGGCCCGCGCATACCCTTCCATTTTGTCGAAGAGCTTGGCGACTGTCTTGATAGGCTTGCGCGCGTTGTATTCGGCCAGGGGGGCCGGGCGGAGGCCCTGTATGGCTGCGTTGATGATAGTTGTCTCGTTAACGTCCTTGACCTGGCATCGCACCTTCGCGAAGCGCTTGAAATAGTCCCGGAGCCTTTCCGAAGGTTTCTGCTTCACGGCGAAGAGTTGGTCCGCGTCGACTTGCTCGGCATAGTTCCCTTGAAAGTTGTTGTGAAGACAGTCGCGGATCTGCTCCCATGCGTAGATGGAGTTTGGCTTTATAGTGAAAAACCAGGAAAGCGCCACCCGCGGCTTCGATTGCGGTTTCGTAGACACGCACGAACTCGCGGGGGTCCGTATCGCCTTTATATGGCTTGACGACATTGGGGAACTTGAAGTCTTCGGACCACGCCGCCAGCTGTAATCCTGCCGAAAGCGGAGACCCTGAATCGACGCGTCGCAGCGGCACGCGGCTGGACGTGGGGGCGTCGCGGCTATCTGCCCTTTCCGGCGCGGGATATGGGGCGATCACTGGCGCGGCCTGTTGGCTCCAAGCATCTTGTACGTCTTGGACGGCCCCGCGGAGATCCTCCAGCTCCTGCTGGAACGCTTTGAGTGCCGCCAGCAGGGCGTTCTCGACCGCCGGCGTGGGCGGGGCCGCCGGCGCGCCCGGCTGACAGGTCAGCACGGGTACGATCGCCTTGCAAGCTCCCAAGCGGCCGGCCGATCCGTTGTGGCTATCTCCAACCGCCCGGTCCGCGTTACCGCCGAGCGTTGCGGCGAGAGCGGCGAGGTTGGTCGCCGTCGCGTCGGTGGGGGCGGTCGTCGCAGCGCCAATGGCGGGGTCGGTCATCGCAGCGCCAGTGGCGGGGTCGGTCCTTGCCGCGCCAGCGGCGGGGCCGGTCCTCGCTGCACCAGCGGCGGGGTCGGTCGTCGCTGCGCCGATGGCGGGGTCGGTCATCGCAGCGCCAGTGGCGGGGTCAGTCCTTGCCGCGCCAGCGGCGGGGCCGGTCCTCGCTGTGCGAGCGGCGGGGTCGGTTGTCGCTGCCCCGATGGCGGGGTCGGTCATCGCAGCGCCAGTGGCGGGGTCGGTCCTTGCCGCGCCAGCGGCGGGGTTGGTCATCGCTGCGCGGGCATCGACGTCCTCAAACACCGCGCCTGCGTCGTCGCCCGCGCCCGCAACAGCCGATGCCGAAGCCCTGGTGCCCGTGCAATGCTCCGACCCAGCCGCCTTCTTCCCCTTTGCTGCAGTCGACGAAGCTTTTTCTGGTGCCATCCTTCTTCGGACTTCAGGCTTGCTCCTGTCCTCCCCACGGACGGCGCCAACTGTTGTGGCTACAGACCAAACACAGAGAGATGGTAGTGGAGAGTTGGGAGAAAGTGACAGGAATGGCTTGGGTTCTCCCCCATGGCCTGTATTCCATATATATATACACACATGGGGAGTGCTGATGAGGACATCACTAGTAATACCAAAACTAGTAATGAGACTTCAATAACAGCACCAATAACAAGAGCACGAGCCAAGAAACTACAATCTCAGGTGAACCTGCTCCTTAATGAATATGTCATTAATTTTAATGAGAATTTCATACTACCTAAAAACAATATTTTACTTGTGCTTAGGTTTGAAGAGTCAGCGATGGATGGAGATCAAGGATATGAGCTACAGAATTCAGCCCATGAACAGTACCGTGAACAGGCCGTAAACAGTACAAGGCCCATGAACAGTAACCGTACGGCCCATGAACAGTACCGTGCTACAGTGCGCGTGAATAGTACCACATGGGAAGTTTAGTGTTGAATAGCCTTGGGCTGAGACTATATATTGAGGGGTAGACCCCCATTGTAAAGGGAACCACTTTTGATATTAAAAAATACTCTTGTTCTTTCTGTTGGCCGAACAACATTGAAGGAATTGGGAGTTAGTCAAAAATCAAGATCGTTCAACCTTTCCGCTGGGAATTGGGAGCGCGATAGAACTTCATCTGGTGGTCGTGAAGTTCAACACGTGTGATTGGGCGAATTATAGAGTGCTATCTCTTGCATTGGCAACGGGGGATCACTACGATTCATCAATTCCACGTGAGTATCTTGATCCTACGTCGAGAAGATCGGGCGACCCCGTATCATCTTGGTATCAGAGCGCGGTTTACTCGGTAGGATTATTTACCCTTACTTTTAGATTGATTTATTTTTGTCCTATAGTCCATTAAACTGAAAATTGCAACAAAAATTAACCAAACCCTAGTTTTTGCATCTGTTAATTTTGTGAGTTTTGTTAGGTTTTGATCCATTAGAATTTTTGTTTAGGTGCTGATCGTTCGTGTTTATTTGCGTAGCCTATTCGTTGTGTCCAATCCAAAAATCCAAAAAAAAAATCTTGCTGATATTCTTTTCATCAATTGAGACTAGCTGTTGAATATTGCATCTAGAGCTGCTCTTGAGTACTTTACACCTTGCTAAATATTTGTGACCTGTGCCAAAACCAAAAGAACAATTCAACCTAGTTTGGCCTTTGAAAGAAAAAAAGGAAGTTGAGCAAAAAAACAGTGGAGGAAAGAAAGAAAGAAAGAAAGAAAAAGCATTGGCCGAATTTGGGTGAGTTCTTAATCCATAAATTCAGATTGTGTAATTTAATCTCTTGAGCAATCTCGTGCCCTTACATTCATAACATTGCAATTGGCTAGCGTCTCTCCTAGTACTTTGTGCAAAACGAGCTATCTAATCTTTAATTTCAGACTGCCTCTAGTTAGCTCATTCCTTTGTTTGCATCGAGTCACATTAATCTTTGCGTGTGCGTTCATATACTACACTTAAATCTTTTGGATCAGCACTTATGCAAAGTATTCTAGCTTGAATTATTACCTAACTTTACAACATCAAGAATTTCAGATTGCTAGGATATACCCTCCCATGCCAAGCTCCACCATATAACCGTTGTTGTGCAAGTAGTGAACACTCTTAAATTCGCTTGATCATCACTGTGCTGTTGTCACTTCTACCAGGTGTAAGTTTTTATTGGCTTTAATTCACTTCGGAAGGGTAAGAACTTTACTTGGGAGAGAAAACAGTGAGATTGAGTGATTTCCATAAAGCATTATTCCACATAGCTATTGGTTTGTTGCATAACTAACCATGACAGGATATTCAACAATTCGTTCCTCTTGGTGTGAACAAAATAGGAATGAATCTAAAGTATTTCGTACCTCATGGTGCGATTCCAATCCCAACAATTTGTTTCTTCTGTTCTATGGAAGTGAAGATCCAGAGGAGTATCTTGAGTGGGAATGGCGGTTGGAGAAAGAGTTTAGATTTCAGAAGCTTCCCAAAGACCAAGAAGTGATGCAAGCCACTATGCAGTTTAGAGACTATGCTTATAGTTGGTGGCAACAATTATCTGGAAAACGATTCATTAGATCTTGATCAGATTTGAAGGTGATCATGAGAACTGAATTTGTGCCAACCTATTATGAGCAAGAATTGCTTCACCATGTGGAGAGCATCACACAAGGGAGTAACACTGTTCAAGATTACTATAATGAGCTAAAGCGTGCATTGCGACGTGCCGGTGTCACTAGTGCAATAAAAGAACAGGTATACTTCAAAGGAGGCTTGAATTATAAGATCCTTGCTGCACTTCAATGTAAATATTTTAGTAGCACGCATGATCTTGTGAATTGTGCTATTGAGGAGGAGAAGAGACTTATGGATATGCGTACACCGCAGTTTCATCCAAGTCCATACTTCAATTCTTATGCCTCAACAAGTGTGACACATGAGAAGATGACCGAGCATGGGACTTTCCCTTCGGTCAAGAAGACATGTACTGTTGGCCCATTGCTACAAACAACACTTGAGATGCATCAAAACCCATGTGAGAATGAGAGCCACATAGCCAAATTGAGTGAGAGTGTTAAAAAGAGTGAGTTGTGTGATTCCACCATATGTGAGTTTGAGAGCATCCAAATTGAGAGTGTGAGAGATACACCAAAAGAAAAGATGGAAGTAGAAGATAGACAAAGTGAGGCTGATTTTGAAACTAACACATTAATATATGCTTCTAGTGTTGTTTCTCACATTGTGCAGGTTGAAATTAAAGATGAGGAATTAAACATTCAACAACCAACATCATTGGAAGTCAAAGATGAGGAGATAACCACGATTGAAGATGAAGTACTTGCTGTCCCGATGTTACATCATGATGATTTAATACCTACAACACCTACATCAGCTGAGGAGAACAACAAAGGTAACAATATTGGTGCTGAAACTAATTTTGAAACGGTGAGTACTTGTGAGAACTCATATGTGCGAATGAAAATTCCATATTCTGAAATTTCTTTGTTCAATTTACATAATGTGGAATTGATTACTCATAAGGAAGTTCTTACTCGAATATCTCCTAGTGATTCTTTGTACTATATCATGTTTGATGATCCTAGAGAGCTATCTAGTGTGCTTGAGAATCTTGCAGAAATTTCATGTTTAAAATCACTAGTTAGTATTTATGCCTACACCTATAAGTTTAATTTGATCGGAGATTATGGTGTAGATGACAAGTTTTATGTGTTTCAAATATGCATTACATGTGATAAGCCTGTTGAATTGAAATTGCATATTTTGGATAAACAACCTTTTATACCATGTCATGATCACACTGAGATAAGCTTCAACAATAATGCTTCATGTTTAGGAAGATTTTATAATCCTACCTGTTCATCCTTTCATTATCGATCATGTACAATTAATCAGAGTAGCGCAGTTGAAGCATGGAAGGCATTAAAGATTTTCTCTTCCATATTTGAACCGTTTGATCTGGTTTTGCCCATTAATGACTTGTCCACGTACTTCGCAAAGTCGAGGACGACTTTTTCTTATGGGAGGGAGAATGGTGTGAATGAAAACATTGCAATGTACGCATTTGATAGCTATTGTAGTATCAATTGGTTTGTGCAAAACAATGAGAATGAGAATGACACAATAATTGATTCATACATATACCACACATATGTGTGGTTCTTTTTGCTTACTACACCCCCAGGTAATACTAATGTGAAAGATGGAAGGGTTGTAACTGACCAATACATATACCATGCATACACACTGTATTCTTTGTTTAGTATAATTTCAGGCTATCAAAAGCCGAGGACGGCTTTTCTTGAAGAAGGGGAGGATGATGAGGACATCACTAGTAATACCAAAACTAGTAATGAGACTTCAATAACAGGACCAATAACAAGAGCACGAGCCAAGAAACTACAATCTCAGGTGAACCTGCTCCTTAATGAATATGTCATTAATTTTAATGAGAATTTCATACTACCTAAAAACAATATTTTACTTGTGCTCAGGTTTGAAGAGTCAGCGATGGATGGAGATCAAGGATATGAGCTACAGAATTCAGCCCATGAACAGTACCGTGAACAGGCCGTAAACAGTACAAGGCCCATGAACAGTAACCGTACGGCCCATGAACAGTACCGTGCTACAGTGCGCGTGAATAGTACCACATGGGAAGTTTAGTGTTGAATAGCCTTGGGCTGAGACTATATATTGAGGGGTAGACCCCCATTGTAAAGGGAACCACTTTTGATATTAAAAAATACTCTTGTTCTTTCTGTTGGCCGAACAACATTGAAGGAATTGGGAGTTAGTCAAAAATCAAGATCGTTCAACCTTTCCGCTGGGAATTGGGAGCGCGATAGAACTTCATCTGGTGGTCGTGAAGTTCAACACGTGTGATTGGGCGAATTATAGAGTGCTATCTCTTGCATTGGCAACGGGGGATCACTACGATTCATCAATTCCACGTGAGTATCTTGATCCTACGTCGAGAAGATCGGGCGACCCCGTATCAAGTGCTTTTACAATTATACCCTTACATCTGAGTATCCCCTTCAGGGGCACTTATGTCATTACACATGGCCTATTCTGGGCTTTATAACCTTCTACCAGGCCTGCTGGGTTTAGGTGGGGGCCACCCCTACAACAGTTAGATATAAAGAAGTTTTGACTAGAATTTCTTCTGCTAATTCATTGTGTTACATCATGTTGGATCTACCTATGAAATTGTCACATGCTATGGAGAAAGTTTCTGAACTTGCATATTCGAAATTCTTGTTTAGTGCCTACAACCCTGGGTATAAGTTTAATTTGATTGAAGATTGTAGTGTAGAAAATCAATTTCTTATATATCGAATATGCATAACTTGCGAACACATGGATGAATTGAAACTTGCTGTTTGGGACAACAATTCTTGTGTGCTGAATCTTGTTCAATATGAGAGGGAAGTAAAATTTAGTACTCATCCAATGCCTATGTGTTCATCTCTTTATGCACCATCTAGTATGGACAATCTGAATAAAGATGATGAATTATGGAAGAACATACAAATCTTTTCACCCTTGCTAGATAAATTTGTTATTGCTCAATTGAGATATGATTATATGGATGAACTTTGCTTGATTCCAAAAGTTGTAGCTTTGCCCATATGTGCTACCACTGCAAGTTCACAACTTCAGAGATTTCAATTGCATAAATGCTTCACTTACATTTGCAAAACTAGTTGCAATAATTGCTGTGTGAGAAATTTTGATTTGCTCATTAACATATATGATTACTCTGGGGTTAATAATACATTGAGCTTTTATGATCACTGCTGTTTTATAACGTTAATTGTGCAACAACGAAGAACTACTAAAGCGGATGACATATACATATACCATGCATACACCTTGGCATCTTTGTTACCCTATTTTCAGCTTATCAAAAGCCAAGAACGGCTTTTTTTGCAAGAAGGGGAGGATGTTAAGAACATGTACCTTATGGATATAACCATATTTGTTATGCTTGTTGTTCAAATTACAAGAGCTCCTACGCATCACTTAAATTATCAGGTGAGCTCATTTCAAGGAGGTTTTACTTTGCTTGATAAAGAACTTATGATATTACATAATGAGGGTTTGTTGCGTTTGTTATCATGTACCGAGATTTATGATCAAGATCATGCAATACGTGAGGCTACACATATGTTAAAACCGAGGACGGTTTTCTGTCAAGAAGGGGAGAATGATGTGACCACACCACAAACACACACGACCATAGCGCCCAATATCAAGATTGAAATAAAGGTGAATTCATTTCTTCAGCTTCAACATATTTTAATTGAGAATATGATGTTACCTCACGTCACTACTTTGTTCATTCTCAGTTTTGACAAAAGGAATACTTTCGAACCGAGAGGGAGGCCGGCGCCAAAGCAATGGAGAAAAACAAGAAAGAAGAAGCCCAAGGAGAAGCCATGCAGTGGGAGGGCAAAAGGGGAGAGATCCAAGGACTTAAAGCCTATGTTTTGGATGAGGTTTCCAAGCCCAATTCAGAATTTCCTCAAGCCCAACCGAAATCAAACTCGGAATTAACTCAAAACTCAATTCGGATTCGATTCGGGACAGCCCTACAGACCTATAATAAAACGGCCATAACTTTTACAAACGGAGTCCGATTTAGGTGTTCTTATGCTTGTTAGAAAGTTTATTCCAAGCCCCATCCAATGGGTAAGGCCTAAGCTTCAGAAACCATTTGGTTGCATCGCAATCGCCAAAACAATCCGATGCTGATTCAGCCTGACAGGACCAACTTCCAACATGCATAGAATTCGTATCCGAAGTCCGTTTGGGATGGGTGAGTACTTGATGGAAAGCTTATCTTATTATATTTCCAATGGATATAGCCTCACCTCACAATTTCTTCTTGTGCAGAAAGATATCACCAAAACAAGTCAGGACTATTTTTGAATTCGAGTCTAAACGTGCTACGCCAGCTCCAATTGGGCCCAAGGGCTTTGTAATTTTTCTTAGGGTGGGTGTCCAACTCTAGGACAACCCTTGGCCGCCACTCTCTCTCATATATTCACCCTCTACCCCTTGAACTCTTTGGATTTCATTGAGTTTAGGTTTAGCCATTGTGCAAACTTCTGTTCTTCAGTTGTGTCGGACAACCACCTATCAAGACAGCCTTCGGAATCCCACCTTTTGAACTCAATATAAATATTTGTAATTTCAGATTGCTTATTATCTTGTTCTTGCGTGTTCTTCGGTTGCATGTAGGAATAGACCTTCGTGGTCAGGTCAACCGCGTTCTTGGCATGGTTGATAACAACTTGGACTGTGGTTCAGCGTTTGCAAGGTTTACCTCCACCAAAATCGAAGTTATCATCCTATCGGAAGATCGGGACCCCATCGCCTCATCACACGAGTTGGTCAGACGAAGTGTCTATGGCCATAAGGTGGTCAGACAAAGTCACAACGATGGGACGGTCGGATGAAGTCACAACTGCGAGACGGTCGGACGGGGTCTCGACCGCAAGATTGTTGGACAAAGCATCTAGGACCATAAGGTGGTTGGACGTTCAATGCTATTAGTGTGGTGCACTCCCTGGTGAGACGCGTGAAGTGTGTGTGGCTCACCAGGGTCATCACTAGTATAGGGGACTCGACGGTGCCCGCACCTGGTGACTCATTTATACTCCATAGAGTTGTCTATGATGGCTAAGTTCCTGACGCTTTATACTCCGCAGAGTACACCAGGGCGCGGGGCCATCGTGCGATGTTTTATACTCCATAAAGTTGCCTAGGATGGCTAAGTTTCCTGTGCTTTGTAATCCACATAGTACACTATGGCACAGGGCCACCGTACGATTTTTGATACTCCGTAGAGTTGCCTGGGATGGCTTTGTTCCCAGTGCTTTATACTCTTCTTCCTCACAGTATCCAGGACACTGCTTGGGAGGCCATCCACAAGTTGAGGGACATCTATGAGGTGGAGTGATGAGGCACCGTTTTTTGGTACTATACCAGCAAGTACCCCGCCAGCTTCAACAGCTTCTTTATGATCACGAAGGATAAAGATGACCCCAAGCTAGTCCATCAAGTGCACCTCACCAAGTCTCTAGACCACCTATATCAGTCCACCTTGGATGAGCTTAGCTTTGTCACCTACCCGCTCTGCTGGGCAGAGGAAGAGTTAGCAGAGATTCATGCTAGAGATGATGGCTCCTCAGTACAGGGAGAAAACGACGTCGAGTCGCCACCCAATAAGCACCACACTAGAGTCAAGAAGTACCTAGCCTAGTTTAAACTAGCCCATTAGGATACTAGGTGTCGTAAGTCTTAGGTCAATAAAGAGCGCTGCTTGTGAGCTGTTATTCCCTTGTCAATAACCACAAGGTTATTTTAAGAAAATTATTAATAGATTTGCTTTTGCTTTATTGAAGTTTGCTT
The DNA here is from genome assembly GCA_017311315.1 of Dendrocalamus latiflorus. Taxonomy (NCBI): domain Eukaryota; kingdom Viridiplantae; phylum Streptophyta; class Magnoliopsida; order Poales; family Poaceae; genus Dendrocalamus; species Dendrocalamus latiflorus. The sequence continues at coordinate 18,116,806 of CM029676.1, forward strand.
TTGCTAAGTAGTTCTTTTTAGTTGGGAGTTTCCTTGTGTTTTAGAATGGACTTAAAAACCCCTCTTAGTTCCTTTGATGTTTCCCTAACCCTTCAATCGACAAGCAGATAGTGAACACCAGGAGCAATGGTAATGGCAATGACAGCAACAGTAACAACAACGGAGCCCATGGAGGTCAAATTGCTCCCATTCCTCTACCACCATCTACTAATGGACCCAACTGGAACCAGATTATGAACAACAAAAACTAACTCATCCAACTACTAGTTTGGACAATCAACAACCCTGCTCAGCCCGCTCATCATCTGCCACCAACTCAATCCAGACTGGTGTGGAGATCATGAGGATGTGTCCTCCAACCTTCTCCAGCAGCAATTAGCCTATGGATGCAAATGAATATCTCTAGGCCATCAAAAAGAAGCTAGACATTATCTAGTGCAGTGATAGAGAGTGAGTTCTCTTTGCCTCGCATTAGTTGACCGGACCTACCTTAGAGTAGTGGGATACCTTCATCGCCACTCACCCCAATGTGTAGGCCATCACATGGAATGAGTTTGTGTAGCACTTCCACAAGACTCATATTCCTGCTGGTACTATCACTCTCAAGAAGAAGGAGTTCAATGCCCTGCACCAAGGAGTATGCTCGATTAATCAGTACCTCTAGAAGTTCAACCAACTAGCACGCTACGTGCCCGAATACATTGCCACTGATGAGGCAAAGCAGGAGAGGTTCTTGGATGGTGTCAATGACAACATCTCTGTTCAGCTCCTCTCCAACAACTACTCCAACTTTCACAAGCTTGTTAGCAAGGCCATTCGCTAGGAGGGCATACACGTTGACACGGAAAACAGCAAGAGGAACACGGTTACTTAGAAGGTCAACCCAAGAGGTTTTCCAAAGGCCTGTGGCACCACGCTACCATCCGGCAGCTTCAGGCCAGCAGCCACCCGTCTACCTTTCCAGGTCAACTGCTTCGTCCCTCAGGAAATTCGCACCCTACCTACTGGTGGGCAAGTGCCAAAGAACACCACTCCGTAAAAAAGAAAGATGGTCATATGAGAATGTGTGTGTGGATTACAAAGCACTTAATGATACAACCACTAAGAACAAGTATCCGTTGCCTAGAATCGATGATCTCTTTGATCAATTGAAAGGAGCAAGTATCTTCTCCAAGATAGACATGAGATCAGGGTACCATCAGTTAAAAAATTAGAGAAGAGGATATACCTAAGGCTGCCTTCACCGCTCGCTACGGCCAGTACGAGTACATCATCATGTCCTTTGGATTGACAAATACACCAATCTACTTCATGAGTATGATTAACAATGTGTTCATGGAGTACCTAGATATGTTTGTGGTGATATTCACTGATGATATTCCCATTTACTCCAAGAATGAGAAAAAGCATGAAGACCACCTCAGAATAATCCTAGAGAGACTTAGAGAGCACCAACTTTATGCCAAGTTCAGCAAGTATGAGTTTTGGCCAAGAGAGGTAGCTTTTCTTAGGCACATTATGATGCCTGAAGTAATTACAGTAGATCTCTCCAAGGTTGAAGCAGTAATATGTTTGAAGCAACCTACATCGGTAACTAAAGTCAGGTGCTTCCTTGGACATGCTGATTAGTATTGATGCTTCATAGCAGGTTTTTCAGAGCTAGACAAGCCAATGACTCAACTCCTGAAGAAGGAAAAGAAGTTCGAATGGACAAATGCTTGCGAGTAGAGTTTCTAGACCCTCATGAAAAAGCTAGTGTCGCCCTAGTACTTATTTTGCCAAATATATACAAGGATTTTGAGGTGTTCTGTGATGCCTCCCCGCAAGGACTCAGTTGTGTTCTGATGCAAGAGGGTAAGGTGGAGTGTATGCATTACACCAGCTGAGACCTCACGAGTGCAAGTTGTGCAACTACCCCCACTCACGACTTGGAGTTAATAGTAGTGGTTCATGCTCTGAAAATCTGGTGACACTATCTTATTAGTAACCATTTTAAAGTTTATACTGACCATAAGAGCTTAAAGTACATTTTCACTCAGGCACAACTCAATGTAAGGCAATAAAAATGGCTAGAGCCGATCAAGGATTATAACCTTGGGATTCATTACCATCTAGGCAAAGCCAATATTGTAGTAGATGCATTAAGCAGATAGACCTATGGAAATTGCACTTTAGTAGAAGTGGTTCAGACACAACTTCAGGAGGGAGTTGCCTGTCATAGCCTGAATCTGGTAGACCAGAGTATCGTTTCAACTATGGAAATTCAGTCCACCTTACCAGATCAGATTAAGGAAGCTCAAAAGTAGATGAGGATATTCAAGAGATAAAGAAGAACATGAGAAGACAAAAAGCCACTGATTTTAGTGAAGATGAGCATGGAACTATTTGCTTTGAGAATCGTATCTATGCGCCCAATAACAAAGAGATTAAGGATATGATTCTGTGGCAAGCTCATGAGACCCCTTACTCTATGAGAGACCATGTGGATGTGACCACATGCTTATGATGAGTAATTGACAAGTATTTTGGAAAGATTGAGTTTGGTTTGTGCTTTTCGTGCCATGTTGGCATTTGGCTCAGTCGGGTTGGTTAGACGGACTTATCGCATATTCTTTCTCCCGATTAGTTGTTTGGGCAAATTCGTGCCTGAGTTTGATTCATTGATGCTATTTATGCTTACATGTGTCGAGCGGTGCTATTTGATGTGTTTCTTGTCTGTGATGGCTGCAGGACGTCGAGGCGGAGTCGTGGCGAGGCACGGATGACCGGACTAGGCGCAGGCCGTGCCGAGGTCAGAACGGTCGAGGTGTGCCGAAGACGGCGAGGACTCGAGGTAGCTAAGAGGCTTGAGCGGCAAGAAAGGAGGAAACTTCCCAGAAGGTGCAGGAGGGGTGATTTGGTAATTTCACAAAGCTGCACTAAAGGAAGTGGATTTGGATAAAGCACAAGAGTTGGTGGAGGCTTAGTGGATAAAGAGTAAATCAAATCCATTAATGGGAGGCTATAAAAGGAGGAGTGTCTCCTGCATGGTCTTCAAGCTTTTGGGGTTGGTTTTGCTTTGTGTTGGCTGTTATGCTTTAGGCTTTAGTTGGTATGGAGAGTTGGTGAGGGAGACAGAGTGTGTGGTCTGCTCTCTTTCTTTCTCTCGTGTGTGTTCTTGGGTTTCTGGTGTTGATGAGAAGTTGGAGATGAGTTGAGAAACTATGTAATCATTCCTCTGTACTCAATCGCGTATGGGGACTCCATAAATCCTTGATTGATTGGGAATGAATCTTCTGAAGTGTTTCTCCTGTTTGTGCCTGTGTTTCCTCTTCGATGCTCTCTATGCTTAATTTCTCAAATTTCTGTTTTTGTGTTGATTCTTGCTGAGGAGTGGCAAAATGGGTTGCTTTGTGATGGGATTGTATCTCTAGACTCTTTGGTCAGCAAATTCCAAGAGCAAATTGATTGAATCACAAGAATCTCATTTTTCTCTTTCCTGTGTTCTTGTTTTTCTCTGTTGCCTTTTCTAGGGTTTGAAGTGGATTTTGTTTTTCTTCATGAGATGCCCTGAGATTTGGCCTTCTAGGTGCTCAGTCTATTGCTAATCTTTCTGCAAAGTTTCTTGAGCAGAGGATGGATGATTCATGAGCAATTTGGATTTCTCCTCTCTCTCCTGTCTATTTTCAGTTTTTAGTGAAAATCTCAAATTCTTGTTGTTGATATGGAGCTTCTTAGATTCCCAAGTTCCCCTGGCTATTTAGGTTGTTGTCTTACCTTTTTGGGCTGAGAAAACCAGAGGGAAGCTGCTAATTTACCTGCTGTGAGGATTAGTGAGGTTGTCTGAATTTTCAGTGTGCTGTCGGGGTGCTGGCTGGGCAGGACCGGTCTGACCGGTCACTCGAAGGCAGTCTGACCGGGTGACTGATGGCGGTTAGACCGGCCCCAAGCGGTCAGACCAGCCTGTGCCGAGCGGTCTGACCAACCTGGCTTAGGCGATCTGACCGGCCAGGTTGTTGAGGAGCAGTGATTTCTCGCTCTGTTTTGGGTTCTTCTCCGTTGATTTGTCTCTCTGGTAGATTTATATTTTTAAGGTTCCAGAAAGTATATTTCACCTACTTCATAGCTCCTCATAGCTATTGGAGAGGAAAATGTCTATGTGGATACTTGGGGGCATTTTTTAAAAAGTCGACATTCACCCCCCCTCTGTCGCTGATTTCGATCCAACAATCGGTATCAGAGCCGGTTAGCTCTTCCTCATAGATCTTAACCGGTCTCTATAGCCATGGCGACAGACAAGTACTCGACCAAGCCCCCGGTCTTCGATGGGATCGACTATCCCTTTTGGAAGAGCCGGATGGAGACCTACATCCAGGCTCAAGGCTACGCCATCTGGCGTAAGGTCAAGGTACGATATGTTGTTCCTGCCGATGAGAACATCAACGTTGGAAACATGCTTGATGTTGAGGCAAATGCAAAGGCAAGGAACATCATAATCCAGGGGTTGAGCCGAAGCGAGTTCGATCACATCTTTCATCTGACGTCAGCCTTCGACATCTGGGAGACCTTTGATGCATACCATGAGGGCACCACCCAGATCAAGATGGTTCGACAGGACCAGTCCAAGCGAGATTACAACAAGTTTGAAATGCTCGCTGGTGAGTCCCTCGGTGAGTGCTTTGCACATTTTCACAAGATTCTGAGCAACCTCCGAGCGGTCGGTCTCACATACCCCGACTCGGACAATGCTCGACATATGCTGTCTGCTCTCGATTTGCGCGTTTGAGAGATGAAGGTGACCACGATTAAAGACACGACCGACCTCTCGACCCTGACTCTTGACGCATTGTACTCACGTCTCAAGACTCACCAGATTGACATAGTCTCTCGTAGGTCGAAGTCGCAGTCGATGGCCTTAGTCACCGATCCTAGTCTGATTTCTGAACCTTCTTCTGAGTCGATTTGCGAATTTTCTTTAGCTGCTCTCTGTGACGTAACTGATGATCAGTTAGAGCAGCTACCAAAGGATCAGTTTGCCCTTCTAGCCCGGAAGTTTTCCCACGCATACAAGAGGGTAAGAGATCGAAAGAGGAGTGGTCCGATCATTTGCTTCGAGTGTGGTGGCCCCAACCACATTCGGGCGAATTACCCCAAGCTGGGAAGGGCAAGAACGACTACGGCGGTGTGAGCAAGAACGACTACATCGACAAGAACCGCAACAAGAAGCCCACAGCTCATGCCCAAGGCAAGAAGAAGTTCCGCGACCTTGGCAAAGCCAAGAAGCTCTTCCACCGTGTCCTCACCGCCTTCGACGACCTCGACCTCAGCGAGGTGGAGGGGTGGAGTGACGACAATGGGACGGACGAGCAAGACCCCAAGGGCGGCGACGACTTTTCCGGCATGTGCTTCATGGCCCTTGAGGGTGAGATCAAAGACAGCGAGCTCTATTCCGACTCCGACGACGTATACCCTTCCTACGACCAGCTTAATGATGCTTTTCTTAAGCTAGGAAAATTCCATGCTAGATCTAGAGCTAGGGTTAGCGAGTTGGAGAAGGAAGTAGAGAGCTTGTCACGGGAGCTTACTTCACTTAGATCTGCTCCCTCCCGTGATGATTGTGATGTATGTACTGCCTTGCTTGGTGACATGGAGAAATTAAGGACCTCGCATGATAGTTTATCTTCTGAGCTTGACATGCTTAAGGTGGAGAATGTTAGTCTTTTGGCTGAACTAGAGATGAGTAGGATTGTTATTCCTTCATCTGCTGTTGTTGAGACTATTTCTTGCACCTCATGTGAGGATAAGGACAATGCTTTTAGTGGCCTTTATACCATGCTCCTTGATCTGCCCGAGACTTGTGAAAATTGCAATAACTTGAAGATGAACCTAAAAAGAGCAGATCACAAAATTGCTGAATTACAAGCTTCATTACTTGAGCCTATTGCTTCATGTTTGAACTGTCCCAAAATAACTGCTGAACTTGAATCTGTCCCAAAACAGTTTCAAGAAATGATTGACTACAACAAGAAAATGGCTCAGTATGCTTCTAAGGACCCTATTAGCTCACCATGCAAAAATTGTGACAAACTAAAATCTGACTTGATTGCATTGGATGAAAAATGTGTGAAGCTAACTAAGGATCTTCTAGAGAAGCCACCATCAGTTGATTGCAATATGTGTGCTGGTGAGGGGAGAAGCCCAAGGGTAAGGTGGAGACGCTTAGCGGCGCGAACCAACTGGCTAGCAGTAGGACTGTCCCTTCTGAGTCGGCTGTGCATGCACAAGCCATTCACTCGTCTGCTCCTGGTTCTTCTTCTACTCCCTTACCTTCTGCTGTCTCTCCTTCCCCCTGCTCTTCTTGCACCTCTCTCTTTCGGGAGTGTCAGTACCTTATGAACACCCTCGAGAGATTTGTAGGAGGCAAGAAGAAGCTAAATCTTATTCTGGACCATCTAAGATTTGCAAATTTAATCAAGGTCTAGGATATGATTTTTATGAGGACATGAGGAAGCATCCACCAGCCATTCTTAGACCCTTAGCGGCAGGTGTGATCGAGATTGAGCCCAATACTCAGAAAGTTCAATTCAAGTCAGAGGGCTTTGTCCAAGGGATTTCTGACAGCAAGGTGATTCCACCTGTTGCTTCTGCTTCTCAGAAGGCGAAGCCTCACCGTGCTACTTGTATAGACCGTGTTGAGGCTCTTAGGTGTATTCAGGGTCAGCCCATACCTTGAGTGCACCTAAGACCAACAGAGGTAGGCTTGCTACTGTTGATGGGTTGGGCAACATCGAGGACTTGGTTTTTCTGAGTTTTCTGGTTTTCGTCCTCATGCTCCCTTTGGTCGTGACTTCCGCCGTTCTGAGGGTAGATCTCGTTTCCCCCGTCGAGATGGCTACCCGCGGCGTGATCAGCGTGTTGTTGGTACTCCGACTCGCTCTCCCATAGCGGTCGGACCCAACAACAGCTTCAGGTCTGCTCATGGACCTTCGGACTTGTTGAGCGACAGAGATTGTAGGGTAGCTGAGGTCAGTCATGTGTGGCTACTTCTTCTACTCGACATGTTACTCAGTATTGGGTACCAAAATCACTCTTGATTTACCCCAGTACTGAGACTTTACTCTCTTGTTGACTCAGGTTCGCCGGGCAGGGAAGAGAGAGGTTTGGCTCATTGACTCCGGGTGTTCTCGACACATGACCGGAGACTCTCGTTGGTTCTCTTCCCTAGCCCGTGCTCCAGGTGATGAGACGATCACCTTCGGACACGCTTCGTCTTGGCGCGTCATCGCCAAAGGTACAGTGCGCGTCAATGAGTCTTTTATTTTGAAGGATGTTGCCTTGGTTACTAAGCTACAGTATAATTTGCTTTCTGTTTCTCAACTTACCGATGACGGCTTTGAGGTGAGCTTTAAGAAAAACGCTTGCAAAATTCTTGATTCTTCGGGTAATTTGGTTTACGGATTTCTCGTTATAGGAGGATCTTTCGTGCTGATTTTTCTGAGTCTTTTGGTGATCCTCTCAGGTATTTAGTTGCTTCTGAGTCCTGTGACCTTACTTTCTGGCATAGGAGACTTGGTCATATTGGATTTGACTATTTGACCCGAGTTAGCGGCCACGATCTCATTCGTGGTCTGACGAAACTCAGGATGGTCAAAGATATTATTTGTGCTCCTTGCTGGAACGGCAAGATGATTGCCGCTTCTCACCCTCCGGTCACAGTGACCATGATCGATGCACCAGGACAGCTGCTCCACATGGACACAGTTAGACCAGCTCGAGTGCAGTCAGTGAGAGGGAAGTGGTATGTCCTTGTCGTGGTCGATGACTTCTCGAGGTACTCTTGGGTGTTTTTCTTAGCCTCAAAGGATGAGACGTTTACACATTTTTGAGGTCTTTTCAGTAGTCTTTCTGTTGAGCTCCCGGGTGCCTTACGTGCGATCTGCAGTGACAATGGCACAGAGTTCAAGAATTCCAACTTTGAGAGGCTCTGCGATGAGACAGGTGTAGAGCACCAATTCTCTTCTTCGCACGTCCCACAGCAGAATGGCGTCGTGGAGAGGAAGAACCGTACCTTGGTCGACTTGGCCAGGACGATGCTTGATGAGTATTCTACACCTAGGAAGTTTGGGCTGAGGCTATTGCGACCGCGTGCCATGTTTCGAACAGAGTTTTTCTTCGGGCACACTTGCATCGCACTTCTTATGAGCTGAGATACGGGCGAAAGCCCAGTGTCTCTCATTTTCGTGTGTTTGGTTGCAAGTGTTTTATTCTGAAGTCCGGGAACCTAGACAAGTTCGAGTCACGTTCTTGTGATGGTATCTTTCTAGGTTACTCGACTTCTTCGCGGGCGTATAGGGTTTGGAACTGCGAGTCTAGTAAGTTGGTAGAGACCTGTGAGGTGACCTTCGATGAGGCCAGTCTGGGGACTAGGCCCGATATCTCAGGTTCTTTAGAGCAGTCCGAGCCCATCTTTGTGGAAGATGAGGACGATGGAGATGTGGGTTGTCTACCCGATCTAGTTCCTCATCCTCCCCTTAAGGTGCCTTCTTCCACTGCATCTCCAGGCGATCAGCCCATGCCTTCTGCTTCCTCTGGAGTTAGTGGCTCTGTTTCTATCTCATCAGCTCATGAGGTAGAGGCCACTTCTTTATCTCATCCAGGACCTCCCCGACATATCCAGAAAGACCATCCTTCCGAGCAGATGATTGGAGACCTCTTTGAGCGAGTCACATGCTCAAAGTCTGGCATGTCACACTTTTGTCTCCATTCTGCCTTTGTTGCCTATTTCGAGCCCAAGGACATTTGTCATGCTCTTTCTGATGAGTCTTGGGTCAATGCCATGCATGAGGAGTTAGAGAATTTTGAGAGAAACAAGGTCTGGTCGCTTGTTGAGCCCCCTCGAGGTCACAATGTCATTGGGACTAAGTGGGTGTTCAAGAACAAGCAGAGTGAGGATGGGGTGGTTGTTCGAAACAAAGCTAGACTGGTAGCTCAGGGCTTCTTCCAGGTTGAGGGTCTATATTTTGAGGAGACCTGTGCCCTTGTAGCTAGACTTGAGGCCATTAGAATCCTGCTTGCCTTTGCAGTTTCTAAGGCTTTCAAGCTTTACCAGATGGATGTCAAGATTGCCTTCCTCAATGGCTTTATTGAGGAAGAGGTCTATGTGAGACATTCTCCAGGTTTCGAGAACCCCAAATACCCAAACCATGTCTACAAGCTTTTCAAAGCCTTGTATGGACTTAAGCAGGCCCCTAGAGCTTGGTATGAGAGGCTTAAGTCCTATCTGTTGAGTCATAGTTTTGAGATGGGTAAAGTGGATAAGACCTTGTTCATTCGCCGGCATGGCGCTGACCTTCTGTTCGTCCAGATTTATGTGGATGGCATTATCTTTCGCGGCTCTTCTCATACTCTTGTTTCACAGTTCTCGGATGTCATGAGCACCGAGTTTGAAATGAGTATGATGGGTGAGTTGACCTTCTTCCTTGGCTTCCAGATCAAGCAGACTCGGGAGGGTACTTTCTTGCATCAGGGCAAGTACACTCGCGACCTCCTGAGACACTTCGACATGAGTGATGGTAAGCCCGTGTCAACTCCCATGCCGTCCACAGCTTCTCTTGACCCAGATGAGGACGACGAGCCTGTTGATCAGAAGGAGTATCGTTGCATGATTGGCTCCCTCTTGTACCTCACTGCGTCGAGACCGGACATACACTTCTCCATGTGTCTGTGTGCTCGCTTTCAGGCTTCTCCTCGCGTGTCTCACCGCTAGGCGGTGAAGCACATCCTTCGGTATCTTCGAGCTACCATTGACTATGGTATCTGGAACTCTTCCTCGTCCTGCCTTTCCTTGAGAGCCTACTCGGATGCAGACTTTGCTGGCTGTAGGATAGATAGGAAGAGCACTTCTGGCACCTGCCAATTCATTGGCACTTCTCTTGTTTCCTGGTCTTTGAGGAAGCAGTCCGGTGTTGCACAGTCCACTGCAGAGGCCGAGTACGTTGCTGCCGCTAGTAGCTGCAGCCAAGTGCTTTGGATGGTCTCGACCCGGCGGGACTTTGGGTTAACCATAGATAGTGTTCCACTCTTTTGTGATAATACTTCTGCTATTAACATTGCTAAGAACCCAGTGCAACACTCTCGGACCAAGCATATTGATATCAGATATCACTTCCTTCGAGACCATGTGGAGAAGGGTGACATAGTGCTCCAGTTTGTGGAGAGTGACCACCAGTTGGCTGATATCTTTACCAAGCCGTTGGATAGCTCTAGGTTTTTAGCCTTGCGGGGAGAGCTTGGGTGGTTTATCCTTATGGACTATTGTGAGGGGGAGTTTTGTGCTTCATGCTTTATCATATTTATTATGCTCTTACTCCTTTCTGTTGCATTGCATGCAGGTGCATTGGGGATAGTCCTTCTAGCATAGGTTAGAGTGGGACCAATATGGTCAAAGGTGTAACTTACCTTGCTCGAAGTCTTGCTGCGATTCGTCGAAGAAAAACTCTCCGGATTCGTCGTAATCTACACGCGAAGAACCAAAAGAAATTCAAAACAAATTCAAATAAAATTCAATAATTCAAAAAGAGCCCAGAAATATATAGTTTAGGATTTTAGAAGAATTTAAAATTTTGAACAGGTCAAATCGGCGTTAAAATGAAGAAATACAGGCTTACGGAAGTTTAAATCTAAAGAAAAAGAAAAAGACTGATTTTCTACATTATTTTTATACTGAAAAATCAACTTTATTACGTCATCATCAATTTTTATTTTTCTGGCTGAATTATTTTTACATTGAAAAAGACTTTATTTGACCGACAGGTGGGGACGGGTGTGCGGTGGACTGGGTTCACAGGTCGGCTTGGTCCACCGTGGACTTGGCACACGGCTGTCGTGGCCCAAACGAGGTAGGTGGCGGCCGGGTGCTGACGACACAGACACGCGACGCCACACGGGCGCGCGCTGAAGAGGCGGCGCCGGCCGGAGGTGACGCTCGGGTGTGCGGGCTCGCCGGTGCTTCGACGCCTGGCGGCGGCGGCCGAGATGCCCAACGGCAAGAGGGAGGAGCGGGGAGTCGGGCTCACTTGGGCGCGGGGTCCAAGGGGCGCGGCAAAGGGCCGGTGACGAGCTCTAGCGGCGGCGGCGCACGGGTGGAGGCGGCGATGGGTCTTCGGTGGTGGCATCGCTCGGCGGAAGGGCGGAGGTCGTTCGCAGGGCCACGAGGAGGACGGCGGTGGCGTCGGCGATGCGCGGAAGTACCTGGAGCGACGATGATGTCTCGTCGGAGTTCGTTTTGGGCGGCGGACGGGGAACACAGCTCGGGGAAGGATTTGGGCTCGGGAAAGAGGGGAAAAGGGGTCTCGGCGCATGAGCGAGGCAAAGGAGGGGAGGACGGGCTTGGGGAAGGGTCTTTATAGGCTCGGAGAGGAATAACGGCCGAGCACAACCTCGCATAACGGCGAAATGGCTTTAAGACGGAGGGGAAACGGGTGGAGTGAAGGAGGAGTGACCGAGGGAGTGATTGCGCACTTGATCATGAAGTAAATGAGTAGAAACAGAAGGTTTTAAAGCTTCAGCCACGGCATCAGTGGAGGTCAGTGAAGGAACGCGCGTATGCTACGAGAGCAGAAAACAAAAATTTCTACCGCGCACACCAGGACATCATGCTTAAGGAGGGATCATGGATCGTTACCACTAGACGCGCAGCGCAGCGGAAGAAGAGTTGGAGAAGCCGATCCAACCACGCGCGTCGAGGTAGTAGTGGAAGTAGCCAATCGTCCCGAACAGATCGTCTCCTCCACGCGATCAACCACACCACGAGCAGATCCAATCTGTAGGTTGTTGATGCCGATCAACACCGCAACGAGCAGTGCCTCCACCGGTATCCACACGTCCGGGGCTGGAATGCCGATCGCGAGTGTACCAGCACTTGCGAGCGGCTAGGGTTTGGCTCGGGAGGTGGCGGCTAGGGTTTTGCTCGGGAGGAACAGAAGCATGCACCCCTCAGCCCCCCGCCTCCATATATATAGCCCTCCTCACTTGGGCCTCGTGGACTGAGGCCCAATAGGAGTCTATCCGGATCTCTATCCGAATTGAGCCCACATTCGAATCACATTCGAATTAGTGTTCCAACCCGTTAAGTGTGCGACCCTGTAGGTTCACGTATACTTGGTCGCGACCCGAAAACGCCTTTCCGGTCACCCTGTTAATAGCGGCCTCTAGTAAGACATATTAACCCCAAAGTATACATAAAGATCATATCGGCTGAACCTGTAATGTTCTCATGTACGAATCCCTTTGCCTCACGATATAGATTAAGCTCAAGGCGAGACCTGTGTCATCCTCTTAATAGCTCAATCACTCTCTCGATTCCATGATGGATTATAAACTCGTGATTGACTCCTCAATCACCTTGGCATGGCCATGCACTTTCATAATCCATTACATCGAGGGGCCCAGAGATATCTCTCCCATAAGGAGGGGGAAATTCTATCTTGATCATTCACATCCCACTACATGTTTCATGGCAAACCCAAAGACTACTTTTATGACTACCCAGTTACGGAGTAGTGTTTAGTAGTCCCAAAATAAGCTACTACGCATGTTGGGAACCATGATGATCTCAAGTCTAAGGATTCCACATAAACACTACTTGAGACCAACTGATGACACATGGAATCTCTGCAGTGTCTCATGGCGGGTCTATCCAACATATGTTCACTAACACATGTCCATATTATTGATTTGGTATCTCCATACCATGATCCATGAGACATGATCATCAATCAATACATATGTTGATCTTTGAATCATATTTGTTCCTCATATGATATATAATCAGGGATCATTTAGAAATAGCAACATTTTGGCATTAAGAGTCTCATGAATAAGTCACATACTCATTGATCAATAATGATAATGTCTATTTCAAGGAACAAACTAATGCATCATAAACATAGTATGTGATATATATAACTTCTCCATGTTGCCTCAAGGGCATATCACTAACAGTCTCCCACTTGCACTAGAGTCAACCATGTAGGTATCTAATACCCATTGCCCTAGTGTGAGCCTCATTAGCAGCTTCAAAAGCTGCTATGTACTCGGCTTCTGTTGTAGAATCAGCAACCGTCTCCTGCTTGGAACTCTTCCAGCTCACCGCACCGCCGTTCAGGCAGAACACAAATCCAGATTGCGATCTAAAATCATCTTTGTCAGTTTGGAAGCTAGCATCGGTGTAACCATTTACAACGAGCTCTTCCTCACCCCCATAGACGAGGAACACATCTTTAGTTCTTCTCAAGTACTTCAAGATGTTCTTTACGGCAATCCAGTGACTTTCACCTGGATCTGACTGGTATCTACTTGTAGCACCTAAAGCATACGAGACATCTGGACGTGTACAAAGCATGACATACATAATGGACCCAATAGCCGAAGCATATGGAATCGCATTCATTTTATCCCGCTCATCAGGTGTACTAGGACACTGACTCTTGCTAAGATTTATACCATGTGACATAGGTAGAAAGCCTTTCTTGGAATCCTGCATGTTGAACCTTTTCAACACCTTGTCAATGTACGTATCTTGGCTTAATCCAATCAGCCTTTTTGATCTATCTCTATAGATCTTGATGCCCAGAATATATGCCGCCTCTCTTAAGTCTTTCATAGAGAAACTATTTTTCAATGAAGACTTAACAGATTCGAGCATAGGAATGTCATTTCCGATCAGTAATATGTCATCCACAAATAAGACCAGAAACAAGAGTGCGCTCCCACTAGCCTTTTTGTAAACACAAGGTTCTTCTTCGTTCTTGATGAAACTAAACCCTTTGATTACTTCATCAAAACGAATGTTCCAACTCCGAGATGCCTACTTTAATCCATAAATGGATCTTTGCAGCTTGCATATCTTTCCAACTGATTGCGGATCGACAAAACCCGTGGGCTGTGTCATGTACACATCCGCACTCAGATTTCCATTAAGGAAAGCTGTTTTGACATCCATTTGCCATATTTCATAGTCGAAATATGCAGCAATCGCTAGAATGATCCGAATAGACTTTAGCATTGCGACGGGCGAAAAAGTTTCATCATAATCAACACCTTGAATTTGTTTGAAACCTTTGGCCACCAATCACGCTTTATAGATGTGAACATTTGCATCTATGTCTATCTTTTTCTTGAAAATCCATTTGCACTCAATGGTTTTAACACCATCAGGTGGATCAACCAAGTTCCAAACTTGATTACTGTGCATGGATTCAATTTCGGATCTCATGGCTTCAAGCCATTTCTCAGAGTCTGGTCCCACCATCGCTTCTTCATAGGTCTTAGGCTCATCGTTGTCTAACAACAATATGTCCCGTTGTTGAGTAGTCAAGAACATGTACCTCTCAGGTGCACGACGTGACCTCTCTGACCTACGTGGTGCCGGTGTGTCCACAACAGGTTCTTCAACAGTTTGTTCATCCTGTTGTGGTTCTGTAGGAGCTGAAACATTTTCAGGTGTTTCTCGAATTTCTTCAAGTTGCACCGTGCTCCCACTATCCCTTCTTGAGAGAAACTCTTTCTCTAAGAAGACACCATGCCGGGCGACAAACACTTTGCCTTCTCCTTGATTATAGAAGTAATATCCTTTTGTTTCCTTAGGATACCCGATAAAGAAGCATTTATCAGATTTAGGAGTGAGCTTATCAGATTGTAAACGTTTTACATAAGCCTCACATCCCCAAATCTTAAGAAAAGACAAGCTAGGACGTTGTCCTGTCCACATCTCATATGGTGTCTTTTCTACTGATTTTGATGGAACCCTGTTTAGTGTGAAAGCGGCTGTTTCAAGAGCGTACCCCCAAAAAGACAACGGAAGATCACTTTGGCTCATCATGGAGCACACCATATCTAATAAGGTGCGATTTCTCCGTTTAGATACCCCATTCCATTGAGGTGTTCCTGGCGGAGTCAATTGTGGAACAATTCCACAATCCTTCAGATGATTGCCAAACTCATGGCTCAAATACTCGCCTCCACGATCAGATCGTAGAAACTTAATTGTCTTGCCTAAATGATTTTGCACTTCATTTTGGAATTCTTTGAACTTTTCAAAGGATTCAGACTTATGCTTCATCAGGTAGATATACCCATATCTACTAAAGTCATCAGTAAAAGTTATGAAGTACTGAAAACCACCTCTGGCTGTTGAGCTCATTGGTCCACATACATCAGAATGTACGAGTGCCAATAAGTCACTTGCCCGTTCACCTTGACCGGTGAAAGGTGCCTTTGTCATCTTGCCAAGTAAACAAGATTCGCATGTCTCAAATAATTCAAAATCAAATGAGTGCAGAATACCATCTCTATGGAGCTTCTCCATGCGTTTCTCATTTATGTGACCTAAGCGACAGTGCCAAATAAACATGGGATTCAAATCATTCGAACGTTGCCTCTTTGCATTAATGTTATAGACCGGTGACTCTTCAAGAGTAAGAACATATAACTCATTCACCAATGGAGTATGACAATAGAACATATCTTTGAAATAAAGAGAACAACCATTGTTCATAGATCTAAAGTCATAACCTTCTGCTTGCAAACATGAAGCAGAAATAATGTTCTTGGAAAGAGATGGAACACAATAACAATTATTCAATTCCAAAACTAATCCTGAAGGTAAAGACAATGGCATGGTGCCAACAACCACCGCAGCAACTTTTGCTCCATTGCCAACGCGAAGATCCACTTCGCTCCTCCTCAAACTTCTACTTCTTCTTAGCCCCTGCAGCGATTTGCAAATGTGAGCAACCGATCCGGTATCAAATACCCAAGAATCAGTGGATGAAGTAGCAAGATTGATCTCTATAACATTCATACCTGGAGGGGAAGTCGTACTTCCCTTCTTCTTCTCAAGATCCTCCAAGTACTTTGGGCAGTTCCTTTTCCAATGTCCTGATTGCTTACAGTAGTAACAATCTGCATTAGGAGCAGCGCCCTTCTTGACTTGCTTGGCCTTAGAACTGCTCGCGATCTCATCAGGAGCTAACTTTCTTTTGACCGCGCCTTTCTTGACATTGGGCTTGCCCTTGCCTTTCTGCATCATCATCACATGATTGCTGCTTTTCTTAATGCTTTCCTCGGTAGCTTTTAGCATCCCATGCAACTCAGCCAAGGTCTTATCCATGTTGTTCATGTGATAGTTCAGTATGAATGGCTCAAAGCTCAGGGGGAGCGACTGCAGAATCACATCAGTAGCCAACTCTTGGCTAAGGGGAAAACCAAGCTTTTCCAGACTCTCAATGTAGCCAATCATCTTAATCACATGAGGGCTGACGGGATTCCCTTCTGCAAGCCTGCACGCAAACAAGGACTTTGAAGTGTTGAACCTCTCAGCCCTTGCTTGGTTCTCAAACATACCACGCAACCCCACAATGATATTGTAGGCATCTGTGTTCTCATATTGCTTCTGAAGCTCAGAGGACATTGTGGCAAGCATGAGACAGCTCACATCAAGGCAATCATTCGTTTGCTTCTCATAAGCTCTCCGTGCAGCCGCAGTAGCATTATCAGGCAAGTCATCAGGATAAGGAGACTCAAGGACATACTCCTTGCGCTCTTGCTTGAGAACAATTCTCAAGTTGCGATACCAATCCATAAAGTTCGTTCCATTGAGTTTTTCTTTCTCAAGAATAGATCGCAAATTAAAAGAACTGGATGCGGCATTAGTTGACATGATCTACAACAAAGAATATGCAAAGTTTAGCACTATGTTTATGTTCATCTTTTATTAAACTATTTAACAAAAGACTCCCACTATGTGTTTTGCAACAAAACTCCCTCTAAGTTACATAGTGGGTCAAGATCCTCATTTCACTAATTCCTAGTGAGCTTTGGCATCACGGCTAGAGAACTAGTGACATGGGTAAGCAACACCTTGCTAATCACATCCCTATGTGACTCTTGCTTGTTGGGTGACATCAATATGCCCCGGCCCCAACCTATGCCCCAAGGTCCAAAACTGTTTTGATAACCTTGTTAAGTAAACCAAATGCTTCCGCATGTAGATGTCCGACATCTACCCCAAATAATGATGATAACCGACGGCACTCTACTTTGGTAGACCTACCATGCGGTGATCATTATCTTTTGGTGCAACATATGGAAGGGCATGTCGGGACCCGGAGCAACAACTCCAGAACCCTCTGTGTTATTCGCACTATCCCAGGAAAAGCTAGTGCACACAGATTGAACAGTGATACATATCATTCATGATAACCAAACTTTAATATAAAGCAAAAGTACGGGCATTATGGCCGAGTTTACAATAAGGTGGCTTCATGGCCAGACATGAAAAGAAACAGCGGAAGATAAATAAAAGGAGCAGCCCATCCTGCCTTCCCACAAGGCGAATTGACTGTAAGACGTGGCCTATTCGTCGCAATCCTCAACATAGTCGACGTCGTCGTCCTCTGGCAACAATGTTTATAGCAAGGTGAGTACATAAAGTACTCCACAAGTTACACCCGGAGATATAACAGATTTGATGCATGCATAAGGAGTTACAAAGGAAGGCATAATATGGTTTATTTGCATAAACAGCATTATTGAAACAAATACAATAACGTAAGTGCAAAAGCTGAAGTTGATACAATATATAAAAACAAGATTTAACAAAATAATAACGTTAGTGCAGGCAACAACCTAACACTAATCTAACCACGGGTATCCCACCCGGACCATCTTTTCAAAAGATTTACAAGTTTCCATAAACCAATTTTATAAAAACCAAAGTCTAATCCGTGAAAAACCATACTAAGCATGTCCTTGACCGTGGACACGGCTATCCAGGATAGTTTGTTACTCTGCAGAGGTGTACAACTTTACCCACAAGACATGTCTCCCGTTTTGCCACCGGATTAACACACTTCCTTTGGTGTGCGGCCGAGGAGATCATGACAAAGCTGTTCCAATGTTCCATTACCAAATTAGCTATGCCGCCACTAAGGTTTCACCACAACATGAATCCACATGTTGGAGCCCCCTCTTGTGCCATGTGAGACTTCTCATGGCCTACGCCACGCTCACATTCAGCCTATAGCGAAACTAAAATGGAACTTCACAAATTACTTAGCCAGGTCTGTCCCATACCAGACTTGTGGTAGTACGGTGTGACTTTGAAATAGTATTTCACAGACCGGTCCTTAACTGACTTAGGCACCAACCACATACCCCTTGTGCCTGGCAATCAACATTGTGTCACCAAACAACAATGCATACCAGCAAGCACCCACCACTCTAACCATTAGCCTAAGTCTAAACCAAGTTTTCATATTCTGTTTGAAAATATTTCAAAATCATTCTTGACCCACCAAAGTCAAGAACACATTCGAAAACTTTATCATTTTATGTGAAACAATTCTTCCCACCCGAATTATTCTAAGCATGGCTAAGCAATTCTATAAAATGTTCTAGTCAATACTAATGTACCAACTAGGTTTTCATCTATGGTGACAAGGTATGTTCGTTCAAAATCAAGATTGGCCATACACAAAGGAATTGGGTATAACTAGAGTTTAAACCGAATTTAAACTAGATTGAATAAAAGTACGCATGCATATTAATTTAAAAACAACATAATAATTTAAATTACTGGGATCAACATGGTCAAAGGTGTAACTTGCCTTGCTCGAAGTCTTGCTGCGATTCGTCGAAGAAACACTCTCCGGATTCGTCGTAATCTATACGTAAAGAACCAAAAGAAATTCAAACAAAATTCAAATAAAAAACCAAAAATTCAAAAAGAGCCCAGAAATGGTTAGCTTAGGATTTTAGAAAAATTTAGAAATTTGAACGAGTTAAATCGGAGTTAAAATGAAGAAGTTATGGCCTTCGGAAGTTCTCACGACCACGGCAAACGTGATCGGGCGGAGCTACGACCACGGCAAATGTGATCGGGCGGAGCTACGACCACGTGGAAGGTTTACGAATACGCAGGGAAAATACGACTACGGCCACAGACCAGTCTACGACTACGACTACACTGAGAACCTACGACTTCGACTACCAGAGAACCTACGACTTCGACTACACAGAGAACCTACGACTTCGACTACACAGAGAACCTACGACTTCGACTACCAGAGAACTTACGACTTCGACTACACAGAAAACCTACGACTTCGATTACACAGAGAACCTACGACTTCGACTACACAGAGAACCTACGACTTCGACTACCAGAGAACTTACGACTTCGACTACCAGAGAACCTACGACTTCGACTACCAGAGAACTTACGACTTCGACTACTAGAGAACTTACGACTACACGGATCTACGACCACACGGAAGGGTGTTACCTTCGAAAACTGGTTGGCCGTGGTGTGGTCGGAGGGAATCAGGCAGAGTGGCCGGAGACGACGGATGGTCGTAGAGGTTCGGTTACGAGTGGAGACGGTCGGTCGACGAGAAGAAGCGGCGGCGCTCGAGTCTTCGGCAACAACGGGGCTCCGGTGGCGGCGTCGCTCGGCGGAGAGGGGAATGGTGGTCGCCGGCGCTTGGGGATCACGAAGGCGTCGTCGGTGAGGCGCGGAAGAGACCAGGGCGGCGCCAATTCCTCGCCGGATCTCGCACGGGCGGCGGACGAGGAAGCACGGGTCGGGGCCGATTCGGCTCGGGACGGAGGGAAAAAGAGGTGGCGGCGCACGGGAAGGCAAAGGAGGGGAGAACGGGCTCGGGGAAAAGAGCTTTATAGGGCGGGGACGGAGGTAATGGGCTCGCCGGAGTTAAGGACTTTATAAACGGTCGCATAACGGCGAGAGGCTTTAAGCCGACAGAAAACGGACGGAGGTGGGGCGGTTACTAGCGCGCGGGCTTAAGGGCCAACAATGGCTTCGGTTGCCGGCCGAGGGAAGGAGTAACCGAAGCTTTTAAAGCTCGGATGGGGTGTTAATGGAGGCCGGCCGGTTGGGGAAGAAGGGAAGAAGGAAACTTCTAAATTTCTTTTTAATTTCCAGAAGTAAATTCTCAAGAGTTAAACAAAACTTAGGGAAGGTTAAGAAAAATAAAATAAACTCTTTTTTGGCTTTAATAGAATATTTTAAATACATTTTCTTGCTTAAGACTCTGAAATAAAATTCAGATAAATCCAAATAAACTCCAGAAAAACAAATAAATTGCAAATAAAATTTTTGGGATGTTACAAACCTACCCCCCTTAAAGAAATCTCGCCCTCGAGATTTGAACTAGCTAGCAAAGAGATGGGGATGGTTGGCTTTCAGATCTTCTTCTCGCTCCCAAGTTGCTTCGTCTTCGGTGTGATTGCTCCATTGAACTCTGCAGAATCTGATAGTCTTTCTTCTAGTCTGACGCTCGGCTGTCTCAAGAATCTTGATCGGTTGCTCTTGATAGGTGAGATCCTCTTGAAGATCAAGGGTTTCCAGGTCTGCTTGTTCTGCGGGCACTCCGAGACATTTCTTCAGCTGAGAGACGTGAAAGACGTTGTGCACACCTGACATGCTTGGTGGTAATGCCAACTGGTATGCAACTTCTCCCTTGCGGCTTGAGATCTTGAATGGCCCAACAAATTTTGGTGCAAGCTTTCCCCTGGCTTGGAATCTTCTGACTCCTCTGAGCGGAGATACTCTGAGATACACATAGTCCCCAACTTCGAAAGTCAGGTCTCGACGACGATTATCGGCATAACTTTTCTGCCTGGATTGAGCTATCTTCAATCTGTCTTTGATCGTCCTCACTTTCTCTTCAGCATCTTGAAGTAGGGTTGGTCCCGCATCTTGGAATTCTCCAGACTGTTCCCAATGCAAGGGTGTTCTGCACTTCCTGCCATACAGTGCTTCAAAAGGTGCCATCTGTAAACTCGCCTGATAACTGTTGTTGTAAGAGAACTCAGCATAGGGCAATGAGTGATCCCAACTATTTCCAAAATCCAGAGCACATGCTCTCAACATATCCTCTAGCACTTGATTTACTCGCTCCGTCTGGCCATTTGTTTGGGGATGATAAGCCGTACTGAAATTAAGCTTACTCCCTAACTCTTCATGAAGTTCCTGCCAAAACTTGGATGTGAACTGACTACCTCTGTCCGATACTATCTTTTTCGGAACTCCATGCAAACACACAATTCTAGCCATGTAAATCTCAGCTAACTTACTTCCAGAGTAAGTGGTCTTGACTGGAATGAAATGGGCTACTTTGGTCAACCGGTCAATAACCACCCAGATTGAGTCATAGCCGGATTGAGTCCTAGGGAGTCCGGTTATGAAGTCCATACCAATCTCTTCCCATTTCCAATCTGGTATTGGTAGGGGTTGCAAAAGTCCTGCAGGTTTCTGATGCTCCACCTTGACTTTCTGGCAGGTATCACAAGCTTCAACAAACTCCGCAATTTCCCTTTTCATACTGACCCACCAGTATCTTTCCCTAAGGTCTTGGTACATCTTGGTACGACCTGGATGAATTGAGTATGGAGTTTCATGGGCTTCTTGCAAAATCGTTTTCTTGATCTCTTGATTATTGGGCACACAAATGCGGTTTTCAAACCAGACAGTCCCATTCTCATCTTCACTGAATCCTGGTGCTTTGCCTCTCCTCATATTCTTTCTGATTTCCTGGATATCTTCATCAACCTTTTGGGCTTCCTTGATTTGATCAGGTAAAGTAGGTTGAATCTCTAGGGCTGAGAGCAAACCTTGATTCACCGGGTTTATACTTAAACGGGAGATTCCTTCCTGAAGTCGGATCTGATCTTCTTTTGATAACACACTGTTTGCGTAAGACCTTCTGCTTAGCGCATCTGCCACGACATTTGCTTTGCCGGGGTGATAATGAATTTCAATATTATAACCCTTGATCAACTCTAACCATCTGCGCTGCCTTAGGTTGAGTTCTGCTTGAGTGAAAATGTATTTCAAACTCTTGTGATCCGTGTATACTTCACAACGATTACCGATGAGGTAATGACGCCAGATCTTCAAAGCATGCACTACAGCTGCCAATTCCAAATCATGAGTAGGATAGTTGCACTCATGTGGTCTTAGCTGGCGGGATGCATAGGCTACCACTCTGCCTTCTTGCATAAGAACACATCCCAAACCTTGACAGGAGGCGTCACAGAAAACTTCAAACTCCTTATGCACATCTGGAAGGATAAGCACTGGGGCTGAAACTAGCTTAATCTTGAGAGTCTGGAAACTCTGTTCACAGGCTTTCGTCCATTCAAACTTCCTTTCTTTCTTCAGAAGCTGAGTCATAGGCTTGGCTAACTCTGAGAATCCTGCTATGAAGCGGCGATAGTAACCAGCAAGTCCAAGGAAACTTCTGACTTCTGTTACTGACTTGGGTGGCTGCCATTCCATTACGGCTTGCACCTTGGAGGGATCCACTGCAATTCCTTCAGCTGACACAATATGACCAAGAAAAGCAACCTCCTTTAGCCAAAATTCGCATTTACTGAATTTGGCATAAAGCTGATGCTCTCTAAGCTTTCCCAGGATTATCCGAAGATGATTCTCATGCTCTTCTTCATTCTTGGAATAGATAAGAATGTCATCTATGAAGATTACAACAAACTTATCTAAATACTCCATGAATACACTATTCATCATGCTCATGAAGTAAGCAGGCGCATTTGTTAGTCCAAAAGACATGACAGTGAACTCATAATGTCCATAACGGGTAGAAAATGCAGTCTTAGGGATATCTTCCGCGCGGATCTTCAACTGGTGATATCCTGATCTCAAATCGATCTTGGAGAAGACACTGGCTCCCTTCAGTTGATCGAACAGATCATCGATCCTGGGCAACGGGTACATGCTCTTGATAGTAACCTCATTAAGCGCTCTGTAATCCACACACATTCTCATGCTTCCATCCTTTTTCTTGACGAACAAAACAGGTGCACCCCAAGGGGAAGAACTTGGACGAATGTACCCTTTATCCTCCAATTCTTGAATCTGTTTCTTCAACTCGGCTAACTCATTAGCTGGCATACGGTAAGGTCTCTTGGAAATTGGGGCGGTGCCAGGGACTAGGTCAATCACAAACTCGATTTCCCTATCCGGTGGCATCCCTGGTAAATCCTCCAGAAATACATCTGGGTATTCCCGTACTACGGGTACTTCTTCTTGCACTTGAAGATGAGTGAGAACACATTCTCCTTCTACAGGGGTTTCAGGGGAAAACTTTACTTCTACTCCTTGATCATTGGTGAGGGTTATGGATCGGGTAGCACAATTAATCTGACCATTGTTCTTGGCTAACCAGTTCATCCCAAGAATTACATCCAATCCCTGAGATTCCAATACTATTAAGTCCGCTAGGAACAGAACTCCATTTATGATTAACTCTATTCTCGGACACAAGGTCCTTGTCCTCATTTCTGCTCCAGGGGAGAGAACTATCATGGGTGTACTAAGAGAAACCATTCCCAACCCATTCTTAACCACAAAATCCAAAGAAATAAAAGAATGGGAAGCTCCGGAATCAAAAAGAACTGAAGCTGGTACTGCGTTTACAAGGAACATACCCAGTACGACGTCTGGTGCGGCCTGAGCTTCTTCAGCGATGATGTGGTTCACACGTCCCTTAACGTAGTTTTCTGGCTTCTTGAACTGCTGACCTTGATTCTGACCTCCCGAAGCATTTGCCTTAGCTGCAGCTTGAAGCTTCTTAGGGCAAGACTTGGCATAATGCCCTGTTTCCTTGCAATAGAAACAGGTCACTCCATCAGATATAGTATTACTCTTCTGAGCTTGACCACCGGTAGGAGGAACAGAAGCTGCCTGATGCTTGGGGCGGTTGACTTGGAAAGTTGGCCGGTTAGCTGTTGGCTTGAAGCTGCTTGATTGAGGCTTGAAGTTGCTAGAGTGCGGCTTGAACTGCCCAACCTGAGGTGGGGTACTACGGGGCTTGGGAAAACCTCCAGGGTTAGCCTTTTGCGTGGTCATCCTTCTCTTCCGGTTTTCCATCTCTACAAACTTGCCCTCCTGGCGAATGGCTTTGCTAACCAACTGATGAAAATCCGCACAGTCACTTGATAACAACTGGACAGAAATATTGTCATTCAGGCCCTCCAAAAATCTTTCTTGCTTGGCTTCATCGGTAGCCACATCTTCTGGTGCGTAGCGCGCCAATTGATTGAACTTTTGCAGGTACTCATTCACTGTGCGGCTTCCTTGACGCAGAGCTCTGAATTCCTTCTTCTTCAGGGTAATAGTGCCAGTTGGAATATGAGCCTTGCGGAAACTCTGATCAAACTCATTCCATGAAATGGCTTGGGGGTTGGCATGAGAAGCAATCAGGGTATCCCACCACTCGGATGCAGGTCCATTAAGCTGGTGAGAAGCAAACAAGACCCTTTCTCGATCAGTGCATTGCAGAATATCCATCTTCTTGCCAATTGCGCGAATCCAATCGTCAGCATCCATTGGCTCGGTGCTGCTTGAGAAGGTCGGAGGCCTTATCCTCAAAAATTCCGACATCCGGTTTTGAGGAGCTTGAGCTGGCGGCTGAGGAGCATGCTGAGCAGGGTTGTTGATAGCTTGAGCTAACAGTTGAATCAACTGATTCTGATTTGCCATCATTTGAGCCCAGTCGGGTCCAGCTGCTGGCGGAGGAGGAGGGATGGGGGCAGACTGACTTCCTTGCGCTCCGGTGTCGTTGGCGTTGTCGTTGACATTCCTCCTTGTGTTCACCATCTGCCAGACTCTTCCAGATTTTAGAGGAAAGAGAGAGAGGACTAGGAGAAGGTCTATGTAACATTCCCACCACAAAACAAGAAACACAACAAAAGCTCAAGGAGCAACCAACCAAATTATTTTATTGAATATAACCTTGAGGCTGTTGACAAAGGAATAACAGCTCACAGGTATCGTTCTATAACTTTAAACTTAAGCTATGGTCTCTATGGGCTGGTGCTGCTACTAGTAGCAGGCTGGTTTTTAAGCTTCTTTGGGGGTGGTCCTGTAACAGAAGAACCCTCATCTTCTACACGATACTTGGCTAATTCCTCTTCTGCTTCGCGGAGTCGCTGCGCCATGAGACTCAACTCCTTCAAGGTGTCTTGGTACACATAGTCCAAGGACATGGTGTACTCCACCTGCTGAACAAGCCGAGGGTTACTCTCAAATTCTGTCGAGGAGAAGACGCTGCTGGAGCTGGCAGGGTACTTGCTGGGGAAGTATCGGAATGTGGTGCGCTGAAGCTCTTGGGCGTAGATGTCCCTCATCTGCCGAATTGCTTCACGAGCTGCATCTTGGATTCCGTTGAAGAAGGTGTCCCGGGGTAGAGGAGCATCAAAGGTGTGACATGCTTCTTCATCTCCCATGTTGGCATAGATCAGCACTTCCACTCTCCAACGTTCTTGATCTCCATAGGTTTCCAAACATCCTTGGTACACGGGGCGTGCCGTAACACCCAACTCTTGAAGAAGATCCCAAAGGCAGTCGGCTAGGTGTCCAGCTAGGATTCCATGGGTGACTGCGGTAGGACGTTCAGCCATCTACAATTTTGAAAAAGGAGAGGAGTTAGTCATCAATTATGCATATTTAATTTTTAAAAGAATAGACAAGTGAAAGAATGAAGGAGATAAGAGGTAGAAGGATTTTCAAACTGTTCTTATTAAATATATATATATATATATATATATATATTTAGAAAATAAATCCTTAAGGTCATCCATTCTATTCTACCTACGGTCACGTCTTAGGGTCAACATGCTCTGATACCATCTCTGTCGGGACCCGGAGCAACAACTCCAGAACCCTCTGTGTTATTCGCACTATCCCAGGAAAAGCTAGTGCACACAGATTGAACAATGATACATATCATTCATGGTAACCAAACTTTAATATAAAGCAAAAGTACGGGCATTATGGCCGAGTTTACAATAAGGTGGCTTCATGGCCAGACATGAAAAGAAACAGCGGAAGATAAATAAAAGGAGCAGCCCATCCTGCCTTCCCACAAGGCGAATTGACTGTAAGACGTGGCCTATTCGTCGCAATCCTCAACATAGTCGACGTCGTCGTCCTCTGGCAACAATGTTTATAGCAAGGTGAGTACATAAAGTACTCCACAAGTTACACCCGGAGATATAACAGATTTGATGCATGCATAAGGAGTTACAAAGGAAGGCATAATATGGTTTATTTGCATAAACAGCATTATTGAAACAAATACAATAACGTAAGTGCAAAAGCTGAAGTTGATACAATATATAAAAACAAGATTTAACAAAATAATAACGTTAGTGCAGGCAACAACCTAACACTAATCTAACCACAGGTATCCCACCCGGACCATCTTTTCAAAAGATTTACAAGTTTCCATAAACCAATTTTATAAAAACCAAAGTCTAATCCGTGAAAAACCATACTAAGCATGTCCTTGACCGTGGACACGGCTATCTAGGATAGTTTGTTACTCTGCAGAGGTGTACAACTTTACCCACAAGACATGTCTCCCGTTTTGCCACCGGATTAACACACTTCCTTTGGTGTGCGGCCGAGGAGATCATGACAAAGCTGTTCCAATGTTCCATTACCAAATTAGCTATGCCGCCACTAAGGTTTCACCACAACATGAATCCACATGTTGGAGCCCCCTCTTGTGCCATGTGAGACTTCTCATGGCCTACGCCACGCTCACATTCAGCCTAGAGCGAAACTAAAATGGAACTTCACAAATTACTTAGCCAGGTCTGTCCCATACCAGACTTGTGGTAGTACGGTGTGACTTTGAAATAGTATTTCACAGACCGGTCCTTAACTGACTTAGGCACCAACCACATACCCCTTGTGCCTGGCAATCAACATTGTGTCACCAAACAACAATGCATACCAGCAAGCACCCACCACTCTAACCATTAGCCTAAGTCTAAACCAAGTTTTCATATTCTGTTTGAAAATATTTCAAAATCATTCTTGACCCACCAAAGTCAAGAACACATTCGAAAACTTTATCATTTTATGTGAAACAATTCTTCCCACCCGAATTATTCTAAGCATGGCTAAGCAATTCTATAAAATGTTCTAGTCAATACTAATGTACCAACTAGGTTTTCATCTATGGTGACAAGGTATGTTCGTTCAAAATCAAGATTGGCCATACACAAAGGAATTGGGTATAACTAGAGTTTAAACCGAATTTAAACTAGATTGAATAAAAGTACGCATGCATATTAATTTAAAAACAACATAATAATTTAAATTACTGGGATCAACATGGTCAAAGGTGTAACTTGCCTTGCTCGAAGTCTTGCTGCGATTCGTCGAAGAAACACTCTCCGGATTCGTCGTAATCTATATGTAAAGAACCAAAAGAAATTCAAACAAAATTCAAATAAAAAACCAAAAATTCAAAAAGAGCCCAGAAATGGTTAGCTTAGGATTTTAGAAAAATTTAGAAATTTGAACGAGTTAAATCGGAGTTAAAATGAAGAAGTTATGGCCTTCGGAAGTTCTCACGACCACGGCAAACGTGATCGGGCGGAGCTACGACCACGGCAAATGTGATCGGGCGGAGCTACGACCACGTGGAAGGTTTACGAATACGCAGGGAAAATACGACTACGGCCACAGACCAGTCTACGACTACGACTACACTGAGAACCTACGACTTCGACTACCAGAGAACCTACGACTTCGACTACACAGAGAACCTACGACTTCGACTACACAGAGAACCTACGACTTCGACTACCAGAGAACTTACGACTTCGACTACACAGAAAACCTACGACTTCGATTACACAGAGAACCTACGACTTCGACTACACAGAGAACCTACGACTTCGACTACCAGAGAACTTACGACTTCGACTACCAGAGAACCTACGACTTCGACTACCAGAGAACTAACGACTTCGACTACCAGAGAACTTACGACTACACGGATCTACGACCACACGGAAGGGTGTTACCTTCGAAAACTGGTTGGCCGTGGTGTGGTCGGAGGGAATCAGGCAGAGTGGCCGGAGACGACGGATGGTCGTAGAGGTTCGGTTACGAGTGGAGACGGTCGGTCGACGAGAAGAAGCGGCAGCGCTCGAGTCTTCGGCAACAACGGGGCTCCGGTGGCGGCGTCGCTCGGCCGAGAGGGGAATGGTGGTCGCCGGCGCTTGGGGATCACGAAGGCGTCGTCGGCGAGGCGCGGAAGAGACCAGGGCGGCGCCAATTCCTCGCCGGATCTCGCACGGGCGGCGGACGAGGAAGCACGGGTCGGGGCCGATTCGGCTCGGGACGGAGGGAAAAAGAGGTGGCGGCGCACGGGAAGGCAAAGGAGGGGAGAACGGGCTCGGGTAAAAGAGCTTTATAGGGCGGGGACGGAGGTAATGGGCTCGCCGGAGTTAAGGACTTTAGAAACGGTCGCATAACGGCGAGAGGCTTTAAGCCGACAGAAAACGGACGGAGGTGGGGTGGTTACTAGCGCGCGGGCTTAAGCGCCAATAATGGCTTCGGTTGCCGGCCGAGGGAGGGAGTAACCGAAGCTTTTAAAGCTCGGATGGGGTGTTAATGGAGGCCGGCCGGTTGGGGAAGAAGGGAAGAAGGAAACTTCTAAATTTCTTTTTAATTTCCAGAAGTAAATTCTCAAGAGTTAAACAAAACTTAGGGAAGGTTAAGAAAAATAAAATAAACTCTTTTTGGCTTTAATAGAATATTTTAAATACATTTTCTTGCTTAAGACTCTGAAATAAAATTCAGATAAATCCAAATAAACTCCAGAAAAACAAATAAATTGCAAATAAAATTTTTGGGATGTTACAGGGCATTAACACCTAATTTTTATGAGGGATTCTATCCTACCAAAGCAACATATCACATATATCATTGCATAAGAATAAGGTAGATAACATCACAGATAAACACATTTAACTGTGAAGTAGTATGGCCCAAAATATGGTGATCTCCATCTCCATGTAGGTGTAGACGATCTCCATCCTCCACATCACTCCTTTAGGCCACCATGCTTGAAAGCTTGTAACCTCAAAACTAGGCTACTACCTATAATAGCTAGAAATTGAAGATTACAAAGATAGATTCAAGCATTAAGGTCGACACGCAGGTCGTTAAATACAATATAGACAGCTAACAATAGCTGAAATAATCATGACACGCAGGCCATGAACGAATGTTACATGCATCACATACATCTCATACATTCCAATGAGATATAGGGCCATACTATTCACATCATTCCCTGCAAAAACAAGTTAGATGTAGAATCGTATTCTACCTAACGATGTGAACCCATGACGCTATACAAGGGCGGTACGCACAGCGGTCCCGCTGGCCGGTCAGCGGGCGGGGGGTCGAAATTCACAGATCCAATCTATGAAATATCTATGGAAAAACTATTCGGCACAACCACCTTATGCCGATCCGAGACATTCTCTAGGACGCTAGTTTTTCCACTGGGCCGAGGCCATCAGATCCATAACCTACTAGTATTCGACATAACCACCTTATGCCGATCCGAGACATTCTCTAGGACACTAGTTTTTCCATTGGCCCGAGGCTATCAGATTCATATCCTACTAGTATTCGACATAACCACCTTATGCCGATCCGAGACATTCTCTAGGACACTAGTTTTTCCATTGGCCCGAGGCTATCAGATTCATATCCTACTAGTATTCGACATAACCACCTTATGCCGATCCGAGACAATCTCTAGGGCACTAGTAGTGATACAATCTGCGCCTCATCTAACCCCTATTCACCGATTGATCTCATCAACCCGTGCTACCATCGATTCATCACATGAACCGACTGATCTAGACATCCAAGTGTCATCCTGGGAGGGAGAGAGGGTTGTACAACCCAACTAGTAACTAGTGGCACACCAGGACATCATGCTTAAGGAGGCATGCATCCCCGCCACTTGGATGGCTCGGATGCATCCCCGCCACCACACGATGGCATCAACAACCTACAGATTGGATCTGCTCGTGGTGTGGTTGATCGCGTGGAGAAGACGATCTGTTCGGGACGATCGGCTACTTCCACTACTACCTCGACGCGCGTGGTTGGATCGGCTTCTCCAACTCTTCTTCCGCTGCGCTGCGCGTCTAGTGTAACGATCCATGATCCCTCCTTAAGCATGATGTCCTGGTGTGCGCGGTAGAAATTTTTGTTTTCTGCTCTCGTAGCATACGCGCGTTCCTTCACCCACCCCTCTTCTTCCTCCTCCTGCCTCCTCTCTTCTATCTCTCCACACCACCACCAATGAGTTTGTTACGATTCCTCTGATCATGCCATTTCTTGCCACATGTGCATAAGAATAAACTCCATTGCGATTCTCCCTTGCCACTTTCCCTTATACCCTCACCAAGGTCTTGCGCCACACTTAGGCTGACGAGCATTTGCCAAGTTGGCGTGCCTTTCCCCCATGCTATAAATAGCCCTCTGAGCTTCCTCATTTCCCACTCACCAAAGCCCCACCTCCCCCTCGACTTCCAAGCACTCGAGAGCCCTCACGCTATGCACCTCCCATCCAATGCCATCAAGCTTGCCGGTGAGGAATTCCCGCCGCTCTAGGCTCCCTCTTGGACCGCAATCGACACCAAGAGATTCCCCTTGCCTTTATCGACCTTGCCAACCTCTCTTCCATGCTTCTGTGCCACTGGAGCACTGGTGGTGCCACCACTTGAGCCGCCACCGCCACCTTCCATGTAGCCGACAGCCTCCATCCTTAGCCGCGCCCTGAAACTAGGTAAATCCAAACTGCCTTGCTTCCCTCTTGCCTTTGCGCCACTCACTGTCCACCACTGACCACCCCACCGTCGGCAACCATTGGGCCCTGTGCGCCACCATGCCGCCAGTGCCATGTCAGCGCATGATAGCATGTGGTAGCTGATGTGGTGGCCACAAGGTCCCACGTGGGTGCCACACAAGTGCACAGGGTATTAGTCCGTAGAACTGGTCTATAAGACCTGGGTCCACATGTTAGCCTCATTGTCTTTTAATTTGGCTAAAATAATTAATGCGTCTTGATGTCATCATGACGCATTAACTCCAAATTTCCTTGAGGAAATAATTTAGTAGAAAACCAAAATTCTTGCAGACGTCATAATTATCTTTTTTCCTTTAGAAAAATAATTATAGAAAATCCAATTTATCTTTTCCTTCTCTTTTTCTTAGAATTTAAACTTTCGAGTGCCCATTCATTCTCTTCCTAGCTCTTTCTAAATTCATCTAAAATTATAATCTACCAATTTATTTGAATTTTATTTGTATTTAGCTTGTTTTGTTAATTTCATGTGTAGGCTGCGATGACTCCCACTAATTTGCGGAATAAGGAAAGTTACACACCTTGGCCATGTTGATGTTAGTTTGCAAATAAAATTATATTGTTTCAAATTCTATTGTATGCTTAATTTTATTCACCGTATTTCAACTCCAGTTTTAAACATAGTTAATGCCCATTTGTTATTACCTCATTGACATTAACCCCTGGATACCTTGTCACCGTAGAACAAAACTCTAGCTAGTACAATAGTATGGTATGGAAAACTTTTGTAGTAAATGCTTAGACATGCCTAGAAATAACTTTAGGGTTGGGATAACTTTTCCTCATGAAATGATGTCTTTTAAATTGTATTCTTGACTTTAGTAAGTCAAAAAGGTATATGCAACTATTCAAAATAAAATATAAAAACTTGGTTTAGACTTAGGCAAATGGTTTAGGTGGTGGGTGCATGCTAGCGCACGTTGCTGCTTGGTGGCTCAATGTGGGTGCTAGGCACGAGGGGTATGTGGAAAATCTAAGTCAATTAAGAATCGGTCTGTGAGCCACTGCTACGAAGCCCTAGTGTACTACCACAAGGCTGGTATGGGATAGTCTTAGCTAACTAATTTATAGGTCCCAACCTGAATCTCGCTATAGGTTGATTGTGAGCATGGCATAGGCTGCGAGAAGTCTCACACAGCACAACAGGAGGACCCAATTTAGTGGATTCTTTATTGGAGTGAAACCTTAGTGGAGGAGTGGCTAGGTTGATAGCTTTGCATTGTAAAGGCCTTGTCATTATCTCTCTACTGCACACCCAAGAATGTGTGCTAATTGCGTAGCAATATTAGATGATCATATCTTATGGGTATGGTTATACCACCTCTGCAGAGTGTATAAACTATCCCGGATAGCTATGCCCACAATCATAGACATGCTTAGTAAAGTTTTTCATTGATTAGACATTTGATAGACCATGTGGGGGTGACCCTGTGTGTGTGATGAGTAATTGACATCTGTTTTAGGAAAGTTGAGTTTGGTTTGTGTGGTTTGGACCATGTCGTTGCACGGTGTAATCGGTTTTGGTCGGACTTGGTCAAACTTGGTCGAAATGTTATAGGATGCTTATTCTCTTAATTCGACAGGTTTGGGCTTTTTCATGCTTAAGATTTCTCGTAATGCTATTGTTGATTACATTATGTCGAGCGGTGCTATGTGATGTGTTTCTTGTCTGTGATGGCTGCAGGACATCGAGGCGAAGTCGTGGCGAGGCACGGGATGACCAGACTAGGCGCAGGCGGTGCCGAGATCAAAGCGGTCGAGGTGTGCCGAAGACGGCGAGGACTCGAGGTGGTTGCGAGGCTTGGACGGAAAGAAACGAGCAAACTTCCCGGAAGGTGCAGAAGGGGCGATTTGGTAAATTCGCAAGGCTGCACAAGTGGGAGCAGTTTCAGTTTGAGATTAGCGAGCAAAACGGGTTGGAAACCCGGTAACCAAAGCCTATATAAGGTGGGGTGTCTCCTGGTGCATGTATGTAGTAGAGAGGAGTTGATGGCTTTGTGAGAGGGGTTAGAGGCTTTAGAGGAGTTGGTATTTGCTTTGTGCTTTCAGTTTTGGAGTTGGTGGGAGATGGCAGAGGGTTGTTTTGCTTGTCTCCCGTAGCTTCTCTGTTCTTGAGTTCTTCCTTGGGTGTGTTCTTCTTGAGAGCTCAAGTGGTAGCATGTAGTGTGATTCCCATGTATCAATCGTGTATGGGGACTCCACGTAATCATTCCTCTGTACTCAATCATTCATGGGGATGAATCAATTTGATTTGAGTTACTCCTGTCTCCTATTTTCTTCTTCGTGTTCTTGCTATGTGTGATTTCTCAGTTTTTGTGATTTGGTGTTGTTTCTAGCTGAGAAGGTGTAAAATGGATTGCTTTGTGATGGGATTGTATTTCTAGACCTTTTGGTCAGCTTGTTCCAAGAGCAAAATGATTGAATCGGGAGAATCATTTTTCTTTTCATCCTGCGCTCTGTTCTTTCTCTGTTTATTGTTCTAGGGTTTGTTGTTGTTTTTTATTTTTCTTCAAAAGAGTGTACCCAGGTTTGAGTCTCTGAGTCCTAAGGCTATTCCCTAGCTAATCTCTTGCTTTCATGGTCAAAGAATCAAAGATTAGGTGGGAATTTGGTTTTTGGTAAGCTCTCTGCAAGTTTTCAGTTTTTGACTCAAATCTCAAATTCTTGCTTTTGAGATGGATTCTCTTGGTTTCCTAGGTCCCCTTTGCTATTTGGGTTGTTATCTTGCTGTTCTGGGCTGAGAAAACCAGAGGGAAATCTCTAATTTCTCTGCTGAGTGAAATCTTGAGTTTGTTGTCTGAAATTTCTCCCTGCTGTCTGCTCTGATTTTCGAGGGGCGATCAGACTGGCGTCTTGTTGGCGGTCTGACTGGAGAACCCATGGCGGTCAAATCGGCATACGCTGAGCGGTCAGACCGGCCACATAAGAGCGGTCAGACCGGCGGCCAGAGGGCGGTCTGATTGGCTCCCCTGCAGCATGAACTGTTTTGTGTTGAACTTTATGCTTTGCTTTGCTCTCTCTATTTGCTGAATTTTCTCTGGTTTCCAGTGAAGTTAAGCCTCCCTTCTTCGTAGTTCCTATAACTATTGGAGAAGAGGTTGTGGTGGATACTTGTGGGGGCTAGTTTAAAGTAGGCACCATTCACCCCCCCCCCCTCTGTTGCCGATTTCGATCCAACAACATTATTTTCAAAAACTGGTTTAAATGAAAGTTGATGGAATCTTTGTAGAGAAAGATGGTCTGATTGGGATACCGTGGCCAGGTTAGTGTCAGGTCGGTACCTGCACTAACGGTACTAATTTGTTTAAATTAATATTTTATTTATTGTATTAAATTCAATAATTTCCTATTTATTTACTGTATTTTTTTAAATTCTGCTTTATGCTCAGATAACCCTATATGCCTTCACTTGTTGCCCTTACATTAATAATGCATATTGCTTAATTTTGAACTTGCGGAGTATATTTTATGTGCACACCCTTGCTTAATTCTTTTGCTTATAGAAAGATGACTTCGACTACGGTGGACGAGTAGACCGCGTCTTCCTGTCATTTGTCTGTGGACAAGCTGTTTGGGCTTTTTACTTTATTTCCATTGTTATTTCCTGATGAGGACATGACCCCTATGGATACAACCATATTTTGCTATGCTTGTTGTCCCAATTACAAGAGCTCCTACGCATCACTTAAATTATCAGGTGAGCTTGTTTCAAAGAGGTTTTACTTTGTTTGATAAAGAACCTATGATATTACGTAATGAGAGTTCGTTGCATTTGTTATCATGTACCAAGATTTATGATCAAGATCATGCAATACGTGAGGCTACACATATGTTAAAACCAAGGACGGTTTTCTATCAAGAAGGGGAGGATGATGTGATCATGCCTGACCATAGCACTCAACATCAAGATTGAACAAAAGGTGAATTCGTTTCTATCTATTACTACCAATGTTATTTATGAGAATAGAATACTACCTCATGCCACTATTTTGTGCATACTCAGTTTTGACAAATGGAATACTTTCGAACCGAGAGAAAGATCGGCGCCAAAGCAATGGAGGAAAACAAGGAAGAATAATGCCAAGGAGAAGCCATGCAACGGGAGAGCAAAAGGGGAGAGGTCCAAGAACTTAAAGCCCATGGTTTGGATGAGGTTTCCAAGCCCAATTCGGAATTTCCTCAAGCCCAACTGAAATCAAACTCGGAATCAACTCATAACTCAATTTGGATTCGGTTCGGGACAGCCGACAGGCCTGTAATAAAATGGCCATAACTTTCACAAACGGAGTCCGATTTAGGTGTTATTGTGCTTGTTGGAAAGATTTTTCCCAGGCCCATCCAATGGGAGAGGCCTCAGCTTTAGAAACCTTTTGGTCGCATCGCAATCGTCAAAACAATCCGACGCTGATTCAGCCTGACAAGACCGACTTCCAACATGTATAGAATTCACATCCGGAGTCCATTTGGGATGGGTGTGTACTTGATGGAAAGCTTATCTTATCCTATTTCCAATAGATCTAGCCTCACCTCAAAATTCATTCTGTACAGAAAGATACCACGGAAACAAGTCTGGACTATTTCTGAATCCGAGTCTAAAGGTGTTGCGCCACCTCCAATTGGGCCCAAGGGCTTTGTAAGGGTGGGTGTCCAACCCTAGGACGACCCTTGGCTGCCCCTCTCTCTTCTCCAACTCATATATTCACCCTCTACCCCCTTTGAACTTTTTGGATTTCGTTTGCTTAGTTTTTTCATGGTGAAAACTCTTGTTCTTCGCTTGTGTCGACTAGACCAACCGTAAAGAATATTTGCAATTTTAGATTGCTTGTTATCTTATTCTTGCGTGTTCTTCGGTTGCATGCAGAAATAGACCTTCGTGGTCAGGTCAACCGCGTTCTTGGCACGGTTGATAACGACTTGGAGTGTGGTTCAGCGATTGCTAAGGCGCAAACAACGTCGTACGGTTGTAGTCGGATCGCAAGAGTCACCTCCACCAAAATCGATAGTTATCATCCTATTGGAAGATCGGGACCCCATCGCCTCATCATTTCCTTTTATATTTTGCCAATGAGCGGTGTTGATGTAAAACTTAGCCGTAAGGCCCGTACCCCTTTATTTAATAAAGTTTTTCATTATGTATAATATGTATTTCGATTATCACTATGTGTACTAGCTCATCCTATACTAGTGTGATTAGCACGGAGGATCCGAAAGTATTGCTTCTAGGTCCGACAAACCTAGATCGACAAGGCTATCTATTCTGCACCATGTGGGAGGGGATGAAGGTGTTGATGTGATGTCAATTGGTGTGGCCACCGTGCATGCCCGTGAAGTAGAAGACAAAGAACGAGGCCAAGGCTGCATATTTTTTTGGCCCCCAGATGAGTTATACCTGGCAACTCAAAGTTGAACTTGAAATTGCGGGCAGTTTCACTTGGAGGAGGGGAGGATGATGCGATGCAAAAATGTACTACCACATCAATTGATTTGTCTGAACATGTTAGTGCCACAATTGGTGTTGAATCTGACTTACTAGAAAACAAGACAAGATATGCACGAGGTGCATGGGCCGAGTGCAACTACAGTGCGTGGAGAGGAGCAGCATGTACATGGTGCGGCATGCATGCATGTGTATGCAGGAGGGGCGAGTCTTGATTAATTGTTTTATCAGGTGATGTATTTATGGTTGTCAGAAGGGGGGTGAATAACTCTGACAATTTTCCCCATGGTATTCTGCAATCTTTTCACTCCAATAGTTATAGAGAGATACGAAGTCAAGATTAAACTTGCAAGTAGTGAAAAATAACACCCACACACAAAACAAGCACAACACCTGCCTGGCCGGTCTTATCATCACTGATCTAGCAGTTGGACTAGTTGTCGATGGTCTAAATGGCAAAGGAGGGTGGTCTAACTGCCCCCATGCAGACAATAGATAGAAATCAACACAATTT
Source organism: Dendrocalamus latiflorus (assembly GCA_017311315.1). Lineage (NCBI taxonomy): Eukaryota > Viridiplantae > Streptophyta > Magnoliopsida > Poales > Poaceae > Dendrocalamus > Dendrocalamus latiflorus. The sequence goes on from CM029676.1 coordinate 18,153,530, forward strand.
CAAAGGCACAAATCCACCAAACTTTCGATCTACTGGATCAAATGACACCAAATTTGAACAACTACCCTAAAGATCCTATTCCACCCAACAATTTCAAGAAATGTTGTCAAGGTTTCCTACATTATCGAATGCTATATCAAGAACCGGGCAAAAGAGGGAAAGTGAGATCTACTCAAGCTTGTGGGATCTAGACCTCAAATATTGCCCTAGATTAGTTCCTACAACCCTTTGCAAGCTAAAAATAAGCACGAATCAAACTAGAACATGGAGAAACCAAGAATCATCAAATAGGGCAAGGAAATCAACAAGAACTAAACCAAGACATGAAGGAACAAGTTTGATCTTCTATTACCATTTGGCGATGAAGGATTATAGCTACTCCAACTTGGAGGACAAAACCCAAAAGGGTAGCATCTAGCTCTTCGCTAAAACCCTAATTTCTCTCTTGGAAGTAAGTACACAACACACAAACCCTATGTAACATCCTAAAATTCGAATGCTCTAAAATATGGAATTATTAAAAACTTTTTCTTGTATTTTGCTGGCATTCAAATTTCTTTTGAATATTTATTTAAATCTTTTGTGTTTTGTGACACGTAAATAAATATATTGAAAAATAGTATCCAAATAAGTAATTGGAAATAGTTCCAAAATGCAAGTAATAACCCTAACAACAACAATAATAAAAGTAATGGAAATAAAGTTTGAAATTTAATTTATCTAGATCAAGGAAAGCAATGGCCAAAGGAATATTAAAAGCTCGCATTTCAATAACTAAATTGAGAATTCAAAATTTTGAACATCATGCAAAACTGAAAATTAGTAAATCATATGTAAATTAAAATTTAAACTAAAAATCCAAAATCCAAAAATTATTCTTAAGTCTTTCTCTTTTTCCTCTCTTTCTTTTCCTTCCTTCTCTCTATTACATGTGGGCCCCACTCCTTTTTCTCTCTTCTTCCTTTTTCTTTCCTCCCTCCCGATTTTGTTCTCTACCGCTGGGCCCGAATGTTCCCCGCCTCCTTTCTTTTCTCCTTCTTCTCCCTCCGTTTTCTCAGCAAAGTCGTAGCCCCACCTAACCTCGCACGCTCCGACACCGCACGTTCCTCACCGCCACCTCGCGAACTCCGCCGATCGCCACCTGCCCGCGCCCATGCTACGGATGACCGCCACAGTGCCACCACCACATCATGCACAGTGACTGCCGTCATGTCGCCCTGCTCAGCACCCCGGTTAAGCCACCGTCCCCCATAGTTTTCTGCCGCCATCGCCCACAGCTTTATGCCCCGTCACGTCCGCCTCGTCTCGTGCGCTCCTAACATTGTTACTGTGCAGGCAACACCAAGCAATCACACCCATGCCCCGAGCGCCGTCCCGTCGCCTCTGTAGCCATGCCGCCGTCGAGACCGATCAACCACCCCCACGTCGCCAGAGCTTTTCCTGGCTATAAAGCCCCGCTCGATGCTCCTGTGGGCACCGCACCACTCCGCTCTACCTCCCACCCAAACAGCGGCCTTTCTGTGCCTCTAGCTTCGCCTGCAGCCCCTTCTTCCCTAACTCCGGCCGACGAGGGATCCGTCATTCGATTCCACCGAGCCGGAGCCTCCTTGGAGCGACGCAAAGCCATCCCCATCCTCGGCCGGACCTCTCATTGCCCCTACTTTGCCCTCACGGTGTGCCACCTCCGCCCCTCACCGTCGCACGCTGCCAGCTCGCCATCGCTGTTCCCGAACTGTGCCAACCCCCGAGGTAGACTTCTGAGCCCGCCTAGATGCTCCCCTCTCGCTTAATCGAGCTCTGGTGCTATGCGCCGCCATAGCCACCACTATCCTGTTCCGCCGCCGCCCGCGGTCGCCGCTGGCCAACGCCCTGGCCAAATTGGCCGGTGAGGCTTTTCCTACGGGTAGGCGTGGGCGTGAGCAACCCATTTTGGGGATGCTCAGCTCCGACCATCGTCTCCTCTACCGGCGGCGAGCTCGCCAAGCGTCAGTTGGAGGAAGACGTTGCAACTTGTTGAAGCCCAGTCCCACAACTACGAGTACCTGGTACTCGTTACGACCACGCAGTCGAACTAACGACCACGCAGAGCAACTTATGACCACGCAGACGGGCTTACGACTATGAAGTCATTTACGACCACTCCATAGTGTTTACGACCACTCAAAGTTGTTTACGACCATGCATAGTCATTTACGACCACTGCGTAGTCGTTTGCGACCACGCATAGTCGTTTACGACCACTGCATAGTTGTTTGCGACCACACATAGTTGTTTATGACCATTGCAAAGTCGTTTACGACCACGTTGACGTTTACGACCACTCAGCGCCTTCCGAGTTCGACTGCTCTGCGCTCGGAAGTCTTTGACCACTCCATGCCGTCTAAGCCACTTTTGACCACTCAGTAGACCTCGCCATTCCTGACCACTCACTTCTGCTCCCGACTTCGACCGCCCTCTCCGGCTTCTCCTTCGACCACGTACGAATTCTGACCACGTTTAGCCGCCTGATCATGGCCGTACAAGCACTGACCATGATGTTTGACCACTGACCATGTTGTAATCTTGACCCCTCTAACCACACACAAATTACTGTATCTTTCGACCATGTTCAAATTATTGTAGCTTCTGACTGCCACCATAGCTTTTTGACTACACTATAGAGCTTCCAACCGCTCTTCTCTCCGACCACTCTTGCCTTCCGATCACTACAAGGCATCTGACCGCTGCGGATCTTCCGACTGTGTATAGCTTTCGACAACGGTGAAAATTTTATATTTTTCGTTCCCTTATATTCAAACTTCTAGAAGCCCATCCTTGTTCATTCTAACTCCGATTGAGCCCGTTCAAATTCCTAAATTCATTAAAAATTCCAATCTATACATTCTCTACTTTTTTATATTTGGAGTTTATTTGAATTTATTTGGATTCAGTTATTTAGCACGTAATTAGAAATCAGAGTCCCGAAGAATCAATGGATAAAGCGAGACTAAGATTCGGATGAAGATGAAGACTAGAAGCTCAAGACCATCGAATGAGAAAGCTTTGAGTGAGCTCAAGACCGCGGTAAACCGCACAAGGCGAGTCAATACTTTGCTCATGTTGAACCTACATTTTTTGCAAATTTACTTTTGTTTAAATTATCAAATTGCATGCTGTCATTTTATGTGCAAATTTATGTTGATTTCCAGCTCCTAGGTATATACCCATTAATGAACTTGTTAGTATTACACTCATCTGGAACACTTGATTATCTGAGCCTTGTCACCTTAGCAAAATAATAATGGTACGACTTTCAAAAATAGGTCCGTAATTTTACGCCACTGCTTAGTACTGCTTAGATAATCGGGGGCACCAAAATGCCCTAAGCATCACTTTTATTCATGAGAAACTGATTTGGGAAGTCATGGTGGAGATGACTGGTATATTCTGATATGATTATTTTATGCTCCCGAAAACCCCAACTTGCTTAATATCTGGGCGGATGGTACGGGGGCTGGTGTGTGGTGCAGTGGAAGTATGGTGTATGGCTGTAGTAGAACCGTCCAGATACCACTAAGGACTGAATCTTGTCATGACATCCTATGTAAAACAGTACAACCACAAGTCTGCAAAATGCAACTTGGCTAAGTAAATCTATCGAAACCCCCGTACTCATCTCATCGGTAGTGGAAAGGAGGGGAATATTGCAAGGGCAAGGGGAGGCCTAAAGGGACACCGAGAGGAGGGTGGAGTAACCAGCCGTGCTAGCGCTGTGGAGAGTGGAGTCCGAATGCGCTAGTAGCCGTGGTTACATCCTGCGCAACACACGGGACCCACCGCAAGTGGGAGCAGCCCATAGGGTGAGATGACAAAAGGGGCTAAATACTTGGAAAAGTTAATGTGACGGTCTACTCAACCACATGACTAAGGAATCATGTGGGGCAACGAGCGGATTGTCTCTTGTGGGTAAAGTGTACAAACTCTGCAAAAGTCAAAACTATTCGAATAACCATACCCACGGTCAAGGGTGACATGGGAACTTAACTAGATATAGTTCTATTTCAAAAACTTTGTGGGTGGGATTGGAAAAGTGGAGGGTAGTGGAAAACCCTGATTTGTGTTGCCCTGAGTGTCACCCCAGTGAAAATGTAAGCAGTTATAACGCTGAAAGATTAGCATATGGTGAAGAAGCCACGTAACGGTGGATGGAATCTGGATCACTATTATTATTGCATTCTTTCATACATTATGTTTTAGTTCAAACTGCTAAGTCTCAGGGAATTTCTAGGTATCAAATTTCAAAAGCAATTTATGGCAAATAAAATAACTCAAGCCTTTCCTTGATAAGCTATGCATATTATCTAATTGCATCCTGTGTATTGGCTCGCGGAGCACAGTGGTTTGTGCTCACCCTCGCTCACTTAATTAATCCAGAAACAAGAGTCAGATCGCTACACTTCAGCAATACACCTGCCCATGTTGGCGAAGAAGACGAAGAGGTCAAGAAGCTAGGTCGCAAACCCCCAGTTGGCTGCCTATGGGTAGGTCCTACGGGTCCCACCTGTGTGCTTCATTTTGCTGTTGCATTTTATTGATTTCTGCCAACCGGCCCATGAGTAAGTCTACTATTACATTTACGCTTCCGCGTGATACGCATTTTGATGTTCAGTACTGTATCTGTGAGCACTATCTACTGATCCAAGGAATAGTGCAGTGGAATCACAGAGGATTCTAGGTTGAAAAGTCCGGGTCCTACTCCCTAGCTCCTCCTTATGTATTAGAGGCTCACATGAAACCCTAGGCTAGTCAAAAAGTGGATTTTATCCACTACACACACATATATGGGAATCCATTGTCGGGACCCGGAGCGGCAACTCCAGAACCCTCTGTGTTAATCGCACTATCCCAGGAAAAGCTAGTGCACACAGTATCACAAAGACAAATATCATGCGTAATGACAAACTTTATTTAACTAATATGAGCCTGATGGCCAAAGTGCATTGCAAGATGTCCAGCTTCTTTCCAATCGCGCGGAGCCAATCGTCAGCATCCATTGGCTCGGTGCTGCTTGAGAAGGTTGGGGGTCTTATCCTCAGAAACTCTGGCAATTGGTTTTGAGGAGCTTGAGCTGGTGGCTGAGAAGCATGCTGAGTAGGGTTGTTGATAGCTTGAGCTAATAGTTGAATCAACTGGTTTTGATTTGCCATCATTTGAGCCCAGTCAGGTCCAGCTGCTGGTGGAGGCGGAGGAATAGGGGCGGACTGACTTCCTTGAGCGTCGTTGTTGTCATTGGGGTTGCCTTCAATAGCATTCCTTCTTGTGTTCACCATCTTGCTGAAGTTTTAGGTGAGAAGAGAGTTAAGACAAAGGAGGGGAAGGGGTTGTCTTTGCCCAACGCAAAACACTGACTTAGCAAAAACTTTTTAAGCAAACAATAGTTATGGCTGCCGACAAAAGGGAAAAATGACAGCACATAACCTCGTCTACTGTCTAGCTTAACAACTTAACCTAAAAGGGTAAGGGTTGTCTTGGAGTGATCCTTCACAGCTCTTGACGTACGAAGCATGATCCTTTGGTGCAAAGATTGAGGTTGCGGCGGAGTCGATGAAGTTCAACCATTGCCCATCTATAGTTGTTTTGAGCAAGAGAAGATTTAGAAATAAATTTTCAAGTAATGACATAAAGATAAGGGAGAATTGGAAGACGAGAGCAAGCAAAGATTAAGAGATAAGGGTAGCATAGATTGAGAGGTAAGAATAAGAAAACTTTTGAAATTACTTGTTATTAAAAATAAGTCCTTAGAGTTCAACCATTTTATTCTACCTACGGTCACGTCTTAGAGTCATTATTGCTCTGATACCATCTCTGTCGGGACCCGGAGCGGCAACTCCAGAACCCTCTGTGTTAATCGCACTATCCCAGGAAAAGCTAGTGCACACAGTATCACAAAGACAAATATCATGCGTAATGACAAACTTTATTTAACTAATATGAGCCTGATGGCCAAAGTTTACAATAATAGCAAAAGAAGACAGCGGAAGAAATACATAAAGCAGCAGCCCATCCAGCCTTCCCACAAGGCGAATGACTGTAAGACGTGGCCTAGTCGTCACCATCCTCACCGAAGTTGTAGACGTCATCCTCTGGCAACAGATTTTAGCAAGGTGAGCACATAAAGTACTCCCAAGGTAAGCACACGAAGTGCTTACGCAAGTTACACCAGGGAAATATAACAGAGTGTATGCATGCATAAGGGGTTACAAAAGAAGGCATATTATGGTTTATTTGCATAAACAGTATCATTGGAGTAAATATCAATAATAAGTGCAAAAGCTGAATTTGATACAATAGATAGAAACAAGAATTTAACAAAATAATATCGTTAGTGCAGGCTCCGACCAAACACTAACCTAACCACGGGCATCCCACCCGGACCATCTTTTCCAAAACGAACTCGTACAGATTCCATCCATCCGCACGGTTTTCAAAATCTCTCATGGATTCCATCCATCCACAAGGTTTTCGCAAACCATTTTGAAAAGCAAAGTCTAATCCGTGAAAAACTTCACTCAGCTTGCCCATGACCGTGGGCACGGCTATCCAGGATAGGTTATACACTCTGCAGAGGTTGTACAGCTTTACCCACAAGACATGATCATCCCTTTTTGCCACCGGATTAACACACTTCCTTAGGTGTGCGGCCAGGAGATCATGACAAGGCCTTTACAATGATTCGTTGTCAATATAATCACGCCGCCACTAAGGTTTCACCACAACATGAATCCACATGTTGGAGCCCCCTCTTGTGCCGTGTGAGACTTCTCACGGCCTACGCCGCGCTCACATTCAGCCTATAGCGAGATCATGTTGGAACTTCACAAATTATTCGGCCAGGTCTGTCCCATACCAGACTTGTGGTAGTACGAAAGGGCTTTGCAATAGTAGCTCACAGACCGGTCCTTAACTTGACTTAGGCCTAACCACAAACCCCTGTGCCCGACAATCAACCACTGCGGCTCCGACCAACAGGGCATGCCTGCACCCACCACTCTGACCAATTGCCTAAGTCTAAACCAGTTTTATATTTTGTTTGAAAACATTTCATAACACTCCTTGACTCACCAAAGTCAAGAGTACAGTTGAAAAGTTTATCATTTCATGTAAAAAGGTTATCATTTTATGTGAAAGATCATCCCAAACCATAATTATCTTAAGCATGGCTAAGCATTTCTACAAAATTTCTAGTTAGTGCTATTGTACTAACTAGGTTTTATCTAGGGTTGACAAGGTACAATGGCATTCAAGTCAAATTTGGCTGTACAAAGGATTTAGGCATAACTACACTTTTAAACTGAGTTTAAACTAGACTTGAATAAAATTACGCATGCATAATAATTTAAAAACAACATAATTAATTTAAAATATTAGGTTCAACATGATCAAAGGTGTAACTTGCCTTGCTCGAAGACCTGGTGCGAATCGTCGGCGTCGTTCTCTCCGAATTCGTCGAAATCTACGCGCGAAGAACCAAACAAATAAATTCAAATAAAATCCAAATAAAATCCAAAAATTATAAAATATATACTGCAACTTAGATTATGATTTTAGACGAATTTAGAAACTTGAATCACTGGATTCGGAGTTCGGACGACGGAGAACGAGCAATTGGCAGTTTGATCGGTTTGGAAATTCCAGAAAAATGCAAAACGAGGGAATATTCTCTGGAATCTTATTTTGGCTGATTTTTGGGGTATTTTGGAGTGTATGACATGTGGGGCCCGGTTGTCATTGACTAGCAAAAATTTTGGCCAAGCTCAAACCGAAAATTGCATTGCATTGGACTTGAACACACAACCTCATGCATGCATGCACTAACATGCACCCGCTAGCCAAGTGGGCATGTAGTCTTTCTTGACAAAGGAGCAACAACAAAATAAATAAGCAAGGTTGCATATGGTTGAAGAAGGAATCATGGAGGGAGGCCACGGGAGCGCGCACGGGAGGCGGCTCACCGGCGACCGGCGGTCGGCGGCGGGGCGGCGAACGGCGGCGGGGTGTACGGGGTGGCGGCGCTACTCACCGGCGGCGGCGGGGATGGCCGGGGCGGCCAGCGGCGGCGGGAGGCGGTGGTGGCGGCGGTTGGGGATGGGGGTGGCCGGAGGAAGGTGGCCGGGCGGCGGCGGGAGGCGGTGGGAGGTGGCGCACGGCGGCGGGAGGAGAGGGGAGTGAAGGCCGGCCGAAGAAGGGGAGGGGAATGGAGAGAATGGTGGTGGGGAGGCCCTTTTATAGAAAGAGAGAGGAGGTGAAGGGATTTCGGTTTTGAGAGGGTTAATGGATGGAAAACGGCCGGGAGATTGATGAGGGTGATTAGGGCGTCCGTTTCCATGCCTTAATCGGGAGTTATGAGGGAGAAACGGTGGTTTTTATGAGCTCCAATTTGTCATCCATGGTGGAGGAGAGAGAGGGTGGGAGGAGGAAGAAGGAGAGGTTGAAGAAACATATGACATGTGGGGTCCATGTGTAATAGAGAGAGGGAGGAAGCGAAGGGGTACGGGCCGTCGGATTGTTGACACGTGGCAAGTGAGTGTTTCATGGCTCTTGGATTTTATGAAGGGGTAAGTGATCATGTGTGGCTAGGATTAAAACGTGGAGAGAGAGTGATTCAATCTGAGAGCGACACGTGGCGGGCTTGGATGAATTTGATTTTTATTTTCGGAATAAATTTCAGAAATTACTAGAAACTTCACAAACACTTGGAAAAATAGTATTTAATGTCTAAAAATTCCAGAAAAATTATAGAATATTGCTGGAAGCATTTTAGACTTAGTAAAAATATTTTTAATTTCATATTTGCATTTAATAATATTATAAAATAGTTTTTAACCTTTAAAAATTGATTTTAAATTCCAGAAAAGCACAGAAAATCCGAATAAAAGCCAAATGCTTTTAAATACTTAATTTGAAATTATATTTTTACATAAACTCAAAATATTCTTTTATTTAATCATAATTTTATGTTTTTAGTTAAATTACTTTTTATAAAAGCCTTTTTAAAAGCTAAAAACAGACAAATAAAATCTCCAAAATTTAGGCAACCAAAGAACACTTTATTTTATTTAAATTAAATTAAATTAAATTTTTTTTTTCACTAAAAATTTTGAAATAAACAGCTGGGCTGTTACAAACTACCCCCCTTAAAAAGAATCTCGTCCCCGAGATTCGCACGGGTTAGCAAAGAAATAGGTTTGGATCTTACTCTGTGTGGCTTGAGCGGAGATCTGGTTCAAACGTCCCTTTGCAAACTTCTGTGGCCTTTTGTTTGCTGTCTGGAGGTTGTTGGCAGTTGATGTTCCGGATGTACCATTCTTCATTGTCTGCTGTCTCTTGGGGCAGTTGTTGGCATAGTGTCCTGTCTCATGGCAGTTGAAACAGGTAACACCGGCTGCAGGGTTCTGGTCCTTCGGTGGGAAGCCAAATATCAAAGCCTTGTTGTCCTCGGTGTCGGTAAAGGTGTTGGCTGATACTCGCTCTTCTGTTATCGGTGACGGCTGAAATTTGACAGCATGTGGTAAGGTTCTTTTAACCTTGGAAAAGCTTCCGGAGTTCATGTGCTGGGTGGACATTCTTCTTTTCCGATTTTCCATTTCCACAAACTTGCCCTCCTGGCGAATGGCTTTACTGACTAGCTGATGAAAATCTGCATAGTCACTTGATATCAACTGTACAGAAATATTGTCATTCAGGCCCTCCAAAAATCTTTCTTGTTTTGCTTCGTCGGTGGACACGTCCTCTGGTGCGTAGCGTGCCAGCTGGTTGAATTTCTGCAAGTATTCATTCACTGTACGGTTTCCTTGTCGCAGAGCTCTGAATTCCTTCTTCTTCAAAGTGATGGTGCCAGATGGAATGTGTGCTTTGCGGAAACTTTGCACGAACTCATTCCAGGTAATAGCTTGGGGGTTGGCATGAGAGGCTGTTAAGGTATCCCACCACTCGGATGCGGGTCCATTCAGCTGGTGAGTCGCAAACAAGACTCTTTCTCGATCAGTGCATTGCAAGATGTCCAGCTTCTTTCCAATCGCGCGGAGCCAATCGTCAGCATCCATTGGCTCGGTGCTGCTTGAGAAGGTTGGGGGTCTTATCCTCAGAAACTCTGGCAATTGGTTTTGAGGAGCTTGAGCTGGTGGCTGAGAAGCATGCTGAGTAGGGTTGTTGATAGCTTGAGCTAATAGTTGAATCAACTGGTTTTGATTTGCCATCATTTGAGCCCAGTCAGGTCCAGCTGCTGGTGGAGGCGGAGGAATAGGGGCGGACTGACTTCCTTGAGCGTCGTTGTTGTCATTGGGGTTGCCTTCAATAGCATTCCTTCTTGTGTTCACCATCTTGCTGAAGTTTTAGGTGAGAAGAGAGTTAAGACAAAGGAGGGGAAGGGGTTGTCTTTGCCCAACGCAAAACACTGACTTAGCAAAAACTTTTTAAGCAAACAATAGTTATGGCTGCCGACAAAAGGGAAAAATGACAGCACATAACCTCGTCTACTGTCTAGCTTAACAACTTAACCTAAAAGGGTAAGGGTTGTCTTGGAGTGATCCTTCACAGCTCTTGACGTACGAAGCATGATCCTTTGGTGCAAAGATTGAGGTTGCGGCGGAGTCGATGAAGTTCAACCATTGCCCATCTATAGTTGTTTTGAGCAAGAGAAGATTTAGAAATAAATTTTCAAGTAATGACATAAAGATAAGGGAGAATTGGAAGACGAGAGCAAGCAAAGATTAAGAGATAAGGGTAGCATAGATTGAGAGGTAAGAATAAGAAAACTTTTGAAATTACTTGTTATTAAAAATAAGTCCTTAGAGTTCAACCATTTTATTCTACCTACGGTCACGTCTTAGAGTCATTATTGCTCTGATACCATCTCTGTCGGGACCCGGAGCGGCAACTCCAGAACCCTCTGTGTTAATCGCACTATCCCAGGAAAAGCTAGTGCACACAGTATCACAAAGACAAATATCATGCGTAATGACAAACTTTATTTAACTAATATGAGCCTGATGGCCAAAGTTTACAATAATAGCAAAAGAAGACAGCGGAAGAAATACATAAAGCAGCAGCCCATCCAGCCTTCCCACAAGGCGAATGACTGTAAGACGTGGCCTAGTCGTCACCATCCTCACCGAAGTTGTAGACGTCATCCTCTGGCAACAGATTTTAGCAAGGTGAGCACATAAAGTACTCCCAAGGTAAGCACACGAAGTGCTTACGCAAGTTACACCAGGGAAATATAACAGAGTGTATGCATGCATAAGGGGTTACAAAAGAAGGCATATTATGGTTTATTTGCATAAACAGTATCATTGGAGTAAATATCAATAATAAGTGCAAAAGCTGAATTTGATACAATAGATAGAAACAAGAATTTAACAAAATAATATCGTTAGTGCAGGCTCCGACCAAACACTAACCTAACCACGGGCATCCCACCCGGACCATCTTTTCCAAAACGAACTCGTACAGATTCCATCCATCCGCACCGTTTTCAAAATCTCTCATGGATTCCATCCATCCACAAGGTTTTCGCAAACCATTTTGAAAAGCAAAGTCTAATCCGTGAAAAACTTCACTCAGCTTGCCCATGACCGTGGGCACGGCTATCCAGGATAGGTTATACACTCTGCAGAGGTTGTACAGCTTTACCCACAAGACATGATCATCCCTTTTTGCCACCGGATTAACACACTTCCTTAGGTGTGCGGCCAGGAGATCATGACAAGACCTTTACAATGATTCGTTGTCAATATAATCACGCCGCCACTAAGGTTTCACCACAACATGAATCCACATGTTGGAGCCCCCTCTTGTGCCGTGTGAGACTTCTCACGGCCTACGCCGCGCTCACATTCAGCCTATAGCGAGATCATGTTGGAACTTCACAAATTATTCGGCCAGGTCTGTCCCATACCAGACTTGTGGTAGTACGAAAGGGCTTTGCAATAGTAGCTCACAGACCGGTCCTTAACTTGACTTAGGCCTAACCACAAACCCCTGTGCCCGACAATCAACCACTGCGGCTCCGACCAACAGGGCATGCCTGCACCCACCACTCTGACCAATTGCCTAAGTCTAAACCAGTTTTATATTTTGTTTGAAAACATTTCATAACACTCCTTGACTCACCAAAGTCAAGAGTACAGTTGAAAAGTTTATCATTTCATGTAAAAAGGTTATCATTTTATGTGAAAGATCATCCCAAACCATAATTATCTTAAGCATGGCTAAGCATTTCTACAAAATTTCTAGTTAGTGCTATTGTACTAACTAGGTTTTATCTAGGGTTGACAAGGTACAATGGCATTCAAGTCAAATTTGGCTGTACAAAGGATTTAGGCATAACTACACTTTTAAACTGAGTTTAAACTAGACTTGAATAAAATTACGCATGCATAATAATTTAAAAACAACATAATTAATTTAAAATATTAGGTTCAACATGATCAAAGGTGTAACTTGCCTTGCTCGAAGACCTGGTGCGAATCGTCGGCGTCGTTCTCTCCGAATTCGTCGAAATCTACGCGCGAAGAACCAAACAAATAAATTCAAATAAAATCCAAATAAAATCCAAAAATTATAAAATATATACTGCAACTTAGATTATGATTTTAGACGAATTTAGAAACTTGAATCACTGGATTCGGAGTTCGGACGACGGAGAACGAGCAATTGGCAGTTTGATCGGTTTGGAAATTCCAGAAAAATGCAAAACGAGGGAATATTCTCTGGAATCTTATTTTGGCTGATTTTTGGGGTATTTTGGAGTGTATGACATGTGGGGCCCGGTTGTCATTGACTAGCAAAAATTTTGGCCAAGCTCAAACCGAAAATTGCATTGCATTGGACTTGAACACACAACCTCATGCATGCATGCACTAACATGCACCCGCTAGCCAAGTGGGCATGTAGTCTTTCTTGACAAAGGAGCAACAACAAAATAAATAAGCAAGGTTGCATATGGTTGAAGAAGGAATCATGGAGGGAGGCCACGGGAGCGCGCACGGGAGGCGGCTCACCGGCGACCGGCGGTCGGCGGCGGGGCGGCGAACGGCGGCGGGAGGCGGTGGGAGGTGGCGCACGGCGGCGGGAGGAGAGGGGAGTGAAGGCCGGCCGAAGAAGGGGAGGGGAATGGAGAGAATGGTGGTGGGGAGGCCCTTTTATAGAAAGAGAGAGGAGGTGAAGGGATTTCGGTTTTGAGAGGGTTAATGGATGGAAAACGGCCGGGAGATTGATGAGGGTGATTAGGGCGTCCGTTTCCATGCCTTAATCGGGAGTTATGAGGGAGAAACGGTGGTTTTTATGAGCTCCAATTTGTCATCCATGGTGGAGGAGAGAGAGGGTGGGAGGAGGAAGAAGGAGAGGTTGAAGAAACATATGACATGTGGGGTCCATGTGTAATAGAGAGAGGGAGGAAGTGAAGGGGTACGGGCCGTCGGATTGTTGACACGTGGCAAGTGAGTGTTTCATGGCTCTTGGATTTTATGAAGGGGTAAGTGATCATGTGTGGCTAGGATTAAAACGTGGAGAGAGAGTGATTCAATCTGAGAGCGACACGTGGCGGGCTTGGATGAATTTGATTTTTATTTTCGGAATAAATTTCAGAAATTACTAGAAACTTCACAAACACTTGGAAAAATAGTATTTAATGTCTAAAAATTCCAGAAAAATTATAGAATATTCCTGGAAGCATTTTAGACTTAGTAAAAATATTTTTAATTTCATATTTGCATTTAATAATATTATAAAATAGTTTTTAACCTTTAAAAATTGATTTTAAATTCCAGAAAAGCACAGAAAATCCGAATAAAAGCCAAATGCTTTTAAATACTTAATTTGAAATTATATTTTTACATAAACTCAAAATATTCTTTTATTTAATCATAATTTTATGTTTTTAGTTAAATTACTTTTTATAAAAGCCTTTTTAAAAGCTAAAAACAGACAAATAAAATCTCCAAAATTTAGGCAACCAAAGAACACTTTATTTTATTTAAATTAAATTAAATTAAATTTTTTTTTTCACTAAAAATTTTGAAATAAACAGCTGGGCTGTTACATCCATTAACTCATTACACAACCAGGTTTTTCACTAAACACACTTGTGCACACTTTTCAAAGCACCATCTTCAACCTTGGCTTCGAAAGCTCGAATGCACCATGCTTTGCCCTCCATAGAGTATCTTCGATCTAATCTACTTAGGCCACAACCACAATTTCACACACTGCCACTTTTTGTTTTAGGCAATTTTATCAAAATGGCCCTCTACCAACCTTTTCTCATTCCTTTATCTTGAAGAATCACCTATGCTTCATCATCTTCCATATGACCCCAATAACCTACCACCAAGTCTCTCACATGTTCAAATCCATTGAACAATCCTCACATGCAAATGGACCCAAGTCACTTGATGCACCACATACCACACCATTCACCATGACTGCATGTCGGGACCAGATTTCTGAATCCAAACCCTTCGTGTGTTACCACATTAGTCCCAGATCAAAGCTAGTGCATACAATCAAACAGTGATGATTACATAACCAACAACACTTTATTACAATAAAAAAGAGTACATGCCTTATGGCCACTTTATTACAACTGAGGTTACAATACCTCTGAAACATACAAAACATAGCGGAGGCTAATTGAAACTCTGATGATGGCCCATCAATACACCATAGGCAATTAACTGGAGAAACGCATCCTAGTACTCCAGGTATACTTCATCGTAGCCATGTGTGAAGTAGTTTTAGTCTACATTTTGGTCTTCATAATCTTCTAAGATTTGTTTAAGTGTAGCATGTGAGTACATAGAGTACTCAACAAGTCTTGGAAAAAATGCAATTATATGCAGGGCTTAACAAAGAAAGGACAATATGGTTCTTTTGCATAAAGTAGCATTTTATTTCAATTCCCCTTATATATTTTCAAAAGCATCCATTTAATAAAGCAATTGTAATAACAAAAACTAACATAAAGTTTCCAGTGAAGGTTCCAACCACCTACACTAGTAGAGAAGCTCTAACCGCCAAGGTTCAAGACTACGGGTTCCATGCACTCGCATTGGCTCCATACGCCAGGATATACTCCCAAGAGTTCCAACCACTCCTAAGTTGCCAAAACTTTTATTTTGAAACCAAAACCAAAGATCTACCACGTGAAAGTGCACATTGCCTGCCCATGACCCTGTGCATGGCTATTTAAATAGTTTTACACTTCACAGAGGTTATATAGTTTTACCCATAAGAGATAATCAACTTATCATGTTGGCCAATACACACTTCCTTAGGCATGCGACTAAATGATTATCATAAGGCCTTTTATAATGCCCCAGCTCAACTGAGGTTTCACCTCTTGAGAGACCATGTGGTCGTGACCCCATGTGTATGATGAGCAATTGACTTCGGTTTAGGATAGTTGAGTTTGGTTTGTGTGGTTCAGACCATGTCGTTGCGCGGTGCAATCGGTTTCGGTCGGACCATGTCGAACTAGGTCGAACATGCTTAAGTCGTTTATTTTTTGGTTCGATCGGTTTGGGCTCTGAGTATTTCTTCTGCTGCTAATATATGGTTACAATATTTCGAGCGGTGCTATGTGATTTTTTTCTTGTCTGTGATGGCTGTAGGACGTCGAGGTGGAGTCGTGGCGAGGCACGGGATGACCAGACTAGGCGCGGGCGGTGCCGAGGTCAGAACGGTCGAGGTGTGCCGAAGACGGCGAGGACTCGAGGTGGCTGCGAGGCTTGCAAGGCAAGAAAGGAGGAAGCTTCCTAGAAGGTGCGCGAGGGGTGTTTCGGTAAAAACGCAAAGCTGCACTAAAGGAAGTGGGTTTGGATAAAGCATCGAGTAGGTGGTGACCTAATGGGTAAAGCATGTGCAAACCCATTAGTGGGAGGCTATAAAAGGAGAGGGAGAGGTTGTGCTGAAATTGAGAGAGTGGGTGTAAGAGTTAGGGTTTTATTTGGTTATCTCCGTGTACGAATTGAGAAAGAGAGAAAGAGAGGAGGTGTGAGCTGCTCTCTATGCTCTCCAGGCGTATGGGGACTTAGTTTGAGTTCTTGAGAGTAGTGGACAGCATGTAAACACACTTGATTTTCAATCATTCATGTCTCCGTATCGCTTTTAATTCTTGTGTTGAAATGGCAACTCTTATATCTTGTCTCTTCTCTTTGGTTGGCATTTTCTGTTATTTCTTTGATCTAGAGATCAGCTTGTATTTTGTTGTCTCTCTGTGTTAGCCGAAAGCATCATAAGAAACTTCTGTTTTGATCGGCTGTTTTCGGTCCAGCTCTTGGCAGCAAGATCTTTTCGCGGCTAGCAAAGAAAATCGGTTTTACTTCTTGTGCTATTGGTTGTGTTCGGCAAGTGGTATTTCCCCTTTCTTAGTGCTGCATACAAGGTGTATATCTCATTGGATGGTTTTGGCAGGGAGTAGATTGCACAAAGCAATAACTGTGTGTCTCTCGGCAAGGCAAGGAAGGAGCAATTGATTTCCTCTCGTTTGGCTGGCCGCAAGCTCCTTTCTTTGCCTACCTTTGCAGCTCCCAGCAGTTGGGTTTTATTGATTTTTTTTGCTTTCATCTCCTGTGCTGTTCGGCTATGCAGAAATTTCTTCTTGGCTGCAGCTAGAAGCCTCGTTTTGCTTTCTTTTTGCTAGTCCAGCAAGTGCAGTCTCTACTGCTTTAGATCTTTCGGCTCAAGTCCAGTTTTTTTCTGTGTTCTTTTCAGCCTCTAGTAGTACTAAATTGCAGCAGCCTGTGTGTTCTTTTCTGTAACATCCTGGAAATTAAATCAGAATTATGTAAAGCTTTTGAATTAATGTTGCAATGTATTTCCATTTGCATTTGGAGTTAGAATGTTTTCCTAAAATTGGGTAAAAGGATTTAAGAGTTAAAAGGATCCAAAAAGAAACATATGTGTCTGAGTAGTAGAGATTTAAAAATCTAAATTAAGAATCTGAAAAGATGATCCATAAAATATAAGGAGAGAATTTTAATTAAGCATAAAATGTCATCTACAAAGATAAGGGTACGAATAGCAAGGAGCAAGCAATTAGGAAGGTCAACATTTATGAACATATATATGTACATGTATATATATATATATTCATAAATGTACCCAACAAATAAACCAGTAAAGAGGGAATAAAAAGAATGTATATTTACCACCAAATACATCCCTAAGTATATACATCCATGCACAAGTGTTGATAATAGTAATAAAAAAATAGAGAAGGGGGGGTCCAGACCGGGCCAGCGCCCAGCCCAACTCCCGCTCGACCCCTTCTCTCATCGCGCGGCCGCCGTCCACTCCTCCTGCCCGAGCGCTCCCCAGCGCTGTTTTTCTTCTTCCCTCCATCCTCCTCTTCTTTCGCTGCGCGGCCAAGCTAGCTCCACGTCGCCCCTTCCCTCCGCGCCTCCTTTCCTCCGCCTCACCTCGGAAATGCTGGACAACGTCGCCTCTTCCCATTGGTCGGCCGCGTCAAGAACTCTGCCCCGCTCTCTTTTTCTTCCCGCTCTGCCACCATTCTCTTTTTCTTCCCCAGTCTGCCGAGCCATCTTCTCTTGCTCGCGGCTCAACCTCCTGCTTCAGCGCGCGCGTCGCCCTTGCCATCATGCCCCTGCTCTGCACCTCTGCTGCTCCGCCGGTTGCCGACAGGACGGGGCGGGCGAGCCTCCCGGTGCTAGCTCCAACCGCGCAACTACAAAGGCAGCCGAGTTCACCAAACCCTTCCTCGCACCTCCCGTTTACTTTCCCCCCAGAGCAATCGGCTTCCCTTCCCTTCTCCTCGCCGGAATCCCCCCCTCTTCCCCAAGTCCGGCCGCCGAGCCATCTCCCTCACCGCCCCACCATTTCTCGATTCATCACAGTGGGAGCACTCCCTCGACGTCCTGAAGCGTTTCCGACCGCCGGCCGAAGCTGTCGCCGCCGGTACGGCGCCCGCACCGCGCGCCATCGCCGCCCGAGCCCGCCTCACGCCGCCAGCCTTCCCCGGTGCATGTTCCTCCCCGCAAATGCATCGGTGAGCTTCCTCTACATCCCTTAATGCTCCCGCTCAAGCCAAATTGCTAGCTCTCCCACGCCGGCACCGCCGTCCCGAGCACACCCCACCGCCGCCGCCCGAGCAGCCGCCCCCGTCGACCTGCGCTGCCCCGTACCGCGTCGCCTCCTCCACCGGCATCCACCACCCCCCAGGAACCCATTTCGCCGGCCTACTCCGCCCCTTTTTCCTCCCCTCGGCGCAGCCCTGCCGCCGGCCGTGCGCCCTTTTCCCCCGCCTCCTCTGTTCGGCCGGCACACTCTGTAGTGGAGCCCTGCCCGCACAATGCTTCCTTTAATTTGCCACCCCTTCTTCTAACAGCAAAAGGCTTTTGCCCACTTGGTTACCTCGGCCAACACTCAAGCCCCATTGCCCCAGGTCCCAGGTTCGAGTCTGGCCGGCTGCACTGTCTCCACCTCTTTTTGTTTTAGTTTTTGTGGTCTATATTAAGTAAAGAAAGCTCATGGGAAAATCTGAGAATAATTTAGAAAAGTTAATAAAATTTAATTAGGATATGAATAAAATTATAAAATTTTAATATTTATATGAACAACAAATGTAATTTAGATATTTAGATGAGGACTAGTTATCAAATCAAGGCGTTGATAAAATGTGGTTTAGTGTATAGTCCAAAATTAGTAAAAATTCTAATTAAAAATACATCCATAGAAGGTATAAAATTTATTAAGATACACCCGCGCTTAACACATGTCTAGTCAGGGATTAGATATTGACATGTATGTCTAACTAGTATGCCTTTAGCATCCATTTTAGATCTGAATCCTAAACTAAGGTAAAGACTTAGGAAAAGTTAGGGAGTTTATGTACGATTTGAATTCGGATTAGGTGTCATGATAAATAACTAGCTTAACTTTAATATTTACATTGCCAATCTAGTTACATACTAAGGCATTAATTAGGAGAAGCATTCTTTGGATAAATGTATATGTCTAATAAAGCTGGCCCCTAATTAGCATGTAAACATATATGCCCAATATTGGTCAAGCCACTATTAAACAAACCCTATTGGCATATTTTAACATAATGGCCCTAGGTCATCCAGTAGCAAAATAATCTCACGAACATACAGATACTCCAACATAAGCATGTAACCATTAACACCCGTAAGTAGGGTCACCTAAAATGATGCTAACCAAGTTTTCCTTAGATGGCTAAGTTTGAGCTAAATTTTGAAATGAAACTAAGCCTAATAGAAACTAAAGCATGGATAAAATAATAATGGTACTAATAACTAAATCTTAATACTAGATTTAGTAAATAATAATGTGAGCATGAAATAACCATCTATGGCCCATACAGCTGAACTCTAATTCAAGTAGAAATAGGCTTAATGAAAACTAAGGTACATAAAATATCATACCCCAAAATGCTATACCCTAAATTATAAGATTAGCTTGGTAAGCAAAAATTTGCAAACATTACGTATATGTATATATCATGTGCCCTGAACATTAGCACTCAACAAAATACACCAAATCATAGGTTTAACCTAGCTCAAGGAACATCCTTGATAAATACCAAAATGATAAAAAGAGATTATCAATAAAAGATTAAGTTATCGTATTCTACTATCGGCCATGCCTCAAATCACATAAATCACCCATTAACTCATAATGGAACTAAATTGAGCTTATTTGGGTTTATTTGGCTCTTTGAGTATCTGCTTTTATTTGGATTTAGTCGTTAGTCGCGTAATTAGGAGTTGGAAGCCGTGAAGATTCAACGGATCCAGCGAGATCAAGCTCGAAATGAAGATAGAGATCAGAAGATCAAGATAAATCATTGTGTGAGCTCAAGACCGCGGTAAACCGCCCAGGCGAGTCAATACTTTGATCATGTTGATCCTATGTTTTCTGCAAATTACTTTGTTTTAAATTAGCAAATTGCATGCTGTTATTTTATATGCAAGTTCATGTTCAATTTAATATTCTAGTTATATGCCCATTGTTTATCTTGAATAATATTACACCCTCTTTGGAATATTTGAATGTGTAAACCTTGTCGCCCTAGCAAAATTATAATATTAACCTTTTGGAAAATAAGTCTCTAAATATATGCCATGCTTAGTATTGTTTAGATACTCATGGGTGCGAGAGCGCCCGAGCAACATTTTCAATCCTAAGAAAAATTGGTTGGGCAGTCATGGTGGTAATGGCTGGCGTATGTTGGATATGGTTATTTTATATTCCCAAAAACCTCAAATTGCTTATTTATCTGGGCGGATGGTTCGGGGGTATGGTGCAGGGGTGCACGAGAGTGTGGTTTGTGGTAGAACCGCCCAGATACTATTAAGGACTGAATCTTGTCATGACCTCCTGTGTAAAACAGTACAACCACAAGTCTGTAAAGTACAACTTGGCTAAGTAAACTTATCGAAACCCTGGACTCATCTCATTGGTAGTGGATTGATGGGGCTACGCTATGGCAAGGGGGCCTGAAGGGACACCAGGTAGGGTGAAGTTTCCCAGCTGTCCTAACGTTGCGGGGAGGGGAGCCCGGCTGCGTTAGTGGCTGTGGGAAACATCCCGCGCACAGATGGGACCCACCGCAAGTGGGAGAAGCCCATAAAAGTGAGATGAGAAAAGGGACTAGATATTTTGAAAAGTCACTGTGATGGTCTGCTCAACCACACTTCTAAGGAATCGTGTGGGGCAATGGGTTGATTGTCTCTTGTGGTGAAAGTGTACAAACTCTGCAGAGTCAAAACTATTCGAATAGCCGTGCCCACGGTCAAGGGCGGACATGGGAACTTAACCAGATATAGTTCTATTTCAAAATGTTTTGTGGGTGGGAATGGAAAAGTGAAAGGGCGATGGACTGCCCTAGTTTGGAATTGTCCTGGGTGTCGTCCCAGCGGTAAGTTAAGCGGCTATAACGCTGAAGAATTGCTATATGGTGCAGATGCCATGTAACGGTGGATGGAATCTGAATCACTATTAATATTGCATGTTCCTGAACATTACGCTTTTGTTCAAAATGCTAGGTCTTAGGAATTTTTATATAATTGTATTCAAAAGCACTTTTCGCAAAAATAAAATAAACCTAAGCCATTCTTTGGTTAGCCATACATGTTAAATATTGCATTCTGTGTGTTGGCTCGCTGAGCACGGGGTCGGAGTGCTCATGCTCGCTTTTGCGACAAAATTCAGAATCAAGAATCACATCACCACGCCTCAGCAACAAGATTGGACAAGATGGCAGAGAAGATGAAGATGTCAAGGGCTAGGTCGCGAACCTCCAGTTGGCTGCCTGTGGGCATGTCCTGAAGGTCCCACCTGTGTGCTTCGTTCTTCCGCTGCTGCAATTTAATGATTTCGGCCTAATCGGCCCATGAGTAAGTCTACTATTAAATTTTACGCTTCCGCATGATATGTATTTTGATATTCATTACTGTAACTGTGAGCACTATCTACTGATCCAGGGAATAGTGCAGTAATCACAGAGGAATTCGGATGTTAATATCTGGGTCCCTACAGCGATGGTATCAGAGCATATCGACTGCAGGTCGTGACCTAGTTAGCATGGTCGTTAGTCTCATAACTAGAATTATTTCTTCAAAATCTATTTCGAAAAATATAAGTTGTATCACTCATTCTCATCTCTCTTAGATAAATCTCCCTTACCATATGCTGCCCTAGCCGTTTTACTTCTGAAGCTCTCTTACCCAAATTCAAAGTAATGAAAATCCAGTACTATTCTTGTAAACTTTCTATGAAAACACACTTAAGGCCAAGAGTCATGGTGCTTAACCTTGAAGCTTAATATCAAAGATCGTTTTATTTTTGGAGTAAACAATAGGGTGAATATTGGAAGAAAAAAAAATTTGGTGGAACCTAACGAAAAGATTAGATTGACTAGATGGATGAATTAAGTTATTCTGGGAGAAATAAGAAATATGAAAATAATTGCGGGCGTACAACATTGATAAAGAACATAATTCTTGGGAGATATTTACAATGGTGGAATAATGGAATATGATCGATTGCTAGATAAATTGATAGAGTTTTGAAAAATTGGAGAGATAATAATGATTATCATAGTACGGGCTTGATTAATAACATTATTCCTGGAAGATGTTCATAATAATGAATTAATTCGGAGGTTGTCACTGAAGATTTACGTGGTTACTAGATGAGTAATTATGATTTCGAATACAATCTTGGATTATTAGGAAATCCTGATACACATGACACTGGTGGATTTAAAAGTAATAATGTTGGATAATCATTAGAATTCAGAATTGAGGAGTAGATAGACAATAAAGATTCAGGTGGATTATTGGGGAAGCAAACTATGGATGTGGATCAATGACACTAGACTGGATTATTAGGAGGTCACGATACGAAAGTTATCAGTGGATCTAAATAAAGAAAGCTAGATCTTCTTAGGATTGGAAAGCTGATAAAATTGGCAATTGATGAACCTGAGATTGGATTTATAAAGATGTGGTGGAAATTCAGGCACATATAAGGATTTGGTAACCTCGATTCGATTAATAAAATTTTTGCTGGAAAATTTATATATAGGTGAATTTAGATGTAAAGGTATTGGATTTTCATTGGATTGTAGAGTTAATAAGTTGACCAATAGTGGATCCGAGATTTTGATTATACAGTCATGGTGAAAATATGATATTTAATCCACAAATATACGATTGAAAGTCAAAGATTTATGCGAGACTTAGATAACCATGACTAGATTAATGAAATTGAGAAGACACAATAGGAAGTGTACGATTGGTGGATTGAATGAATAAAGATACCCGCCGTTTGGAGTTTCAGACGGCAATGATATTGTGACTAAATGCTGAAGAAAGATAGCCTAAGAGCAAATTGCAAAAATGAAAGTTGAATGATTAAGGCCGTTGGATTCTAAGCCTGGTGTATAAGCTTATGTAGGAGTGAATCAAATCATTGAAGAATATTGGAGAGATTAGTATACCTTTACAAAAAAAAGGGGGTATTGCAAGGTTGCGTATTTTCAAGAATGAGTACTACTAACCTCCCAATACCTTCTTCTTCCTTCTGTGGATTTCAACAGAAAATTTAATTCGCTTTCTCTTACCCTTGCTCCAAAAATTTAAGATTAGGATCGTCGACGATGGTCATGAAGATAGGATGGTCCCGTTCTAAACGGACTATGCAGATCAACCCTACACCTTCTTATGTGTGCTTCCCCATGTAGACGTTGTACTGTCGCAAGGTTTTCATTGGGCCCTGTGCACTGCCTTTTTGCGTTCAGGCGTCTTATTTCGCAGTCACGGGAAAAGCTTGTTTCAAAAAGTTTGCATGGTTATATATCACCCCAGCTTCAGGGGTATACCCTCTTAAAAATTTGAATGGGTTTAGAATATCTTATCTCTACAATTTGCTACTCATCTCATGCTATTTCCTCTCATCTTTTCTGGAAAATCCTATCAGGCCTAATGGATAGCAGCAAGACAACTGCAATAATTAGAAGCCAGAAAGGGAGAATAATAATTGATGCTCGCCAAAACCCCAACCTTCCCTACAAGCTGTCACCAAGTCCCACTCCGCCAAGAGTGCGAAAGGGAGACAATTACAATGAAAATAACAGCAGGGCTGCTCCAGGCAAACATGAAAAATATTTTATTTGCTTTAGTTGTGGGGATGTGGGGCACTATGCCCGTAGGTGCCCCCTAAGGAATCTGGAAACACCAGCAAAGGGTGCCATCGCCACTTGCCTTAAGTTTAGGAAGGGAAGAGCTGCCAATATCAAGAGCCCCGGCCATATGCACCCGCCATCACATAACCTCACCTTGCAAGAAATGTCAAGGAGAAGCCATCACAATGAAGGTAATAGCAACTCCGTACCAAGTACGTCTCAGGGAAAGAAGCGTAAATGTTTCTATTGCCGCGATTCCGGACATTACGCGAAGACTTGCCCCATCAAGAGGAAAGACAAGCAAATAATGGATGCCTTCGCCATTAGCTCCAACTCTGCCAGAGGAAACCCTATCGACTTCAAAGAGGAACAAGTTGCAACTACAAAAGTGCCGCCACCCGACCCGGAAACTTCCTTAAATAACATATGTGCAGAATGTGGTAAAGCAAGACTTGTCAGGCCTGAAGTTGGAAAGGAAGACTAATATCAGGCGTCGCTTATTTTAAGGGGGGTAGCAAGAATAGACAAGAAAGTCGGGGGACTATTATGGTGTATAAGTATTTTTAGAAGTATCGAACTGACGTATGACTATTTTGGAGGTGCAATGATGCTGTATTAGACCTAAGCAGGTCAGACTGAGAAATTTGCAAGACCGTTGCAACGAGCAAACCTGTTGCTAACCAATTTGGCCCACTTGCTTCTTTCTGCTCTACCGGAATCTCGGGGTCGAGATTCATTTAAGGGGGGTAGGTTTGTAACATCCTGGAAATTAAATCAGAATTATGTAAAGCTTTTGAATTAATGTTGCAATGTATTTCCATTTGCATTTGGAGTTAGAATGTTTTCCTAAAATTGGGTAAAAGGATTTAAGAGTTAAAAGGATCCAAAAAGAAACATATGTGTCTGAGTAGTAGAGATTTAAAAATCTAAATTAAGAATCTGAAAAGATGATCCATAAAATATAAGGAGAGAATTTTAATTAAGCATAAAATGTCATCTACAAAGATAAGGGTACGAATAGCAAGGAGCAAGCAATTAGGAAGGTCAACATTTATGAACATATATATGTACATGTATATATATATATTCATAAATGTACCCAACAAATAAACCAGTAAAGAGGGAATAAAAAGAATGTATATTTACCACCAAATACATCCCTAAGTATATACATCCATGCACAAGTGTTGATAATAGTAATAAAAAAATAGAGAAGGGGGGGTCCAGACCGGGCCAGCGCCCAGCCCAACTCCCGCTCGACCCCTTCTCTCATCGCGCGGCCGCCGTCCACTCCTCCTGCCCGAGCGCTCCCCAGCGCTGTTTTTCTTCTTCCCTCCATCCTCCTCTTCTTTCGCTGCGCGGCCAAGCTAGCTCCACGTCGCCCCTTCCCTCCGCGCCTCCTTTCCTCCGCCTCACCTCGGAAATGCTGGACAACGTCGCCTCTTCCCATTGGTCGGCCGCGTCAAGAACTCTGCCCCGCTCTCTTTTTCTTCCCGCTCTGCCACCATTCTCTTTTTCTTCCCCAGTCTGCCGAGCCATCTTCTCTTGCTCGCGGCTCAACCTCCTGCTTCAGCGCGCGCGTCGCCCTTGCCATCATGCCCCTGCTCTGCACCTCTGCTGCTCCGCCGGTTGCCGACAGGACGGGGCGGGCGAGCCTCCCGGTGCTAGCTCCAACCGCGCAACTACAAAGGCAGCCGAGTTCACCAAACCCTTCCTCGCACCTCCCGTTTACTTTTCCCCCAGAGCAATCGGCTTCCCTTCCCTTCTCCTCGCCGGAATCCCCCCCTCTTCCCCAAGTCCGGCCGCCGAGCCATCTCCCTCACCGCCCCACCATTTCTCGATTCATCACAGTGGGAGCACTCCCTCGACGTCCTGAAGCGTTTCCGACCGCCGGCCGAAGCTGTCGCCGCCGGTACGGCGCCCGCACCGCGCGCCATCGCCGCCCGAGCCCGCCTCACGCCGCCAGCCTTCCCCGGTGCATGTTCCTCCCCGCAAATGCATCGGTGAGCTTCCTCTACATCCCTTAATGCTCCCGCTCAAGCCAAATTGCTAGCTCTCCCACGCCGGCACCGCCGTCCCGAGCACACCCCACCGCCGCCGCCCGAGCAGCCGCCCCCGTCGACCTGCGCTGCCCCGTACCGCGTCGCCTCCTCCACCGGCATCCACCACCCCCCAGGAACCCATTTCGCCGGCCTACTCCGCCCCTTTTTCCTCCCCTCGGCGCAGCCCTGCCGCCGGCCGTGCGCCCTTTTCCCCCGCCTCCTCTGTTCGGCCGGCACACTCTGTAGTGGAGCCCTGCCCGCACAATGCTTCCTTTAATTTGCCACCCCTTCTTCTAACAGCAAAAGGCTTTTGCCCACTTGGTTACCTCGGCCAACACTCAAGCCCCATTGCCCCAGGTCCCAGGTTCGAGTCTGGCCGGCTGCACTGTCTCCACCTCTTTTTGTTTTAGTTTTTGTGGTCTATATTAAGTAAAGAAAGCTCATGGGAAAATCTGAGAATAATTTAGAAAAGTTAATAAAATTTAATTAGGATATGAATAAAATTATAAAATTTTAATATTTATATGAACAACAAATGTAATTTAGATATTTAGATGAGGACTAGTTATCAAATCAAGGCGTTGATAAAATGTGGTTTAGTGTATAGTCCAAAATTAGTAAAAATTCTAATTAAAAATACATCCATAGAAGGTATAAAATTTATTAAGATACACCCGCGCTTAACACATGTCTAGTCAGGGATTAGATATTGACATGTATGTCTAACTAGTATGCCTTTAGCATCCATTTTAGATCTGAATCCTAAACTAAGGTAAAGACTTAGGAAAAGTTAGGGAGTTTATGTACGATTTGAATTCGGATTAGGTGTCATGATAAATAACTAGCTTAACTTTAATATTTACATTGCCAATCTAGTTACATACTAAGGCATTAATTAGGAGAAGCATTCTTTGGATAAATGTATATGTCTAATAAAGCTGGCCCCTAATTAGCATGTAAACATATATGCCCAATATTGGTCAAGCCACTATTAAACAAACCCTATTGGCATATTTTAACATAATGGCCCTAGGTCATCCAGTAGCAAAATAATCTCACGAACATACAGATACTCCAACATAAGCATGTAACCATTAACACCCGTAAGTAGGGTCACCTAAAATGATGCTAACCAAGTTTTCCTTAGATGGCTAAGTTTGAGCTAAATTTTGAAATGAAACTAAGCCTAATAGAAACTAAAGCATGGATAAAATAATAATGGTACTAATAACTAAATCTTAATACTAGATTTAGTAAATAATAATGTGAGCATGAAATAACCATCTATGGCCCATACAGCTGAACTCTAATTCAAGTAGAAATAGGCTTAATGAAAACTAAGGTACATAAAATATCATACCCCAAAATGCTATACCCTAAATTATAAGATTAGCTTGGTAAGCAAAAATTTGCAAACATTACGTATATGTATATATCATGTGCCCTGAACATTAGCACTCAACAAAATACACCAAATCATAGGTTTAACCTAGCTCAAGGAACATCCTTGATAAATACCAAAATGATAAAAAGAGATTATCAATAAAAGATTAAGTTATCGTATTCTACTATCGGCCATGCCTCAAATCACATAAATCACCCATTAACTCATAATGGAACTAAATTGAGCTTATTTGGGTTTATTTGGCTCTTTGAGTATCTGCTTTTATTTGGATTTAGTCGTTAGTCGCGTAATTAGGAGTTGGAAGCCGTGAAGATTCAACGGATCCAGCGAGATCAAGCTCGAAATGAAGATAGAGATCAGAAGATCAAGATAAATCATTGTGTGAGCTCAAGACCGCGGTAAACCGCCCAGGCGAGTCAATACTTTGATCATGTTGATCCTATGTTTTCTGCAAATTACTTTGTTTTAAATTAGCAAATTGCATGCTGTTATTTTATATGCAAGTTCATGTTCAATTTAATATTCTAGTTATATGCCCATTGTTTATCTTGAATAATATTACACCCTCTTTGGAATATTTGAATGTGTAAACCTTGTCGCCCTAGCAAAATTATAATATTAACCTTTTGGAAAATAAGTCTCTAAATATATGCCATGCTTAGTATTGTTTAGATACTCATGGGTGCGAGAGCGCCCGAGCAACATTTTCAATCCTAAGAAAAATTGGTTGGGCAGTCATGGTGGTAATGGCTGGCGTATGTTGGATATGGTTATTTTATATTCCCAAAAACCTCAAATTGCTTATTTATCTGGGCGGATGGTTCGGGGGTATGGTGCAGGGGTGCACGAGAGTGTGGTTTGTGGTAGAACCGCCCAGATACTATTAAGGACTGAATCTTGTCATGACCTCCTGTGTAAAACAGTACAACCACAAGTCTGTAAAGTACAACTTGGCTAAGTAAACTTATCGAAACCCTGGACTCATCTCATTGGTAGTGGATTGATGGGGCTACGCTATGGCAAGGGGGCCTGAAGGGACACCAGGTAGGGTGAAGTTTCCCAGCTGTCCTAACGTTGCGGGGAGGGGAGCCCGGCTGCGTTAGTGGCTGTGGGAAACATCCCGCGCACAGATGGGACCCACCGCAAGTGGGAGAAGCCCATAAAAGTGAGATGAGAAAAGAGACTAGATATTTTGAAAAGTCACTGTGATGGTCTGCTCAACCACACTTCTAAGGAATCGTGTGGGGCAATGGGTTGATTGTCTCTTGTGGTGAAAGTGTACAAACTCTGCAGAGTCAAAACTATTCGAATAGCCGTGCCCACGGTCAAGGGCGGACATGGGAACTTAACCAGATATAGTTCTATTTCAAAATGTTTTGTGGGTGGGAATGGAAAAGTGAAAGGGCGATGGACTGCCCTAGTTTGGAATTGTCCTGGGTGTCGTCCCAGCGGTAAGTTAAGCGGCTATAACGCTGAAGAATTGCTATATGGTGCAGATGCCATGTAACGGTGGATGGAATCTGAATCACTATTAATATTGCATGTTCCTGAACATTACGCTTTTGTTCAAAATGCTAGGTCTTAGGAATTTTTATATAATTGTATTCAAAAGCACTTTTCGCAAAAATAAAATAAACCTAAGCCATTCTTTGGTTAGCCATACATGTTAAATATTGCATTCTGTGTGTTGGCTCGCTGAGCACGGGGTCGGAGTGCTCATGCTCGCTTTTGCGACAAAATTCAGAATCAAGAATCACATCACCACGCCTCAGCAACAAGATTGGACAAGATGGCAGAGAAGATGAAGATGTCAAGGGCTAGGTCGCGAACCTCCAGTTGGCTGCCTGTGGGCATGTCCTGAAGGTCCCACCTGTGTGCTTCGTTCTTCCGCTGCTGCAATTTAATGATTTCGGCCTAATCGGCCCATGAGTAAGTCTACTATTAAATTTTACGCTTCCGCATGATATGTATTTTGATATTCATTACTGTAACTGTGAGCACTATCTACTGATCCAGGGAATAGTGCAGTAATCACAGAGGAATTCGGATGTTAATATCTGGGTCCCTACAGCGATGGTATCAGAGCATATCGACTGCAGGTCGTGACCTAGTTAGCATGGTCGTTAGTCTCATAACTAGAATTATTTCTTCAAAATCTATTTCGAAAAATATAAGTTGTATCACTCATTCTCATCTCTCTTAGATAAATCTCCCTTACCATATGCTGCCCTAGCCGTTTTACTTCTGAAGCTCTCTTACCCAAATTCAAAGTAATGAAAATCCAGTACTATTCTTGTAAACTTTCTATGAAAACACACTTAAGGCCAAGAGTCATGGTGCTTAACCTTGAAGCTTAATATCAAAGATCGTTTTATTTTTGGAGTAAACAATAGGGTGAATATTGGAAGAAAAAAAAATTTGGTGGAACCTAACGAAAAGATTAGATTGACTAGATGGATGAATTAAGTTATTCTGGGAGAAATAAGAAATATGAAAATAATTGCGGGCGTACAACATTGATAAAGAACATAATTCTTGGGAGATATTTACAATGGTGGAATAATGGAATATGA
This sequence comes from Dendrocalamus latiflorus, assembly GCA_017311315.1. NCBI lineage: Eukaryota > Viridiplantae > Streptophyta > Magnoliopsida > Poales > Poaceae > Dendrocalamus > Dendrocalamus latiflorus. Next base: position 18,183,260 of record CM029676.1, read on the forward strand.
TCGATTGCTAGATAAATTGATAGAGTTTTGAAAAATTGGAGAGATAATAATGATTATCATAGTACGGGCTTGATTAATAACATTATTCCTGGAAGATGTTCATAATAATGAATTAATTCGGAGGTTGTCACTGAAGATTTACGTGGTTACTAGATGAGTAATTATGATTTCGAATACAATCTTGGATTATTAGGAAATCCTGATACACATGACACTGGTGGATTTAAAAGTAATAATGTTGGATAATCATTAGAATTCAGAATTGAGGAGTAGATAGACAATAAAGATTCAGGTGGATTATTGGGGAAGCAAACTATGGATGTGGATCAATGACACTAGACTGGATTATTAGGAGGTCACGATACGAAAGTTATCAGTGGATCTAAATAAAGAAAGCTAGATCTTCTTAGGATTGGAAAGCTGATAAAATTGGCAATTGATGAACCTGAGATTGGATTTATAAAGATGTGGTGGAAATTCAGGCACATATAAGGATTTGGTAACCTCGATTCGATTAATAAAATTTTTGCTGGAAAATTTATATATAGGTGAATTTAGATGTAAAGGTATTGGATTTTCATTGGATTGTAGAGTTAATAAGTTGACCAATAGTGGATCCGAGATTTTGATTATACAGTCATGGTGAAAATATGATATTTAATCCACAAATATACGATTGAAAGTCAAAGATTTATGCGAGACTTAGATAACCATGACTAGATTAATGAAATTGAGAAGACACAATAGGAAGTGTACGATTGGTGGATTGAATGAATAAAGATACCCGCCGTTTGGAGTTTCAGACGGCAATGATATTGTGACTAAATGCTGAAGAAAGATAGCCTAAGAGCAAATTGCAAAAATGAAAGTTGAATGATTAAGGCCGTTGGATTCTAAGCCTGGTGTATAAGCTTATGTAGGAGTGAATCAAATCATTGAAGAATATTGGAGAGATTAGTATACCTTTACAAAAAAAAAAGGGGGTATTGCAAGGTTGCGTATTTTCAAGAATGAGTACTACTAACCTCCCAATACCTTCTTCTTCCTTCTGTGGATTTCAACAGAAAATTTAATTCGCTTTCTCTTACCCTTGCTCCAAAAATTTAAGATTAGGATCGTCGACGATGGTCATGAAGATAGGATGGTCCCGTTCTAAACGGACTATGCAGATCAACCCTACACCTTCTTATGTGTGCTTCCCCATGTAGACGTTGTACTGTCGCAAGGTTTTCATTGGGCCCTGTGCACTGCCTTTTTGCGTTCAGGCGTCTTATTTCGCAGTCACGGGAAAAGCTTGTTTCAAAAAGTTTGCATGGTTATATATCACCCCAGCTTCAGGGGTATACCCTCTTAAAAATTTGAATGGGTTTAGAATATCTTATCTCTACAATTTGCTACTCATCTCATGCTATTTCCTCTCATCTTTTCTGGAAAATCCTATCAGGCCTAATGGATAGCAGCAAGACAACTGCAATAATTAGAAGCCAGAAAGGGAGAATAATAATTGATGCTCGCCAAAACCCCAACCTTCCCTACAAGCTGTCACCAAGTCCCACTCCGCCAAGAGTGCGAAAGGGAGACAATTACAATGAAAATAACAGCAGGGCTGCTCCAGGCAAACATGAAAAATATTTTATTTGCTTTAGTTGTGGGGATGTGGGGCACTATGCCCGTAGGTGCCCCCTAAGGAATCTGGAAACACCAGCAAAGGGTGCCATCGCCACTTGCCTTAAGTTTAGGAAGGGAAGAGCTGCCAATATCAAGAGCCCCGGCCATATGCACCCGCCATCACATAACCTCACCTTGCAAGAAATGTCAAGGAGAAGCCATCACAATGAAGGTAATAGCAACTCCGTACCAAGTACGTCTCAGGGAAAGAAGCGTAAATGTTTCTATTGCCGCGATTCCGGACATTACGCGAAGACTTGCCCCATCAAGAGGAAAGACAAGCAAATAATGGATGCCTTCGCCATTAGCTCCAACTCTGCCAGAGGAAACCCTATCGACTTCAAAGAGGAACAAGTTGCAACTACAAAAGTGCCGCCACCCGACCCGGAAACTTCCTTAAATAACATATGTGCAGAATGTGGTAAAGCAAGACTTGTCAGGCCTGAAGTTGGAAAGGAAGACTAATATCAGGCGTCGCTTATTTTAAGGGGGGTAGCAAGAATAGACAAGAAAGTCGGGGGACTATTATGGTGTATAAGTATTTTTAGAAGTATCGAACTGACGTATGACTATTTTGGAGGTGCAATGATGCTGTATTAGACCTAAGCAGGTCAGACTGAGAAATTTGCAAGACCGTTGCAACGAGCAAACCTGTTGCTAACCAATTTGGCCCACTTGCTTCTTTCTGCTCTACCGGAATCTCGGGGTCGAGATTCATTTAAGGGGGGTAGGTTTGTAACATCCTGGAAATTAAATCAGAATTATGTAAAGCTTTTGAATTAATGTTGCAATGTATTTCCATTTGCATTTGGAGTTAGAATGTTTTCCTAAAATTGGGTAAAAGGATTTAAGAGTTAAAAGGATCCAAAAAGAAACATATGTGTCTGAGTAGTAGAGATTTAAAAATCTAAATTAAGAATCTGAAAAGATGATCCATAAAATATAAGGAGAGAATTTTAATTAAGCATAAAATGTCATCTACAAAGATAAGGGTACGAATAGCAAGGAGCAAGCAATTAGGAAGGTCAACATTTATGAACATATATATGTACATGTATATATATATATTCATAAATGTACCCAACAAATAAACCAGTAAAGAGGGAATAAAAAGAATGTATATTTACCACCAAATACATCCCTAAGTATATACATCCATGCACAAGTGTTGATAATAGTAATAAAAAAATAGAGAAGGGGGGGTCCAGACCGGGCCAGCGCCCAGCCCAACTCCCGCTCGACCCCTTCTCTCATCGCGCGGCCGCCGTCCACTCCTCCTGCCCGAGCGCTCCCCAGCGCTGTTTTTCTTCTTCCCTCCATCCTCCTCTTCTTTCGCTGCGCGGCCAAGCTAGCTCCACGTCGCCCCTTCCCTCCGCGCCTCCTTTCCTCCGCCTCACCTCGGAAATGCTGGACAACGTCGCCTCTTCCCATTGGTCGGCCGCGTCAAGAACTCTGCCCCGCTCTCTTTTTCTTCCCGCTCTGCCACCATTCTCTTTTTCTTCCCCAGTCTGCCGAGCCATCTTCTCTTGCTCGCGGCTCAACCTCCTGCTTCAGCGCGCGCGTCGCCCTTGCCATCATGCCCCTGCTCTGCACCTCTGCTGCTCCGCCGGTTGCCGACAGGACGGGGCGGGCGAGCCTCCCGGTGCTAGCTCCAACCGCGCAACTACAAAGGCAGCCGAGTTCACCAAACCCTTCCTCGCACCTCCCGTTTACTTTTCCCCCAGAGCAATCGGCTTCCCTTCCCTTCTCCTCGCCGGAATCCCCCCCTCTTCCCCAAGTCCGGCCGCCGAGCCATCTCCCTCACCGCCCCACCATTTCTCGATTCATCACAGTGGGAGCACTCCCTCGACGTCCTGAAGCGTTTCCGACCGCCGGCCGAAGCTGTCGCCGCCGGTACGGCGCCCGCACCGCGCGCCATCGCCGCCCGAGCCCGCCTCACGCCGCCAGCCTTCCCCGGTGCATGTTCCTCCCCGCAAATGCATCGGTGAGCTTCCTCTACATCCCTTAATGCTCCCGCTCAAGCCAAATTGCTAGCTCTCCCACGCCGGCACCGCCGTCCCGAGCACACCCCACCGCCGCCGCCCGAGCAGCCGCCCCCGTCGACCTGCGCTGCCCCGTACCGCGTCGCCTCCTCCACCGGCATCCACCACCCCCCAGGAACCCATTTCGCCGGCCTACTCCGCCCCTTTTTCCTCCCCTCGGCGCAGCCCTGCCGCCGGCCGTGCGCCCTTTTCCCCCGCCTCCTCTGTTCGGCCGGCACACTCTGTAGTGGAGCCCTGCCCGCACAATGCTTCCTTTAATTTGCCACCCCTTCTTCTAACAGCAAAAGGCTTTTGCCCACTTGGTTACCTCGGCCAACACTCAAGCCCCATTGCCCCAGGTCCCAGGTTCGAGTCTGGCCGGCTGCACTGTCTCCACCTCTTTTTGTTTTAGTTTTTGTGGTCTATATTAAGTAAAGAAAGCTCATGGGAAAATCTGAGAATAATTTAGAAAAGTTAATAAAATTTAATTAGGATATGAATAAAATTATAAAATTTTAATATTTATATGAACAACAAATGTAATTTAGATATTTAGATGAGGACTAGTTATCAAATCAAGGCGTTGATAAAATGTGGTTTAGTGTATAGTCCAAAATTAGTAAAAATTCTAATTAAAAATACATCCATAGAAGGTATAAAATTTATTAAGATACACCCGCGCTTAACACATGTCTAGTCAGGGATTAGATATTGACATGTATGTCTAACTAGTATGCCTTTAGCATCCATTTTAGATCTGAATCCTAAACTAAGGTAAAGACTTAGGAAAAGTTAGGGAGTTTATGTACGATTTGAATTCGGATTAGGTGTCATGATAAATAACTAGCTTAACTTTAATATTTACATTGCCAATCTAGTTACATACTAAGGCATTAATTAGGAGAAGCATTCTTTGGATAAATGTATATGTCTAATAAAGCTGGCCCCTAATTAGCATGTAAACATATATGCCCAATATTGGTCAAGCCACTATTAAACAAACCCTATTGGCATATTTTAACATAATGGCCCTAGGTCATCCAGTAGCAAAATAATCTCACGAACATACAGATACTCCAACATAAGCATGTAACCATTAACACCCGTAAGTAGGGTCACCTAAAATGATGCTAACCAAGTTTTCCTTAGATGGCTAAGTTTGAGCTAAATTTTGAAATGAAACTAAGCCTAATAGAAACTAAAGCATGGATAAAATAATAATGGTACTAATAACTAAATCTTAATACTAGATTTAGTAAATAATAATGTGAGCATGAAATAACCATCTATGGCCCATACAGCTGAACTCTAATTCAAGTAGAAATAGGCTTAATGAAAACTAAGGTACATAAAATATCATACCCCAAAATGCTATACCCTAAATTATAAGATTAGCTTGGTAAGCAAAAATTTGCAAACATTACGTATATGTATATATCATGTGCCCTGAACATTAGCACTCAACAAAATACACCAAATCATAGGTTTAACCTAGCTCAAGGAACATCCTTGATAAATACCAAAATGATAAAAAGAGATTATCAATAAAAGATTAAGTTATCGTATTCTACTATCGGCCATGCCTCAAATCACATAAATCACCCATTAACTCATAATGGAACTAAATTGAGCTTATTTGGGTTTATTTGGCTCTTTGAGTATCTGCTTTTATTTGGATTTAGTCGTTAGTCGCGTAATTAGGAGTTGGAAGCCGTGAAGATTCAACGGATCCAGCGAGATCAAGCTCGAAATGAAGATAGAGATCAGAAGATCAAGATAAAGCATTGTGTGAGCTCAAGACCGCGGTAAACCGCCCAGGCGAGTCAATACTTTGATCATGTTGATCCTATGTTTTCTGCAAATTACTTTGTTTTAAATTAGCAAATTGCATGCTGTTATTTTATATGCAAGTTCATGTTCAATTTAATATTCTAGTTATATGCCCATTGTTTATCTTGAATAATATTACACCCTCTTTGGAATATTTGAATGTGTAAACCTTGTCGCCCTAGCAAAATTATAATATTAACCTTTTGGAAAATAAGTCTCTAAATATATGCCATGCTTAGTATTGTTTAGATACTCATGGGTGCGAGAGCGCCCGAGCAACATTTTCAATCCTAAGAAAAATTGGTTGGGCAGTCATGGTGGTAATGGCTGGCGTATGTTGGATATGGTTATTTTATATTCCCAAAAACCTCAAATTGCTTATTTATCTGGGCGGATGGTTCGGGGGTATGGTGCAGGGGTGCACGAGAGTGTGGTTTGTGGTAGAACCGCCCAGATACTATTAAGGACTGAATCTTGTCATGACCTCCTGTGTAAAACAGTACAACCACAAGTCTGTAAAGTACAACTTGGCTAAGTAAACTTATCGAAACCCTGGACTCATCTCATTGGTAGTGGATTGATGGGGCTACGCTATGGCAAGGGGGCCTGAAGGGACACCAGGTAGGGTGAAGTTTCCCAGCTGTCCTAACGTTGCGGGGAGGGGAGCCCGGCTGCGTTAGTGGCTGTGGGAAACATCCCGCGCACAGATGGGACCCACCGCAAGTGGGAGAAGCCCATAAAAGTGAGATGAGAAAAGAGACTAGATATTTTGAAAAGTCACTGTGATGGTCTGCTCAACCACACTTCTAAGGAATCGTGTGGGGCAATGGGTTGATTGTCTCTTGTGGTGAAAGTGTACAAACTCTGCAGAGTCAAAACTATTCGAATAGCCGTGCCCACGGTCAAGGGCGGACATGGGAACTTAACCAGATATAGTTCTATTTCAAAATGTTTTGTGGGTGGGAATGGAAAAGTGAAAGGGCGATGGACTGCCCTAGTTTGGAATTGTCCTGGGTGTCGTCCCAGCGGTAAGTTAAGCGGCTATAACGCTGAAGAATTGCTATATGGTGCAGATGCCATGTAACGGTGGATGGAATCTGAATCACTATTAATATTGCATGTTCCTGAACATTACGCTTTTGTTCAAAATGCTAGGTCTTAGGAATTTTTATATAATTGTATTCAAAAGCACTTTTCGCAAAAATAAAATAAACCTAAGCCATTCTTTGGTTAGCCATACATGTTAAATATTGCATTCTGTGTGTTGGCTCGCTGAGCACGGGGTCGGAGTGCTCATGCTCGCTTTTGCGACAAAATTCAGAATCAAGAATCACATCACCACGCCTCAGCAACAAGATTGGACAAGATGGCAGAGAAGATGAAGATGTCAAGGGCTAGGTCGCGAACCTCCAGTTGGCTGCCTGTGGGCATGTCCTGAAGGTCCCACCTGTGTGCTTCGTTCTTCCGCTGCTGCAATTTAATGATTTCGGCCTAATCGGCCCATGAGTAAGTCTACTATTAAATTTTACGCTTCCGCATGATATGTATTTTGATATTCATTACTGTAACTGTGAGCACTATCTACTGATCCAGGGAATAGTGCAGTAATCACAGAGGAATTCGGATCTTAATATCTGGGTCCCTACATTTTCAGCCTTTAGTAGTGTTGTTTTTACAGCAGCAAGTAGCTATTTTCAGCAGCCCTCTTTTCAGTTTTTGTCTCAGTTTTCAGCAGCTAGTTTGTGCAGTTTGCTTGTAGTTTTTTTGTGGGCTTTCATTTGCTTTCTTTTAGTGCTTTTGGCCAGCAAAAATGTGGGGCTGCAAACTGTATTTCCTTTAGACTAATCTTTGCTAGCAGCTCTCTTATGTCTTCCTGCCGTGACAGCATTTCGCTTCTGTTTCCCTGCCTTGGCGGGCATTTTACTGCTGTTTCTGCCGTGTGAATACTTAGGGGTCGATTTTTGAAAGACAACATTCATCCCCCCTCTGTCACCGTTTTTGATCCAACAATTGGTATCAGAGTCGGTTAGCTCTAATTAATAGATCTTAACCGGTCTCTAGAGCCATGGCGACGGACAAGTACTCGACCAAGCCCCCGATTTTCGATGGGATTGATTATCCCTTCTGGAAGAGCCGAATGGAGACATAAATTTAGGCTCAGTGGTACGCCATCTGGCGGATGGTCAAAGTGCGATGTGTTGTTCCTACCGATGAGAACATCAATGCCGGGAACATGGATGATGTTGAGGCGAACACTAAGGCAAGGAACATCATAATCCAGGGGTTGAGCCGAAGCAAGTTTGATTGCATCTCTCATTTGACGTCGGCTTTCGACATCTGGGTGACCCTCGATGCGTACCATGAGGGCACCACTCAGATCAAGACAGTCCGACAGGACCAGTTCAAGCGAGATTATAACAAGTTTGAAATGCTCGCTGGCGAGTACCTCGATAAGTGTTTTGCGCGTTTTCACAAGATCTTGAGCAACCTCCGAGCGGTCGGTCTCTCATACCCCGACTCGGACAACGCTCGTCAGATGCTCGCGGCACTTGATTTGCGTGTTTGGGAGATGAAGGTGACTACCATCAAGGACACCACGGACCTCTCGACTTTCACTCTTGACGCGTTGTACTCACGCCTCAAGACTCACGAGATTGACATAGTCTCTCGTAAGTCAAAGTCACAGTTGATGACTTTAGTCACCGATCCCACGTTGGCTTCTGGTCTTTCTTCTTCCGATTCGCTTTGTGGTTTCTCTCTAGCTGCTCTCTGTGACGTAACTGATGATTAGTTAGAGCAGCTTGAGGATGAACAGCTGGCCCTCCTAGCCTGGAAGTTTTCTCATGCTTACAAGAGGAGGAGGGACAGAAAGAGAGGCGGACCCGTGATTTGCTTCGAGTGTGGTGGCCCCAACCACATTCGGGCAAACTGCCCCAAGCTGGAGAAGGGCAAGAACGACTACGGCGGTTCGAGCAAGAACGACTACACCGACAAGAACTGCAACAAGAAGCCTCCAGTCCATGCCCAAAGAAAGAAGAAGCTCCGCAACCTTGGCAAAGCCAAGAAGCTCTTCCACCGCGTCCTCATCGCCTTCGACGACCTCGACCTCAGCGAGGTGGAGGGATGGAGCGACGACGACGGTACGGGTGATCAAGAACCCAAGGGCGACGATGACTTCTCCAGCATGTGCTTCATGGCCCTTGAGGGCGAACTGAGCGACAACGAGCTGTACTCTGACTCCGACGAGGTATTTCCTTCCTACGACCAGCTCAATCATGCTTTTCTTAAGCTAGGTGGATTTCATGCTAGAGCTAGGGCTAGGTGTACTAAGTTAGAGAAGGAAGTAGATAGACTATCATGGGAGCTTACTTCACTTACATCTGCTCCCTCCCGTGATGAGTGTGATACATGCTGTGCTCTGTTGGCTGACATGGAGAAATTAAGGACCTCACATGATAGTTTGTCCTCCGAGCTTGACATTGTTAAGGTGGAGAATCTTAGTCTCTTAGCTGAGCTTGAGATGAGTAGGGTAGCTCCTTCGTCATCTACTACTGTTGAGACCATTGCTTGCACCTCATGTGAGGATAAGGACAATGCTTATAGAGGTCTTTATACCATGCTTCTAGAACTGCCCGAGTCATGTCAAAATTGCAATAACTTGAAGATGAACCTAAAACGGGCAGATCACAAAATTGCTGAGTTGCGTGCTTCTTTACTCGAGCCTGTTGTGTCTTGCACCAATTGTCCAAAATTAACCCTTGAACTTGAATCTGTTTCCAAGCAATTCCAAGAAGTGGTTAATCATAACAACAAGTTGGCTCAGTTTGCAACTAAGGACCCTGTTAGCTCACCATGCATGAGTTGTGAAAAACTAAAACTTGAACTCATTGCTTTGAATGAAAAATATGTGAAGCTAACTAAGGATTCACTAGAGAAGCCATCAGCTCATTGTGATGTGATTGTTGAGGTAGGGAAGGAGCACAAGGGTAAGGTGGAGACGCCTAGCGACGTGAACCAACTAGTTAGTAGTAGTACTATCCCTTCAGAGTCGGCTGTGCGTGCACAAGCCATTCTTTCCTCTATTGTTGGTTCTTCTTGTACTCCCTTACCTTCTGTTGTCTCTTCTTCCCCTGCTCTTCTTGCACCTCTCTCTTTCGGGAGTGTCAGTACCTTATGAACACTCTCGAGGGGTTTGTAGGCGGCAAGAAGAAGCTGAATCTTATTCTAGACCAGTCCAAGATTTGTAAGTTCAATCAAGGTCTAGGATATGATTTTTATGAGGACATTAGGAAGCATCCACCTGCTATTCTCAGACCCATAGTAGGAGGTGTGATCGAGGTTGAGCCCAGATCTGATGAAGTTAAATTCAAGTCTACGGGCTTTGTACAAGGGATTTCTGACAGCAGGGTGAGTCTGATGAGGCGATGGGGTCCCGATCTTCCGATAGGATGATAACTTCGATTTGGAGGAGAACGACTTTGACGATGCAGGCTTCTAACCGGCCACGACCAGAACACCAAGCAATCGCTAAACCACACTCCGAGTCGTTATCAACCGTGCCAAGAACGCGGTTGACCTGACCACGACGGTCTATTCCTGCATGCAATCGAAGAACACGCAAGAACAAGATAACAAGCAATCTGAAATTGCAAATATTTATATTGAGTTCACAAAGGTGGGATTCCGCTGAGGTTCTTTACGGTTGGTCTAGTCGACACAAGCGAAGAACAAGAGTTTTCACAATGGAAAAACTCAGCAAACGAAATCCAAGAAAACTAGAAGGGTGCAGCCTCCTTAAATAGGGAAGGAAAAGCCGCACAAAACTAAAACAGATGAGGTGGTACTATTTATGGTACTGTTCATGTGAACAGTAACCATGAACAGTATGGGCCTAGGGGCGCCTCTCCTTTGGGCCCAAGCATTACAAGGCCCGAGTTGGCCCAAACAGGTGACACAGCACATTTTTTGAGTGATTGTGACGTACACAGGAGGAATTTGGAGGTGAGGGTAGATCCATTGGAAAGAGGACGAGAAAAGCTTTCCATCGAGTACTCATGGACCTCAAACGGACTCCGTATGTGAAAGTTATGCACGTTTGAAGTTGGGCCTGTCAGGCTGAATCCGAATTGATCTGGAGGCCGAATTGGCTTCCAAAACCTGTCCAACTTGAACCCTTGCTTCAATTGGTTCCAAAGTGATGTGTTGCTACAAAAATATATATTTTCATCATTAGGTAGCATCATATTCTTATTTAAAGTATGTTGAAGTTGAGGAAACGAATTCACCTTTAGTTCAATCTTGGTATTGACCGCTATGGTCGTATGTGTTGGTGGCGTGGTCATATCAGAGTCCACCTGTAGCTTCGGTCTCTCAGAAGGCGAAGCCATCTCATGCTACTTCTGCCTCACAGAAGGCGAAGTATCATTGCACTTCCTGTCGGAAGGATGGACACTTGGTCGATCGATGCTTCAGGCGCGCCAGGATCGCACAGAGAGACCGTGTTGTAGCTCTTAGGCGTATTCAGGGTTAGCCCCAGACCTTGAGTGCACCTAAGACCAACACGAGGTCTAGGTTTGCTTCAGATGCTTCTGATGGTTTTGGGCAGCATCGAGGACTTGGTTTTTTCGAGTTTTCTGGTTTTCGTCCTCATGCTGCCTTTGGTCGTGACTACCGCCGTCCTGAGGGTAGATCTCATTTTCCCCGTCAAGATAACTACCCGCGGCGTGATCAGCATGTTGCTGGTGTCTTGACTCGCTCCTCTATAACAGTCAAGCCCAACAACAGCTTCGGGTCTGCACACAGACCTTCTGGCTTGTTGAGTGACAGAGAGCGTAGGGTAGATAGAGGTCAGTCGTGCTTGACTACTTCATCTGCTCGACGTGTTACTCAGTATTGGGTGCCAAAATCACTCTTGGTTTACCCAGTACTGAGACTTTACTCTCTATTTGATTCAGGTTCGCCGGGCAGGGAAGGAAAATGTTTGGCTCGTAGACTCCGGGTGTTCACGACACATGACCAGAGACTCCCATTGGTTTTCTTCCCTTGTCCGTGCTCCAGGTGATTAGACGATCACCTTCGAAGATGCTTCATCTGGGCGCGTCATCGCCAAAGGTACAGTGCGCGTTAATGATTCTTTCATTCTGAAGGATGTTGCTTTGGTTAGTAAGCTGCAGTATAATTTGCTTTCCGTTTCTCAGCTTACCGATGATGGTTTCGAGGTGAGCTTTAAGAAAAACGCTTGCAAAATTCTTGATTCTTCGGGTAGTCTGGTTTGCGGGATTTTTCATTTTGGGAGGATCTTTCGTGCCGATTTTTCTGAGTCTTCTGGTGATCCTCTCAGGTGTTTAGTTGCTTTTGAGTCCCGCGACCTTTCTTTCTGGCATAGGAGACTTGGTCATATTGGATTTGACCATTTGACCCGAGTTAGCGGCCACGATCTCATTCGTGGTTTGCCGAAACTCAAGATGGTCAAAGATCTAGTTTGTGCTCCTTGCCGGCACGGCAAGATGGTTGCCGCTTCCCATCCTCCGGTCATAGTCACTATGACCGACGCACTAGGACAGCTGCTCCATATGGATACAATTGGACCAGCTCGAGTGCAGTCAGCAGGAGAGAAGTGGTATGTCCTTGTCGTGGTCGATGACTTCTCGAGGTATTCTTGGGTGTTTTTCTTAGCCTCGAAGGATGAGACGTTTACATATTTTTGAGGTCTTTTCAGTAGGCTTTCTGTTGAGCTCCCAGGTGCCTTACAAGCGATCCGTAGTGACAATGGCACGGAGTTCAAGAATTCCTACTTTGAGAGGTTCTGCGATGAGACAGGTGTAGAGCATCAGTTCTCCTCTCCGCACGTCCCATAACAAAATGGCGTCGTGGAGAGAAAGAACCGTACCTTGGTCGAGATAGCTAGGACGATGCTCGATGAGTACTCTGCACCGCGGAAGTTCTGGGCTGAGGCTATAGCCACCGCGTGCCATGTCTCAAATCGAGTTTTTCTTCGGGCACACTTGCACCGTACTTCTTATGAGTTGAGATATGGGCGAAAGCCCAGTGTATCTCATTTTCGTGTGTTTGGTTGCAAGTGCTTTATTCTGAAGTCCGGTAACCTAGACAAGTTCGAGTCACGTTCTTGTGATGTGATCTTTCTAGGTTACTCGACTTCTTCGCGGGCTTATCGGGTTTGGAACTGCGAGTCTAGTAAAATGGTAGAGACCTGTGAGGTGACCTTCGACGAGGCCAGTCCGGGGACTAGGCCCGATATCTCAGGTTCTTTAGAGCAGTCCGAGCCCACCTTTGTGGATGATGAAGACGATGGAGATGAGGGTTGTTTATCCGATCCAGTTCCTCATCCTTCACCCGAGGTGCCGTCTTCCACCGCACCTCGAGGCGATCAACCCATGCCTTCTGCTTCTTCTGGAGCAAGTGGCTCTGTTCCTACCTCTTCAGCTCACGAGGTAGAGGCCACTTCTTCTTCTCATCCTGGACCTCCTAGACATATCCAGAAAGCTCATCCTCCTGAGCAGATTATTGGAGACCTGTTTGAGCGAGTCACTCATACAAAATATGGCATGTCTCAATTCTGTCTCCATTCTGCCTTTGTTGCCTCCTTTGAGCCCAAGGACGTTTGTCATGCTCTGTCTGACGAGTCCTGGGTCAATGCCATGCATGAGGAGCTAGAAAATTTCGAGAGAAACAAGGTCTGGTCGCTTGTTGAGCTCGCTCGAAGTCACAATGCCATTGGGACCAAGTGGGTGTTCAAGAACAAGCAAAGTGAGGATGGGGTTGTCATTCGGAACAAGGCTCGACTGGTAGCTCAGGGCTTTTCTCAGGTTGAAGGTCTAGATTTCGAGGAGACCTTTGCCCCTGCAACTAGACTTGAGGCCATTAGAATCCTGCTTGCCTTTGCAGCTTCTAAGGGTTTCAAGCTTTACCAGATGGATGTTAAGAGTGTCTTCCTCAATGGCTTTATTGAGGAAGAAGTCTATGTGAGACAGCCGCCTGGTTTCGAGAACCCCAAATACTCAAACCATGTCTTCAAGCTTTCCAAAGCTTTGTATGGACTTAAGCAGGCCCCTAGAGCTTGGTATGAGAGGCTTAAGTCCTACTTGTTGAGTCATGGTTTCGAAATGGGTAAAGTAGACAAGACCTTGTTCATCCGTCGGCATGGCACTGATCTTCTGCTTGTCCAGATTTATGTGGATGACATCATCTTTGGCGGCTCTTCACATGCTCTCGTTTCCCAGTTTTCCGATGTCATGAGCTCGGAGTTTGAGATGAGCATGATGGGCGAGTTAAGCTTCTTCCTTGGCTTCCAAATCAAGCAGACTCGGGAGGGTACCTTCTTGCATCAGGGCAAGTACACTCGAGACCTCCTGAAGCGCTTCGATATGAGTGATGGTAAGCCAGTATCCACTCCTATGGCTACATCAGCTACACTCGACCCAGATGAGGATGGCGAGCCAGTTGATCAGAAGGAGTATAGGAGTATGATCGGCTCCCTCTTGTACCTCACTGCCTCGAGACCAGACATACACTTTGCTGTGTGTCTATGTGCTCGCTTTTAGGCTTCTCCTCGCATTTCTCATCGCCAGGCGGTGAAACGCATTCTTTGGTACCTTCGAGCTACCACAGACTATGGTATCTGGTACTCTTCCTCATCATGTCTTTCCTTGAGAGCCTACTCGGATGCAGACTTTGCCGGCTATAGGATAGATAGGAAGAGCACTTCAGCCACCTGCCAGTTCATTGGCATTTCTCTCGTTTCTTGGTCTTCGAGGAAGCAGTTCGGTGTTGCACAGTCCACCGCAGAGGCCGAGTATGTTGCTGCAGCCAGCTGCTGTAGCCAAGTGCTTTGGATGGTATCGACCCTGTGGGACTTTGGGTTAGTTATCGACAGTGTTCCACTCTTTTGTGATAACACTTCTGCGATCAACATTGCTAAAAACACAGTGCAGCATTCTCGGACCAACCATATTCATATTCACTGTCACTTCCTTCGAGACCATGTAGAGAAGGGTGACATCGTGCTCCAGTTTGTGGAAAGTGACCACCAGTTGGCTGATATCTTTACCAAGCCATTGGATAGCTCTAGGTTTTCAGCTCTGCGGGGAGAGCTTGGGGTGGTTTGTCCTTATGGACTGTTGTGAGGGGGAGCTTTGAGCTTTACTGCATTATTATATTGATTATGCTCTTACTCCTTTCTGTTGCATTGCATTCGGGGTGCATTTGGGTTAGTCCTTCTAGCATAGGTTAGAGTGTTTTCTCTAGTCTAGCTGCTTAGTATTTTCCTCTCATCTTGTGCTTCTAGAATGCTGCTTATTAGCCGTCTCTCTTCTCACTAGGTTGAGCTCACTCACTGCTTATAGGTTCTAGCGAGGGTCGGGCCACCCTCGGGTAGACAGGGTACGTGTTTTCTCCTAGGTGTGTTAGGTGGGCAGTTGATAGTCCTAGAGTCATATGGGGTAGATGAGAGTTACTCTGAGCCATAATATCCTCTATATCTTATCTATGCTTTAAGGACTGCCCTTCCTGTTTTTCTTGGTAGCTTCTCGATTTTATTGCTTTGGTTCAGGGGGAGTTCATTTCGGAGCTTCTAGAGCTTAATATTGACATAACTCAAATTGAACTAAATGTTGCATCACATGTTGAGGGGGAGCTGGATTTTCTTGCATTTTAGCATTTCGCATTGTAATATAACTACATTGAGCCTTGATTATTATCCTGTTATGACATGTTTACAATGCTTTACACCGTGCCATGACTTGTGCTTATTTCCTAGATTTATCATGACTTCATATGTGTAGACTAGCTTTTGCCATGATAAGTTAATTAAACTTGCTCAAATTGAACTAAAACTTGTCGAGCCTAGTCTTTCTTGAGTTATCCTTTTATGATTCATGCCATGTCAAACAGGCTGAGTTGAGCGTTGAATCTTTGTTAAGCCTTAGATTGAGCTATTTTAGTCTCTTGATGCAGCATGAGTTTGTACAACATGTTTAAAAGGCAAAAAGATCTCTTTTGTGCGAAAAAACTGATCTCACCAATTCTTTCTCATGAGACGGCTTGCCATTGCACTAGGCATGAACTCAGGGGGAGTTTTGGATGACCTAGACTATCTTCTTAAGCTTCTTGTCTGGAGTGGTCGCATAAGGCTTGAGATCTAGCACATGATAAAAATATTGGTTGGAAACGACCATAAGCTTCAAAAGAAAATATGTCATTTGTGCTCAATTTGTTTAATTACAAAAAGAACCAAGTACTTAAACCAATGTTTCATTCTTGAGCATATAGCACTCTGTTTGACTTAATACTAGCTTCTTGGTTCCGCTTAGTTTATTGACATGGCCTGCATCATCTTTGGATATCTCTAGCTAGACTTTGCTAATTGATGACTTGATTTGCTCACAAATTGCACTACATTTCAGATTGTCATCTCTTTGGTTTAGCTAGCATATATATATCTTGTCATGATTTAGATAGCATTTTATTGAGTTATGGCTTGATGTAATTCGTTATGGTCATTATGGATAATTCTCATGACTCTAAATGCTTAAAATAAACCAACTTCAGCCATTTCATCCATTTTTGTGACCTTATTCTCTCGTTTTGATGAGGCGATGGGGTCCCGATCTTCCGATAGGATGATAACTTCGATTTTGGTGGAGGTGACTCGAATTGGTGTAAAAGTGACGTGGTGCTATAAAAATATATTTTTTCATCATTAGGTAGCATCATATTCTCATTTAAAATATGTTGAGTCTGAAGAAATGAATTCACCTTTAATTCAATCTTGATATTGGACGCTATTGTCGTATGTGTTTGTGGCGTGGTCACATCATCCTCCCCTTCTTGACAGAAAACCGTCCTCGGTTTTAACATATGTGTTGCCTCACGTATTGCATGATCTTGATCATAAATCTCGGTACATGATAACAAACGCAACAAACTCTCATTATGTAATATCATAAGGTCTTTATGAAACAAAGTAAAACCTCTTTGAAACGAGCTCACCTGATAATTTAAGCGATGCGTAGGAGCTCTTGTAATTGGGACAACAAGCATAGCAAATATGGTTGTATCCATAGGGGTCATGTCTTTATCACGTTTGCTTCCTTGATGTGTTTATTGCCAAAAGGGGGAGAATATTGGAGAAAAAGTCTGTTGGGATCTTCTAGAGCTTTGGAGAACAATTTGCTCTTTCAGTTGTTTCTCTATAGTTCCTTCTGTTAACATGGTCATTAGCTTCATTTTCTTTCTTTGGACCATGTTGGACTCTTCAAACTCAAACTCAACTTCACGCTTTTTCTGGGTTTGTCAATATACTCATCAAGGGGGAGATTTAGAGACCATGTGGTCGTGACCCCATGTGTATGATGAGCAATTGACTTCGGTTTAGGATAGTCGAGTTTGGTTTGTGTGGTTCGGACCATGTCGTTGCGCGGTGCAATTGGTTTCGGTCGGACCTTGTCGAACTAGGTCGAACGTGCTTAAGTCGTTTATATTTCGGTTCGATCGGTTTGGGCTCTGAGTATTTCTTCTACTGCTAATATATGGTTACAATATTTCGAGCGGTGCTACGTGATTTGTTTCTTGTCTGTGATGGCTGCAGGACGTCGAGGTGGAGTCATGGCGAGGCACGGGATGACCGGACTAGGCGCGGGCGGTGCCGAGGTCAGAACGGTCGAGGTGTGCCGAAGACGGCGAGGACTCGAGGTGGCTGCGAGGCTTGCAAGGCAAGAAAGGAGGAAGCTTCCTGGAAGGTGCGCGAGGGGCGTTGCGGTAAAAACGCAAAGCTGCACTAAAGGAAGTGGGTTTGGATAAAGCGTCGAGTAGGTGGTGACCTAATGGGTAAAGCATGTGCAAACCCATTAGTGGGAGGCTATAAAAGGAGAGGGAGAGGTTGTGCTGAAATTGAGAGAGTGGGTGTAAGAGTTAGGGTTTTATTTGGTTCTTTCCATGTATGAATTGAGAAAGAGAGAAAGAGAGGAGGTGTGAGCTGCTCTCTATACTCTCCAGGCGTATGGGGACTTAGTTTGAGTTCTTGAGAGTAGTGAACAGCATGTAAACACACTTGATTTTCAATCATTAATGTCTCCGTATCGCTTTTAATTCTTGTGTTGAAATGGTAGCTCTTGTATCTTGTCTCTTCTCTTCTTGTCTTTGGTTGGCATTTTCTGTTATTTATTTGATCTAGAGATCAGCTTGTATTTTGTTGTCTCTCTGTGTTAGCCGAAAGCATCATAAGAAACTTCTGTTTTGATTGGCTGTTTTTTGTCCAGCTCTTGGCAGCAAGATCTTTTCTCGGCTAGCAAAGAAAATCGGTTTTACTTCTTGTGTTGTGTTCGGCAAGTGGTATTTCCCCTTTCTTAGTGCTGCATACAAGGTGTATATATCATTGGATGGTTTTGGCGGGGAGTAGATTGCTCAAAGCAATATCTGTGTGTCTCTCGGCAAGGCAAGGAAGGAGCAATTGATTTCCTCTCGTTTGGCTGGCCGCAAGCTCCTTTCTTTGCCTACCTTTGCAGCTCCCAGCAGTTGGGTTTTATTGTTTTTTTTTGCTTTCATCTCCTGTGTTGTTCGGCTATGCAGAAATTTCTTCTTGGCTGCAGCTAGAAGCCTCTTTTTGCTTTCTTTTTGCTTGTCTAGCAAGTGCAGTCTCTACTGCTTTAGATCTTACGGCTCAAGTCCAGTTTTTTTTCTGTGTTCTTTTCAGCCTCTATTAGTACTAAATTGCAGTAGCCTGTGTGTTCTTTTCAGCCTTTAGTAGTGCTGTTTTTACAGCAGCAAGTAGCTGATTTCAGCAGCCCTCTTTTCAGTTTTTGTCTCAGTTTTCAGCAGCTAGTTTGTGCAGTTTGCTTGCAGTTTTTTTGTGGGCTTTCGTTTGCTTTCTTTTAGTGCTTTTGGCCAGCAAAAATGTGGGGCTGCAAACTATATTTCCTGTAGACTAATCTTTGCTAGCAGCTCTCTTATGTCTTCCTGCTGTGACAGCATTTCGCTTCCGTTTCCCTGCCGTGGCGGGCATTTTACTGCCGTTTCTGCCGTGTGAATACTTAGGGGTCAATTTTTGAAAGACGACTGTTGTGGTTACAGACCAAACAGAGAGAGATGTGGTAGTGGAGAGTTGGGAGAAAGTGATGACCTCTGGCCTCCCCCCTAGCCTTCCCTGGTATATATATTCATATGGGCTGTGCTTTTACAATTGTGCCCTTACATCGGTACCTCCCTGTTAGGGGCATTTAAGCCATTACACATGTCCCATTTTGGGCCCTATATCCTTCTAACAGGCCTGCTGGGTTTAGGTGGGGGCCACCCCTACAACAACGACATTCACCCCCCCCCCCTCTGTCACCGTTTCCGATCCAACACCACTGAAGGGTTTGATCCACCTAGTTAGAAGCCTCGTCTTGCACCATGTGGCACAACTATCTCCATCCAACACCCACTCCTACCACTAGCGGATTCTAAGCTAAGCCATTGCAAATTAATTAGCCAGGTAATACCCATACAAACTTGTGATTGTATAGTAGCACTCAATTTAGACAATCACAAGCATCGGTCCTTAATTGTCTTCGGCGGTACATTCACTATACAAGATCACATGCTCCATCCGCTCTAACCTAATCTTACCATTCACCCAAGTATTAAAAACATTTTCACTATTTTATTTTATTTTAAAAATAGCAGTAATACCTATTGCCACTAAGTTATTTGAATAAAATGATTGAAGCATACGATATCAATTTTTCAACCATAGGGTAATACTGACCAACTAGCATGTCTAAGCAATTCTATTATTCTTAAATTATAAAATATCATTATAATCTTAATATTAAGATAAGGGAAGCCTAGGAAGAAAAAGGTACATGGTTGTCAACATCAAATGAGGGTATAACAATTATTGGATCAAATTAATATCCTTAGGACAAAAGTTATCATTTTATGTAACATAGTAATGCATTTTATATTTGAAATAATAAAATAATTTTAGTAAACATAGGTACAAGATGATCGAAGGAGACTTGCCTTCATTGATGTCAGTGGAAAACTCTTGCTGCTGGTCAGGAATTCCTTCAGCAGAGTCAAGTTCTACGCACAAAATGAGAAATACAAATATATAAATACAAAGAAAATCATAAAATGTTAAATACATACCGGAAGAAATATTAGGATTTTATATTAAAGAGAGGATTTGAGTAGTGTGCCTTAGGTTGCATTGACAATTTTTTATTTAAACAAACAATTTCAAACCCGACATAACACTTCATAATGAACGTGCGAATTACACGACACGTACGGTATAGTTAGATGCATATGTTTACCTCACTACTCCTAAGATACAAATGATATAAATAAGCAGTCTATCCAAACTATATATAAGATACATGTGCGTCTTGTGTAATGTAAACAATATAGTGGTTGTAGATCTAATAAGACTTGTAAACGAACAACCCTAAGGCAAAAACGGAACACCGTAGGACACCCACATGGAGTGACGGTCATTAGGATGGCTTAGACGAGGCTGGTTGTCGTGGTAGTGGCAGGTGCAATTGTAGCTTGGATTTATGCAACAACAGTACGAGTGATAGTCGCTGCCGAGGTGGACAACCTCCTAGTGGTCATCCACGCTCTTTCGCCAATCTCACGTATAAGCTCCGTAAATTTTACCCCTTTAATTTCACTAACTTCCAGTACGTGCGTTATCATGTCGGGGTAGCAACACCATGCAACTTCAAGTCGTGCAACGCATGTTTCAATGCGAATGACTGGTACAACCATCTCGTAACAGTGCTCCACGAATGCTGCTTTACATTTGAAAGACAGGCGAATATGAAAAATCATGCAAATCGACTCCTTCTGCATCCATTCGTGGTACTCCTTCTCTATAGTGTATTTTAAACGCTACTCGTTCAGTCATAACTGGCGATCAATTTAACAACTAATATGATATTAACGACAGCTCCTCATTCGATTAAATAAACATGAAATAGACCCAATAAAAAATCTGCTAGTCACTAATAAACTTGCGTAGAAGAGGATTTTCCTAACATACAATAATCTAAAGAAAGGCAACCAATCATATATGTCTTTTAAAAATCTAACTTACCATGGACGCTTCATATATGTAGCGCACATAGTTAATAATGTATCATGACATTCTACTCTCAAAGTTTTGAATATACCTTACTAGCAGATTTGATATTTTAAAACTAATCGGTCCATTACAACTTACGATTATGAGAAATTAATAATTGTACAAGAATTCATCTTAAACAAACTACCCTAAATAACTATATATCTACAATTACACTGTTTACACACTACTACAGAAAGCCTCATAGTAGACGCCTCATCACAGACGGTTTTGTGAAACCGTCTCTGATGAACACTATTACAGACGGTTGTAATTAGGAGGCCGTCTGTGGTATTTGTGGCGGGAAAATGGATTATCACAGGCGGTTATTACCGAAGTATCACAGACGGTCTGTATTAAAAACCGTCTGTGATAATCCCAGATTATCACAGACGGTTTTTAATAAAAAACCGTCTGTGATAATTCACAGACGGTTTTTAGTTAAAAACCGTCTGTGATAATGGCTAAGGCATTTATTGCGCTGCTCAGACCGCATCTGTCTTCATTTCGATCCAGATCTATCCACCGCTGCGCACTTTTTCACTCGGGAGGAAGCTAGACGATTTCAGGCCAGTTAATTTGGTGGGAAGAGGCAGAGATTGAGCTTTGAATATTCAGTCTTTCCTGGTTGCTCTAGATATGGTTAGTAATGTAATTTATTTTTTCTTTAATTGCATTACAATTTAGGTCTAAGTAATCCATTAGTGGTTATTGAAGATGGTTAATTTGCAATATTGTTGGTTATATAATAGCTGTTGTGTTTGTAATATGAATTGAGCTAGCAAATTAAGTCTCAATATAATAAATGTGGCCCGTATATATGTAGTTATAATTAGTTAATCTAGATTTTAATACTAAGTTGTTATATATGTACGTAACGTAGGACCAAAGCTGGATGTATGCCGCGAGCCGTGTGAGTGAAGAGTACATTAATGGCGTTTCTGCTTTTATAAGAGCCGCCGAGGAGGATATGTTGAATAAGGGGGTGGAATATATGTGCTGTCCATGCACTGACTGCGAGAATTTGAAGATGTTTCAGAACCGAGGGCAAATTGTAGCGCACTTGATTCGGAGGGGTTTCAAAAAAGATTATACGTGTTGGACCAGTCATGGCGAAGTGAATGATCATATGCCCCCGGATGACATCGTCGGTGAAGTGAATGATATGCCCCCGGATGACATCGCCGGCGAAGTGAATGATATGCCCCCGGATGACATCGCCGGTGAAGTGAATGACATGCCGCTGGTTGATGTCGATTGTGACTCGGATTCGGATAGGTTGCACGATGATAATCTGAATCAGATGCTTCGCGATGTAGAAGAGAACTATGATGAGAGAGAGTATGTTAAATTCCGTGGCTTGATGGAGGACTCAGAGAAACCTTTGTACACGAGCTGCAAGTACACGAGGTTGTCGGCCGTGCTTGAACTGTTGAAATTGAAGGCAAGCAACGGTTGGTCCGACAAGAGTTTCACGGCGCTGCTAGGTCTTTTAGCAGACATGCTTCCGGAGAGAAATGAGTTGCCTAAAACCACGTATAAAGCCAAGAAGGTTCTTTGTCCGTTGGGAATGGAAGTAGAAAGAATACATGCATGCCCGAACGACTGTATCCTCTACCGTAAAGAGTATGCAAACATGCATGTATGTCCGGTGTGCAACGCATCCCGATACAAACGTAACAATCAATCAGATGATGGAGAGGGAACAGAGGCGAAGAAAGGACCTCCTGCTAAGGTGGCATGATATTTTCCTATAATTCCCCGTTTGAAAAGGTTTTTTGCAAATCCAAAGGAGGCAAAACTGCTGCGTTGGCACTCGGAGGAGCGCAAGAAGGATGGAATGATAAGACACCTTGCTGATTCCGCGCAGTGGAGAAACATCGATAGGAGTTTTGCAGAGTTCGGTGCAGAACCAAGGAATATAAGGTTTGGACTGAGTACAGATGGAATGAATCCTTTCAGTAGCATGAGCAGCCGACACAGCACATGGCCCGTGACTCTCTGCATCTATAACTTTCCTCCTTGGTTGTGTATGAAGCGAAAGTATATTTTGCTGTCGATACTTATTCAAGGGCCAAAACAACCTGGGAATGATATCGATGTGTTCCTAGCACCGTTGGTGGAAGATCTAAAAGTACTGTGGAACGAAGGGGTACAGGTATGGGATGCATACAAACGAGAGAACTTCACTCTGCGCTCCTTATTGTTCTGCACCATAAATGATTATCCTGCCCTTGGTAACCTATCAGGCCATAGTACAAAAGGTGCCAAAGCTTGTACTCACTGTTTAGATGGTACCGAGAGTGTGTGGCTGAGACACTCACGCAAAACCGTCCACATGCGTCACCGCCGGTTCCTTCGGAGGGCTCACCCATACCGCAAGATGAAGCAACAATTTGACGGAGAGAAGGAAGACGGTTCAACTCCAAGGCATTTAAGGGGACACGAGGTTTATGATATGGTTAAGGATTTAGATGTTGTCCTCGGAAAGGGATGTAAATTGAGGGCTCATGAGAAGAACACCAGGAAGAAGAGATCAATATTTTGGGACTTACCTTATTGGGAGTACCTAGATGTTCGGCACTGCATCGACGTCATGCACGTAGAAAAGAATGTGTGTGACAGCTTGATTGGTCTCTTACTGAACATCCATGATAAAACAAAGGACGGCGTCAACGCACGGCTTGACTTGGCTGACATGGACATCAGGCCTGAGTTAGCACCGACACACACTGATAATGGACGAACGTACCTTCCCCTTGCGTGTTACACTCTGTCCAAGGCTGAGAAAACAGAACTGTGCCAGTGCTTGCATGGTGTCAAAGTTCCGTCTGGTCACTCCGGCAACGTGAAGAAACTTGTTTCGATGCAAGATTTGAAGTTAAATGGCATGAAGTCTCATGATTGTCACGTGCTGATGACACAGATGCTCCCTATTGCAATTAGAAATATTTTGCCGATCAAAGTCCGAGAGACAATCATGAGGCTATGTTATTTCTTTAACACAATTGCTCAGAAGGTCATCGATCCCGAAGGACTAGATGCTCTGCAGGACGAGGTGGTGATGACTCTATGTCACCTTGAAATGTATTTCCCTCCTTCGTTTTTCGATATCATGGTCCATCTCATTGTTCACGTTGTGTGGGAGATAAAAATGTGCGGGCCCGTATTCCTACGTAGCATGTACCCATTTGAGAGGTTCATGGGAATTCTCAAGTCCTACGTACGGAATCGTTCTCGGCCGGAGGGCAGCATCGTCGAAGGTTATGCAAGCGAAGAGGTCATTGAGTTTTGTGTCGATTATATGGCTCAGATTCAACCGATAGGTGTCCCTCAATCTCGTCATGAGGGGAGGCTGAAGGGTCTCGGAACTATCGGAAGGAAAGCAATCACTCCAGATATGGACACGTATACTCAAGCCCATTTCACGGTGTTGCAACACATGACTGAAGTGGCCCCTTATGTGGACCAGCACAAGGATGTGCTTCGGCAACAAAATCCGGAGCGGCCGGATGTTTGGATCATGAGGCAACACAACCGTTGGTTCAACCAATGGTTGAAGGAGCAAATCGCTAGGAGCTCGCCGAGTGAGACGCTGACATGGTTGGCAAAAGGGCCGACATTTAAAGTTGTGACATGGCAAGGATATGACATAAATGGGTACACATTCTATACGCAGTCTCAGGATGTCAAGAGCACTAACCAGAACAACGGTGTCCGCATAGATGCATTCAGTACCGATGGGTCGAGAAACTCGTACTATGGCTTCATAGAAGAGATTTGGGAGCTCGACTATGTGGTTTTCAAAATCCCCTTATTTCGCTGCCGTTGGGTGCATCTCCCACAGGTGAAGGTTGACAAGTACGGTGTCACGACCGTGGACCTCCAACGTGTCGGGTACAAATACGAACCATTCGTACTCGCCAATCAAGTTTTTCAAGTTTTCTATGTAACCGACCCGGCAAATAAGAAACGCCATGTAGTTCTTCATGGAAAAAGGAGAATTGTTGGAGTGGATAATGTAGTGGATGAGGAGGAATACAATCAATTTGACGAGTTACCTCCTTTTGGAAACGGCATAAGGGTCGACGATCAACAACGTGACGAAACTAGTTACGTACGCATTGATCATGATGAAGGGCTAATTTTTAAAGGAAATATGTGAAAATTTTGAGATGTATATGTGAAAATGTGTGATGTAGTCAATTTTGAGATGTATATGTGAAAATGTGTGATGTAGTCAATTTTGATATGTATATGTGAAAATGTGTGATGTAGTCAATTTTGAGATGTATATGTGAAAATGTGTGATGTAGTCAATTTTGATATGTATATGTGAAAATGTGTGATGTAGTCAATTTTCAGATGTATATGTGAAAATATGTGATGTAGTCAATTTTCAGATGTATATGTGAAAATGTGTGATGTAGTCAATTTTGAGATGTATATGTGAAAATGTGTGATGTAGTCAATTTTCAGATGTGTATGTGAAAATGTGTGACAAAAATGAATGCAGACTGATAAAATGTGTAAATGAATGCAGCTGGTAGGTAGTTGATCATGAATGCAGATGGTTGGCTGTTGATCATGAATGACTACAGTTGGGCACAGTCTTATCACAGACGGTTCTAAACTTAGAACCGTCTGTGATAAGCCTACTATCTCAGACGGTTCTAAACGTAGAACCATCTGAGATAGTATGCTTATTACAGACGGTTCTAAGTTTAGAACCGACTGTGATATTCATATCCCAGACGGTTCTAAGTTTAGAACCGTCTGTAATAATCCGCTATATATACCCGTGTCTAGGGTTTTCCGTGTATTATGCAGTTATTCTAATATCTAAATCCCGATCTGCCTCCCCCGAGCCCTCGCCGCCGCCTCCCTCGAGCCCTCGCCGGCCGCCTCACTCGAGCCCTCCCCGGCCGCCTCACTCGAGCCCGTCGTCGCCGCCGCCTCCTCCTCCTCCTCCGTCGTCGCCGGCCGCCTCCCTGAGCCCGTCGTCGCCGCCGCCTCCCCGAGCCCGGGGCCTCCTCCTTCTGCGTCGCCGCCGCCTCCTCCTCCTCCGTCGTCGCCGCCTCCTCCTCCGTCACCAAAACCCTAAGGTCATCAAATCCCTCCCCGAGCTTCATGCTTACTGTTAGGGTTTAGGGTTGATGCTTGATACTTCATACTGAGTGTTAGGGTTGATGCTTGATACTTCATACTGATGCCTGTGGGATTTACAGTTGCTCGATGATGATAAATTCATATACTGAGATTGGTTCATTCGGTCTTTGAGCTCTAATAGCTGTTATATACAATCTTCCATATACTGAGATTGCCTGTGGGATTTACAGTTGCTCGATGATGATAAATTCATATACTGCGATTGGTTCATTCGGTCTTTGAGCTCTAATAGCTGTTATATACAATCTTCCATATACTGAGATTGCCTGTGGGATTTACAGTTGCTCGATGATGATAAATTCATATACTGAGATTGGTTCATTCGGTCTTTGAGCTCTAATAGCTGTTATATACAATCTTCCATATACTGAGATTGCCTGTGGGATTTACAGTTATGGCATGTTATTAAATTGAGCTCTAATAGATTGGTTCATTCGGTCTTTGAGCTCTAATAGCTGTTATCTGTTATATACAATCTTCCATATATTCCTGTCTGAATATATGCATGCTGAATATATCTTGATCTTGAGATTGTAGAGTTTGTATCTAGAGCTCAAAAGACTGAATTCATTATTTGGCATAACCAATCAAGGAAGAGTATATGATTTAGTAGCGGGACGACCAAGATTAATCTTGTGCAACCCTACAATTTGAGAGCACATATTCATGTTGAGACTGTTATTGATTCTATTATTTGGTTTATAGTATTAGCAACTAAAGTAGGTGCTAAGATAGGCACATCACCCCCTCTCTATGTCCATATCACCCCCTCCCTTCTCCCCCTCCCCTCTACTCCTCTCTTCCAATTCAATATGATTACATTCTCATCTTATCTTAATAGACCCACAAAATGAGCAACATGTCACCCGCGCATTCTTCAGCATCATCGCCGGAGGCGTCCGCTCCAACATCAAGACGCCAAGGAAGAGGGATATCAAAGAAGCCTCAGAGCTGACAGACCATCACAGCGGTAACCGCAGCTGGGGTCCCTATCCTTCCTAAGCAAGCGGTAAACGCATTCCGAACCATGGTCGGAATAGTTGCACGACAACGAATTGAGATCACATACAATTCGTGGAAGAACGTGCCTAACACTCGGAAACGTGAGCTGTGGACCGAAATTTTGGCATCGTTCGAGTTCCCAGAAGAACACTTACACGCTGTGGAACGACAAACCTACCAAGCGGCGTGCAAAGCATGGAAGAACTTCAAGAGCACGCTTGTCAAGAAATACGTGGAGACGGGCGAAACGCCTTTGACTACATACCCATTCCTGGAACCACAATGGGAAGAGTTCAAGGCGATGAAAACGACCGAAGAGTTCAAAAGTACAAGTTTGGCGCACAAGGCCCTCCAGGCAAAAAAACACGCACCCCCACAGACTTGGCAGAGCTGGGTATGCGGGTAAAATCCTGCAATGGAGGTTGGAGGATGAGCTGGCAGCTGCAGAGGACATCGCCCCGCCGTTTTCCAATATCCCGGATGACCGCGCTCGAAATTGGCTTAGAGCAAGGTCATCTACAATGACATCGGGGGAAGTCTCCTTTCGAAACCCTGCAGACCAGCAAGTGTCCCAGCGCCTAGTAAGATATCGATCGAACTACGTAGCTTGTAATTACTCCACAACTTCGTACGAATTGAAATGACATGTCGTGCTCTTGCAGGAAGAGCTGAGTTTTCAATCTACGGAGGGATCATTCCAGGGAACAAGGGAGAATGATATGCTCTCCGTGGCCCTGGGAAACAAGGAGCACCCGGGCCGTACGAGAGGCCTTGGGCTTTACGTTCCATGGAAACATGGTTTCCAAGATGACTCTGACATGTATCGGCGCAGGAAGAGAAACAAAGGCGAGCGTGACGCACAACTACGAGAAGAGATCAAGGCATCTCTTAAAGAGGAGCTACTGGGTTCAATGGCTGATATAATCAGAGATGAGGTGCGGAAACAGACAGAAAGTCAGCAGGCCGCCACCGCCGCTGCTGCGCTAGCTAGCCCGCACAACCGTCCGAGTAGCTGCGCGTCCAATCCGACGCAAATCCAGTCCAAATTTCCTGTGGACGACATCCAGGAATAATTATTACCTCTCGAATGCTTGCTCCATTGGTAGGCCTATTCGAGTAGCTAATTTTGTATCGTTATGTAGGAGCCTACGAATTGCAAGCTCCAAGTGAGATATAGCTCCGTTCCCTTGTACGCTGCTTGGGGCCAGGCATATTCGTCTGGTATCGGGGCCATGGTGCACGGTCAAGCTTTAGCGCCAGGCTTCGCAAAAGTTAATGTGGATGGTGTGCATGTCAATTTTGAGGTGGTCCCGCTACCGAAGCCCCCCAACGACGAGATCATGACTCTAGGACAGGCCAGTGGCCCAAAAGCGACATCTCCCTGGAGTCTTCTTCACCGGTGGCAGGACCAGAGCAACATGCACTGGTTCCATCTCCATTACAACACCAGTCGGTTCCACCACCGGATACTGCACCGGTGCTATCTCCACTGGTCATACTCTCGCCAGAGCAACTTGCACTGGTGCCATCTCCATTACAAGACCAGTCGGTTTCACCACCGGATACTGCACCGGTGCTATCTCCACGGGTCCTATTCTCGCCATAGCAACTTGCACCGCTGCTGCCGACTGCCGTTAAGTCGGCCTATAGCCGAAGCAGCAAGGGCAAAGCAAAGAAGACCAATGATGATATTTCGTACCAACCTTTGGCCCGCAAATTCGTGCTTGGTCAGCCGTTGCTCGAGGAAAAATACCTCGAAAAGCTACCATATAGTTGCTCGCAATTGCACATGTGGTATATGCAGCAGTCCAATAAGCCAGAGGGAGAACGGACCTCAAGTATCACTGTCAAATTCACGTCGGATGATTTACACCACAGTCTTCAAGAGTGTATGTTCGTGGTCGCCTTTGAGGATTTATTCGATCTGTTCACGTTCAACGCTCTTGACGTCTCAATCCTTCGATGCTGGACGCTGTAAGTGTGTACAATCACAGTCTCCGTTAATGTCATACCGATAAATGCCATATCTAATTTTTTGCTTTCGTGTGTATATATATAGACACATGCTGATTAAAGCTAGATCATCCAACTTATCAGTTGGTTTCTTCGACCCACAATTGGTCGCCAAGCAAACCATTGACCAGGATACACCCCTCGTCGAGAGGTACATTGCAGCAGGACTGCTGGGTTGCGTCAAGAAGGATTATGTACTTATGCCCTTCCTTCAAAACTTTCATTGGATTTTAGTAGTAATTGTACCAAAATGGAACAAGGTATTTTACCTTGATTCCCTAAGTAAGAATAAAATGGACTTCACAGTTTTCAGCCAAGTAATCGATAGGTAAGCACATATTCCCCATACATATCTACATTGTACTTTCTTTCCTTCCGAATGATTAAGGTTAACTTTTTCGAATTACGTAGGGCGTTTGCCACCTACATTGAAAAGGGAGGTGACTCGAAGCGCGGGGCCAAAGGCTTGCTGACACATGTTCGAGATTTTAAGGTATTCGCTATTTCACATTAATTAATCCTATGCAACAGTTGGTACTAATGCCTCTTGAACTAACACATTCCATTTTTTGCAGTGTCACCAGCAGGAGCCGGGCAACACATGTGGATACTACGTTTGCCAACATATGGAACTACTCCTCGATTCCTCGAGGCTCACCAATCGCAAGGTTTGTCACTCTTCTCATAATTACTTCATACTTAACACGTTACATATATACGCACATTGATATTCCTATCGACAGGTTGCGTCCATCCCGTCAACTGCATTGAAACAGCCTGTTCTTGGAGGGATTCGAGGAGAGTTGGCGTACTTTTTGCTGACTCAAGTCATAACGCCAGGAGGACGGTTCTACTGCGCACCATGATTTCTTATTGATCTTATCACTAAGTGCAAATGCAGTGCACATCTTTTGTAAATGAGATGTGTTAATGGACATTTCATTTCAATTCAATTAATCGATTTGCGAAATGGATGCATGCTTTATGTTTGTGAAATGAAATGCGATGTCAATGTGATGTTTTATGTCTGTGAAATGTATCTGAAAGGAAATGAGATGTGTGAATTGTATGTTTTTTGTCTGTGATTATCTGCTTGTTTCAGAGGGCATGGCTAGCATTTCCTGAGGCTAGCTATAAACAGAAATAGATTCTGCTGGGGTGGAGGAGTATCACAGACGGTTTTTCATTAAAAACCGTCTGTGAATATGCGATATCACAGACTGTTTTTTATTAAAAACCGTCTGTGATAACTTGGATTATCACTGACCCATAATTTCAGACGGTTCAGAAAACCGTCTGTGATGACGTTTCTGAACCGTCTGTAATGTGGATTTCTGTAGTAGTGACACATCTACTCACTACCTAATATAACTACATATCTAATCATTTTATTTGTTAACCTACCATGATTTCAAAATGAAAATCTCACCTGTACGATCCAGAAATCACTCCTCCAGCTCTCTTCTCCTCCTCTTCCCCTCTCCTCTCATCCTCTCCTCCCCTCTTTTAAGCTCGGAAAGGGTTTGAGCCCGGAATGGCACGAAGTTTGCTCAGGTTAGCCTTAAATTGACTTCAAGCCTGTTAGCAAATTCTTTTTTTCTTCTTCCAGTTTCAGTATGTGCACTAAACATTGTTCAATCTAGTAACAAACTTACAGCTCTATTAAAATACTGAAGGCTAGGCAGGTTACACGATTTTCCTCTATTGTGAACTTTTCATGCATCAATCAAACCGGCTAATCTTTTGTTTTGCTACTAGTTCAGATATATTAATTCCCTGCCTGGTAAGAATTGCACTTGCTTTAGTCAATTTTCAATTGCTGGATATCTTGAAACATTGATAACAAAAGATAAATAGAGGGAGGCTACTAGGCAGCTACGCACCCAAATTTCACATTACTTGGGCTCTTACTGAAGAAAGTGATACAAATTAAAACGAAGGCTAGGCTAATTACTGCTAGCTACCACATCGGTCGTACACAACTAGCATCCTAATCTTGAACATCTTTTCATCTGCACCACAGTGAATTGTGGAATGATTCGTCTCTTCATTAGTAGATGATCTGTCTCCCAGCTCATTTCTACTCTAGTACATTGATCGCCTCTTCGTTTCTACCTTAATTAGTAGCTTGAGCTTGCTACAATTGCTCAGAATCCTAGATGATCCGTCTCCCATTTCAGCCCAGACGCAACCCTATCATGGTAAGGGATGTACTCCTGTATATACATTGTTGAGCACAAATAAAAAAGAAGTTACAGTTTCTCCATGAGTTGTCAATGTAATCTACCTCAAGTTGAACACAAATAAAAAAGAAGTTATAGTTTCTCCATGAGTTGTCGATTTAATCTACCTCAAGATTCTCCATGAGTTCCTGTGCTGTGGGGGCCGACACGATGATGCGGCGAGCATTGGGGTTGATGAACCCTTCCTCGACGGCCTGGTCGATGAATGTTAGCAGGGAGTTGTAGTACCCATCAACATTCAGCAACCCAACCTGAAGAGTTATTGGTTGGTCAGGCCTAAAATGTTTAGATGCATTTTGTTTATCCATTTGCACTGAAGGAATAATTAATACTGTATATGTGAAGTTTAAGATACAAGTACACACCATGGCCCTGCTCAAAAATACTGTGGCTTTTGGTTTTTGACTAATTACGGAAGAGATTAATGGAGTAAGGGACACTTGCGTTGAGAAACAAATTCGTTCAAAAATTGACTTCTAAAATTCAGAATATGTTTGGAACACAGTCATAGCATAGCATAGCATAGTATAGGAACAGTACCGGCTTACGATGGATGCCTAATTGTGCCCATGTGATCACTTCAAGCAGCTCTTCCAGCGTTCCATATCCTCCTGAATTGCAACTCATCTTAGCTTTTAATGTACACAAAAATACATGTGGTAATATAACAATGTATGAACACGTTGCTACTTGCATCCATTAATTCACACACTAGTACACAGAGCCTAGCTAGCTACAACTCTTAAAAGGCCTTATTTGGGAGTCCTAAAATCCCGGCGTGACGATTCAGGGATGCAGGAGACATTGCTCACCAGGCAGGGCTACGAACGCATCAGACTGCCTTTCCTTCTCAGCCTTCCTTTGGTGCATGCCGGCTACCGGCCTCACCTCCCCCACCGTCTCTCCAATTATCTGGCAAAACAACATCGATATGTTTGCATCATTCAAGTTCTTTTATAAAAAAAGGAGAAGATTGCAATGCTATGATGCATCACTGTGTTGCACCACAGGGAGGCAGAAATTACTATGCATGATTTAATTACGAGCTAGCCCCTCCTTGCCTTACTTGGTGAAGAAAGCACGCTACACACCAATTGCCAACGGCATTAATAGTATTAATTACTTATCTATGTAGAAGTTGTATGGAGCTATGTGAGATAAAAAAATGACATGACAAGACAAAAAAATAAAAGAGAAAAAGCAAAGCAGTGTTTTGCATTAGACGTTATAATCACCAGGTCACAAATCATTCTTTGCTCGCTGCGCCGATTGGCTGTCGGCCCCCCGTGCGATCTCCAATGCACTGCACGCACGCCGCTGCACCGTCTGTGCACTCAGACCACCCGTGCACTCACCCCTACCACCCGTGCCCTTGTCTATCATGATTATGACTTCGAGTCTAAGACATAGAAGAATTTATCTCTGTGTGTAACTCAAGTTAAAGTTGTGTCTAACTTAAAGTCCGAATACGTATACTAGTAGAAGAGTATTAGCCTATATATTGACAAGACTTGTAGCAAGTTAAATTAGGAGGAGCAAATAAGACAATAAAGAAATTCTCATGTGTTCTCTCAGTTTTTTTGTGTTGTGTGCGTTTTCTTCTGGAACAAAGTTAACAAATGATATTAGAGCCTAGGCGAGAACCGAATCATTGAAAAAATTGTCTCAGCGATTTCTGTTTCGCGCTTGTCTCGATCGGCGCTCTCGAAGCCTTTGTGCGGCACGTACGCAAATTCCTGACACGAAGCCAGACCCAAAGCCTCCGTCCATACGGCGCCAGGTCTCTAAGGAAGCATGGCGTTGTCTCTTGCACAAGACAGAAAAGCATCACAGAAGGAGAGAGAAGACTTGCTTTCTTGCACAGGCAGAGAGCAAAATTTTCATGTGCAGGATAGAGAAACAAGACAGGAGAGAGAAGACGAGCCCTTCTTCAAGCACAGCCCGAGGAAAGAAGAAACGTTTGGTTCTTTGTTCCTTCAATTTGCACAGAAGACAGGCTGCAGTCATCAGGACAGAGGGTCCACACGCACATCTTTGATTTGGCCACACATTTCAGACATGTTCCACTCGGTCTTCTGCGTGCACGCAAGGCAACTAGTAAAAGAAAGCCGAAGTCATTTGTACTTTGTCTCCGAGCCGGTCGTAGCAAGGCGCGCAAAAAAAGCTGTACCGAGGCCAAAAGCTCAAGACAACATAAAATTTGGTCCTCGTTCCATACAAGGTGAAGCAGTAGCGAGTACTCCAGAAGTAGAGCAAGTCCAAGCGAAAAAATGAAGGAGCAAGCGGCAATCACGTCAACAGCAAAAAAAATCTTGAGCCAAACGTGATCAAAGTTACAAGACGCATTTGTTCTCCAGACCCCCTCGGTCTAAGAGCCACTTCAAAGTAGCTCGAGTTTTTGATCCGAGCTCAAGATCATGTCACGTTCTCCAGGAAGTGGTGTCACCGGTGATCAAGCATCATTTAGTATGATGGCGAAGGAGAGTTCCGCTGTCTCGCTGCATTATCTGATGCTCATGACGAGCAATTATGCAGCCTGAGCAATCAAGATGAAAGTGTACATGAGGGCTCAAGGAGTGTAGATCATGATCAAGAATAGCAACGTCAATGTGCGCAAGGATCAGATGGCATTGGCGGCCATCTATTAGGGCATCCCAGAGGAGACGCTCTTCCTACTGGCAAAAAAGGAGACGACCAAAGCCGCGTGGGAAGTGTTGAAGACGATGCATCTTGGCGCTGATCGTGTGAAAGAAACAAAGGTACAAACTCTCAAGACCGAGTTAGACATGTTGCGTATGAAGAAAATAGAGTCGATCAACGACTTTGCCGTCCGGTTGACGATCATCATCAACAAGATTTGGACCCTCAGCGAGAAAGTGGAAGAGTTATATGTAGGAAGAAATTTCTTCATGTTGTTCCCTCACAGTTTCTCCCATTGGTTTGATCATAGAGCAATTTGGAGACCTAAATACAATGATCATGGAGGGGGTTATCGGTCTCTTAATGCATATGAGGAACGCATCCGCGACAATAGTAACAATGGCGACGGATAGGTCTTGTTGACCCGCGCTGAGTGGGAGATTTGATCGTCGAAGCGTGAAGGCAAGAACACTTCTAGCGGTGGTGGCCAAGGCCGTCAAAATTGGAAGTTTGATAAGGTAAAAAATGAGGTATTATAATTGGAACGATTATGGGCACTTTGCTTCAGAATGCCAAAAGCTGAGGATGAAGAAAGCGTTTCTTACTGAAGCACTCAGTGATGATGACTCAACAGTGCTCTGATGATGAGTTAAGTCAGGGACGTTGAGAAGATGTGTCGCCGTCCAAACTCAAGTTGAAAAGAAATTGGAACATTGAGGAGATGTGTCACCGTTCTGCATCAAGTATGAGTTTAGTAAGTCGTAGTTGAGACCGATTGCTTCAATGTTTTAGAATCTTTGCATCTGGATGACCCGTATACGTTGAGTTGAGTTCCTACATGTAGCCACGCCTTCATGTGG
Source organism: Dendrocalamus latiflorus (assembly GCA_017311315.1). NCBI lineage: Eukaryota > Viridiplantae > Streptophyta > Magnoliopsida > Poales > Poaceae > Dendrocalamus > Dendrocalamus latiflorus. The sequence goes on from CM029676.1 coordinate 18,217,833, forward strand.
AGGCGTGGCTGGTAGTTTATAATGCATTAAGACTAAAATTAGAGTATGCCATGTCAATATTAAGGGGGAGATTGTTAGAAATAATCTTGACTTCGAGTCCAAGACGTCGTAGTAGAGTCTGTTTCCATGTGTAACTCAAGTTGAAGTTGTGTCCAACTTAACGTCCGAATACGTATGCTAATAGAAGAATACTAGCCTATATATTGAGAAGACTTGTAACCAGTTAAATTAGGGAGAGTAAGTAAGATAATAGAGAAATTCAGAAATTCTCTTATGTTTCCTCAGTTTATTTGATATGTGTACATTTTCTTCTGGAACAAAGTTAACAACGATAGATACTATGTATAGAAGAGATTGTTTTTAGTCTTTTAACTTATATAAGATGATAGTCCATAACTATGATGTAGTATCTTTCATTGGAAATGACCTAGCTACTCTAGTCGGGTGGGAATTGTTTTTAGCAATGCATGCGTGTTCCCTAGCAAACACTCAATTCATGTACCCAAGGATTTATCTGATAGAGAAGTAACAATTAGGCCCCGCTATTTTGGGCTTTTGACTTTTGCCTTCTAACTTCTAGTTTTTTTTAATTTCATATTTTTTTAGCTTTTGGCTTTTTGTGTTTTTTGCCTTTTGTTTTTTCTCGTATTTCCTTATATTGATTGTGATGGGATAACTTGTTTTTTATTATTATTTTTATATTTTTTTAAATTTAATTACATTGAAAAAGCTAACAGCAGGTATAGTACAAAAATAATTAAACAGTAAAAAAATCAAAAATTATGAATTTAAATCTAAATAAGCACACCCTAAGTGTCCTGGGACCTAGTAGTAGTATAGTAACACAATTGAAAACTCCAAAATGTCAGTGCATTGTCACGATCGGAACTCACACTACTACAGAAAAGGTCATCACAGACGGTTCGAAAACGTCATCACAGACGGTTTTGTGAACCGTCTGTATTTATGGGTCAGTGATAATCGGAGGTCATCACAGACGGTTTTCGAACCGTCTGTGATTATCAGCTATCACAGACGGTTTTTGAGTAAAACCCGTCTGTGATAGCTGATAATCACAGACGGTTTTGACTCCAAAACCGACTGTGATAATAAGTATCACAGACGGTTTTGGAGTCAAAACCGTCTGTGATTATCAGCTATCACAGACGGGTTTTACTCAAAAACCGTCTGTGATATTCCCTTCAACCCCTAAATATATTTCTGTTTATTGGCTAGCCTCAGGAAATGCTAGCCATGCCCTCTGAAATAAGCAGATAATCACAGACATAAAACATATACAATTCACACATCTCATTTCATTTCAGATACATTTCACATCTCAATTCATTTCACAGACATAAAACATCCAATTGACAAGGCACTTCATTTCACAAACATAAAGCATCCATTTCGCAAATCAATTCATTGAATCGAAATAAAATATCCATTAACAAATACACAATTGTAAAAGATCTACACTGCATTTGCACTTAGAATTACAATAAAAAATCTTCTGGGCAGTGGAACTCTCCATCTGATCTTACGACTTTACTCCACAAAAACCAAATGAACTCTCCTCGAATTTTTGCAAAATTCGGCTGTTTCAATGCAGATGTAGAGATGGGCGCAGCCTGTCGATTGGAATATCAACGCGCGCACATATAAAACTTGACATGTATGAAATAAATGTGGAAAGATTGACAAACCTTAGGAGTGGAGATCTTGCTGGGATCGAGGAGTAGTCTCATATGGTGGCACACGTAGTATCCACACGTGTTGCCCGGCTGCTGCTGGTGGCACTGCAAAAAATAGAATGTGTTAAATCAAGTGGCATTACTACTAAGTGTTGTATATGATTAATTAATGTGTAGTTAGCCAATACCCGAAAATTGCGATCATGTTTCAAGGGCTTGGCAGCTGTCGTCGAGCCACTTGTTTGTTGAACGTATGTGACGAACGACCTTCGTTATTCGAAAAAGTTAGATTAGTCATTCGGAAGGAAAGAAAGAGTACAATGTACAATGTACTTACCTATCGAGTATTTCGGCGATAGCTGTGTACTTGGATTTGTTCTTACTTAGAGAATCAAGGTATATAGCCTTGTTCCATTTTGGTATAATTACAATTAAAATCCAATGGAAGTTGTCATTGTGTGGCATAAGAACAAATTCCTTATCTTGGTCACTTGCTTCATTTGCTGTTTTTTGGCTAGATACATGGAGCATTTGGGTGGAAAGATGAACTGTTTCGTCAGGCGCATGACTGCCAATTCGAAGCATAGCATAGCATCCGAGGCACATCCGAGGTCTGCTGGTGTGTCTTGAGGAATGCCAAGAGCTGGTCTTCAGATGTGGCATTCCTCAAGACATAACAGCAGGCCTCGGATGTGCCTCGGATGCTATGCTCCATCTGAAGACCAGCTCTTGGGATTCCTCAAGACACACCAGCAGACCTCGGATGTGCCTCGGATGCTATGCTATGCTTCGAATTGGCAGTCACGCGCCTGACGAAACATTTCATCTTTCCACCCAAATGGTCCATGTATCTTTTGCAACAATCGCAAGATTTCTTTATCTGGGAACCTCATCCACAACATTCTCCACTCCGACAATCCTTCTTTTTCCCGCAAAATTCAAGGCAATTTTATTACAAAAGTGCAAAAAAAGACATTCCCAGATTCTTCGTGAGCAGCCACATAGCCGACTTCTTCAGTGAGCGACTATCCATCTGCTTCTTCCCACTCCTTTTCTTCATCTCTGGTCTCTGGATCACGTACGCCAGTAGCGATGATTCAGAATTATCGCTACTGGCGTACGTGATCCAGAGACCAGAGATGAAGAAAAGGAGTGGGAAGAAGCAGATGGATAGTCGCTCACCGAAGAAGTCGGCTATGTGGCTGCTCACGAAGAATCTGGGAATGTCTTTTTTTTGCACTTTTGTAATAAAAATTGCTTTGCATTTAAGAAGGAAAAAGATGGATTGTGGGAGTGGACAGGTCTCTAAACAAAGTTATATGAAGCAAATGACACAAACTAGTGTATCCGGTTCATTGAACGGGAACACTCGAGTGTGTCACTTACTTCATGCCCCTTGAAGGTCTATGTGGCATATACACTAGAGTGGTCCTTGATTGGTTAATTTGTGCTCTCAAATTGTAGGGTTGCACAAGATTAATCTTGGCCGTCCCGCTACTAAATGAGGAAGCAAGAAAAGTGAAACATGATAAGATGAGGAAGCAAGAAAAGTGAAACATGATGCTCAATGTTAGGAAGAGAGGAGAGGAGTAGAGGGAAGGGGGAGAAGGGAGGGGTGATGTGGACAGAGAGAGGAGTTATGTGCCTATACTATATACTATATACTAACACAACAAGCAATGTAATATGTACCAAATAGCAAACTAATTAAGCAACTGCAGTAAACAATGTACCAATGTAGTATGTACCAAATAGCAAATTAAACTAAGCTACTGCAGTAAACAATGTACCCATGTAATATGTACCAAATAGCAAACTAATTAAGCAACTGCAGTAAACAATGTACCAATGTAGTATGTACCAAATAGCAAATTAAACTAAGCTACTGTAGTAAACAATGTACCAATGTAATATGTACCAAATAGCAAAGTAATTAAGCTACTGCAGTAAACAATGTACCAATGTAGTATGTACCAAATAGCAAACTAATTAAGCTACTGCAGTAAACAATGTACCAAATAGCAAACTAATTAAGCTACTGCAGTAAACAATGTACCAATATAATATGTACCAAATAGCAAACTAATTACGCTACTGCAGTAAACAATGCTACAATGCTCAAAACCATAGTCCATCACAGAAACTGCTCACAATACTCAAAACCCTAGTCCATCACAGAAAGTGCTCACAATGCAGATGGTAATCGAGGGGAGGTGGCCGGCGAGGGGCTCGACGAGGGGCTCGGGGGAGGCGACCGGCGACGGGCTCGACGAGGGGCTCGGGGGAGGCGACCGGCGACGGGCTCGACGAGGGGCTCGGGGGAGGCGGCCAGCGACGAGGTCGGGGAGGCGGCCGGCGACGGGCTCAACGGAGGCGGCCAGCGACGGGCTCGGGGAGGCGGCCGAGGAGGGTTCAGGGAGGCGGAGGCGACGACGGGCTCAGGATTTAATTAGATCTAGGTCGAATAACTGCGCAGCACACAGGGAAAACCCTAGCCAGAGGGTATATATAGGGAGGTTATCACAGACGGTTCTAAGTTTATAACCGTCTGTGATAAGCCTTTGCGACTGTAGTTATTAAGACAACACCAATAACCACAGCTGCATTTATATCCACCACCAAACAGCTGCATTCATATACAACACCAACCAGCTGCATTCATATCAACCATCACATGTACATCACACATATACATCACATATACATAAATGCCAATACACATATACATTTTCACATATACATTTTGTCACACATTTTCACATATACATATCAAAATTGACTACATCACACATTTTCACATATACATCTCAAAATTGTCACACATTTTCACATATACATCTCAAAATTGTCACACATTTTCACATATACATCTCAAAATTGTCACACATTTTCACATATACATTTTTATTGTACTTGCTTAATTATTTCCTTTAAAAATTAGCCCTTCATCATGATCAATGCGTACGTAACTAGTTTCGTCACGTTGTTCATCGTCGACCCTTATGCCATTTCCAAAAGGAGGTAACTCGTCAAATTGATTGTATTCCTCCTCGTCCACTACATTCTCCACTCCGACAATTCTCCTTTTTCCATGAAGAACTACACGGCGTTTCTTATTTGCCGGGTCGGTTACATAGAAAACTTGAACAACTTGATTGGCGAGTACGAATGGTTCTTGGCTTTATACGTGGTTTTAGGCAACTCATTTCCCTCCGGAAGCATGTCCGCTAAAAGACCTAGCAGTGCCGTGAAACTCTTGTCGGACCAACCGTTGCTTGCCTTCAATTTCAACAGTTCAAGCACGGCCGACAACCTCGTGTACTTGCAGCCCGTGTACAAAGGTTTCTCTGAGTCCTCCATCAAGCCACGGAATTTAACTTACTCTCTTTCATCATAGTTCTCTTCTACATCGTGAAGCATCTGATCCAGATTATCATCGTGCAACCTATCCGAATCCGAGCCACAATCGACATCAGCCGGCGGCATGTCATTCACTTCACCGACGATGTCATCCGGGGGCATATCATTCACTTCACCGGCGATGTCATCCGGCGGCATATGATCATTCACTTCGCCATGACTGGTCCAACACGTATAATCCTTTTTGAAACCCTTCCGAATCAAGTGCGCTTCAATTTGCCCTCGGTTCTTAAACATCTTCAAATTCTCGCAGTCAGTGCATGGACAACACATATATTCCACCCCCTTATTCAACATATCCTCCTCGGCGGCTCTTATAAAAGCAGAAACGCCATTAATGTACTCTTCACTCACACGACTCGCGGCTACATCCAGCTTCGGTCCTACGTTACGTACATATATAACAACTTAGTATTAAAATCTAGATTAACTAATTATAACTACATATATACCGGCCACATTTATTATATTGAGACTTAATTTGCTAGCTCAATTCATATTGCAAACACAACAGCTAATATATAACCAACAATTTTGCAAATTAACCATCTTCAATAACCACTCATGGATTACTTAGACCTAAATTGTAATGCAATTAAAGAAAAAATAAATTTCATTACTAACCATATCTACAGCAACCAGGAAAGTCTGAATCTTAATTCAAAGCTCAACTCTGCCTCTTCCCACCAAATTAACTGGCCTGAAATCGCCTAGCTTCCTCCCGAGTGAAAAAGTGCGCAGCAGTGGCTAGATCTGGATCGAAATGAAGACAGATACGGTCTGAGCAGCGCAATAAATGCCTTAGTCATTATCACAGACGGTTTTTAACTAAAAACCGTCTGTGATAACCAGCTTATCACAGACGGTTTTTTATTAAAACCGTCTGTGATAAATATTATCACAGACGATTTTTTTATAAAAAAAACCCGTCTGTGATAAGCTTCATGCCAGAATGCTTCGCGCGTGTTTCCATTGCCAGAACGCTTCGTGTTTCGATCGTCTAATTAACGTCTCTCGATCGTTATACGAAGCGTCTATATCATTAATGCTTTGCGCGTGTTTCGATTGCCAGAACGCTTCGTGTTTCGATCGTCTAATTAACGTCTCTCGATCGTTATACGAAGCTTCTATATCATTAATGTTTAGGTATACGATGCTAAAGGTTAAATATGCGCGCCTAATCCAGGTCTCTTCTACGTACGTACAATATGGATTCTACTATTCTTGTGATCATCTCCTTCCTCTCATCTGTTCATCACGAATTGTTCGGCCGGAACCTTACACAGGTGGCCAGCAATTTGCATCTGGAGCAGCTTCTCCGCACACGCCCTGCTCTCCTTCCCCGACTTTCTTGCATCTGTCAGCTTGACCTGATCCTCCGCCGTCGACGGAGGCGTCTCGCTGCCGCTCAAGAAAGGGAAACAACCCTCACCCTGGTTCTTCTCCACAATGTGCGCAATGCGGAAGAAGCTCTACACGCATTGCAGAGACTGATGGATAGCCTTGCCGATCAAGCAGAAACGGCAGATTCTGAGGAATCTTTTCATGCTATCCTGTACGACATTATGGATGCTGCTGATCATTTGCCCAGACTGCACGAGGAAGTGCTGAGGACAAGGGCAATCTTAACGGCGTTCGAGAATTTAGCGGCTGATCCTCCAAGTCCCCAAGTTGAAGAAGAAGCTTACGAAGCCCAAAAGAATACAATCTGGGAAACTCTTTACCTGTGCGACTTTTGTAATAAATTTGCCTCTAATTGAAATTAATAAATTTGCCTTTAATTTGTGACCTCTTGTCTCAGTAGTTCTGTAGTTAAGTTATTAGAAGCAATGTGTACTTATATATTAACCTCTGATCTAGAATATGACAGACAAAGGGACATCACAGCCGGTTCTTGTGAAAAACCGTCTGTGAACATTCCCAGACGGTTCTTAACAACAACCGGCTGTGATAGTCGACACAACACAGACGGTTTTTAATAAAAAATCGTCTGTGATAATCCCAGATTATCACAGACGGTTTTTAATAAAAATCGTCTGTGATATTCCAGTATCACAGACGGTTCAGCAGTAAGAACCGTCTGTGATACTCCTTTTTCCCGCCACAAATACCACAGACGGCCTTCAAATTAAAACCGTCTGTAATAGTTTACATTACAGACGGTTTCACAAAACCGTCTGTGATTTGCCGTCTGCTATTAGCCTTTCTGTAGTAGTGGTAGCGAGTGAAATTACTGCCAAACACAAACAATACAATAAGTGGTAACTTTTTCACAGCCGATGATAACTTTTCGTATAACTAGTGATAACTTGGTGGGGTACAAAATTGTGTGTAGAATAACGCTACCGTGTGTGTATAACACTAGTCTAGTTGTAGATATAAGCTTCTTTTTTACTCCTGGAAGTAGTTATTCCCAATGCTGTATCTCACAATATAGAGAGTATTTTATACAAAGGAGAGTATATATATGTAGAATATAAGCATATAAGACCATTTAGGTGGTATATATGCTTTTTTAGAGATGGTATATGCATTTTTTAGATATGCTTATTTTTATGTACAAATATGATGGTTTTTGAAAATGCACTAAAAACTATAGATTCGTTTATAACTTTTTATGTGTACTACATTGGAGTATCTTATAATCAATATATAAGTTTACACAAAGTGATAAATGAGTATTTCAAATTCATTTATATGGTATATCAGATATAGGAGTAACTATACCCAGAAGTAGAATGTATTTTTTCCACACACACACATACCTAGGCTCCCTGCCGTTAGATTGCTTTTAGATACGTGCTAGAGCAATGGTATGTATGGTATGTAATATATTAGGCATGCTAAATCAATCATGGAAGGAAAGTCTTAATCATGGATGTAAAGTCTCAATCACATTAGCACGCATCTAAAAGCAATCCAAAGGTAAGGAGACTAGGTGTCCAGACACCTAGGTGCCCCTGTTATTTATACTATATATATATATATATATATATATATATATATATATATATATATATATATATATATATATATATATATATATATATATATATATATATATATATAGACACACACACCGTAAATACGTTTTCCATCGAACACACCTACTATGCAGTGATAAGGACTTAGAATTAGATAGGTTAATATGGGTAAACTATATCAAAGCTTAAGACATTAAAGGCTTGTTTGGTTTGCGCCAAAATGAAGCACGTGAAAATCAAGCCAAACTTTGACGTTAACAAAATCGAGACAGCTAAATTCTCTATGTACCTAGGTTTGAGGCAAATTTGGCTCCAAAATAAACCGGAGAGCCAAAGAAAATAGAACCTCATTAGAATTTTTGGCAAGAAACCAAACGGCCGCCAAATTTAAGTTTGTTAAGGCAAACTTGGGCGCTCGATCGAGGGCATGAAACCAAACAGCCCCTAACATGTACTCCTTCCGCTCTTGTTCCACAGGCATGTATACTACTAGCCTCATAGGCGCGGCGCCACGCCGCGCCAGCCACCGTGTGTACCGAAGTAAAAGAGGCGATAATCCGTGAGGAGTTTGTAAAAAAAAAATTTTAAAATCGAGGGCACATGTGTATTTTTGAAAAAGTCAAAGGTCTTTTTCGTAAAAAAACGAGGGCCTGTACGTAATAAATGAGAAAGTCAAAGGTCTTTTTCGTAAAAAATTGAGGGCCTGTACGTAATAAACGAGGACCCGTACGTAATTTAGAAAACCGCGGGGCGCTATCCTGCAAAAATTTCGGTGAAAAAAAACTGCCAGGGACCTTTTCGCGAGGAAAAAGGACTTTTACTTAATTATCGAAAAATACGAGGAAAGTGGCTCGGCCGGCCGTACGCGAATTCGCTGGACACGCGCCGGCCGGCCGAGCGCGCGGGGCGACGTGGAGGGGCTGCGCGGCCGGGAATCCCCCGGGAATGTATTGGTTATTATTCTGAACCGGGTGGTGTACTCTCTCTCTGTGTATGTATGTATGCTACGATCACGCACGCCTACACGTAGAGATCGATCGAAGCGAAGCGTAAAGATGATACGATCGAATTAATGACGATCGTATTGTCTGAAAAACAAGGTAGGCACTTGACAGCGAGGACGGGCGCAGCGCAGTGCACCCCGGCGGCCGCATGCAGCCTGGTTACTTGTATCGAGACGACGCAGCCAGCCGGCCACCCGCCTTGGGTAGAGTGCCCGCTCAGCTCCGGTGCATGGCCCTGAGCCCTTGTCCCGCCGCCGGGGACTCAAGCCGTCCTCCACGTACCGATTAAATTCCCAACACCGCCGGAGTACGCCCTTGTGTACCGCCACCGTACGTTCTCATTATTTTTACCGGATGAGGCACAGTCTTGACACCCTGTTCCAAAGTCCTTGCGTTTTTTTGATTGAAATGACGTTGCAGTGACGGGTAGTTTTCTAAGTTATTTAATTAAAAAATAAAAAATAAAAAATACTATTATATCTTCATAGCTAACACAAAAATGGGAAAAAAATCACACTAAGAAATCAACATATTTCAAACAGCCTTAATTTGACATGTATAATACACCGACATCATCCACAGGGCCCTCACCCTTATTTTTAATTACAAAGGGCGTGCGCTCACGCACACCACACTTACACCACACATCACACCGCGCCCTACTGAAACACACTACTGACACTCACACTGCCTCCACTCCGTGTTGGTTTTGCGTTTACCTGTGCCAGGTAACGTGCAGGTAAACTGTGTTGCTTTAAAATTCTGTGAGCAATGGGGCTTTCGAGTCCTGGATATTTTTGGCCCTGTGCAGCATAGCAATACCAAAAATAGCCATCGGGTGCATGCAATGCCATTTCTGGCCTCCTCCACAAGCACGGAACTCTAACCGGCCGATGCGTACGTAGTGCTGCGCCCCAGCATCGCAACACCTGAGTCATGCGGTCCAGGAGCGCATGATTCCAGCAAAACGTCTAAGGTCAAAAAGGCTGTCGTGGTCGCATATAGCAGCGATGGTCGAAAGCGGCTGTAGTCGAAAGCAGCGGTGGTCCAAAGCGGTTGTGGTCAAAAGCAGAGGTGGTTGAAAGCGGTTATAGTCGAAAGCGGAGGTCGTCGAACATGGGTGTGGTTGAAAGCAGCGGTAGTCGAAAGCGGTAGCAGTCGAAAGTCGAGGTAGTCGAGAGAGGCAGTGGTCGAAGGCGACTATGGTCGAACAACTGTGGTCGGGTAGCTACAGTCGGTACGGGGGTTGTTGGTGATATGCCCTAGAGGCAACATGGAGATGTTGAATATATCACATACTATGTTTATGATACATTGCTTTGTTCCTTGAAATAGACATTATCATTATTGATCAATGAGTATGTGACTTATTCATGAGACTCTTAATGCCAAAATGTTGCTATTTCTAAATGATCCCTAATTATATATCATATGAGGAACAAATATGATTCAAAGATCAGCATATGTATTGATTGATGATCATGTCTCATGGATCATGGTATGGAGATACCAAATCAATAATATGGACATGTGTTAGTGAACATATGTTGGATAGACCCGCCATGAGACACTGCAGAGATTCCATGTGTCATTAGTTGGTCTCAAGTAGTGTTTATGTAGAATCCTTAGACTTGAGATCATCATGGTTCCCAACATGCGTAGTAGCCTATTTTGGGACTACTAACCACTACTCCGTAACTGGGTAGTCATAAAAGTAGTCTTCGGGTTTGCCATGAAACATGTAGTGGGATGTGAATGATCAAGATAGAATTTGTCCCTCCTTATGGGAGAGATATCTCTGGGCCCCTCGATGTAATGGATTATGAAAGTGCATGGCCATGCCAAGGTGATTGAGGAGTCAATCACAAGTTTATAATCCATCACGGAATCGAGAGAGTGATTGAGCTATTAAGAGGATGACACAGGTCTCGCCTTGAGCTCAATCTATATCGTGAGGCAAAGGGATTCGTACATGAGAACATTACAGGTTCAGCCGATATGATCTTTACGTATACTCTGGGGTTAATATGTCTTACTAGAGGCCGCTATTAACAGGTTGACCGGAAAGGCGTTTCTGGGTCGCGACCAAGTATACGTGAACCTACAGGGTCGCACACTTAACGAGTTGGAACACTAATTCGAATGTGATTCGGATGTGGGCTCAATTCGGATAGAGATCCGGATAGACTCCTACTGGGCCTCGGTCCACGAGGCCCAAGTGAGGAGGTCTATATATATGGAGGCGAGGGGCTGAGGGGTGCATGCTTCTGTTAATCCCAAGCCAAACCCTAGCCGCCACCTCCCGAGTCAAACCCTAGCCGCTCGCGAGTGCTGGTACACTCGCGATCGGCGTTCCAGCCCCGGACGTGTGGATACCGGTGGAGGCGCTGCTCGTTGCGGCGTTGATCGGCATCAACAATCTACAGATTGGATCTTGCACGTGGTGTGGTTGATCGCGTGGAGGACACGATCTGTTCGGGACGATCGACTAATTCCACTACTACCTCGACGCGCTTGGTTGGATCGGCTTCTCCAACTCTTCTTCCGCTGCGCTGCGCGTCTAGTGGTAACGATCCATGATCCCTCCTTAGCATGATGTCCTGGTGTGCGCGGTAGAAAAGTTTTGTTTTATGCTATCGTAGCCTACGCGCATTGCTTTAGGGGTATCATGCGCTCCCGTACCGCATGACTCGGGTGCTGCGGTGCCGGGGCACAGAACTGCGTACACGTCGGTCGGCCGAAGTCCCACGCTCGGGAAGGAGGCTAGAAATGCACCCGAGGGTTACTTCTGGTATTGTTGTGCTGCACAGCGCCAAAAATGTCCAGGTTTTAGGGCTTTCTAGTCAACTAGTAGTCCAATTTTACACAAGTTAGCATTGCAAAAGTGAGTACTTGTTTTTGTATCCCTCCGGTTGCAAAAGAACATAGAGGTGGTCCCTAAAACACTATTTTAACCATTATTTTTTATTATAATAGATTTATAAAACCTAACAAAATTATCCTTTTATGAAAGTTAAATTATACTATTTTTATGTGTTCAATATAAATATTGCAAAGATATTAATAGGCAAAGTTTAGAAAGTTTGATTGCACATAACAAAAAAAATGATATTCTTTTATGACTGAAGGTAGTGGTATATATGTTAGACATCAATCGTTAAAGAAAATCAGATGACTTATGCTTTCTTAAGTATATCATATTTCTGAACTTTTGGATCAATCTAGAATCAAACATACATATATCTCAAAGCTAATTCAAAATGCTAATATAAAATCAGGCAACTTGTAAATAGCAAGCCCGTATGTGTAAATACTTGCATTCTATGTAATTTGGCTTAAGAGTACTCTGCTCATTTGGGCTTATACTTTTAACTTCTAGATTCTTAATTTCATCTTTTTCTGACTTTTTGGTTTTTAGACTTTTTTGCCTTTATTTTTTCCTGTATTCCTTTGCATTGTCCAAAATAAGAGAACCTGTTTCATTTTTGTATTTTTAAATTTAATTATACCAAAAAAGCTTACAGCAGCTATAGCGGAAAAAACCTCAAATATTGCTAAATACGTTCAAAAGCCAAAAGCATAAGCCCAAATAAGTTACAAACCTAGCTTTTACTTGATGACAAGGCTCTGAAATACTCTCTCTCTCGCTCGTTGCAAAATACACGAACCAAATAGATTTATCCTAAAACCGACTTTTTGTATATTGTCCTTTTTCTGCAGAGGCAGATAGAAGCTAGTAGATCAACACTACAGGTTTAGCCAAATGATAACCGAGTTGAAAGTGAAGGGTGAAGCCAACACAAACATTAAACAACCCTACAATCTACGACGTACTTTTTCTCGGCCATTAGCTCGTCAGTTTTGAATTTTTGGCATATATAGCATCTTGTCGATTCATATTTGTAAAAATAGCCATATAAACATAACAATGACAAAAATAACACTTTTACTACCCGATCACTGGGCGGTAATGCCCTGTAGGTGAAACGTGGCCTACCAGAGCCTAGCCACCAGGCGGCCACAGGCTGTTGTCCGGCCACCAGGCGGCTGGCCCGCCACCCCTCCACAAAATGCAGGTAATTAAGCAGGAGGGAGGTAAGTTCGTCTTTTATCGGTCTTTGTCGGTGCTAACTCAGGCCTGATGTCCATATCAACCAAATTAAGCCGTGTGTTGACACCATTCTTTGTTTTATCACGAATGTTCAGTAAGAAACCAATCAAGCTGTCATATACATTCTTCTCTATATGAATAATGTCGATGCAATGGCGAAATTCTAGGTGCTCCCAATAAGATAACTCCCAAAATACTGATCTCTTCTTCCAGACGTTGTTCTCACGGGTCATCGATTTATATCTCTTTTCAACCATAACATCTAAATCATTAACCATATCATAAACCCCTTTTTCACTTAAATGCTTTGTAGCTAACTGTCCTCCTTCTCTCTGTTAATTGTTTCTTCATCTTGTGGTATGGGTGAGCCCTCCGAAGGAACACACGGTGACGCATGTACATAGTTTTACGTAAGTACTTTAGCAACACACTCTCGATATTATCTAAGTAGTGAGTACAAGTATTGGTACCTTTTGTACTCTGGCCCGACAAGTTAGCAAGGGCAAGGTAATCATTTATGATGCAGAACAACAAAGAGCGTAAAGTGAAATTCTCTCATTTGTATGCATCCTATACCTGTACACCTTCGATCCACAGTATTTTTAGATCTTTTACCAATGGTGTTAGGTACACATCAATATTATTCTCAGGTTACATCGACCCTTGGATAAGTATCGATAGCAAAATATACTTCCGCTTCATACACAACAAAGGAGGAAGGTTGTAGATGCAGAGAGTCACGAGCCAAGTACTATGTCAGCTATTTATGTTACCGAAAGGATTCATTCTCTCTGTACTCAACCCGAACCTTATATTCCTCGGTTCTGCACCGATGTCTGCAAACCTCCTATCAATATTTCTCTACTGGGTGAATCAGCAAGATGTCTTAGCATTCTGTCCTTCTTACGCTCCTCCAAGTGCAAATGTAGCAAATTTGCCTCCTTGGGTTCACAAAAAACCGCTTCAAACGGAGAATTATAGGAAGATACCATGTCACATTAGCAGGAGGTTTTTACTTCACCTCTATTCTTTCACTGTCATCTGATTGATTCTTGCACTTATATCAGGATGCGTTGCACACCGAACATACATGCATGTTTGCATACTCTTTACATGCATGTATCCTTTCTATTTCTATTTCCAATGGACAACTCGTTTCCCTCTAGAAGCATGTCTGCTAAAAGATCTAACAACGTCGTGAAACTGTTGTCGGACCAACCGTTACTTGACTTCAATTTCAGTAGTTCAAGCACAGCTGACAACCTCATGTACTTTGACTTGCAACACGTGAACAAAGATTTCTCCAAATCCTCCATCAATCCTTGGAATTTAACATGCTCTCTCCCATCACAGTTCTCTTCTGCATCGCAAAGCATCTGATTTAGATTGTCATCATGCAGCCTATTTGAATCGGAACCACATTGTGCATAATACGGCGGCATATCATTGACTTCGTGATGAGGACATCCTTTCCATAGATACAACTTGAAGGAATATGCGTATGCTACGAGAGCAGAAAACAAAAATTTCTACCGCGCACACCAGGACATCATGCTAAGGAGGGATCATGGATCGTTACCACTAGACGCGCAGCGCAGCGGAAGAAGAGTTGGAGAAGCCGATCCAACCACGCGCGTCGAGGTAGTAGTGGAAGTAGCCGATCGTCCCGAACAGATCGTCTCCTCCACGCGATCAACCACACCACGAGCAGATCCAATCTGTAGGTTGTTGATGCCGATCAACGCCGCAACGAGCAGCGCCTCCACCGGTATCCACACGTCCGGGGCTGGAACGCCGATCACGAGTGTACCAGCACTCGCGAGCGGCTAGGGTTTGGCTCGGGAGGTGGCGGCTAGGGTTTTGCTTGGGAGGAACAGAAGAATGCACCCCTCAGCCCCCCCGCCTCCATATATATAGACCTCCTCACTTGGGCCTCGTGGACCGAGGCCCAATAGGAGTCTATCCGGATCTCTATCTGAATTGAGCCCACATTCGAATCACACTCGAATTAGTGTTCCAACCCGTTAAGTGTGCGACCCTGTAGGTTCACGTATACTTGGTCGCGACCCGGAAATGCCTTTCCGGTCACCCTGTTAATAGCGGCCTCTAGTAAGACATATTAACCCCAAAGTATACGTAAAGATCATATCGGCTAAACCTGTAATGTTCTCATGTACGAATCCCTTTGCCTCACGATATAGATTAAGCTCAAGGCGAGACCTGTGTCATCCTCTTAATAGCTCAATCACTCTCTCGATTTCGTGATGGATTATAAACTCGTGATTGACTCCTCAATCACCTTGGCATGGCCATGCACTTTCATAATCCATTACATCGAGGGGCCCAGAGATATCTCTCCCATAAGGAGGGGCAAATTCTATCTTGATCATTCACATCCCACTACATGTTTCATGGCAAACCCAAAGACTACTTTTATGACTACCCAGTTATGGAGTAGTGTTTAGTAGTCCCAAAATAAGCTACTACGCATGTTGGGAACCATGATGATCTCAAGTCTAAGGATTCCACATAAACACTACTTGAGACCAACTGATGACACATGGAATCTCTGCAGTGTCTCATGGCGGGTCTATCCAACATATGTTCACTAACACATGTCCATATTATTGATTTGGTATCTCCATACCATGATCCATGAGACATGATCATCAATCAATACATATGCTGATCTTTGAATCATATTTGTTCCTCATATGATATATAATCAGGGATCATTTAGAAATAGCAACATTTTGGCATTAAGAGTCTCATGAATAAGTCACATACTCATTGATCAATAATGATAATGTCTATTTCAAGGAACAAACTAATGCATCATAAACATAGTATGTGATATATATAACATCTCCATGTTGCCTCTAGGGCATAACACTAACACAACTGTGCCGACTCCACAACAAGCTCGACAAACTGAAACTATGATACAAGAACCAATGACTAGAGCGCAGCATGTCAACTTAACCATCAGGTGAATACGTTCCTAAGTTTGCATACAAATGTTTCAAAGAATGGAATACTACTTAATTCTTATGATGAATTAATTATCCTTAGGAACCAGGGGGAAGAACCATGTGAGCTCAAGTATAGAAGTGGAACCGTCAAGCGCAACCCAAGTCCTGTTCGCGAGTTTGACTCGGATTCGGCCTTCCCAATAGCGTCTACTTCAAACGGCGATAACGTTTGATCCAGAAGGTTTCTCGGGGCCCGTGAGTACTCTTTGGAAAGCTCTTGAAGTATACTTTCAGATGGATCTAGTCTCACCTCCAAATCCCAACCGAGCCGATCAGAAACTGCCAAATAAGTCACATCACTTTTCCAGTCCGAGTCAAAGTGGGCCTTGGGCCTTGTAATCGAGTCCTGTTTGGCTTCCATGTGTTTTGGCCGACCCTCCACCTCCCATGTCTCTTAAATAGGCAGCCGCACCCTCTTCTAGGGTTTGAGTTTTGATAGACTAAGTTAGCTTTTGCTACTTCGCCTTGTATTCGCGCGTGTCGGCAAGACCGTCCGAATACTTGTCTTTGGAACCCCATCGTTTTTCTGTTTTCGATTGAAACCTACATCTTTTATTCGCAATTGAGTTGTTGTTTCTCTTGTTCTTGCATGTTCTTCGATTGCTTGCAGGAACAAGTACCCTGGTGGTTAGGTTGATTGTGCGCCGACAAGGTCACGAACAACTTCTGGAGTTGGTGTATCGATTGCTAAGGCGCAACATCCTTGGATGGTTATAGTCGGGTCATCAACGTCATCTCCTTCTCCAATCGAATCTACCTCTTTCATCGAAAGATCGGGACCACTAGTGCTATCAGTTGGTATCAGAGCTCAAGGTTGATCGGTGAGAGATTTTATTTAGTCTTTGCATCTTTTTCTACCTACAGTCCAGAAAACCAAAAAATAGTAGATTAGATATATTTTCTCCAAAATCTGAAACAATTTGAGCCTTACTCTATTGCTGCATAGTCTTTGTTTGTTGAGTTTTCGGTTGCATCGTCGTGTCCTTTGCTGGTCTTACTGTCTAGTTCCTCTAGAGTTTTGAGTTCTGTTCACATTTTGGTCTCACCGTTGTAGTTAGATCTGAACTGCCACGGTGAGGGTAAAAAAGGAGGAGGACTCGGTTTCTAGGGAGGCTTTGCCCTAGTTGGTCTCGGAGTAGGACACGATTTCGGATTCAACCGTGCCGTGTGTGTGAAAAAAAGAAAAAAAGAAAAAAGTCTAACTTTTGCATACGACCTCCAATTGAGTCGTTTCTTGATCCGTTGGAAAGGAAATGAGAAGATAGAGTAACGTCGTTTAGGGCCTCAAAACGGGCCCGCAAACCGAGAAAAATTCAAGTTTCTCAGAATTCACTCAAAATTGACGGAGCCCTTCTACACGTGATTCTAAGGTTCCCTGTGAAGACAGCATCCTTTTTCGAGCTTCCGAACTCCGTGTGCAACGTCATCTAGTTTCTTTCTGCACGATGTTTTTGTTCTCTAGTACGGTCTAGCCTAGGACCAGCACAGTACCGTCGTTGAGCGATTATTCAACTTGCTTTGACTAATGTGGTTCTAGTTATCCTTTGTTCACTCTCAGCCCACCTATAGCTCCACAGATTTGGCTACTACCTCACAGGGACTTGCTACCGAGGCAACGATACACCCAACTTCCAGGAGTTATTATTTTGTCTTATCGGCTACCATCACCTCCTGCTCGCTGTGGTAAGAACTAGTAAGAACTTGACAGAACAGGTTGAGAGTGTGCGACTTGATTTATCCACATCCTAGTAGTTGTGAGGGCATAACCTGCAGTTTTATTATTTTTTTCTTCTTTGTTTGTTCTCGTGTGTTTTCCTAATAATGTCAGGAGAACCAGTGGACCCGAGGGCTGCACCACATTCCCCTCGGACTAGAGGCATCATACAACACTTTGAGCACCAAATGAAGTTGCACACTGAGGGACTTGATGAGGATGTACGGGTCACTAATGAACGCCTTGGTCAATTGGAGGCCGCGCAGATCGACAGCAACACTACGCTTGCAACATTGGAGGCTTCCGTTGGCACCGTCAACGCCTTACTTGCTGAGATTTTGAGACGTCTTGATAAGATGGGCCATGCATCCCCCACGGCTACTCCTGCTACACCTACTCAGCGTACACGTGCCAACAATGGTGTCTTGGGCAGCAGGGTGGACGAAAACGGTGGAGACGAATATGCGGCTGATACTGAGATCGATGATGATGAGGACGCTCACCGTCATCGTCAACCACGTCGGAATGAGGTACGTGAGAATGATGAATCACTTGGTAAGATTAAGTTCACTATGCCACCTTTTGATGGAAAATATAACCTTGATGCTTATATCACTTGGGAATTGGTTGTAGATCAAAAATTTGCTTGTCATGCATTCCCTGAAAACAAAAGGGTTAGGGCTGCTACTAGTGAGTTTACTGGTTTTGCGTCTGTTTGGTGGAGTGAATATTGTAAGAAAAATCCTTTAACCATACCACGAACTTGGGATGCATTAAAAAGAATCATGCGAGCTAGATTTGTTCCTTCATATTATGCACGTGATTTGTTACATAAGTTGCAACAATTGAGGCAAGGTAGTAAAAGCGTAGAGGAATATTTTCAAGATTTGCAAATAGGAATGCTACGTTGTGACTTAGAGGAAACTGAGGAAGCTGCTATGGCTAGGTTTGTGGGTGGTTTGGATCGTGAAATTCAGGACATTTTAGCTTATAAGAAATATAATTCTATCACTCGTTTATTTTATCTTGCTTGTAAAGCTGAAAGAGAAGTACAGGGATGACACGCGAGCACTAGGACTAACGTTTCTGCAGGTCGTGGTAACATTTGGTCTCAACGTGCATCTGCTGCACCACCAAGCCAACCGACTGCACCTTCTTCCTCCAACAGCAAGCCACGGTTTTCATCGTCAAATTCAGCATCTCGTGTATCTGAAGCAACAAAGGGGTCAGCCCAAGCACATGCAAAGAGCTCTTCATCCGTTGCATCTACGGGACGAACGAGGGATATCCAATGTCATCAATGCAAGGGGTATGACCATGTGCGGAGTGAATGCCCAAGCAAGCGTGTTTTGATTGTGAGAGATGATGGTGAGTATTCTTCTGCTAGTGATTTGGATGAGGATACATATGCTATGCTTGCAGCTGACCATGCAGGTAGTGGGAAGGAGCAAGAAGAAGAGCACACTGGTGCTGAAGATGCAGAGCGCTATGAGAGCCTCATTGTGCAGCGTGTGTTGAGTGCGCAAATGGAGAGGATGGAGCAAAATCAGCGGCACACCCTTTTCCAAACAAAGTGTGTCGTGAAGGAACGTTCATGCCGTGTGATCATTGATGGAGGGAGCTGCAACAACTTGGCAAGCTCTGATATGGTGGAGAAGCTTGCGTTGAACACCAAACCACACCCACAACCTTACTACATTTAATGGTTCAATAGCAGCGGCAAGGTGAAGGTAACACGAATGGTGAGAGTAAATTTTGCTATTGGTTCTTATCATGATGTTGTACAATACGATATTGTTCCTATGCAAGCATGCTCTATGCTATTAGGTAGACCGTGACAATATGATAAAGATTCTCTGCATCATGGTAAGACAAACCAATATTCTTTTGTGCATCATGACAAGAAAATTGTGTTACATCCTATGTCTCCTGAAGCTATTTTAAAAGATGAGATTGCTAGAGCTAGTAAAGAGAAAAATCAGGAGCAGAATAGGAGTGAAAATTAGATTGTAGCAAACGAACTTAAGCAACATAAAAAGAAAAACTCTAAATCTGTTCATGAGAAGAAAGATGAGATTAAATTAAAAGGTGCATGTTTCCTTGCTACTAAGTCTGATGTGAATGAGGTGGATGCTAGTACTTCTGTTTGCTATGCTTTACTTTGCAAATAAGCTTTATTTTCATTCGAGGATGTATCTTCTTCTGTGCCTCTTGCTATCACTAATCTTTTGCAGGAGTAAATGAATGTCTTTCCAAAGGACGTGCCACCAGGGCTACCACCAGTCCGAGGGATTAAGCACCAGATTGATCTGATTCCTGGGGCATCTTTGCCCAATCGTGTGCCATACAGGACCAATCTGGAAGAAACTAAGGATATTCAGTGTCAAGTTCAAGAATTGCTTGATAAAGGGTATGTACGTGAGTCTCTTAGTCCTTGTGCTATTCCGGTAATTTGTCAGACCCGGATTTTTCAATCCAGAATCTAATGTGTTTACTGCACTATTCCCTGGATCAGTAGATAGTGCACACAGGTACATTGTTGAATCATTTCATACATTGCGTGAATATTAATAACAGTACAGAATTAAAGTACACCACATCGGGTGAGAGTTTTACAAAACGGGCCATTCAGGCCAAATGTTTACATGATATCATAGCAGCGGAATTAAAAGCAAAAGTGAAACCACAACCACAGGCAAGCGACTGATGGGTAGTGTGTGCATAATATATCATCGAGACTTCGACAATATACGAGAACACATTGCCTTTTTATCGACTTGTCTTGGCTCAAGAAAAGCGAAGACTACGCCCTAGTTCCCTTCATTGCTCCTCCCTTCAGTTGTTGGAATGTCTTCATGGGCATAGTGATCCTGCGTCTCTGTTTTGGGTATTGCGAGTGTGAGCACAAATCTACTGTGCTCAGCGAGCCAACACACAGAATGCAATATTTAATATGCTCAGCTTATCAAAGGAAGGCTTGGGCTTATATTGCGTAGAGTGTTTTTGAATACAATTACTTAAAAATACTTAAGACCTAGCAATTTTAAACTCAGGACTTATTTTTTTGAAATAAGTTCATCTTATAACTGACACAGATTCTATCCACCGTTACATGGTATCTGCACCATATAGCATTTTTTCAACGTTACAGTCGCTTAACTTACCACTGGGACGACACCCAGGATAATTCCAAACCAGGACCATCAGCAGGACTTACACATTTTCATTATCACCCACCAAGATTTTCAAAATAGAACTATATCTAGTTAAGTTCCCATGTTCGCCCTTGAGCATGGGCACTGTTATTCGAATAGTTTTGACTCTGCAGAGTTTGTACACTTTCATTACAAGAGACAATCAACTTGTTGCCCTACACGATTCCTTAGTCATGTGGTTGAGCAGACCATCACAGTGACTGTTCAAAATACCTCGCCCCTTCCATCATTTCACCCTATGGGTCGCTCCCACTTGCGATGGGTCCCATACGTTGTGCGGGATGTTCTCCTTCTGAACGTCTAGCAGCTGGCTAACCCCCCTGCTAGCCTGCCACAGCAGAACTTCACCCTCTATGAGTGTCCCATTCAAGCCGTCACCCAGACAGCCGCTTGCACTACCTCATCACCTCCTCCTGTGAGGTTGACTTTCAGGGTCTGGTAAATCTACTAAGCCAAGTTGTACTTTATAGACTTGTGGTTGTACTGTTTTACACAGGCTAACATGACAAGATTCAGTCCTTAGAGTTACCCGGATGGTTCTACCACATTTCACATTTTGTGCATCCACTGCACCACATACCAGCCCCCAAACCATCCATCCAGGTATTTAAGCAATTTTAGGATTTTTGGAGACATAAAATATTATACCAACATACTTCAGTCATTACCACCGTGACTGCCCAAGTTATTTTATCTTTGCAAGTGAAGATGTTAGGGCATTTACATACCCCGATTATCTAGCCAACTAAGCAACGTAATATTTATATGGACTTACTTGCAAAAGTTACTTTCTTATAATTTTCACTACGGCGACAAGGTTCACATGTCCAAGATTTCAACGGAGTATTAGTAACAAGCATATTATTAGGTACTTATCTAACATCATAAAAAGTAAAGGTAAATTTACCGCATAAATTAATAGCATGCATGTTCATAATTTAAAAGGAATTAACTTTGGAAAAACATGGGTTCAACATGGTCAAAGTGTTAACTCGCCTTGGTCACAGTGATCTGGTTCTTGGTGATCTGGTGCTTCTAGTGCTGCTGCCTCGACCTCTTCCTCTTGAGCCTCGTATGCTATTTTAGCGTGCGCAAAAATTTGGATAAAAAGAAAATTAACAAATCAAACCAAATAACACCAGAAATTCAAATGAACTCTAAAAATCATGATTCCAGTTCCATTGGATAGATCTTGAATTTAGATGAATTTAGAAATTTGTTTCACTTAATTTGGAGTTATAATGAATAAGTTATGCCGATTTAAAAATCTCAGTTTTGTTAATTCCAAAAATTACCAAATTTCTGACAAGTGGGGCCCACTGTGCATTTTTATTTATTTCCTTTATTTTTGGCTATTTCTATGACACGTGGGGCCCATATGTCAGTGAGACCCCTAGCTTCATGGTCTCTGACAAGTGGGACCCCTCTGTCAGTGGCCACGGGTGTGCTAAGCCACGACAGGTGGGACCCTGGGGGCTTTGGACCCACATGCCAGCGGGTGGCACTGACAGGCAGGGCCCAGAGGTCAGCCGGCCCATAGGCAGCCGGTCGCTGACTAGCGGGGCCCAGCTGTCATCCCACGGTTTAAAAGAAATGGCTCAACCTCAGCGTGCGGAGCCGAGGGCTCGAACACGCGCCGAGGGAGCCAGTGGGAGAAGAGAATAAGCGGGGCTAGCCAAGTAAGCACTCAGGTGTTTCTTACCCTATAAGGGTAAATATACCCCTTAAGGTGGGTTTGGGGAGTGGCCGAGCAGAGGAAGACGGAGGCGATGGTGCCAGCGGCGAGGGGTGGCCGGAGAGGTGCAGGTGATCACCAAAACGTGTCCGGGAGGCCACGGGGGTGTCGGTGGTGGAGTCGGCGGAGACAGAGGGGCACGGTGGCAGGCCGGCGGTGAGAGGTTACGGCGGTTCGGAGAGGGACGTCAGTGCCGGCGAGGTACGGGTGGCGAGGGGCTCGGGCGAGGACGGGGATGGCTTCGTGGGGTGCCGGGGATGGTTCTTGCATCAGGAATTGGCCTCTAGCGGTGTGGATTGACGAGGAGACTCGGCGGCCGGAGGACTTGGGGAAGAGGATGGGGTCGCCGGCGATTGAAGCGATTTGGGTTTGATTGTTTTCGGGAGAATGAAGAGGAGAGTGCGGCGACGCAGATGGAGTATGGCCCTGGTTTTATAGCCGCTGAGGGATGGTCGATTTCAGCGATGGTCGTGCGTGCCCATTCGGCTGTCAGCGGCGACAGCGGGCGGCGGCGTCAGCGGGCTGCGGGGGTGAGGTCGTGCAGTACGGTGCTTCGGCCGCACGTCGCCCGTGTCGTGCGTCCCTGGGTCCTGCGGCTTTTGACCGAAACGTGCGGTGGAGAGGGGCAGAGAGACTCGGGCGTGCGGGGGAGAAAAAGACAGGGAAGAGAGAAGACAAGCCAGACGGCTTGGGTCCACCGGCCAGCGGGAGAGGAGGCTGTCGTAGGGGTGGCCCCCACCTAAACCCAGCAGGCCTGGTAGGATATTATAAGGCCCAGAATAGGCCATGTGTAATGACATAACTGCCCCCAGAGGGGATAACCAGATGTAAGGGTATAGCTGTAAAAGCACTCCTCATGTGTATATATATATGAGTAAGCCATGGGGAGGACCCAGGCCATTACACTTATCTTCATCACTCTCCATTACCATCTCTCTCTCTGTTTGGTCTGTAGCCACAACAGTTGGCGCCGTCCGTGGGGAGGACAGGACAAGCCTGAAGACCGAAGAAGAAGGATGGCACCGAAAAAAGCTTCTTCAGCAGCGGCGAAGGGAAAGAAGGCGGCCGGGCCGGAGCATCGTATGAGTACCAGGGCTTCGGCATCGGCAGCGGCGGGCACGGGTGGCGACGCAGGCGCGGTGGCCGAAGACATCGATGTTCGCGCGGTGACGACCAACCTCGTCACTGGCACCGCGACAACCAACCTCGTCACCGACGCTGCGAGGACGGACCCCGCGGTCGAGGACGCCGACGCGGGTGCGGCGACAACCGACCCCGCCGACGCAACCACAGCCGGCCTCGCCGCCCCCACTACAAACCTCGCCGGTGGCGCAGGCCGGGCGGTTCGAGGTAGCCACGACGGAGCGACCGGCAGCTCGGGACCTCGCGACGCGGTCGTCCCCGCGCCGATTCGCCCGTCGGCAGTACCGGCGACCCCGCCTGCACCGGCGATGGAAAGTGCCCTGCTGGCGGCTCTCAACGCGTTCCAGCGGGAGCTCGGGTACCTTCGCGGAGCCGTCAGAGATATACAAGAGGCTCGGAGTCAGCAGGCCGCGCCAGTAGTCGCACCCGAGCCCACGCCAGCGAAGGCGGACAGCCGCGAAGCCCCCACGTCTAGCCGCGTCCCGCTAAGGCGCGTAGACCCGGAATCCCTGCTTTCGGCGGGGCTGCAGCAGGCGGCGTGGCCTGAAGACTTCAAGTTCCCTAGCATCACCAACCCGTACAAAGGCGACACGGATCCTCGCGAGTTCGTGCGCATGTACGAAATCACGATCCAGGCCGCGGGCGGAGACGACACCACGAAGGCGAAGGGACTCCCCCTCGCACTGCATGGAGTGGCGCTCTCTTGGTTTTTCACCATAGAGCCGGGCTCCATCTACGCGTGGGAGCAACTTCGCGACCGCATTTATAGCAACTTCCAAGGACACTATGTCGAGCGAATCACTGCGGACCAACTATTCGCTGTGAAGCAAAGACCCTCGGAGACGCTCCGGGGCTATTTCAAGCGCTTCGCTAAGATTCGATGCCAGGTAAACAATATTAATGAAACCATAGTCGTCAATGCAGCCATACAGGGCCTTCGCCCGGGCCCGATGGCCGAGTACAACGCGCGGAGGCCAATCAAGACAATCGCCAAGCTCTTCGACAAAATGGACGAGTATGCGCGGGCGGAGGAGGATGCGCGAGGACGCAGCATTACCGCCCTCGGCCTCGCCCGGGAGGAGCGCCCCTCGCGCGAAGTCGGGGCGGGTGGTCCCTCCTCGAAGCCGGGCCGCAGCCGAGAGTCCCGAGGAGGCCCTCCCCGAGGCAGTGAGGCCGGGGTACAGGAAGGCTCCTCAAGGAGCAGGCCTAAACCCCGGCGCCGTCAGCGCCGGTCGCAGGCGGCCCATCATGTCCTCGACACCGAGAGCGCCCACCAAGGACCTGACCCCGCCTCACGGAGGGGAGATCGGGGATCGGAAGGCGGACTTGATTACGGCGGCCAACCCCACGCAGAGCAAGAGCTCCTGCACTATGGCAAGTGGTGCGAGGTACACGGCTACGGCGATCATTACACAAGGGCATGCACCGTGGTGATGGAGCTGCGGAGGGTGACGACCGTATCTCGGGCTCTGCCTCCTCGGCCCCCCGCCGGAGCCAACGTGGGGCACCCGAAGGATAGCCCCACACGAGCCACCGCACTGGAGGGCGTGCAGCATCGCACCGTCAGCGTCATCACCGGAGGTTCCTCTTCAAAAGCCCCCGGGGAGCGGCCGCAACTGTGGATGCCGCCCCGCAACATCACCTTCGACTTGAACGACGCCAGGGGCGTGGAGTACCCTCACCAAGACCCTCTAGTCATCCAGGCCCACATAGCGTGCTGTGACGTCAGGCGCGTCCTTGTCGACGGGGGAAGCTCCGCGAACATCTTGTTCGCAGAGGCCCTCGACCGCATGGCGATCCTCCGAAGCCTGCTAGAGCAGCCAGGAGCTCCACTTCAAGGCTTCGGGGGTCAACCGCTGCAGGCCTTGGGGCACGTGTCCCTTTCGGTCACCTTCCGTCAGGAGGGCAACAAAGGTAACATCCGGACCGAGCATGTCACCTTCGATGTTGTAGATATCCCGCACCCCTACAACGCCATACTGGGGCGACCCGCCATCAACTCTTTCGAGGCAATCCCGCACCACGCGTTTTTGTGTGTCAAGCTCCCGGGCCCAGAGGGTGTTATCACCGTCTTCGGCGACCAGGACCTGGCCAGACGAGCCGAAGGCGGTAGCCGCGTTCCGCATCGCCCGGTGCATAACCTCTCTGGCGCGCTCGGTGACAGGCCCTCCGCCCCCGGGTGGACGCCCAAGCCTCGGCCCGAAGGCGGAGTCAAGAAGGTGCCGCTCCAGGCGGAGGGGCAGTTTGTATCCATTGGCGAGGGGCTCCCACCGGGGGTCGAACGGGATCTGCTCCGGGTGCTTCAGAACAACGTGGACATCTTCGCATGGTCCCCGGAGGACATCAAGGGCGTAGACCGAGCACTAATCGAGCATCGCTTGGCGGACCTCCCCGACGCCAAGCCGGTCAAGCAAAGGCTTCGGCGTATGTCGATGGATCGACAGCAGGCGGCCAAAGCAGAGGTGGCGAAGCTTCTTCGCGCCGGGGTCATCCGCGAGGTCCACCATCCAGAGTGGCTCGCTAACCCGGTGCTAGTCAAAAAGGCCAGCGGGGCCTGGCGCATGTGCATCGACTTCACGGCACTCAACAAGGCATGCCCGAAGGACAATTACCCTTTGCCGCGCATCGACCAGCTGGTCGACGCCACTGCTGGGTGCGAACTCATGAGTTTCCTGGACGCCTATTCCGGCTACCACCAGGTATACATGGCCGAAGACGACGAGGAGAAGACCAGCTTCATTACGCCACTTGGGACGTTCTGCTTCGTCAGAATGCCCTTCGGCTTGAAGAACGCGGGCGCTACCTTCACCCGCCTCGTCGCCATTGCCCTGGCCGCCCAGCTCGGGAGGAACGTCGAAGCCTATGTCGATGATGTGGTGGTCAAAACTCGGCATCTTGCTCTGCACGGCCGGGACCTCCAGGAGACATTCGACAACCTCCGGAAGGCGGGCATCAAGCTCAACCCCGACAAATGTGTCTTCGGGGTGCAGGCGGGCAAACTCCTAGGTTTCCTCGTGTCCGGGCGGGGCATCCAGGCGAACCCCGACAAAGTAGACGCCATCCTGGGTATGGAGCCGCCCAAGACAACGAGGGAGGTCCAGAGGCTGGCAGGCCGCATGGCAGCATTAAGCCGCTTCCTGTCCAGGGCGGCGGAGCGGGGCCTGCCGTTTTTCAAGACACTCCGCGGGTGCGATGGATTTCGTTGGGACGGAGACTGCGCGAAGGCCTTCAACGAGCTCAAGCAGCACCTGGCAAGCCTCCCCACTCTGGTCGCCCCAGCACCAGAGGCTCCCCTCCTGCTATATCTGGCCGCGTCAGCCACCGCGGTCAGCGCCGTCCTCATCTTAGAGGAAGGCGCCATGCAGCGGCCCGTCTATTTTGTCTCCGAAGCCCTCCAAGGTGCCAAGACAAGATACACGGAGCTTGAGAAGCTCGCCTACGCGCTCGTCATGGCCTCCAGGAAGCTTCGGCATTATTTTCTGGCCCACCCGATCACAGTACCTTCCTCATTTCCCCTGGCAGAGATGCTACACAACAAGGAGTCCACAGGGCGCATCGGCAAATGGGCTGCCGAGCTCGCTCCCTTCTCCTTGACGTATGCTTCACGAACGGCAATCAAATCCCAAGTCCTGGCGGATTTTCTCGCCGAATGGACCCCGCCGGCCCAGCCCGTCCAGACGCACCATGATCCCGTCTGGACGCTTACAATCGACGGAGCTTACAGTGTCGCCGGCGCGGGCGTAGGGGCGATGATCGTTACGCCTGACGGACAGCGTTTGCTGTACTCAGCGCGTCTTGCCTTCCCCGCCACCAACAACACAGCTGAATACGAGGCACTGCTCTTTGGCTTGGCGAAGCTCAAGGCAATCGGCGCGACACGGGTGTTGGTCCGCACCGACTCGCGCTTGGTGGCTGGCCATGTGGACAAGTCATATCAAGCCAAGGACCCTGAGTTGGCCAAGTACCTCGAGGCGGTGAGGGCGAGGGAAAGGCACTTTTTGGGTGTCACTGTCAAGGCCATCCCCCGTGCGGAGAATGAGCAAGCCGACGCCCTCGCTAAGGCGGCCAGCCAGCAACTGCCCGCCCCCCCCCCCCCCCGAGGGGGCGTTCTACGAGATGTTAGCAAAGGCGGCCATCGCGCAGGACAACCGGGACGCGGCACTCGTCCACCGCATTGATCTCCCAGGAGATTGGCGAGAGCCCATCTTTAATTTCTTGCAAGGCATCGCCGAGCCGGAGGACCCTGCCGAGCTGCGACGCTTGCAGCACCGCGCACGGTCCTTCCAGGTGTTCGAAGGGATACTCTACAAGAGAGGGGTTTGCGCACCGCTCCTGCGCTGCCTCTCGACTGAGGGGGGAAGGGAGCTCTTGTCGGAGATCCACGCGGGCGTATGCGGATCCCACCTGGCACCGAGGTCATTAGTCGGCAAGGCATTCAGGCAAGGCTTCTACTGGCCGACTGCCATCACCGACGCCCAGGACCTCGTCCGTCGGTGCCAAGGGTGCCAGTGGATGGCGCGCATCATCCGCAGGCCCCCGACGAGCCTCAACCCCATTCCCCCGGTGTGGCCACTGGCACGCTGGGGTCTCGATATAGTAGGGCCACTCGCTCGAGCTCCAGGGGACCTCCGGTTCGTGGTAGTCGCGCTGGAGTACTTCTCCAGATGGCCAGAAGCGATCGCTCTGGCCAAAGTAACTTCTGCGGTCATACAGCGCTTCCTATGGCAAAACATCATATGTCGCTTCGGTGTGCCCCGGGAGCTCACGGTCGACAATGGCCTGCAGTTCGACACCACTCTCTTCAAGGATTATTGTGACAGCATGGGCATCACCCTCCGATTCGCCTCGGTAGGGCACCCCCAGTCCAACGGGGCGGTCGAACGGGCGAATGGCGCCATCTCTGCCGCCATCAAAAAGCGCCTGGTTGGATTGCCGAAGGGCAAGTGGCCAAGCGAGATTCACAGCGTTCTATGGTCGCTTCGCACAACGGTAACGCGCCCGACGGGATTCACGCCGTTCAAGCTCCTTTTCGGTGATGAAGCGGTGACGCCCGAGGAAATCAAGGCCGGCTCGCGGAGGGTCCTCGTCCAAGCACCCGAAGAGGAGCGCCGTGTGTCCTTGGACCTCCTCGACGGGATACGAGCAGACGCAGCCCACCATGTCGAGAAGTACGCGCGGCAGACAATGCGTACCCGGGACCGCTCTATATGCCCGCGGGGGTTCAACACTGGGGATCTCGTCCTCCGAGTGGCGCTCCAGGCGGAGACCGTTGGCAAGCTGGAGTCCAAGTGGGAAGGTGTCAGACCCAGATTTTTCAATCCGAATCCTCTGTGATTCCACCGCACTAATCCTTGGATCAGTAGTTAGTGCACACAGATTACAGTTCTGATTATCAAAGTTCATATCATGCGGAAGCGTAAATATAATAATAAACTTACTCATGGGCCGATTAGGCCGAAATCATTAACTTGCAGCAGCGGAAGAACGAAGCACACAGGTGGGACCTTCAGGACATGCCCACAGGCAGCCAACTGGAGGTTCGCGACCTAGCCCTTGACATCTTCATCTTCTCGGCCAGCTTGTCCAATCTTGTTGCTGAGTCGAAGTGATTTGATTTCTGATTCTGAATTCTGTCGCAAAAGCGAGCGTGAGCACTCCGACCCCGTGCTCCGCGAGCCAATACACAGAATGCAAATAAATAGTATGCATGGCTTAACAAAGGAGAGGCTCAGGTTGTTTTATTTTGCGAAAAGTGCTTTTGAATACAATTACTTAAAATTTCCTGAGACCTAGCAGTTTGAACCAAATCATAATGTACAAGGAAATGCATTATTAATATCGATTCAGATTCCATCCACCGTTACATGGCATCTGCACCATATAGCAATTTCTTCAGCGTTATAGCCGCTTAACTTACCACTGGGACGACGCCCAGGACAATTCCAAACCAGGGCAGTCCTTCGCCCTTCAAGTTTCCCATTCCCAGTTTCCAATGTTTTTAAAACAGAACTATATCCAGTTAAGTTCTCATGTCTGCCCTTGACCGTGGGCACGGCTATTCGAATAGTTTTGACTCTGCAGAGTTTGTACACTTTCACCACAAGAGATGAATTATCTTTGTTGCCAACATGCTTCCTTAGGCATGAGACCCAGATAATTTATCACAAAGCCTTTACCATACTCCGATCTAGCTAGACACCACCCACGCTGAGGTTTCACCGCTGAAGGGTTACACCACCACAGTCAGAAGCCCCCTCTTGCGCCGTGCGAGTACAGTACACCCTGTGCCTCACTGTGAGTAAACCAGTACACCCTGGCACCCACTTTCCTCGGTGATATCTGAACTAAACCCTTGCAAGTTATTCAGCTAGGTCGTACCCATTATAGACTTGTGGTTGTACTGTTTTACATCAGGAGGTCGTCACAAGATTCAGTCCTTAGTATTATCTGAGCGGTTCTACCACACTCCATGATTTGTGCTCCCACCGCACCACATACCAGCCCCCAAGCCATCCGCTCAGATATTTAAGCAAGTTAGGATTTTTGGGAGCATAAAATAATCACGTAAAAATATACCAGTCATTCCCACCATGACTGCCCAAACCAGTTTCTCATGATTCATAATGACAATAATGTTTGGGGCATTCCAGTGCCCCTGAGTATTTATGCAGTACTAAGCATGGCATACACTTAAGGACTTATTTTCGAAAGGTTACCATTATAATTTTGCTAGGGCGACAAGGTTCACACATTCAACTATTCCAAAGGAGGTATAATATTATTCAAGGTAAACATTGGGTATATAGCTAGAATATCAAGTTAAACATGTATTTGCATATAAATAGCAGCATGCAATTTGATAATTTAAGACAAAGTAATTTGCAGAAAATGTAGGTTCAACATGATCAAAGTATTGACTCGCCTGGTGCGGTTCACCGCGGTCTTGAGCTCACACGATGCTTTCTCTTAAGCTTTTGGTATTTATCTTTACCTCGAGCATGATCTCGCTTGATCCAATTAGTCTTCACGACTTCCAATTTCTAATTACACTACAAACGACCGAATCTAAATAAAAGCAAATAACTCAAAAAGATACAAATAAATCCGAATAATTCAAATGGCCAATTTTAATTTAATTTATACATTTATTACGATTTGAGAATAGAAGGGTGATTCAGTTTAGTGTGCTGCAAACACAGTGATAGCTGGATTTGAGTGAGAGAACAAGTTATCTGAATAGCTTTACCGTGAGGGAAAATTTTAGGATAATAAGAGATCAAAAGTGAGGAAGTATCTACAGGAATTATTTGCTTTGGAAAAGAAATGGCCAAATATAGCCGATTGGAGAAATGCGAGGTTTGATCTTTTTATTACTAACTTCTTTTATTATTTTCGTATTTATCAAGGAAGTTCCATGAGTTAGGTAGACCTATGTATCGATGTATGAGTCTGGCTGGGTATGTATTCCTTGCAACTTAGGTTATGGTAAAGGCATACTGGACTGATGGATGAGATCTGTACTTATTCTATAAATCTTTTAGTCAAAAGTATTATAACATTTGTCCAAAAAGCTAGGTCTAGGAATTTCTTATATTAGAACTTAAGTCTTTTAAATCATAATTTCCGACGAATCAATACAACCCACTTTACTCCCTTAACTTTAACTTGGATATATTTATTAAGTTTTTAGAATAATCTCTGATATAGGCT
Source organism: Dendrocalamus latiflorus (assembly GCA_017311315.1). Lineage (NCBI taxonomy): Eukaryota > Viridiplantae > Streptophyta > Magnoliopsida > Poales > Poaceae > Dendrocalamus > Dendrocalamus latiflorus. The sequence continues at coordinate 18,249,595 of CM029676.1, forward strand.
TTTACTTACTAATTAGATTAAGATAAATAGCAAAGGCTCAATATTTATTCATATATGGTAATTGATTAAAATTTAAACCTCTAATAATCCCATTATCATATTTTACGTATCTTCGTTCATAGCTAAGCTAAGTTTAAGTTGAATTAGGGATCCACTCCTATGGGTCCTAACTTGTTATATATACAATTATGCTCAATACTATTATGTACTAGAGCTAGTGTTAAGATTTAATTAATGTCACTATTATTAGCTTGCTCATACTTTAACTATTCTTAGGCTTAGCTCTATCTAATTTAGATTTATTTGTCTAAGTAAAGGTTATTGTACAAGGTAATAAAATATATCGTTGAGACTTGTTTAATGGCAGTATGATAAATATTAGGGCATAAATGTTTATATTCTAATTAAGGGTAATCTTTATTAATTTTGGATATTTAATCAAAATCATTTTTCTTTATTAATGCCTTAGCCAATGTGTAGGTTTGAAATAAAGGATGAGAGCACCATTAATCATATATGACAACTAATCCACATTTAAATATTAGCTAATCTGGTTTTATTTACCAATTAAATTCATTAGCTTCTCTAAACTATTCTCTAATTTAATTTGAGTATTATAGTCGACAAAGAATTCTTATCATTGCTAGGGTATAGAGTTAACATTTATGTTTTAACTATGTGATGGCTAGTTCTATCTCTTTTACTAAAATACATGGGTGTATGATTTGCTCTTTAGGAAGTTTTCATTTGCTAAATCATTAATCCATGAAAGCATAACCTAAACAAGATTTTACTCAATTTCTCAATATGCCCTTGATTAATAGTTAAGCTTTAAAGCAAATATGCTAAGCACATTGGTTGCTAACATATGTTGTTTGATCTATGATTAATCATTTATTAAGCTCATCTTTATTTATGCCTTTAATTAATATTTAGATTAGGGTAAGTAATAAAGGCACATTACCTATTCATATGTGTAATTAACCCAAGATTAATCCTGAATAATCTCATCTACATCCTAATAAAATTTGTTGGCTTCCATGGATTAACTCCAATTTTTCCTTGATTTTTATTAGCTGAAACAGATTAACCAAAAATTTAAATGAGCTCTAAAAATCTTGGTTTCAGGTCCATTGACTAGATTTTGAATTTAGATAAATTTAGAAATTTGATTCATTCAATTTAGAGTTAAAATGAGTAAGCTACGTCTTTTTAAAGTTCGCTGTTGAATTAAATCCGAAATAAAATCAGATTATGACAGTGGGACCTACCTCGTTTTTCCTTCTTCTCTTTATTTCTCTCTCCTTTTTTTCCACCGATAGCAATGGCTTATTTCCTCCTTCCTATCTTTCTTCCTCACTCCTTAGTCTTTATCTCTCCTCCATTTCTCTTCCTCATCTCTCTCTCCTGCCCGACCACACCAAGCCGGGCAGCCGCCTCGGCGTCCTCACCCCCAGCTGCTTCCGCCCCGGCGCCGCTCCTCCGCGTCGTGCCAGCTCCGGCCCCAGCACTGCGCCATGGCGTCGCCTCCACGCCGCCTCGCCGGATCGGGCTTCCAGGCGCAGCTCCGGCTGCTGGCCGCCAGCGCCTGCCTCCCAGCTACTGCTCGGCGCCGCCGCTCCGCCTGGCTACTCCTTCGGCTCGTCGGCTGACGCCGTGCGGCGCGCTCCGCTCCCACCGTTGCCCCCACCGAGTCACATCTCAGCCTCGCATCGCCACCATCTCGCGAAATCGCTCAAATGACCTTGCATGCAGAAGCTACTTGTATGAATGGGTTGCTCATGTGATGGTGATTGCAATGGTATGACATGCATCAAGGGATTTGTGATTTTTGGTGGTGATTGGAAGAAGAGATGTTGTGACATGAACATGTACAATGAGCTTGTTTGGGAGTGACACTCTCTCTCTGGTTTGAAAGGGGGAGAAATGGGAATGGCAGTGAGTGGGGGGGTGCTTCTTAAGAAAAGAAAGAGTTGGCAGCCTTGCAGATGAAAGGGGAAGGGCTACTGTTTGGCTGGGGAAAATGGCAGTGGGAAGGTTGTGTATGATATACCAATTGGAATTTTTATTTTATATTTAAGATTACCGATTTCCAGCTTCGCAAGGTATTAAAAACCAAAACTTGAATCTTCAGTTTAATTATTTAGATGCGGTTGTTTAATCCTTGGCATGAGTTGAAATTTTCAATTTTGGTTTGGATCTGAGTATAATTTAAAATTGGTTTAGAATTCATAATTGTTTTTATATTGTTCCCATAATCTTTTACGAACACCATTAAATTTTTTTTTGTTTTTACTTTGCACATTATTTTCATTATATTTATTTGCATGCAACAAAACTCAAAAGGTTTCAAATAAATATTCGGAAGAAATTTGAATGCCAGCAAAATGCAAGAAAAGTGTTAAAATTTTCACATTTCCGAACATCTGAATTTGGGATGTTACAAACCTACCCCCCCTTAAATGAATCTCGACCCCGAGATTCCGGTAGAGTTGAAAGAAAGGAGGTGGGGTTATACTAGCTAGCAATGGGTTTCGGGGTATTGCTTAACATATAGTTCCTTAGCTCCTCAGGGAGATCAAGATCTGCACATTAGGGGTTAACACGTGGAGAAGTCAAAAGGGAAGAGAGAAAGCTTGTTCTTCTGGATAAGTCGTAGACTTCCAAATACTTGCTCTTTGACGTTGTTGTCTTTACGTCGTAGAATGGAGTAGTTGCATCGTCTATTGGACATATGGTTGTAGAATTTTCATACTAATAGGTGGGTAGCAATGGTCTCTGCCGTAGGGGTAGACAGAAGGGGAGAGGACCTGCACTTAAAGGAGGCAAAAGGGGAGGAAGGAGATCCTTATTCTTCCGGAGAGGTCGTCGTCTTCAGGGTGCTTGCTCCTTGATTTTGCCTTTTTTTTGACATTTTATCTCGTAGGGCTACCCCCCTTAAATAAATGACGATTGTCACTAATCATCCATTGTACTCTAGCTGTCTGGGTCATCACGAGATTGGCGGGTGGTCTTCTTCACAGTGATGTTGTTTTTCCTTAAATACTGCAAGGTTGAAAAGTCTTCGCTTCTTCTCGATTGCCCTGGTTTTTGGGGTACTTGTTATTTCGTTCCTTTGGATCCGATGGGGTTTTCAGAAAAGGTGAGAGGGAATAGCATGAGATGAGGATTAAATCGCGGAGATAAGATGTTCTAACCCATTTAACTTTAAAGGAAAATACCCCAGAAGCTAGGGTGATACGGAACCACACAAATTTTTAAAAGCAAGCTTTTTCTGTGACTGCGAAATAGGACGCCCAAGGGCAATAAGGCAGTACACAGAGCCAAATAAAATCTTGCAACCATACAACGTCTACTCGGGGAACACACCTAGGAGGGTGCAGGGTTCATATGCACAGTCCGTCTAAAACGAGACCATCTTATCTTCATGATCATCTTCGACGTTCCTAACCTTAATATTTGGAGTAGGGGTATGAGAAAAGGATCAAAAATTTTCCTTTTGTAATTAATAGAAAGAAGTGGAAAGTATTTGGGGTAGTTTCACTGGTTTTAGCACTCACTCCTTTTTTTTTAAATGATCCTTGTGGCTAAATAGTTTTTTTTTGGTATCCTAATCTCTTCCAACGTTCAACTATCCATCACTGAATCAAGTCACTCCCATATGATTTGGTTGTACGTAAGGCTTAGAATCCAATGGCCTTTATAATTTAACTTCCACTTTTGCAAACTGCACTTAGGTTATCTTTCTTCATTAATTGTTCATAGTATTACTGCCATCTAAGACTCCAAACAGCGAAGGAGATTATTTATTGTATTCGATCCACCAATCATACTCTTCCTATTGTATCATCCATCATTTCATTAACCTAGTCATGGTTATCTAAGTCTCGCATAAATCTTTGACTTTCAATCATATTCAATCCTTTTTGTTATTGATCCAAAACCATAAATTCATTCTTCTAATAATCAATCTCCTTTTCCATTATCTATCACTAACTAATTCACTAGTATACCTCCACCAAATACATTAATGATCAAATCTACGATTCACTAGTGTACATCCACCGAGAATACACTTATCAAGATTATAATCCACTACTTATTATGATTCCTCCAATATTCTCAGAAATTCAATTCATCCATCTAGAAATTGTTCAAATCCTATTAATCTCAATATTGTCAACATCTCCCAATAATTTTAAATTATCAGTGTCATAATCCAGCAAATACCTTTGCACTCCCTAATTCTCCAAAAATCATTTAAATCATCTATCTAGCCTGTATATTCAATTACGCTCCACCAATTTATTTCTCCTAGACTCCACACTATCATTATCCCTCTTATGATCAATCATGAATCCACCAACTTCTTTATGTGGTTACCATAAACAGCCATCTTCCATTTAAAATTCTAATTAATCGAATCGAAGTTACCAAATTCCGATATGTGCCTGAATTTCCACCACATCTTTATAAATCCAATCTTAGGTTCATCAATTGCCAATTTTATCAGCTTTCCAATCCTATGAAGATCTAGCTTTCTTTATTTAGATCCACTGATGACTTTCATATCGTGAACTCCTAATAATCCAGTCTGGTGTCACTGATCCAAATCTATAGTTTGCTTCTTCAATGATCAACCTGAATCTTTATTGTATATCTACTCCTCAATTATCCATCATTATTACTTTTAAATCCACCAGTGTCATGTGTATCAGGACTTCCTAATAATCCAAGATTGTATTCAAAATCATAATTACTCATTTAGTAACCATCCTAAATCTTTATTATCAACCTTCGAATTTATTCATTATTGTAAGCATCCTCCAGGAATAACATAATTTAATCCAGTCTATACTCCGATAGCTGTTATCCAACTTCTCACAATTTTAGGGAATCCTTCCTGTTATTGATCATATCCTTTATTCCATTGTTGCAAACATCTTCCAGGAATGATACAATTTATCAGTGTGCAATCCTTTAGTCAGCTTCACACTTTCTATTTCTCCCAGAAATACTTAATTCATCTGTCTGGTCAATCTATTCAATTAAACTCCACCGATACATTTACCCAAAATTCGCACTATTATTTCACCCCAGAATAAAACAATTAGGTCTCAAGGGTAAGCTTCATAATTCTTGGCCTAAGGCGTATTTTCATAGAGTGGTTACAAGAGAAGTATTGGATTTTCATCACTTTGAATTTGGGTAAGAGAGCTTCAGAAGTAAAATGGCTAGGGTAGCATAGAGATAAGGGGGAATCATCTAAGAGAGATGAGATTGAGCATTACAACTTATATTTTTCGAAATAGATTTTGAAGAAATAATTCTAGTTTTGAAACTATCGACCAGGCTAACTAGGTCACGACCTGCAGTCGATATGCTCTGATACCAAAGCTGTCAGACCCGGATTTTTCAATCCGAATCCTCTATGATTCCACCGCACTAATCCCTGGATCAGTAGTTAGTGCACACAGATTACAGTTCTGATTATCAAAGTTCATATCATGCGGAAGCGTAAATATAATAATAAACTTACTCATGGGCCGATTAGGCCGAAATCATTAACTTGCAGCAGCGGAAGAACGAAGCACACAGGTGGGACCTTCAGGACATGCCCACAGGCAGCCAACTGGAGGTTCGCGACCTAGCCCTTGACATCTTCATCTTCTCGGCCAGCTTGTCCAATCTTGTTGCTGAGTCGAAGTGATTTGATTCCTGATTCTGAATTCTGTCGCAAAAGCGAGCGTGAGCACTCCGACCCCGTGCTCCGCGAGCCAATACACAGAATGCAAATAAATAGTATGCATGGCTTAACAAAGGAGAGGCTCAGGTTGTTTTATTTTGCGAAAAGTGCTTTTGAATACAATTACTTAAAATTTCCTGAGACCTAGCAGTTTGAACCAAATCATAATGTACAAGGAAATGCATTATTAATATCGATTCAGATTCCATCCACCGTTACATGGCATCTGCACCATATAGCAATTTCTTCAGCGTTATAGCCGCTTAACTTACCATTGGGACGACGCCCAGGACAATTCCAAACCAGGGCAGTCCTTCGCCCTTCAAGTTTCCCATTCCCAGTTTCCAATGTTTTTAAAACAGAACTATATCCAGTTAAGTTCCCATGTCTGCCCTTGACCGTGGGCACGGCTATTCGAATAGTTTTGACTCTGTAGAGTTTGTACACTTTCACCACAAGAGATGAATTATCTTTGTTGCCAACATGCTTCCTTAGGCATGAGACCCAGATAATTTATCACAAAGCCTTTATCTTACTCCGATCTAGCTAGACACCACCCACGCTGAGGTTTCACCGCTGAAGGGTTACACCACCACAGTCAGAAGCCCCCTCTTGCGTCGTGCGAGTACAGTACACCCTGTGCCTCACTGTGAGTAAACCAGTACACCCTGGCACCCACTTTCCTCGGTGATATCTGAACTAAACCCTTGCAAGTTATTCAGCTAGGTCGTACCCATTATAGACTTGTGGTTGTACTGTTTTACATCAGGAGGTCGTCACAAGATTCAGTCCTTAGTATTATCTGAGCGGTTCTACCACACTCCATGATTTGTGCTCCCACCGCACCACATACCAGCCCCCAAGCCATCCGCTCAGATATTTAAGCAAGTTAGGATTTTTGGGAGCATAAAATAATCACGTAAAAATATACCAGTCATTCCCACCATGACTGCCCAAACCAGTTTCTCATGATTCATAATGACAATAATGTTTGGGGCATTCCAGTGCCCCTGAGTATTTATGCAGTACTAAGCATGGCATACACTTAAGGACTTATTTTCGAAAGGTTACCATTATAATTTTGCTAGGGCGACAAGGTTCACACATTCAACTATTCCAAAGGAGGTATAATATTATTAAAGGTAAACATTGGGTATATAGCTAGAATATCAAGTTAAACATGTATTTGCATATAAATAGCAGCATGCAATTTGATAATTTAAGACAAAGTAATTTGCAGAAAATGTAGGTTCAACATGATCAAAGTATTGACTCGCCTGGTGCAGTTCACCGCGGTCTTGAGCTCACACGATGCTTTCTCTTAAGCTTTTGGTATTTATCTTTACCTCGAGCTTGATCTCGCTTGATCCAATTAGTCTTCACGACTTCCAATTTCTAATTACACTACAAACGACCGAATCCAAATAAAAGCAAATAACTCAAAAAGATACAAATAAATCCGAATAATTCAAATGGCCGATTTTAATTTAATTTATACATTTATTACGATTTGAGAATAGAAGGGTGATTCGGTTTAGTGTGCTGCAAACACAGTGATAGCTGGATTTGAGTGAGAGAAAAAGTTATCTGAATAGCTTTACCGTGAGGGAAAATTTTAGGATAATAAGAGATCAAAAGTGAGGAAGTATCTACAGGAATTATTTGCTTTGGAAAAGAAATGGCCAAATATAGCCGATTGGAGAAATGCGAGGTTTGATCTTTTTATTACTAACTTCTTTTATTATTTTCGTATTTATCAAGGAAGTTCCATGAGTTAGGTAGACCTATGTATCGATGTATGAGTCTGGCTGGGTATGTATTCCTTGCAACTTAGGTTATGGTAAAGGCATACTGGACTGATGGATGAGATCTGTACTTATTCTATAAATCTTTTAGTCAAAAGTATTATAACATTTGTCCAAAAAGCTAGGTCTAGGAATTTCTTATATTAGAACTTAAGTCTTTTAAATCATAATTTCCGACGAATCAATACAACCCACTTTACTCCCTTAACTTTAACTTGGATATATTTATTAAGTTTTTAGAATAATCTCTGATATAGGCTTTTACTTACTAATTAGATTAAGATAAATAGCAAAGGCTCAATATTTATTCATATATGGTAATTGATTAAAATTTAAACCTCTAATAATCCCATTATCATATTTTACGTATCTTCGTTCATAGCTAAGCTAAGTTTAAGTTGAATTAGGGATCCACTCCTATGGGTCCTAACTTGTTATATATACAATTATGCTCAATACTATTATGTACTAGAGCTAGTGTTAAGATTTAATTAATGTCACTATTATTAGCTTGCTCATACTTTAACTATTCTTAGGCTTAGCTCTATCTAATTTAGATTTATTTGTCTAAGTAAAGGTTATTGTACAAGGTAATAAAATATATCGTTGAGACTTGTTTAATGGCAGTATGATAAATATTAGGGCATAAATGTTTATATTCTAATTAAGGGTAATCTTTATTAATTTTGGATATTTAATCAAAATCATTTTTCTTTATTAATGCCTTAGCCAATGTGTAGGATTGAAATAAAGGATGAGAGCACCATTAATCATATATGACAACTAATCCACATTTAAATATTAGCTAATCTGGTTTTCTTTACCAATTAAATTCATTAGCTTCTCTAAACTATTCTCTAATTTAATTTGAGTATTATAGTCGACAAAGAATTCTTATCATTGCTAGGGTATAGAGTTAACATTTATGTTTTAACTATGTGATGGCTAGTTCTATCTCTTTTACTAAAATACATGGGTGTATGATTTGCTCTTTAGGAAGTTTTCATTTGCTAAATCATTAATCCATGAAAGCATAACCTAAACAAGATTTTACTCAATTTCTCAATATGCCCTTGATTAATAGTTAAGCTTTAAAGCAAATATGCTAAGCACATTGGTTGCTAACATATGTTGTTTGATCTATGATTAATCATTTATTAAGCTCATCTTTATTTATGCCTTTAATTAATATTTAGATTAGGGTAAGTAATAAAGGCACATTACCTATTCATATGTGTAATTAACCCAAGATTAATCCTGAATAATCTCATCTACATCCTAATAAAATTTGTTGGCTTCCATGGATTAACTCCAATTTTTCCTTGATTTTTATTAGCTGAAACAGATTAACCAAAAATTTAAATGAGCTCTAAAAATCTTGGTTTCAGTTCCATTGACTAGATTTTGAATTTAGATAAATTTAGAAATTTGATTCATTCAATTTAGAGTTAAAATGAGTAAGCTACGTCTTTTTAAAGTTCGCTGTTGAATTAAATCCGAAATAAAATCAGATTATGACAGTGGGACCTACCTCGTTTTTCCTTCTTCTCTTTATTTCTCTCTCCTTTTTTTCCACCGATAGCAATGGCTTATTTCCTCCTTCCTATCTTTCTTCCTCACTCCTTAGTCTTTATCTCTCCTCCATTTCTCTTCCTCATCTCTCTCTCCTGCCCGACCACACCAAGCCGGGCAGCCGCCTCGGCGTCCTCACCCCCAGCTGCTTCCGCCCCGGCGCCGCTCCTCCGCGTCGTGCCAGCTCCGGCCCCAGCACTGCGCCATGGCGTCGCCTCCACGCCGCCTCGCCGGATCGGGCTTCCAGGCGCAGCTCCGGCTACTGGCCGTCAGCGCCTGCCTCCCAGCTACTGCTCGGCGCCGCCGCTCCGCCTGGCTACTCCTTCGGCTCGTCGGCCGACGCCGTGCGGCGCGCTCCGCTCCCACCGTTGCCCCCACCGAGTCACATCTCAGCCTCGCATCGCCACCATCTCGCGAAATCGCTCAAATGACCTTGCATGCAGAAGCTACTTGTATGAATGGGTTGCTCATGTGATGGTGATTGCAATGGTATGACATGCATCAAGGGATTTGTGATTTTTGGTGGTGATTGGAAGGAGAGATGTTGTGACATGAACATGTACAATGAGCTTGTTTGGGAGTGACACTCTCTCTCTGGTTTGAAAGGGGGAGAAATGGGAATGGCAGTGAGTGGGGGGTGCTTCTTAAGAAAAGAAAGAGTTGGCAGCCTTGCAGATGAAAGGGGAAGGGCTACTGTTTGGCTGGGGAAAATGGCAGTGGGAAGGTTGTGTATGATATACCAATTGGAATTTTTATTTTATATTTAAGATTACCGATTTCCAGCTTCGCAAGGTATTAAAAACCAAAACTTGAATCTTCAGTTTAATTATTTAGATGCGGTTGTTTAATCCTTGGCATGAGTTGAAATTTTCAATTTTGGTTTGGATCTGAGTATAATTTAAAATTGGTTTAGAATTCATAATTGTTTTTATATTGTTCCCATAATCTTTTACGAACACCATTAAATTTTTTTTTGTTTTTACTTTGCACATTATTTTCATTATATTTATTTGCATGCAACAAAACTCAAAAGGTTTCAAATAAATATTCGGAAGAAATTTGAATGCCAGCAAAATGCAAGAAAAGTGTTAAAATTTTCACATTTCCGAACATCTGAATTTGGGATGTTACAAACCTACCCCCCCTTAAATGAATCTCGACCCCGAGATTCCGGTAGAGTTGAAAGAAAGGAGGTGGGGTTATACTAGCTAGCAATGGGTTTCGGGGTATTGCTTAACATATAGTTCCTTAGCTCCTCAGGGAGATCAAGATCTGCACATTAGGGGTTAACACGTGGAGAAGTCAAAAGGGAAGAGAGAAAGCTTGTTCTTCTGGATAAGTCGTAGACTTCCAAATACTTGCTCTTTGACGTTGTTGTCTTTACGTCGTAGAATGGAGTAGTTGCATCGTCTATTGGACATATGGTTGTAGAATTTTCATACTAATAGGTGGGTAGCAATGGTCTCTGCCGTAGGGGTAGACAGAAGGGGAGAGGACCTGCACTTAAAGGAGGCAAAAGGGGAGGAAGGAGATCCTTATTCTTCCGGAGAGGTCGTCGTCTTCAGGGTGCTTGCTCCTTGATTTTGCCTTTTTTTGACATTTTATCTCGTAGGGCTACCCCCCTTAAATAAATGACGATTGTCACTAATCATCCATTGTACTCTAGCTGTCTGGGTCATCACGAGATTGGCGGGTGGTCTTCTTCACAGTGATGTTGTTTTTCCTTAAATACTGCAAGTTTGAAAAGTCTTCGCTTCTTCTCGATTGCCCTGGTTTTTGGGGTACTTGTTATTTCGTTCCTTTGGATCCGATGGGGTTTTCAGAAAAGGTGAGAGGGAATAGCATGAGATGAGGATTAAATCGCGGAGATAAGATGTTCTAACCCATTTAACTTTAAAGGAAAATACCCCAGAAGCTAGGGTGATACGGAACCACACAAATTTTTAAAAGCAAGCTTTTTCTGTGACTGCGAAATAGGACGCCCAAGGGCAATAAGGCAGTACACAGAGCCAAATAAAATCTTGCAACCATACAACGTCTACTCGAGGAACACACCTAGGAGGGTGCAGGGTTCATATGCACAGTCCGTCTAAAACGAGACCATCTTATCTTCATGATCATCTTCGACGTTCCTAACCTTAATATTTGGAGTAGGGGTATGAGAAAAGGATCAAAAATTTTCCTTTTGTAATTAATAGAAAGAAGTGGAAAGTATTTGGGGTAGTTTCACTGGTTTTAGCACTCACTCCTTTTTTTTTAAATGATCCTTGTGGCTAAATAGATTTTTTTTGGTATCCTAATCTCTTCCAACGTTCAACTATCCATCACTGAATCAAGTCACTCCCATATGATTTGGTTGTACGTAAGGCTTAGAATCCAATGGCCTTTATAATTTAACTTCCACTTTTGCAAACTGCACTTAGGTTATCTTTCTTCATTAATTGTTCATAGTATTACTGCCATCTAAGACTCCAAACAGCGAAGGAGATTATTTATTGTATTCGATCCACCAATCATACTCTTCCTATTGTATCATCCATCATTTCATTAACCTAGTCATGGTTATCTAAGTCTCGCATAAATCTTTGACTTTCAATCATATTCAATCCTTTTTGTTATTGATCCAAAACCATAAATTCATTCTTCTAATAATCAATCTCCTTTTCCATTATCTATCACTAACTAATTCACTAGTATACCTCCACCAAATACATTAATGATCAAATCTACGATTCACTAGTGTACATCCACCGAGAATACACTTATCAAGATTATAATCCACTACTTATTATGATTCCTCCAATATTCTCAGAAATTCAATTCATCCATCTAGAAATTGTTCAAATCCTATTAATCTCAATATTGTCAACATCTCCCAATAATTTTAAATTATCAGTGTCATAATCCAGCAAATACCTTTGCACTCCCTAATTCTCCAAAAATCATTTAAATCATCTATCTAGCCTGTATATTCAATTACGCTCCACCAATTTATTTCTCCTAGACTCCACACTATCATTATCCCTCTTATGATCAATCATGAATCCACCAACTTCTTTATGTGGTTACCATAAACAGCCATCTTCCATTTAAAATTCTAATTAATCGAATCGAAGTTACCAAATTCCGATATGTGCCTGAATTTCCACCACATCTTTATAAATCCAATCTTAGGTTCATCAATTGCCAATTTTATCAGCTTTCCAATCCTATGAAGATCTAGCTTTCTTTATTTAGATCCACTGATGACTTTCATATCGTGAACTCCTAATAATCCAGTCTGGTGTCACTGATCCAAATCTATAGTTTGCTTCTTCAATGATCAACCTGAATCTTTATTGTATATCTACTCCTCAATTATCCATCATTATTACTTTTAAATCCACCAGTGTCATGTGTATCAGGACTTCCTAATAATCCAAGATTGTATTCAAAATCATAATTACTCATTTAGTAACCATCCTAAATCTTTATTATCAACCTTCGAATTTATTCATTATTGTAAGCATCCTCCAGGAATAACATAATTTAATCCAGTCTGTACTCCGATAGCTGTTATCCAACTTCTCACAATTTTAGGGAATCCTTCCTGTTATTGATCATATCCTATTATTCCATTGTTGCAAACATCTTCCAGGAATGATACAATTTATCAGTGTGCAATCCTTTAGTCAGCTTCACACTGTCTATTTCTCCCAGAAATACTTAATTCATCTGTCTGGTCAATCTATTCAATTAAACTCCACCGATACATTTACCCAAAATTCGCACTATTATTTCACCCCAGAATAAAACAATTAGGTCTCAAGGGTAAGCTTCATAATTCTTGGCCTAAGGCGTATTTTCATAGAGTGGTTACAAGAGAAGTATTGGATTTTCATCACTTTGAATTTGGGTAAGAGAGCTTCAGAAGTAAAATGGCTAGGGTAGCATAGAGATAAGGGGGAATCATCTAAGAGAGATGAGATTGAGCATTACAACTTATATTTTTCGAAATAGATTTTGAAGAAATAATTCTAGTTTTGAAACTATCGACCAGGCTAACTAGGTCACGACCTGCAGTCGATATGCTCTGATACCAAAGCTGTCAGACCCGGATTTTTCAATCCGAATCCTCTATGATTCCACCGCACTAATCCCTGGATCAGTAGTTAGTGCACACAGATTACAGTTCTGATTATCAAAGTTCATATCATGCGGAAGCGTAAATATAATAATAAACTTACTCATGGGCCGATTAGGCCGAAATCATTAACTTGCAGCAGCGGAAGAACGAAGCACACAGGTGGGACCTTCAGGACATGCCCACAGGCAGCCAACTGGAGGTTCGCGACCTAGCCCTTGACATCTTCATCTTCTCGGCCAGCTTGTCCAATCTTGTTGCTGAGTCGAAGTGATTTGATTCCTGATTCTGAATTCTGTCGCAAAAGCGAGCGTGAGCACTCCGACCCCGTGCTCCGCGAGCCAATACACAGAATGCAAATAAATAGTATGCATGGCTTAACAAAGGAGAGGCTCGGGTTGTTTTATTTTGCGAAAAGTGCTTTTGAATACAATTACTTAAAATTTCCTGAGACCTAGCAGTTTGAACCAAATCATAATGTACAAGGAAATGCATTATTAATATCGATTCAGATTCCATCCACCGTTACATGGCATCTGCACCATATAGCAATTTCTTCAGCGTTATAGCCGCTTAACTTACCATTGGGACGACGCCCAGGACAATTCCAAACCAGGGCAGTCCTTCGCCCTTCAAGTTTCCCATTCCCAGTTTCGAATGTTTTTAAAACAGAACTATATCCAGTTAAGTTCCCATGTCTGCCCTTGACCGTGGGCACGGCTATTCGAATAGTTTTGACTCTGTAGAGTTTGTACACTTTCACCACAAGAGATGAATTATCTTTGTTGCCAACATGCTTCCTTAGGCATGAGACCCAGATAATTTATCACAAAGCCTTTATCTTACTCCGATCTAGCTAGACACCACCCACGCTGAGGTTTCACCGCTGAAGGGTTACACCACCACAGTCAGAAGCCCCCTCTTGCGTCGTGCGAGTACAGTACACCCTGTGCCTCACTGTGAGTAAACCAGTACACCCTGGCACCCACTTTCCTCGGTGATATCTGAACTAAACCCTTGCAAGTTATTCAGCTAGGTCGTACCCATTATAGACTTGTGGTTGTACTGTTTTACATCAGGAGGTCGTCACAAGATTCAGTCCTTAGTATTATCTGAGCGGTTCTACCACACTCCATGATTTGTGCTCCCACCGCACCACATACCAGCCCCCAAGCCATCCGCTCAGATATTTAAGCAAGTTAGGATTTTTGGGAGCATAAAATAATCACGTAAAAATATACCAGTCATTCCCACCATGACTGCCCAAACCAGTTTCTCATGATTCATAATGACAATAATGTTTGGGGCATTCCAGTGCCCCTGAGTATTTATGCAGTACTAAGCATGGCATACACTTAAGGACTTATTTTCGAAAGGTTACCATTATAATTTTGCTAGGGCGACAAGGTTCACACATTCAACTATTCCAAAGGAGGTATAATATTATTCAAGGTAAACATTGGGTATATAGCTAGAATATCAAGTTAAACATGTATTTGCATATAAATAGCAGCATGCAATTTGATAATTTAAGACAAAGTAATTTGCAGAAAATGTAGGTTCAACATGATCAAAGTATTGACTCGCCTGGTGCGGTTCACCGCGGTCTTGAGCTCACACGATGCTTTCTCTTAAGCTTTTGGTATTTATCTTTACCTCGAGCTTGATCTCGCTTGATCCAATTAGTCTTCACGACTTCCAATTTCTAATTACACTACAAACGACCGAATCCAAATAAAAGCAAATAACTCAAAAAGATACAAATAAATCCGAATAATTCAAATGGCCGATTTTAATTTAATTTATACATTTATTACGATTTGAGAATAGAAGGGTGATTCGGTTTAGTGTGCTGCAAACACAGTGATAGCTGGATTTGCGTGAGAGAACAAGTTATCTGAATAGCTTTACCGTGAGGGAAAATTTTAGGATAATAAGAGATCAAAAGTGAGGAAGTATCTACAGGAATTATTTGCTTTGGAAAAGAAATGGCCAAATATAGCCGATTGGAGAAATGCGAGGTTTGATCTTTTTATTACTAACTTCTTTTATTATTTTCGTATTTATCAAGGAAGTTCCATGAGTTAGGTAGACCTATGTATCGATGTATGAGTCTGGCTGGGTATGTATTCCTTGCAACTTAGGTTATGGTAAAGGCATACTGGACTGATGGATGAGATCTGTACTTATTCTATAAATCTTTTAGTCAAAAGTATTATAACATTTGTCCAAAAAGCTAGGTCTAGGAATTTCTTATATTAGAACTTAAGTCTTTTAAATCATAATTTCCGACGAATCAATACAACCCACTTTACTCCCTTAACTTTAACTTGGATATATTTATTAAGGTTTTAGAATAATCTCTGATATAGGCTTTTACTTACTAATTAGATTAAGATAAATAGCAAAGGCTCAATATTTATTCATATATGGTAATTGATTAAAATTTAAACCTCTAATAATCCCATTATCATATTTTACGTATCTTCATTCATAGCTAAGCTAAGTTTAAGTTGAATTAGGGATCCACTCCTATGGGTCCTAACTTGTTATATATACAATTATGCTCAATACTATTATGTACTAGAGCTAGTGTTAAGATTTAATTAATGTCACTATTATTAGCTTGCTCATACTTTAACTATTCTTAGGCTTAGCTCTATCTAATTTAGATTTATTTGTCTAAGTAAAGGTTATTGTACAAGGTAATAAAATATATCGCTGAGACTTGTTTAATGGCAGTATGATAAATATTAGGGCATAAATGTTTATATTCTAATTAAGGGTAATCTTTATTAATTTTGGATATTTAATCAAAATCATTTTTTTTATTAATGCCTTAGCCAATGTGTAGGTTTGAAATAAAGGATGAGAGCACCATTAATCATATATGACAACTAATCCACATTTAAATATTAGCTAATCTGGTTTTATTTACCAATTAAATTCATTAGCTTCTCTAAACTATTCTCTAATTTAATTTGAGTATTATAGTCGACAAAGAATTCTTATCATTGCTAGGGTATAGAGTTAACATATATGTTTTAACTATGTGATGGCTAGTTCTATCTCTTTTACTAAAATACATGGGTGTATGATTTGCTCTTTAGGAAGTTTTCATTTGCTAAATCATTAATCCATGAAAGCATAACCTAAACAAGATTTTACTCAATTTCTCAATATGCCCTTGATTAATAGTTAAGCTTTAAAGCAAATATGCTAAGCACATTGGTTGCTAACATATGTTGTTTGATCTATGATTAATCATTTATTAAGCTCATCTTTATTTATGCCTTTAATTAATATTTAGATTAGGGTAAGTAATAAAGGCACATTACCTATTCATATGTGTAATTAACCCAAGATTAATCCTGAATAATCTCATCTACATCCTAATAAAATTTGTTGGCTTCCAAGGATTAACTCCAATTTTTCCTTGATTTTTATTAGCTGAAACAGATTAACCAAAAATTTAAATGAGCTCTAAAAATCTTGGTTTCAGTTCCATTGACTAGATTTTGAATTTAGATAAATTTAGAAATTTGATTCATTCAATTTAGAGTTAACATGAGTAAGCTACGTCTTTTTAAAGTTCGTTGTTGAATTAAATCCGAAATAAAATCAGATTATGACAGTGGGACCTACCTCCTTTTTCCTTCTTCTCTTTATTTCTCTCTCCTTTTTTTTCCACCGATAGCACTGGCTTATTTCCTCCTTCCTATCTTTCTTCCTCACTCCTTAGTCTTTATCTCTCCTCCATTTCTCTTCCTCATCTCTCTCTCCTGCCCGACCACACCAAGCCGGGCAGCCGCCTCGGCGTCCTCACCCCCAGCTGCTTCCGCCCCGGCGCCGCTCCTCCGCGTCGTGCCAGCTCCGGCCCCAGCACTGCGCCATGGCGTCGCCTCCACGCCGCCTCGCCGGATCGGGCTTCCAGGCGCAGCTCCGGCTGCTGGCCGCCAGCGCCTGCCTCCCAGCTACTGCTCGGCGCCGCCGCTCCGCCTGGCTACTCCTTCGGCTCGTCGGCCGACGCCGTGCGGCGCGCTCCGCTCCCACCGTTGCCCCACCGAGTCACATCTCAGCCTCGCATCGCCACCATCTCGCGAAATCGCTCAAATGACCTTGCATGCAGAAGCTACTTGTATGAATGGGTTGCTCATGTGATGGTGATTGCAATGGTATGACATGCATCAAGGGATTTGTGATTTTTGGTGGTGATTGGAAGGAGAGATGTTGTGACATGAACATGTACAATGAGCTTGTTTGGGAGTGACACTCTCTCTCTGGTTTGAAAGGGGGAGAAATGGGAATGGCAGTGAGTGGGGGGGTGCTTCTTAAGAAAAGAAAGAGTTGGCAGCCTTGCAGATGAAAGGGGCAGGGCTACTGTTTGGCTGGGGAAAATGGCAGTGGGAAGGTTGTGTGTGATATACCAATTGGAATTTTTATTTTATATTTAAGATTACCGATTTCCAGCTTCGCAAGGTATTAAAAACCAAAACTTGAATCTTCAGTTTAATTATTTAGATGCGGTTGTTTAATCCTTGGCATGAGTTGAAATTTTCAATTTTGGTTTGGATCTGAGTATAATTTAAAATTGGTTTAGAATTCATAATTTGTTTTTATATTGTTCCCATAATCTTTAACGAACACCATTAAATTTTTTTTGTTTTTACTTTGCACATTATTTTCATTATATTTATTTGCATGCAACAAAACTCAAAAGGTTTCAAATAAATATTCGGAAGAAATTTGAATGCCAGCAAAATGCAAGAAAAGTGTTAAAATTTTCACATTTCCGAACATCTGAATTTGGGATGTTACAGAAGGCCCGTACATCGTGACGGAGGCACTGCCGAAGGGGGCGTACCGCCTTGCCACGCTCGAAGGACAAGCCTTCCGGCATACATGGAACGCGGACAAGTTGCGGCGGTACTACGCCTAGGAGCAGGACAGCAGGTGTAGAGCCACCAGCCATTTGTTAGGCGATGCTCGCCCGCGCAAACGGGAGTTCAATAAAGGTTGCTGTTTCCAGAGCATCCCTTGTCCGCGCTGAGCAGAACAAAGTCCACGGACTTTAAATAAGACGTAGCGTCGAGGTCCGCCTCCGCACGCGAGAGTCTGCGGACTATAAATAAGACGTAGCGTCGAGCCTAGCTCCGCACGCACCAGTCCACGGACTTTAAATAAGACGTAGCGTCGAGGTCCGCCTCCGCACGCGAGAGTCTGCGGACTATAAATAAGACGTAGCGTCGAGCCTAGCTCCGCACGCACCAGTCCACGGACTTTAAATAGGACGTAGCGTCGAGGTCCGCCTCCGCACGCGAGAGTCTGCGGACTATAAATAAGACGTAGCGTCGAGCCTAGCTCCGCACGCACCAGTCCACGGACTTTAAATAAGACGTAGCGTCGAGGTCCGCCTCCGCACGCGAGAGTCTGCGGACTATAAATAAGACGTAGCGTCGAGCCTAGCTCCGCACGCACCAGTCCACGGACTTTAAATAAGACGTAGCGTCGAGGTCCGCCTCCGCACGCGAGAGTCTGCGCACTATAAATAAGACGTAGCGTCGAGCCTAGCTCCGGACGCACCAGTCCACGGACTTTAAATAAGATGTAGCGTCGAGGTCCGCCTCCGCACGCACTCTACGGAGTATAAATAAGACGCAGCGGGGGGACACCTCCGCGCGCACTCTAAGGAGTATAAAGAAGACGTAGCGTCGAGCCTAGCTCCGCACACACTAGTCCACGGATTTTAAATAAGACGTAGCGTCGAGGTTCGCCTCCGCACGCGCGAGTCTCCGGACTATAAAGAAGACGTAGCGTCGAGCCTAGCTCCGCACGCACTAGTCCACGGACTTTAAATAAGACGTAGCGTCGAGGTTCGCCTCCGCACGCGCGAGTCTCCGGACTATAAAGAAGACGTAGCGTCGAGCCTAGCTCCGCACGCACTAGTCCACGGACTTTAAATAAGACGTAGCGTCGAGGTTCGCCTCCGCACGCGCGAGTCTCCGGACTATAAAGGAAGTCGTAGCGTCGAGGTTCGCCTCCGCACGCGCGAGTCTCCGGACTATAAAGGAAGTCGTAGCGTCGAGATTCGCCTCCGCACGCGCCACTCCATGAAGTATAAACAAGATGCGCAGACCTGCCCTCCGTGTTCGGCGGCAGGTAACACCAAGCATAAGGTTCCACTTGGTTCCATTATAAAAGCAAAGGGGTTACATGGTTACAAGTGTAACAGCCAGCACATCATCCCCCTGCCCTACCCGACCAACCGCTCAGCCTTGGCGCAGTGCGGACGAGCCCGCGCCGTCGTCGCCGCGGCGCTGAAGGACCCCTTCAAGCCACTGGAGGAGGTCCCCCTCCCCATGCAACGTCTGCTGCACGGCGACCTTCGCGGCGCCTTCCCCGAAGCGGCCCCAGATCCGTTGGTGGAAGTTCTGCAGGCTAGGCCCGATGGAGCGGATGGCATCCGACATAACCTCTTGGTGGTCGAGAGGATCCAGTTGAGGATTCGCTAGCTCATGGGTATGCCTACACCCACGAGTATGAAGCAGGGCGAAGCACGCACCAACATAGCTGCAGTGCTCGCCAAAGGTCCTGGCACCACGAAGAGCAACGCCGGCCCCCTCCTCGATCAGCCCGAGCGTCTCCGACAGGGCCTCCGGCCTGTGCGTAGTGTCCGGCACTCAGACACACAGATCTCGGAGGGCCTGGTCCAGA
Source organism: Dendrocalamus latiflorus (assembly GCA_017311315.1). Taxonomy (NCBI): domain Eukaryota; kingdom Viridiplantae; phylum Streptophyta; class Magnoliopsida; order Poales; family Poaceae; genus Dendrocalamus; species Dendrocalamus latiflorus. The sequence continues at coordinate 18,269,555 of CM029676.1, forward strand.
GACTCCATGGCCCGCCATGCCGACAGGAACGCATTTCCCAAGACAAGGCGGTTCTCGGCAGCAAACTCCGCCAACTGGGCCTTCTCCCCTTCTAGGACGGCGATCTGCTGCACGAAGGCGGCGCGCTCCCCAGCCGCGGCGCTCTGAGCTTCCGTGGCCTCGAGTTGTGCGGCCACCAGGGCGCTCTCCAGCGCGCGAAGTTCTTCATCCTTCGCGGCGAGAGCAATGTTCGCTTCGCGGAGGCTGGCTTCCAGAGCCCTCCGCTCCCGAACGCGAGCCTCGTCAAAGGACCGGCTGCGGGCAAGCGTCTGGCAGAAACAACAACAAATCAGCAGGCGTCCAGCAGTACCTTACAAACTGAAGCGCACATATTTACCCTCATCTCGGAGGCCTGCAGCGCGAGCGCTAGGAGGTCCCCCGCGCATGACGACAGCGCCTCTCGGTTGAGGCCGTTGTCGGCACGCTCTGCGGCTGCGGTAAGGTCGCAGAATATCTCCGGGCGAGGAAGGAAGTCCGAGCGAGCGAGCCCCGGCCCCAACGCGCCCAGATTTATCGCGGCCACGGCCACGTCAGCAGCAGCAGACACCTGCGGGGCATCCTGCACAAGGCTCCCAACTTCGCGCATACCTCCGCTGCTCGATCCTTCGCCACGTACGGGAGACGTCGTCTCGCCTGATGTCGGCAGAATGAGCGAGCAGATCGGAGAAAGTCTCGCGAAGTCAGGTGAAGAAAGGGACTCACACCTACCTCCTGCGCCCCTCGTCGCGGTAGGAGGTGGCGCCGGTCCGACCGCCCACGGGGAGGCGGGCGCCTCGACGCTCGGGGAGAACGTCTTCTCGGCCGCGCCAGACGCTGTAATCCCGCGGCAAGGCCCCGCAACAGCGTATCGACCCCTCGTTGGCGGCGAGGACCGCGTCCGAGGGCGTTTCGCCTGCGGGGGCACAGGCGATTCTTCCACGGCAGGACCAGCTCCGGTCACTGTCGCCCCCACGGTTTCCTCTGTTGGGGGCACGCCTTCGTCGGCCGCTGCGGTTGATAGCGCACCTTCCACCGTGGTTTGCTCGCCAGGAGCGACGCCACCCCCCGGGCTAACGACTTCCAACTCAACGATGGCCGCGAGCCCGAGCACGGGCTCGTGGGCATCGGCAGAAGGTGCCGGGGGATCCGCGGCGGTGCGCCCCTCCGAAGTCGTATGACCAGGCCCACCGTCGGTCGCGAAGATAGCACCCTCCTAAGGCCATCACCGTCCTGAGCGCCCGGAGTCCCGGCGGGAAGCTCCTCCGGCATCGCGCGCTCGGGCACGGCGATGCCCACAGCCTCGCAGGTGCGGTTTACCCGCCCCTGCTTAGCCGCCTTGACTGCGGCCTCGCGAGCCCGGTGCTTCTTATGCGTGTACGGGCCGAGGAGAGCCGCAACCGCGTGCTCCGCATCTTCTAGCCGAGCCACTGCGCAGGAGATCACGTCAGGAAAGCGGAAGCCAAACAGATACAAGGGCACGCGTAAAGCGGGCTGGGCGACTTACAAGGGGCGGAGGGCGGCAGCAGGCGAGACACGGATGGGTCGAACCCGTCCTCGCGGGGGCCATTCTGCCGAACATACTTCCCCCGGGAGGACAGTGGCGCCGCCCCATACATCGTGAACTCCTCGGCTAGGTCGCGCACGCTCATTCGACGGGCGACACCGACAAGGCTCTGTAGCTTTTGCGTGTCGTCGATCTCCGCCTTCAGGCTCGGCGTGCTGTTAAACGAGATCAGCCCACCTTGGCAGTGCATTCTGCTCTTGTCGGTCACGGTGTAATAGAACCACCACCGCGTCCAGCCGGTCGCCCATTGCCCTGACGAGGCCGGCACAGGGAACAACGTCGCGCATGACGCCCGGAGCACGAAGTCCACACCGCCGAAGTTGGACACCGCCCCGTCAACCTTTCTGGGTCGACAGTGTGCGTCGTGCAAGGTGGCGAATAAGCTCGCGCTGGGACGCCACCCCTCTGTCCGCATCACCCACGTGAAGACGGCTAGGCGGAGTATCGCGTGGGGCGTCAACTGGGCTAGCTCCAACTTGTAGGCCCGCAAGACCTCGCCCACGAACAACGTGGAAGGCATTCGAAGGCCGGCATCAAAGAACGCGACGAAAACAATCGCCTCCATGGCCCCGGGCTTCGGCTCCGTCTCGTCCCGGCGGGATAGGCGAGCCCCATTGCGATCCACGATCTTCCCCTCATCCACGAGTCACTGCAGCGTCCCTTCAGTCATGCGGCTCTTCCCCAGCACACGGGAGTAGGAGCCTCCCGAGTGCTCCATGGCGTCCCACCACTTGTTGGCGCGCGAGCTCCCCCGCGGCACCAGTTTGTACTCCTGGGAAGGATGGGCCGCCTCGCCCTGGCTAGGCAAGGAACCGCTGCAGGGGTGGTAGGTGGCGTCGTCCTGGCTAGCCATCGCTCTTTGCGACAAGGGAAAAAGACGCAGGCAAAGGAGCAACTGGCGTGGCAAGTAGCACGGGCGGAAGCGAAGCGGCAGATCAAAGAGCAAAGCAAGAAAGGGTGCCTCCACCTCAACACTAGCACCTTATAAAGGCCGCTCGCCTGCCTTGTGGCTCAACGCACAGACGGATCAAATCCCCAGCGATTCGGTTGTTCAAGATTTGGAAAGAAGAACCGTCGGGACCTAGAGGGCCGTGCCGGGTAGGTGGCCAAGCAGCGCGCAACGCCCCTACATCTTCAACACGCGTCCAACTTCTCGGGGGACGAGGCGAACGGCCGCGGTCACGCAACCGCTCACATCCCACGACGCACCAGTCGTGAGTCGCCACGTGCCCCACCTGCAGCATGGCAGACCGCACGACGCGACAGCCTGACTTCTGCCAGGCCAGGCGCCGGCGTGATTCCAGCCGCCATTAAAAGCGCACTACCAGACTGCAAGGTCACAACAGCCCCGGAGCGCAACCATATCAGCGCCAAGCTCCGATCTCAGCACACGGACGGAGCGCGCGCGTCTACTTCGACTAGGCGCCAGCTCCATTGCCACCCGTTCGAAGGGTAGGGGACGGAGCACGCGCGCGTCTACTTCGACTAGGCACCAGCTTCGCTGCCACCCGTTCGAGGGGTAGGGGACGGAGCGCGCGCGCGTCTACTTCGACTTGGGCGCCAGCCTCCGCTGCCACCCGCTCGAAGGGTAGGGGACGGAGCGCGCGCGTCTACTTCGACTTGGGCACCAGCCTCCGCTGCCACCCGTTCGAAGGGTAGGGGACGGAGCGCGCGCGTCTACTTCGACTAGGCGCCAGCTTCGCTGCCACCCGTTCGACGGGTAGGGGACGGAGCGCGCGCGTCTACTTCGACTTGGGCGCCAGCCTCCGCTGCCACCCGTTCGACGGGTAGGGGACGGAGCGCGCGCGTCTACTTCGACTTGGGCGCCAGCCTCCGCTGCCACCCGTTCGACGGGTAGGGGACGGAGCGCGCGCGTCTACTTCGACTTGGGCGCCAGCCTCCGCTGCCACCCGTTCGCAGGGTAGGGGACGGAGCACGCGCGCGTCTACTTCGACTAGGCGCCAGCTTCGCTGCCACCCGTTCGAGGGGTAGGGGACGGAGCGCGCGCGCGTCTACTTCGACTTGGGCGCCAGCCTCCGCTGCCACCCGTTCGAAGTGTAGGGGACGGAGCGCGGGTCTACTTCGACTTGGGCGCCAGCCTCCGCTGCCACCCGTTCGAAGGGTAGGGGACGGAGCGCGCGCGTCTACTTCGACTAGGCACCAGCTTCGCTGCCACCCGTTCGAGGGGTAGGGGACGGAGCGCGCGCGTCTACTTCGACTTGGGCGCCAGCCTCCGCTGCCACCCGTTCGAGGGGTAGGGGACGGAGCGCGCGCGCGTCTACTTCGACTTGGGCGCCAGCCTCGGCTGCCACCCGTTCGAAGGGTAGGGGACGGAGCGCACGCGTCTACTTCGACTAGGCGCCAGCTTCGCTGCCACCCGTTCGAGGGGTAGGGGACGGAGTGCGCGCGTCTACTTCGACTTGGGCGCCAGCCTCCGCCGCCACCCATTCGAAGGGTAGGGGACGGAGCGCGCGCGCCTGCTTCGACTCAGGCGCCAGCCTCCGCTCCCACCATCCCAGACTTCAGCCTCCCCAACCACAAGCTTGGAGGAATTCACAGGCCGCAGGGGACGGAGGGGGCCAAAGGACTCGGCGACATGGCTTCGGCCCTGTGAAGCCCTTCACCATGAGAGGCTCCTGTCGTAGGGGTGGCCCCCACCTAAACCCAGCAGGCCTGGTAGGAGATTATAAGGCCCAGAATAGGCCATGTGTAATGACATAACTGCCCCCAGAGGGGATAACCAGATGTAAGGGTATAGCTGTAAAAGCACTCCTCATGTGTATATATATATGAGTAAGCCATGGGGAGGACCCAGGCCATTACACTTATCTTCATCACTCTCCACTACCATCTCTCTCTCTGTTTGGTCTGTAGCCACAACAGAGGCCGAGGCCTGCACGGCAGCGGCAGAGGCGTGGGCGAGCCAGGCTGGCGAGGTGTGCGTGTGAGGCTGGGCCGCGCGGGGCGAGTGTAGTATCCTGAACGTCGTTACGGCGTAAGTTTTTAAAACAATCGCGGAGTCGCCGATTTTTCGGTAAATCGCGGGAAGGGAAAAATAAAAATTGAAGAGCAGTATAAAATGAATAAAATAAATTAAAATTTTAATTAAAACCCAGAGTGGGCTGCCTGGGGAGTGGGCCGACCGCCCTGGGCCAAGGCCCAAGGGGGTGGCCGCACCCCCTCTCCCCCTTAACCCTAGGCCTTTCCCCCTCCATCCCCTTTTCCCCACACCCAGCCGCCACCCCCTCCTCCCCTTTCTCCCCCTTTGTGGCCGCCCCTCTCCCAGGAATTGGCGCCCCATTGCTGCTGCCCTTGGAGCTAAGGAGAGGAAGGAGAAGGAGAAGAAGGAAGGAGAAGGAAGGAGAAGAAGAGGAAGAAAAAAAGGGGTGATCCTTCATCTAGGTAATTTTTCCCCATCCCAAACCCTCTGATTTTTGAAATAATTAGGGTTCTTGGTGCGGATTTTGAAGGGAGATTATAGATTAATTGCCCGATTAGAGATTACCTGCTGTCTGCCTGTAGATTGATTCGTGTAGCGCGTCTAGTTGCGAGGTTTAGACCAAGTACATGATTTTTCCTGCGGACCCTTTCAAAAGGAAAGTTGTAGAGGACTTCCAGACGCATCTCCTGTATTTGTTTGGGAAATGTTGGCCGTGGGATATAGGAGTTACAGGGTCGGTATTACCGCTGTTCGTCAGGCGAGCAGATTGGGGCAGACTAATCTTAATCTGTGGTTTTGAGGTAGTAAATGATTTTTATTGTTATAGTCGTAATTTCGAAAGTTGTAGAGAATTTGTTAATCTAGCTTCTGTAGAAAATTCAGAATTTTTATACCCCTGTACTGTGCTGGGACGCATTTGAATGCTGCTGTCCAGTCTGCCAGAACAGAGATCTTCTTCTGTTTTGGGCATTAAATTATACCTAGCTGTGATCAAAATAAAAATAGGTGTTTTACATGAAAAATGTAGGATTTTAAGTGGTGAATCCAGAGAGGTATCGCTTTCTGTAATTGGATCAATATTTTTAAAGTTACGAAAATGTTAAGCAGCGCTGCTGCAGAGGGTAGTTTGCTGAATTGTTGAGCGGAGAGGAGTTTGTGCGGGTTCGGGTTTCTAGCGACGTCTTTAATTATTTTAGTCATGTTTGTATGCTGTAGCTTTGTGCTGAGAGATGTCTTTTGGACAGGTGGTCTTGCCTCTGAGCGCTCTTGATTTTGCTTCGCTTCGTTGGTTGAGGCAAGTAAACGTAGCGGTGGTTGCTACCGTTTAACTTGTTATTCCTTCTACTTGCAGTTTACATTATTATCATAATTTGATACATTATGCCATGATTGCATGATAATTTAATTGTGGAGATGGTAGCAATTATTGATCCATTGATAAGTTGATAATCTGCTAGTAGACATGTGGAATTCTTGCTTAATGCTATAATGTGGAACATGAAAATAACATGTGGTGGATGTGGATATGTTGTGAGCATGATAATGCTCCTTGAGGATGGATTAATGTGTTTTATGATTATCATATCATTCATGTCATATGCATATGTGGATGTCGCCGCACCTAGCCGCGACCGTACCGGTACAGCATCGTATATTGCTGTAATACGATGCACCTCTTATCCCGCTGGGAGCATCGTATATTACCGTAATACGATGCACCTCTAATCCCGCTGGAAAAGAGTGATGTGGAGCATAGCATGAAGCATTCATTTGCATTTATTTGTGGATAAAACGACTGCATTCATATGCTAGTTAAATCTGAAATTGAAGAGGTATGATTCATGGAAGTTTGTGGTGGTTTAATAATTGTGGGCATGAATTGTGATTGTGGTTGTATGGAATTATAAATGATGATGTATAATTGTTTGTAGTTTGAATAACCTGTTAAACTGTTTGCTTTGCTAAGATTTTTATCTCACCGTTGTTTCCCCCTCCCTACAGGTGGACTTTGAGCATGCATGGGAAGGGTAGAGCGGCACCACACTGATGCACTTGGATTATATTTTAATGCTGAAATAAAGTTGAACGGATTCTAGTCTTTTGCTTAGCTATCTTATCGATGATTGTTTTATCTTAATAGATGTCAAATTTGGAATTGTTTCCTTTGGATATTATTTTGGAGTTGATTATGAATATTGAATTGTCATCTCTATTCTGTTTTCCCTTAGTTGTTTATGCTTCCGCTTGTATTATCTTGTTTAATAATTATTGCTAGTTTATTTTATTTTGTAAATTGGCTAGTTGTGGAGTGGTTTTAGTAGCATCCCAGGGTAATGTGGGTCCTGGGGTGTAACAGCGAGTGAGCGCTGGGTCGCGCGCGTGTGCGGGGAGCGGTTGGGCCACTGGGCTGCAGCAGGAGGGGAGCGGGGAAAGGTGGGGCTGGGCTGGTGGCAATGGCCGGCCTGGTTTCATCTCTCACCTTTTTTTTTTACTTTCTTTTCCTTTTGTTTTGAGGTATGTATTTGAGTATGTATATAAGTATATTTATAATTCCAGAAATTTTTACTTTGTGGTTCATCTTTTTAGATTCTTATTTTAGATTTTTAATTCTCTCATATTTAAACATGTTTATTTCTCCTCCAACTTTTGGAACCTTCATCAAATTTTTCAAGAAAATCCCATAACTCCAAATTCAAATAAAAATTCCTTGCAAAAGAAATTCAAAAACTTCACATTTCCAAATTTTAAATTTCCAGGATGTTACATAATTTTAGTGCCTAAGAAAGATGGATCATGGCGTATGTGTGTGGACTGTAGAGCGATCAATAACATTACCATTAGATATCTTCACCCTATTTCTAGGTTAGATGATATGCTTGATGAATTAAGTGGCTCTATTGTCTTCTCTAAAGTTGATTTGCGTAGTGGGTACCACTAAATTCGCATGAAGTTGGGAGATGAATGGAAAACAGTATTTAAAACTAAGTTCGGTTTGTATGAGTGGTTAGTGAAGCCGTTTGGTTTAACTAATGCACCTAGCACATTCATGAGATTAATGAACGAGGTTTTGTGTGCTTTCATTGGTAAATTTGTAGTGGTCTATTTTGATGATATATTGATGTTGTAGGGGTGGCCCCCACCTAAGCCTAGCCGGCTTATTAGAAGTCTGTAAGGCCCAAAATGGGACATGTACAATGACATAAGTACCCCCGAGAGGGATACTCAGGTATAAGGGTACTATTGTAAAAACACTCCCCATGTGGATATATGTATACGATGCAGGCCTTGGGGAAACCCTGAGCGCTTGCTCACCTAACTCTCGACTACCATACTCTCTCTCTGTTTGGTCTATAGCCACAACAGTTGGCGCCGTCCGTGGGGAGGACAAGACCAAGCCTCACGATTCAAAGAAGGATGGCACCGAAGAAAGCTTCATCGTCGGCGGTGAAGAAGAAGAAAGTGGGCGTGACGGAGTCTCGCGTCAACACCAGGGCTTCGACATCGGCGGTCGTAGGCGTGGACGGCGACGCGGGCGCGACAGTCGCGAACATCGGCGTCCACGGCACGACGATCGACCCCGCCACCGCTGCCACGACGGTCGACCCCGCCACCGCTGCCGCGACGGTCGACACCGCCCCGTGCGCGACGGGTGATCCCACCACGGGCATGGTGACAATCATCGGCAGCACCGACCGGGTGGTCAAGGGCGGTAGCGCTAGTGCCCATGTTGGCACGGCCGCCGTCCCCCCGCCCGGTGCGGGAGTGGTGAGCGGTCCCGGCGGCAACGCGGGCCCCGTCATCGACTCTAGAGTCCATCATGCCAGTGCAGCAGGCAACCCAGGAGCGCAGGCCGTGGTCGCCACTGTTCCGGCCGTGCAACCAGGTGCACCGGTCACCCCGGCTATGCCTATGGCGGAGAACACCCTGCTAGCGGCCTTCAGCGCATTCCAGCGGGAGTTAGCGGATCTCTGCGGGGCCGTGCGGGATATGCAAGAGGCTCGGAGCCAGCAGACCCCACTGGCGGTCGCGTCGGAGCCCACGCTGGAGCGGGCGGACAGCCGCGACGCCCCCACGTCCAGCCGCGTCCCGCTGCGATGCGTGGACCCGGAGTCCCCACTCTCCGCAGGCCTGTAGCAGGCGGCGTGGCCAGAGGACTTCAAGTTCCCGAGTGCCATCTAGCTGTACAAAGGTGACACAGACCCACGGGAGTTCGTGCGTGTGTACGAGACCGCCATCGAAGCTGCCGGCGGAGATGACACCACGAATGCAAAGGGACTCCCCCTCACGTTGCAGGGAGTGGCGCTCTCTTGGTTTTTCACCGTCGAGCCAAACTCCATCTACGCGTGGGAGCAGATTCGCGACCGGCTCTACAACAACTTCCAGGGTGTTGGACCGAAATGGCGACAGAGGGGGGTGAATGTCGACTCTTGAAAAATATCCCCTCAAATTACCCACAAGTGAGAATCCCCTTCGATAGCTATGGAAAGCTATGAGGTAGATGAAATATGCCTTCTAAACAATCAGCTAAAGCATCATAGGAAATAACCAAGCAATAAGAGCAACAAACAAAACAAAAATCAATACTCAAGGACAACCGGGCGGTCAGACCGCAAAGAGCAGGGCGGTCTGATCGCTCTAGTAACACCGGTCAGACCGATGGCTCCAGGCCGGTCAGACCGCCAACCGCCGGCCGGTCTGACAGCTGAACAGCGGTCGGTCTGACCGCCCCTTGGGTGCTGACAACAGAGCAGGCCGACAGAAGCTCTGAAACTTCAGGTTTTTACCGAAATCAGGGAAATGAGAGAAAGACTTCTAATCTTTTCAGAGAAAGACACCAAGGGACTATTCTAAACACCTCTGAAGCACCAAACAACAAGGGAATTTAACTGAAACTGAAGAATTTCAGATTTGAGCCCAAAAAAGAAAAAGTAAAGAGAGCTGCCCAAGAATCAACTTCCCACCTAATCTTTGATCCTTTGGCCATGAAATTTTGAGGATAGCTACTTAATAGCCATATGACTTATCATGCCAAATTTCAGGCCATCTCATGAAGGGAATCAAGAAACACAACCAAACCCTAGAATTGCAAGGATGAACAGAGGAGACCAAAAGCTAAAATCTAGAATCAAGAATGGGCTCTTGGGATTTTAACTGATGAAATGATCTTGAGGCATCATCCCAACATAGAGCAATCCATTTTACACCTCCTGGGCAAGAAAGAACTCCAAATCACAAAAGGTGAAAAATCACCCAAAAGAAGAACGAAGAACAAAGAGGCATACAGGAGACAAACTTCAAAAATTCCATTCTCAAACAACAAGGATTACAGATGAGTCCCCATATGCATGGACATTAGAACAAGGGATGATTACATGCTGGCTCAACTCATCCTCTCCCTCTCCCAAAACCTCAAGAACACACAAGAGTTCTACATGCTTCCTGGGAGGGACACAACACAGAGAGAAGCTACGAAGGAGACACAACCTGCTGCCTACACCAACTCTCCAACCACTAAAGCCTAAAGCCAAAACAAACTCTCAAAGCTTCTTTTGACTCTAGCAAATCCTAACTCTCTCCCAAAGCCATAGGAATACATGCAGCCACTCACTCCTATTTATAGCCCTTGGCTAACGGGTCTCCAACCCGTTACGCCCGCCAAATCCAACAGAACCCGCTCCCGCTTGTGCAGCCTCGTGAAATTACCAATTCGCCCCTCCTGCACCTTCTGGGAAGCTTCCGTGTCCCTTGTCGTCCAAGCCTTGCAACCACCTCGAGTCTTTGCCGTCTTTGACACATCCCGACCGTTCTGACCTCGACACCGCCTGTGTCTAGTCCGGTCACCTCGTGTCTCGCCACGACTCCGCCTTGACGTCCTACAGCCATCACAAACAAAAAACACATCAAATAGCACCGCTCGACACATATAAGCATAAATACATTAATGAAACCACATTAAGCATGAGATAGCCCAAACCTGACAAGCCAACATAATATGCATCCTAACCACTTTGACCAGGTTTGACCAAGTCCGACCGAGCCCGATTGCACCACGCATCGTCAAGGTCTGAACCAACCAAATCAAACTCGACTTTCCTAAACCGATGTCAATTACTCATCACACACATGGGATGACCTCCACATGGTCTCTCAATCTCCCCCTTGGTGGTATATTGACAAACCCAGAAAAAGCGCAAAGTTGAGTTTGAAAAGAGACAAGAGTCAAACATGGTCCAAAGGAAAGAGCAAATGAGCCTCATGACCATATCGAAAGGAACACTAGAGCTACAAAAGAAAGAGAAAATTGTTCTCCAAAGCTCAAGAAGGTTCCTAAATGGCTTTTTCTCCGCTATTCTCCCCCTTTTGGCAATAAACACATCAAGGATGCAAAAGAGAGAATAAGGTCACAAGAATGGATGAAATGGCTGAAGTTTGTTTATTTTAAGCATTTAGAGCCATGAAGATTATCCAAAATGACCATATGAGAATTACATCAAGCCATAACACATAAACATGCTATCTAGATCATGACAAGATATATATAAGCCAGCTAAACCAATGAAGTCACAGTCTGAAATTTCAGTGCAAGTTCTTAGCATGTCAAGTCATTCATGATCACAGTCTAGCTAGAGGTATCCAAGAATGATGCAAACCATGTCAATAAGCTAAGCGGAACCAAGAAGCTAGTATTGAGTCAAATTAGAGTGCTACAAGTTCTAGGATGAGATATTTGTTTAAGTACTTGTAACCTTTGTAATTTTAGAAAATTGAGCCCATTTGACAAGTTTTTCTTTAGAAATCTCATGATTGTTGCCAACCAGATTTTTGTTTTTATCATGTGCTAGATCTCAAGACTTATGCGACCACTCCAAGCAAGAAGCTTAAGAAGATGGTCTAGGTCATCCAAAACTCCCCATGAGTTCATGCCGAGTGCAATGGCAAGCCGTCTCATGAGAAAGAACTGGAGAGATCAGTTTTTTCGCAGAAAAGAAATCTTTTGCAATTTCATGAACATAAGACTTGTACTAACTCATGTGTCATCGAGAAACTAGAATAGCGCAATCTAAAGCTCAATATAGACTCAAGACTCAACTCAGCCTATTTGACATGGCATGAATCATAAAATGATAACTAAAGAAAGACTAGTCTCGAGAACTAACACGACAAGTTTCAATTCAAGTTGAGCAATTTTAATTAACTCATCATGGCAAAAGCTAGTCTACACATATGAAGTCATGATCAATCTAGCAATGAAGCACAAATCATGGCAGGATGTAAAGCGATGTAAACATGTCATGAAAAGATAATAATCAAGGCTCCATGTAGTTATATTACAAATGCAGAATGAAATGCAGAAAATCCAGCTCCCCCTCAACATGTGATGCAACTTTTAGTTCAAGTAGAGTTATGTCAATATTAAGCTCTAGAAGCTCCCAAATGAACTCCCCCTGAACCAAAGCAATAAGATCGAGAAGCTGGCAAGAAAATAAAAAAGGGCAGTCCTTAAAGCATAGATAAGATATAGAGAAAACTATGGCTTAGACTGACTCTTATCTACCCCATATGACTCTAGGACTATCAACTGGTCATCTAACACACTAAGGAGCAAACACGTACCCCGTTTACCCGAGGGTGGCCCAACCCTCGCTAGAACCTATAAGAAGTGAGTGAGCTCAACCTAGCGAGAAGTGAAACATCTAACAAGCAGCATCCTAGAATCACAAGATAAGAGCAAGAAGTCTAAACAGCTAGACGTGAGAAACACTCTAATCTATGCTAGGAGGACTAACCCAAATGCAATGCAATAGAAAGGAGTAAGAGCATAATAAATAAAATAAAGCAGTAAAGCACAAAGCTCCCCCTCACAATAGTCCATAAGGACAAACCACCCCAAGCTCTCCCCGCAGAGCTGAAAACCTAGAGCTATCCAATGGCTTGGTAAAGATATCAGCCAACTGGTGGTCACTCTCCACAAACTGGAGCACGATGTCACCCTTCTCCACATGGTCTCTAAGGAAGTGATAGCGAATATCGATATGCTTGGTCCGAGAATGCTGCACTGGGTTCTTTGCAATGTTAATCGCAGAAGTGTTATCACAAAAAAGTGGAACACTGTCGATAACTAACCCAAAGTCCCGCAGGGTCGAGACCATCCAGAGCACCTGGCTACAGCAACTGGCTGCAGCAACATACTCAGCCTCTGCGGTGGACTGTGCAACATCGGACTGCTTCCTCGAAGACCAGGAAACGAGAGAAGTGCCAATGAACTGGCAGGTGCCCGAAGTGCTCTTCCTATCTATCCTACAGCCAGCAAAGTCTGCATCCGAGTAGGCTCTCAAGGAAAGACAGGACGAGGAAGAGTACCAGATACCATAGTCAATGGTAGCTCGAAGGTACCAAAGAATGCGCTTCACCGCCTGATGGTGAGATACGCGAGGAGAAGCCTGAAACCGAGCACAAAGACACACAACAAAGTGTATGTCAGGTCTTGAGGCAGTGAGGTACAAGAGGGAGCCAATCATGCTTCGATACTACTTCTGATCAACTGGCTCACCGTCCTCATCTGAGTCAAGTGTGGCGGAAGACGCCAAGGGAGTTGACATGGGCTTACCATCACTCATGTCAAAGCGTCTCTGGAGGTCACGAGTGTACTTGCCCTGATGCAAGAAGGTACCCTCCCGAGTCTGCCTGATCTGGAAGCCAAGGAAGAAGGTCAACTCGTCCATCATACTCATCTCAAACTCGGTGCTCATGACATCCAAGAACTGTGAAACAAGAGTATGAGAAGAGCCGCCAAAGATGATGTCGTCCACATAAATCTGGATGAGTAGAAGGTCAGCGCCATGCCGGCGAATGAACAAGGTCTTATCCACCTTACCCATCTTACCAAGCTTTAGGGGCCTGCTTAAGTCCATACAACGCTTTGGAAAGCTTGAAGACATGGTTTGGGTATTTAGGGTTCTCGAAACCTGGAGGCTGTCTCACATAGACTTCTTCCCCAATAATCCCATTGAGGAAGGCACTCTTGACATCCATCTGGTAAATCTTGAAACCCTTAGAAGCCGCAAAAGCAAGCAGGATTCTAATGGCCTCAAGTCTGGCTACAGGGGCAAAGGTCTCCTCGAAATCTAGACCCTCAACTTGGGAGAAGCCCTGAGCTACCAGTCTAGCTTTGTTTCGAATAACTACCCCATCCTCACTCTGCTTGTTCTTGAACACCCACTTAGTTCCAATAACATTATGACCTCGAGGGAGCTCAACAAGCGTCCAGACCTTGTTTCTCTCGAAATTCTCTAGCGCCTCATGCATGGCATTGACCCAAGACTCGTCAGAGAGAGCATGACAAACATCCTTGGGCTCAAAGGAGGCAACAAAGGTAGAATGGAGACAGAAATGAGACATGCCGGATCTTTAGCGGGTGACTCGCTCAAAAAGGTCTCCAATAATCTACTCAGAAGGATGGTCTTTTTGGATGTGTCTAGGAGGTCCTGGATGAGAAGAAGAAGTGGCCTCTACCTCGTGAGCTGACGAGATAGGAACAGAGCCACTAGCTCCAGAAGAAGCAGAAGGCATGGGCTGATTGCCTTGAGGTGCAGTGGAAGACAGCACCTCGGGTGGAGGATGAGGAACTGGATCGGGTAAACAACCCTCATCTCCATCGTCCTCATCATCCACAAAGATGGGCTCTGACTGCTCTAAAGAACTTGTGATATCGGGCCTAGTCCCCGGACTGGCCTCGTCGAAGGTCACCTCACAGGTCTCTACCAACTTGCTAGACTCGCAGTTCCAAACCCTATACGCCCGCGAAGAAGCCGAGTAACCTAGAAAGATACCATCACAAGAACGTGACTCGAACTTATCCAGGTTCCCAGACTTCAGAATAAAGCACTTGCAACCAAACACACAAAAATGAGAGACACTGGGCTTTCGCCCATATCTCAGCTCATAAGAAGTGCGGTGCAAGTGTGCCCGAAGAAAAACTCGATTGGAAACATGGCACGCGGTCGCAATAGCCTCAGCCCAAAACTTCCGTGGTGTAGAGTACTCATCAAGCATCGTCCTGGCCATCTCGACCAAGGTACGGTTCTTTCTCTCCACGACGCCATTTTGCTGTGGGACGTGCGGAGAGGAGAACTGATGCTCTACACCTGACTCATCACAAAACCTCTCAAAGTAGGAATTCTTGAACTCCGTGCCATTATCACTACGGATCGCTCGTAAGGCACCTGGGAGCTCAACAGAAAGCCTACTGAAAAGACCTCGGAAATGCGTGAATGTCTCATCCTTCGAGGCTAAAAAAACACCCAAGAGTACCTCGAGAAGTTATAGACCACGACAAGAACATACCACTTCCCTCCTACTGACTGCACTCGAGCTGGTCCAACTGTGTCCATGTGGAGCAGCTGTCCTGGTGCATTGGTCATAGTTACTGTGACCAGAGGGTGAGAAGCGGCAACCATCTTGTCGTGCCGGCAAGGAGCGCAAACAAGATCTTTGACTATCTTGAGTTTCGGTAGACCACGAATGAGGTCGTGGCTGCTTACTCGGGTCAAATGGTCAAATCCAATATGACCAAGTCTCCTATGCCAGAAAGAAAGGTCACGGGACTTAGAAGCAACTAAACACCTGAGAGGATCACCAGAAGACTCAGAAAAATCAGCACGAAAGATCCTCCCATAACGAGAAATCCCAAAAACCAGACTACCCGAAGAATCAAGAATTTTGCAAGCGTTTTTCTTAAAGCTCACCTCGAAACCGTCATCGGTAAGCTGAGAGACTGAGAGCAAATTATACTGCAGCTTACTAACCAAGGCAACATCTTTCAAAATGAAAGAATCATTAACGCGCACTGTACCTTTGGCGATGATGCGCCCAGATGAAGCATCTCCGAAGGTGATCGTCTCATCACCTGGAGCACGGGCAAGGGAAGAAAACCAACGGGAGTCTCCGGTCATGTGTCGTGAACACCCGGAGTCTATAAGCCAAACCTTTCCCTTCCCTGCCTGGCGAACCTGAGTCAACAAGAGAGTAAAGTCTCAGTACTGGGATAAATCAAGAGTGATTTTGGCACCCAATACTGAGTAGCACGTCGAGCAGATGAAGTAGTCAAACACGACTGACCTCTATCTACCCTACGCTCTCTGTCACTCAAAGAAGCAGACGGTCTATGTGTAGACCTGAAGCTGTTGTTGGGCTTGACTGCTACAGAGGAGCGACTCAAGACACCAGCAACATGCTGATCACGCCGCGGGTAGCTATCTCGACGGGGGAACGAGATCT
This sequence comes from Dendrocalamus latiflorus, assembly GCA_017311315.1. Taxonomy (NCBI): domain Eukaryota; kingdom Viridiplantae; phylum Streptophyta; class Magnoliopsida; order Poales; family Poaceae; genus Dendrocalamus; species Dendrocalamus latiflorus. The sequence continues at coordinate 18,285,355 of CM029676.1, forward strand.
AACCTCAGGACAGCGGGAGTCACGACCAGGAGCATATCGAGGATGAAAACCAGAAAACTCAGAAAAACCAAGTCCTCGATGCTGCCCAAACCCATCCAGCTGAACTATCCTAGACTTCGTGTGGGTCTTAGGGGCACTCACGGTCTGGGGCTGACCCTGAATACGCCTAAAAGCCTTAGCACAGTCTCTCCGCGCGATCTTGGCGTGCCTGAAGCATCGCTCGATCGAGTGTCCATCCTTCTGACAGAAGGTGCAATGGTACTTCACCTTCTGAGAGGTAGAAGTACCACGGTGAGGCTTCGCCTTCTGAGAGGCCGAAGCAGCAGGTGGACTCACCTTGCTGTCAGAAATCCCTTGGACAAAGCCCGCTGACTTAAATTGGACTTTCTCGGTCCTGGGCTCAATCTTGATCACACCTGCGGCTATGGGTCTAAGCACGGTAGGTGGATGCGTCCTCATGTCCTCATAGAAATCGTATCCTAGACTTTGATTAAATTTGCAAATCTTGGATTGGTCTAGAATAAGATTCAGCTTCTTCTTGCCTCCTACAAACCTCTCGAGAGTGTTCATAAGGTACTGACACTCCCGAAAGAGAGAGGTGCAAGAAGAGCTGGGAGAAGAAGAGACAGTAGGAGGTAAGAGAGCAGATGAAGAATCAATAGCAGAAGAGTGAATGGCTTGTACACGCACAGCCGACTCGAAAGGGGCAGTCCTACTGCTAGCAGTTTGGTTCACGTCGCTAAGCATCTCAACCTTACCCTTGGGCTTCTCCCTCACATCAGCAATCACATCACAATCAGTTGATGACTTGACTAGTTGATCCTTAGTTAGCTTCACACATTTTTCATTCAAAGCAACGAGTTCAAGTTTTAGTTTGTCACAACTAATGCATGGTGAGCTAACAGGGTCCTTAGTCGCGAACTGAGCCATTTTCTTGTTAGTGTCAATCATTTCTTGAAACTGTTTTGAGACAGATTCAAGTTCAGCAGTTAACTTAGGACAGTTCAAAAATGAAGCAATGGGCTCAAGTAGTGAAGCTTGCAGTTCAGCAATTTTATGGTCTGCCTGTTTTAGATTCATCTTCAACTTATTGCAATTTTCACAAGACTCGGGCAGATCCAGAAGCATGGTATAAAGACCTCTAAATGCGTTATCCTTATCCTCACATGAGGTGCATGCACTAGTCTCAACAGTAGTAGATGGAATAGAAGCAATCCTACTCATTTCTAGTTCAGCCAAGAGACTAATATTCTCCACCTTAACAATGTCAAGTTCAGAGGACAGACTATCATGCGAGGTCCTTAATTTCTCCATGTCACCCAACAGAGCACAGTATGTATCACATTCATCACGGGAGGAAGCAGATGTAAGTGAAGTAAGCTCTCGTGACAGTCTATCTACTTCCTTCTCCAACTCGCTACACCTAGCTCTAGATCTAACATGGAATCTACCTAGCTTAAGAAAAGCATCATTAAGCTGGTCGTAGGTGGGAGATACCTCATCGGAGTCGGAGTACAGCTCGCTGTCGCTCACTTCGCCCTCAAGGGCCATGAAGCACATGCCGGAGAAGTCGTCGCCGCCCTTGGGATCTTGCTCGTCCGTCCCATCGTCGCCGCTCCACCCCTCCACCTCGCTGAGGTCGAGGTTGTCGAAGGCGGTGAGGACGCGGTGGAAGAGCTTCTTGGCTTTGCCAAGGCCGCGAAACTTCTTCTTGCCTTGTGTGTGAGCAGGGGGCTTCTTGTTGTGGTTCTTGTCGATGTAGTCGTTCTTGCTCACACTGCCGTAGTCGCCTTTGTCCTTCCCCAGCTTGGGGCAGTTTGCTCGAATGTGGTTGGGGCCACCACACTCGAAGCAAATCACGGGTCCTCCTCTCTTTCCGTCCCTCCTCCTCTTATAAGCATGGGAAAATCTCCGAGCTAGGAGGGCTAACTGCTCATCCGCAAGCTGCTCTAACTGATCATCAGTTATGTCACAGAGAGAAGCAAGGAAGAATCCGCAAGTCGACTCGGAAGAAGGTCCAAAAGTGGGATCGGCGACTAAGGCCATCGACTGCGACTTCGACCTACGAGAGACTATGTCAATCTCGTGAGTCTTGAGGCGTGAATACAACGCGTCAAGAGTCAAAGTCGAGAGGTCGGTGGTGTCCTTGATGGTAGTCACCTTCATCTCCCAAACGTGTAAGTCAAGAGCCGCGAGCATCTGACGAGCGTTGTCCGAGTCGGGGTATGTGAGACCGACCGCTCGGAGGATGCTCAAGATTTTGTGAAAACGTGTAAAACACTCATCAAGGGACTCGCCAGCGAGCATTTCAAACTTGTTGTAATCTCGCTTGAACTGGTCCTGTCGCACCGTCTTTATTTGGGTGGTGCCCTCATGGTAAGCACCGAGGGTTTCCCAAATATCGAAGACGGACGAAAGATGAGATATGCGGTCAAACTCGCTACGACTCAGGCCCTGGATTATTATGTTCCTTGTCTTAGCATTTGCCTCAACATCATGCATATTTCCAGCGTTAATGTTTTCATCGGTACGAACAACAAATCGGACCTTGACCTTATGCCAGATGGCGTAGCCCTGAGCCTGGATGTAGGTCTCCATCCGGCTCTTCCAGAAGGGATAGTCGATCCCATCGAAGACCGGGGGCTTGGTCGAGTACTTGTCTGTCGCCATGGCTCTAGAGACCGGTTAAGATCTATTGAGAAGATCTAACCAACCAAAACAAACACGACTTTCCTAAACCGATGTCAATTACTCATCACACACATGGGATGACCTCCACATGGTCTCTCACAGGGGAACTACGTTGAGCGTGTCGACGCGGATCAGCTCTTCGTGGTCAAACAAAAGCCCTCGGAGATGCTTCGGGTGTATTTCAAACGCTTCACGAAGGTCCGCTGCCTGGTCAAGGACATCAACGAAACAACCATCATCAACGCAGCGGTACAAAGTCTTCGCCCAGGGCCGCTGGCCGAGTACAACGCATGAAAGCCGATCAAGACGGTGGCGAAGCTCTTTGACAAGATGGAAGAGTACGCCAGAGCGAAAGAAGACGCGCGGCGACGTCAAGGTGCCGACTCCGACACCAATGAAGCGGAGGCCACGGTGAAGAACGGAGATCTGTCGAAGGAAGGCTCTTCGAAGGGCAAGCACAAGCAGGAGCCATCGATGGATGCCTCCGAACGCAAGGATGCCCAGCACATGGACTCATCGGGCGACAAGCCCAAGCGTGGCCAACAGAAGTCTCGGAGAGCCCGTTATGTCTTCGACATCGAGGGCGGCTCCGAAGATAACGCCCCCGCTGGCCGCGACGGCAGGGCCAACTGGGGCCGGGGGCGCGGGCGCGGCCGGGGTCGCGATGATAGGGCTCGTGCGTAGTATGACGACCAACACCACGGTCAATGGTGCGAGGTACATGGTCGGGTAGCCACGACACGCGCGCATGCACCACCAACCCGACACCTCGACAAAGCGTCGCCAAGGATAGGAACCTCGAGGCGCGGCCGCCCGTCGTGGCCCACATCCAGCAACCCCTGGAAGGCCCCATGCGGATCCAGGATCAGGGGATACAGCCCCAAGAGGGCCCCCTGTGGATTCAAGCTCACGTGCAACAACATCGGGAGGGCCCCTGCAGATACAAGCGCCGGAGGGAGCCCAGCGCAGGGTCATAAACGCCATCTCTGGGGGATCCTCGCTGGAGTTCACCTCGGCACGGCAGCGGAAGGCCTATGTGAGGTGGCTACACCACGTGGCGGCATACTCGGCGCAGGCACCGCCGAATTGGGCGCAGCACGAAATCACCTTCACGCCCGCTGACGCTGAGGGCGTGGACTTCCCCCACCAAGACCCCCTGGTCATCCAGGTCGTCATCGCGGGATGCGACGTTAGGTGCATCTTGGTCGATGGGGGGAGCTCCGCGAACACCTTGTTCGCAGCGGCCTTCGACCAGATAGGGATCCCCCGAAGTCGCTTGGGTCCCTCGGGAATCCCACTGCAGGCTTCGGGGGTTAGCCCCTGTGGGTGCTGGGCCAGGTATACCTGCAGGTCTCCTTTGGCTGGGATGACAACGTGAGGAGCGAAGACGTCACCTTCGACGTCGTCGACATCTCGTACCCCTACAATGCTATATTGGGGCAACCAACTCTCAACTCCTTCGGGGTAGTGCCACATCACGGCTTCCTGTGCTTGAAGCTCCCGGGTTCGCAGGGTATCATCACCGCCCATGGCGACCAGGAGATGGCCCGACGCATAGAGCTCGGCACCCGAGGCCAGCACCACGAGGCTCAGCGGGGCCCATAGGCCGGGCACACCAACGCAAGGATCCTTGGCGACCTCAGGAAGTGCCCCGTGCCTGGGACCGCTCCAGTAGCAGAGGCTCCCACCGTGCCCCACCTCGCGCCCTTGAGCGATTAGTGGTTAGTACCTTGTCTTTTGTAATTGCTCACCCGCACAAACGGGAGTTCAATAAAGTTCACCGTTTGCAAAATTCGCTTCGTTTTCTGCAAAAATCGCGCAGAGGCTTGCCTCCGCGCGCATTCTCCGTGAGTATAAACAAAGACACGCATTCGCTCACGCACTCTCCGTGAGTATAAACAAAGACACGCGTTCGCGCGCGCACTCTCTGTGAGTATAAAGAAAGACACGCATTCGCGCGCGCACTCTCTGTGAGTATGAACAAAGACACATGTTCGCGCGCGCACTCTTTGTGAGTATAAACAAAGACACGCGTTCGCACGCGCACTCTCCGCGAGTATAAACAAAGACACGCGTTCACGCGCGCACTATCTGTGACTATAAACAAAGACGTGCAGGGGGACACGTTCGCGCGCGCACTACGGAGTATAAATAAGACGTAGCGTCGAGGCTTACCTCCGTGCACACTCTACGGAGTATAAATAAGACGCAGCGTTGAGGCTTACCTCCATGCGCACTCTACGGAGTATAAATAAGACGCAGCGTCGAGGCTTACCTCTGTGCGCACTCTACAGAGTATAAATAAGACGCAGCGTCGAGGCTTACCTCCGTGCACACTCTACGGAGTATAAATAAGACGCAGCATCGAGGCTTACCTCCGTGCGCACTCTACGGAGTATAAACAAGATGCGGATGTTGTCCCTAAGCACTCTACTGAGTACAAACAAGACACGGAGATTCCCGCGCACGCCTGGGCGTTATCTTGTGCGCACTCTCAGGAGTATAAATAAGATGTGGTTGATGGTCCCACGCACTCTATGGAGTATAAACAAGACGCGGAGGTTCCCACGCACGCACGGGCATTATCCCTGTGCGCACTCTCCAGAGTATAAACAAGACGTGGTTGATGGTCCCACGCACTCCATGGAGTATAAAAAAGCGAAAAGGCCCAGTAGAGGTTGCTCCGCGCCCACCCTACGAAGTATACAGAAGATGCAGCAGAGGCTTGCCTCCGCACGCATTCCATGGGGCACCGATAAGGCTCAGCAGAGGCTTACCTCCATGCGCATCCTGTGGAGCACAAACTAGGTACATGGTCGTTGTCCCCGCACACACCCCAAGGCAGCGAGTACGGGAGTCACCAGCGCTGGGAAGCAGCCATGCTCGCGCGCCTACCTCGACTAGGCGCCAGCTCCGCTGCCACCACTACGAAGGGTAGGGGACAGAGCGCTCGCGTGTCTACATCGACTAGGCGCCAGCTCCGCCGCCACCACTTCGAAGTGTAGGGGACGGAGCGCTCGCGCGTCTACCTCGACTAGGCGCTAGCTCCACTGCCACCATGTTGAAGGGTAGGGGACGGAGCGCTCGCGCGTCTACCTTGACTAGGCGCCAGCTCTGCTGCCACCACTTCGAAGGGTAGTGATGAGGACATCACTTCTTCGGATACACACAACACTCCTCCACTTGACATTCAAGGACCAATCACTAGAGCTCGCACCGAATAATTGAATTTACAGGTGAGCTCGTTCCTAAGTACTTCTTTTTGTTCATTTGAGAATTGATTGCTACCTAATGATTTAATTATGATTAGGAACCATGGAGAGGACCTGGAAGTACTTGGAAAAGGGCTACGAGGCGCACAAGTCCAACAAGGACGGTCGAATCATGTTGGAGGCCCAACTCAAGCCGACTTCGAATCCAATTCGGAGTCCAGGACCTTTGTTGTTTTCGGTTTCATCCTAGAGTCCAAGAAAAAGCCCTACAAAAAAATTGTAGTCATAGGTTGTTTCCTGTCCCAGATCTCGTTTAGCGTTTTGCACAATTTGATTTCAGAGTCCGTAGTGTTGAGTTTGTGTCCTTAGTCGAGTTGTGTTGCTGGTTTAGATCGTATTTTGTTTCGGGTTGTCTTGCTTCCGCTACCTTTCATACAAACCCTAGCCGTCAATTTTTGTTTTCCCACCCATATCCCACCCTCTGTTTGAGTCATCCATCGTGTCTCGTGATCTCCCAGTACCATCCCCCACCTTTCCCCGAGCTTCCGCCCCCAATTTCCACCAATTTCCTCCACCCGATTTTCGTTTCGGCCTCCACAGCAACCATAACTCGGAGGCCCTCCTTCAAACGGCCGTAACTTTCTCATACGGACTCAAAATCAGGCAATTTTTTTTCAAATTGGGTGAAATTTAATTTTGCATCCGAAACTCCCCAGCTTTGCTGGATTTGGCGAATTTATTTTGCCCATATTCGGCCTGGAAAGTGCAGTACTCGAGCTATGAACTTTCATCACCGAATTTACAGCACATTCATCATTTTCTGTAGGCCACACCTTACATCAGATTGAGGTGAAACTTTGTGTGGTTGCTATTTCTGTGCTCTGCTTTGTGAAAAAAAATAAAAGAAAAAAGAAAAATTTCGGCACCTGGGCTTATAGTGCTGAGAGTGCTATCCGTGCCCAAAAAAATGTGATAGAGCACAGTTTTAGGTGACAGAGCTTCATTTGTTTTGTGCTTATGCTGAAATAAGTTTCTCATTTTTAGGCCATCTTTGTTGCTATCTTTGCTTTACTATTCTGGTCTTGACTCCTTGTTCATCATATCCTAACACTGATATAGGACATATTTAAACCAGCAACTAGGACCAGTGCTTTGGACATTTATTCATCATTACTATCTGCTATTGATTTGTGTTCCACTAACATATTTGGCCTGCCAAGCTCCATATACCTACTTCTGGATAGCACAGTTTTTGACCCTTGCAATCGCCGGATCACACTCTCCAGGTATCCTTTGCCTTGTTTTGGTAAGAACACTTGTAAGAGCTTGGTAAGCCACTTCCTTTGCGGTTTCCCACTGCCCTTACTTTGTAGTTGATAGGGATAATCCTTTTGTTTTCCCTGTGTTTCCACTAACCATGGCAGGAGACGAAGGGGACGGGACACTGGTCGATTTCAACGAGTGTGTTAGTCGCGGCCAGCTACAAGCTGCGCTCGACAAACAAAATGCTTCACTCACTGATCTCGGTGCGAGAATGGACACCATCGTCGCCGCCATTGCCCAGTTGAACACCACGAAAGGCATTGAGCGGGTGGAGCGGCGGATGGCTGACCTTACTGGTCGGATGGACACATTGGAGGCACGCCTACCACCTGTCAATGACGGCCATCATCATGATGATGACACAGTGTATGATGCGGATGGCAACATTGATCAGCGGGCGACACAAGATGCACGACCACGTCGGCGTCTTCAGCAAAACCGACATGGTATGGGAGGTAATAACCAGAACCGTCATGGTAACGACGACCCTTTTGCTAAAGTCAAGTTTACCATTCCATCTTTTTCTGGTCTTTATGATGCTGAAATATATCTTGATTGGGAGATGACGGTAGAGTAGAAGTTTAATTCTCATTTGGTTCCTGAACAACATAGAGTTAGACAAGCTACTAGTGAGTTTAAGGACATTGCTATTATCTGGTGGAATGAACTCGGTATCATGCGCTTACAACCTGATACATGGGAGCGGTTAAAAGAAGCTATGCGTAATCGTTTTGTTCCTCCCTCATATAAACGTGATTTGAGAAAAAAAAATTGCAGCGCTTAGAACAAGGTGATAGTTCTGTTCAGGACTATTATGCTGAACTTCAAAAGGGTATGGTGCGTTGTGGGGTTGTTGAGGAAACGGAGGATAAGATTTGTCATTTTTACGGTGGGTTACGGCGTGAAATTCAGGACATTGTTGATTATGAAGATTTTACTACTGTCAACCAGTTGTTCCAGCTTGCTATGCTTGCAGAAAAAGAATTGCAGGGACGCAAGGACTCAACGAAGGCAAGCACCGGATGACCCTTCTACACGTCGTGAACGACTACATCGACGGGACTGCCCAAGTCTTCTTCGAGTTTTCGTTCTCCTCCACCACTTGTGAACAAGTTTGCAGCAGCGCCGCCGAAGCCACCTTCCACGACACGCCTTGCAGATTCTACAAAAAATTCTTTGCAGGGTCCAGCCAAGAGTTCTTCCTCCGTGGCTTCAACGGGCTGCTCCTCCGACATTCAGTGCCACCGCTGCCATGGGCTTGGTCATGTGCAGAAGAATTGCCCTAGCCAACGGGCATACATCGCCACAGAAGATGGAGGCTACATCAGCACTTCGGATGTCGAGGAGGATGCTGATGTTGCTGCTGCCTCGGGCGACAATGGCGGTGGTGATGACGACCTGGTCCTTGGTGGGGCGTCCACATCGACGCTACGGAGCATCATTGTGCAGCGAGTCCTCAGCACACAGGTACAACAACCCGATAAGCTTCAACGCCATAATTTGTTTAAGACTTTCTTCGCAATCAAGAACCGGCGTGCACGTGTCATCATTGATGGAGGAAGTTGCAACAACTTGGTGAGTTCTGATTTGGTCAAGAAGCTTGGCTTGACCACGCGACCGCATCCACATCCATACCATATTCAGTGGTTAAATGACTCTGGAAAAGCTAAGGTAACGCAAACATGCCGAGTCCATTTTTCCATTGGTGGTTATGTTGATCATGTTGATTGTGATGTGGTTCCCATGCAAGCATGCTCTCTTTTATTGGGTCGACCTTGGGAATTTGATAATGATGCTTTGCACCATGGTAGTAGTAACAAATACACTTTTATGCATAAGGGAAAGAACATTACTTTACTGCCTTTGACCCCAGCTGAGATTATAGAGGCCGATAGGGAGAGAGCTGCTGCTGCTAATGATCCAAAGGAACATGAAAAATCTGAAAAACAGCAATTAATCCCTTTGAAAAATTCTGTTATGCTTGCCACAAAATCAGACCTTGATGCACTTGATAATGTTAATGATACATGCTATGCTTTTGTGTGCAAAGATGCTTTATTTTCTCTTGATAATATGCCTTGCACCTTGCCTGCTCCTGTCACTAACCTTTTGCAGGAGTTTAGAGATGTTTTCCCTGATGAGATACCTCCAGGACTTCCACCCATTCGAGGGATTGAGCACCAGATTGACTTGATCCCTGGAGCGAGTTTGCCAAACCGTGCGGCGTATAGGACCAATCCCGAAGAGACTAAGGAGATTCAGCGACAAGTCCAAGAACTTTTGGACCGTGGGTACGTACATGAGAGCCTTAGTCCTTGTGTTGTTCCTGTTCTTTTGGTTCCCAAAAAAGATGATTCTTGGCGTATGTGTGTAGATTGTAGAGCCATTAACAACATTACTATAAGGTATCGTCATCCTATTCCCAGGCTAAACGACATGCTTGATGAGTTGTGTGGTGCTATAATTTTCACAAAGATTGACTTGCGTAGTGGATACCACCAAATAAGAATGAAACTTGGCGATGAATGGAAAACTGCTTTTAAAACTAAGTTCGGCTTATATGAGTGGTTAGTCATGCCTTTTGGTTTAACTAATGCACCTAGCACTTTTATGAGATTAATGAACGAGGTTTTACGTCCTTTCATTGGCAAATTTATGGTTGTTTACTTTGATGATATCTTGATTTATAGCAAGTCCATGGATGAACATTTGAATCACTTACGTGCTGTTTTTAATACTTCGAGAGATGCACGTTTGTTTGGTAACCTTGAGAAGTGCACCTTTTGCACGGATCGAGTCTCTTTTCTTGGCTATGTTGTGACTCCACAGGGAATTGAGGTTGATAGAGCCAAGGTGGAGGCGATATGGAGTTGGCCCACGCCCACAACGGTCTCCCAAGTGCGGAGTTTTCTTGGCCTTGCAGGATTTTATCGCCGCTTTGTCAAGGAATTCAGCACCATTGCGACACCATTGATTGAGTTGACAAAGAAGGGCATCGTGTTCCATTGGGGGCCATCACAAGAGGAGTCCTTTAATCTTTTGAAGGACAAGCTTACACACGCACCATTGCTCCAACTTCCGGATTTTGGTAAGACTTTTGAGCTGGAATGTGATGCTAGCGGAATTGGTATTGGTGGTGTTTTGATGCAAGAAGGAAAACCTATTGCCTACTTTAGTGAAAAATTGAATGGTCCTGCTCTTAATTATTCCACGTATGATAAAGAATTGTATGCTCTTGTTCATTCTTTAGAGACGTGGCAACACTATTTATGGCCTAAAGAATTTGTCATTCATTCCGATCATGAATCACTTAAGCATATTCGTAGTCAAACCAATTTGAATCGTAGACATGCTAAGTGGGTTGAATTTATTGAATCTTTTCCTTATGTCATTAAACACAAGAAAGGGAAGGATAATGTGACTGCTGATGCTTTGTCTCGACGCTATGCCATGTTGTCTCAACTTGATTGTCGCATTTTTGGTCTTGAACCTATTAAAGCACAATATGCTTTTGATGCTGATTTTAAGGATGTATTGTTGCATTCTAAAGAGGGACAAGCATGGAATAAATTCGTGATCAATGATGGGTTTTTGTTTAGAGCTAACCGCCTATGCATTCCAGTTGGATCCGTTCGTCTTTTGTTGTTGCAGGAGGCGCATGGAGGCGGTTTGATGGGACATTTTGGTGCTAAGAAGATAGAGGACGTTCTGGCCACACACTTCTTTTGGCAAAAGATGAGGCGAGATGTTGAGCATTTTGTGGCTCGCTGCACTACATGTCAAAAAGCTAAGTCTCGCTTGAATCCACATGGTTTATATATGTCTCTTCCTGTTCCTTCTATTCAGTGGGCAGATATTTCTATGGACTTTGTTTTAGGATTGCCCAGGACTAAGAGGGGGGAGGGATAGCATTTTTGTTGTTGTGGATCGCTTTTCTAAGATGGCTCACTTTATACCATGTCATAAAACCGATGATGTCGTTCATATTGCTGACCTCTTTTTCAAATCGTGATGCGTGGCATGCCTTCTACTATTGTTTCAAATCGTGATGCCAAGTTCTTGAGTCACTTTTGGCGTACTCTATGGAACAAGTTGGGTACAAAGTTGTTGTTCTCTACAACATGTCACCCACAAACTGATGGCCAAACCGAGGTGGTGAACTGCACCTTGTCTACCATGTTGAGAGCTTTTTTAAAGAATAATTTGAAGCTGTGGGAAGAGTGTTTGCCGCATGTTGAGTTCGCATATAATCGAGCGGAACACTCCACCACCAAGGTAAGTCCTTTTCAGGTAGTGTATGGATTCAATCCCCGTGCCCCTATTGATATTTTACCATTGCCTACTAGTGAGAGAGTTCATAATGATGCTAAGGAGCGTGCTGATTTTATTATCAAAATGCATGAGACTACAAAGGCAAACATTGAAAAGATGAATGAAAAATATAGGATTACTGGTAGTAAAGGTAGAAAGGAAGTTAAACTTGAACCGGGTGATTTTGTTTGGTTGCACTTGAGAAAGGATAGATTTCCTGAGTTAAGAAAGTCAAAATTGATGCCTAGAGTTGCTGGTCCTTTTAAGATAGTTGAGAAGATAAATAATAATGCATATAAACTTGAGTTGCCTCCCGAGTTTGGGATTAGTCCCACCTTTAACATTTCAGATTTGAAGCCATACTTGGGAGAAGAAGATGAGGCTGAGTTGAGGACAACTCCACTTCAAGAGGGGGAGGATGATGAGGACATCACTTCTTTGGATACACACAACACTCCTCCACTTGACATTCAAGGACCAATCACTAGAGCTCGCGCCCGACAATTGAATTTACAGGTGAGCTCGTTCCTAAGTACTTCTTTTTGTTCATCTGAGAATCGATTGCTACCTAATGATTTAATTATGATTAGGAACCATGGAGAGGACCTGGAAGTACTTGGAAAAGGGCTACGAGGCGCACAAGTCCAGCAAGGGCGGTCGAATCATGTTGGAGCCCAAACTCAAGCCGACTTCGAATCCAATTCGGAGTCCAGGACCAGGCCGCACTAAAATGGACGCCCAGATCTACATATGGATGGAACGCTGAGAAGACGAACTTTCCAATGGCTCTAGTCCCATGTCAAAATTCCTTCTGAGTCAATAGGAATCATCGAAACAAATGGGCATTCAGAATCTGTCAGGGTGCTGCGCCACCGTCTTTTGGGCCATTCGGCTTTGTATCGTGTTGGAGCCCATTAGGGCATGTTCAGGGGTTTTGCACACCCCTCACTCCTCTATATCCAGCCACCACCGCCACCATTAGGGTTTGGGTTTTGCTTAGATTATTCTGTCTTTGAACAGTTTCGCCGTTCATCGGTTTGTGAGACCCCAACTTTCGAGTACTAAATGAATACATCTGCAATTCAGTTGTGTTCTTCCTTGTTCTTGTTTGTGTTCTTCGATTCGCAGACGAAGATTAGCCTTCTTGGCGAGGTCAACTGGGCAGCGCTCGGTTGATAACCTGAGGAGACGTGGTGCTGCGATTGCAGGGTTCGGAACGTGTTGTTCAGAAGCCAGATCGAATTGTGTCGCGCCTCCACCAAATCGAACATATCCAGAACCTGTTGGAAGATCGGGACCTCGTTCCTATCAGGTAGGGGATGGAGCGCTCGCGCGTCTACCTTAACTAGGCGCCAGCTCCGCTGCCACCACTTCGAAGGGTAGGGGACGGAGCGCTCGCGCATCTACCTTGACTAGGCGCCAGCTCCACTCACACCACTTCAAAAGGAGATGGAGCACACAGAAGCCTACCTAGTGTGCAGACGAGCGCGACGAGACAGCGCGACCGTAAGAAGTGACGGAGACGCAGGCGATATGTTTCAACTAAAAGCCCCTTTTTTCTGTATTCATCGGAGGATGTTTACAAGGGGGGGCGCAGTAAAAGTAAAATGTACAAGCGTCCTTGGATGCTCGCAGCCGCTACTCGGCAAGCTCCTCCTTAACGTGCGTCCGAGCTGAAACTTTGCCCGAAGAAACCCGAGCTGCCAAGAAATCCAGCGACTCCTCGACCCGCCGCCAGCGTCAAAGATGCCGTCGGGTTACAAGGTCAGAAACTAGCAGCCGGTCCCTATCAGGTAGCTGCCTGGGACACGGGGACCAACTAGTCAGAACATGGGGGCAATTTCTACTTTATTCATAAAAGAGGGCACGCGTATTACAACGCACGACAACCCTGGCGTCACACCTGTGTGTTCGTGTTGCCCCCCGAGGCCTCGGTGCCGCCTTCGTCGCGCCGTGGGACTTCATCCAACCACTGGCCGAGGTTCCCTTTATTGTACATGGTCCGCCGAAGCTCGATCTTCGCTGCGGCCTCCCCGATGTACTCCCAAATCCTCTCGTGGAAAACTCGAACAGCGCGGCGAACAGCACGCACGGCACCGGACATCACCCCGGCCCCGGTCGGCATCTCCAGTCGGGGGTCAGCTAGCTCGTCGACATGCTGGCAGCCCTAGTGCCGCAGGAGCGCACATATTAGGCACATGGTCACGTAGGAGTAGTGGTTCCCGAAGGACATCGCGGCATTGCGGGCAAGGCTGGCTGCATCCCGGATCCGGCGAAGTGTCCGCGGTAGCTCTTCGGGCCCGAAGGAGCAGGGCGGCACTTCAGCAACCAGATCTTCAAGGGTGCCTTCCAAAGCCAGCATGGCATCCCGTTCGGCCACCGAGGTGTCGCCCAGAGTCCGGTCCCGCTCCCCAAGAGACGCGGCGAGATGGCCTTTCTCCTTCTCCAGCACGGCAATTTGCTGGAGTAGGCCATCCCGCTCCTCCGCGGCCTCTTCTCACGCCGCCTCTGTGGCCGACAGCCGCGTCGCCGCTACGAGCGCTTCGGCATGTGAGATCGCCTCCGCGCACTCCGCCTCTAGGCGGTGACTGCAGTCGTCCTTGGCAGAGTGCGCTTCCTCGGCTGCGCAGAGAGCTACTTCGGCGACCCGCAGTCGGCACTCTAGCGCCCCCCGCTCGTGTGCATGAGTCGCCTGCAATGCCCGAGCAAGGACGAGGGTCTGTATGGCAAAGCGGTCAGCAAGCTTCTAAAAGGACCACATGTCGCCAAAGGGTCAGATGCTTACCCTCATTTCAGATACCTCCAGGGCGTCTCTAAGGCGCTCCGACCCATAGGTTAGCAGCGCCTGCTGATCCAGGTTCGCGGCCGCGTTATCCGTGACCCCCCGCCACGCTCCCAGCACCTCCGGTCGGGGGACAAAGTCTGCTAGGCTCGGGCGCACAGCATCCGTGATGGCAATTTTGGGAGTGTCAGGCGCCCCTCCGAAAGCACTGTCCCCGCACCCCAAAGATTGCCCGTGCTCCAGGAGGCGTGCCGCTACGAGGAGATGTACTGGTTAAAGCCCTACGAACGCGCTGCAGAATTAGGCAGCTTAGTTTATCTTCAGCATCAGTCGGTGGGCTTCGTCGGGGTGTCCCCTCAGCCTCGGATGAGACGGCAGAAACGCCAGCGCCCGCAGATGAAGCCAGCTCGGTGGGCCGGAGAGCCTCAGTGTCGGAACCCAACGCCAGCAGGCCCCGGGCTCCAACCGCCGCAGCCTTCGAAAGAGCCGGGGGGACGCTAGGCCCTCGGTGTCGGAGTCGTAGTCCCACAGGCTCCCGACCCGACTTGCCACAGCGAACCCCCTCGTCGATCGACGAGGCGATCGTAGGTGCGGCCGCTTCGCCTTGGGGGAAAAAGGCGGGGACCCCACCTCGGTAACCGCTGCGGACAGGGCCTCCACCCCAGCAATGCTCGCCGATGGCAGCCCCGCCTCGGTAGCCGCTGCGGGCGGAAGCTCTGCTCCTGTAACCTCCGTGGGAGGCAGCTCGGCCTTGGTAACCATCGTGGGCGGGAGCTCCGTTCCAACAACTTTTAAGGGTGGCAGCTCCGGCCCTGTAGCCACCGCAGGCGAGGACTCCGCCTCAGCTTCTTCCACGGATATTAGCTCCACCTCAGCGGCCACCGCAGGCGACGAAGCTTCCCCCTCCCGATCATCCATGCTGCACCGCCCAGAGACCCCTCGCCTTCGTCCTCTGCGCCCGTCTCTATGTCTGAATCAGCATACTTCGCTGAATCAGAATCGGCATTCGCCGTGTTGATAGGAGCGACGGTCGCCGACGCACTAGGAGCGGCCGTAGAAAACCAAGCCCTCCGACGGGACGACGGTTTTTTCCCATTGGCACCGTCATCCCGACGGCGAGGTTGGCTCGGGGGCGGAGGGGCGCGCTCCGGCACGTGAATGCCCAGGGCCTCTCACACACGATTTATCCGCCCCAACTCTGCCTCTATAGTTGCAGCTGTGCGCAAGTCGTGCTCCCTGGCCGTGTACGGCCCGAGGAACACGCCCACCGCGTGCTCTGCATCCTCCAAGCAAATTCCAATACCTGGCAAGAGGCAGAGTTAAGAAGACTGTCCAATGGGTAGAGGTGGGAAGTAACACTCTGCCAAGACTTACGAAGGTTCGAGGGCCCCGGCAGCGAAGACACAGACGGGCGGACATTGTCGCGCCGAAGTTTCCCAGCCGTGATGCGCCATTCATGGCGAGCGGCGCCACGCCGTACATGATGAACTCCTCGGTGAGGTCACGCATGTTGAAGCGGGCGGCGATCCCCACGAGCCTTCGCGCTCTTCGCCTGTCCTCATTGTCAATTGGTACGCGGGGCATGGTGTTGAACGCCATTGGCCGGCCCGAGCACTCGAGGCCGCTATCGCTCGCCACACGGTGGTAAAACCACCATCTCATGCAATTCAGCTCCCACTTCGCCCGGGTTGAGTTGGCGGAGAAAATCTTCCCGCATGACGATTGCAGGACGAAGTTCACGCTGCCGAAGTTGGAAAATGTCCCGTCTTTCTGACCTTTTGGCTGGCATCGCGCGTCGTGGAGAAAGGCGAACACCGAGGCACTGGGCCAGCATGCCTCCGTGCGCAGGGGCCAACTGTGTACAGCAAGGCATGCCAGCGCGTTCGAAGTCAGCTGTGCCAGCTCCAGCCCGAAGGTCCGCAAGATGTCACCGACAATCATGGCGGCCAGGATGCGAAGCCCGGCTTCAAAATAGGCGACGAAGATGATCGCTTCCGACTTCTCTGGGTGCGGCTCTGTCTTGTCGCTAGCGGGTAGTCGTACCTCCCGGCGGTCCGACAGCTTCCCCTCGCGCAGTAGCGTGCGGATTGTCTCCTCCATTGCAAGTGTGGGGCCCAGGACGCGGGAGCAGGGACCCTCCATCTTCTCCGTCTCCACCCACCATTTGTCTATTGCCGTTGAATCGTGCTTCTCGAGTGTGTACTAACCTCGAGCGGCAAGGACCGCTGGGAGATGGTGTTGTCGCTGACAGTCTGAGCGTGTTCTTTGCCGTGTGCCATCGCTATCCGGGAACTAGACGACGACGGGGGCAGCGCGGCAGCAAGGAAGGCAGGGAGAGTAGGAGACAGGAAGAAAGACCAGAAGGCATGCGGAGGAGACACAGACGCGGTGCTATACGGGGTATTTAAAGTCCCCTCATCTCCCACACCGCCGGTAAATGTAATCGACGGGGGACGAACCGCTCGCCTCCCCACGATCGAAGCCGAAGCGTCGTGGCCTAACAGCGCACGACACGCCAATAGCGTCCCGCCAAGCGCCTGCTCCCTCAGGAATAAATACAGGTTGCGGGACATGGCGCACCTTTCGACACGTGTCGGCGCGGTCCTCGGGGCCATCAATGCAGCAACGACTAGCCAGGGGCCAGCCAACCCCAACAGCAACTACGACAGAGTCTCCGCTTTAGCAGAGAGACTCCGGCTTCCACTCCGGCCCCGCCCCGCCCCGCGAAGGGGCACCTCGCTACGCCGCCATCGGTTTGTGCAGTAAGCCCACAGACCACCTCGACTACGGCGGCTCGGGACGGCCTGTCGCATGCGTTGGCCTATGTTTCGGGGATCCAGCCAGACCACCTACAGTGCCATCCAAGCACCATCTTCGAGCCGCGGGATACCACCTGGCCCTCTGGCCCCGGGTCCGCGCGAAGACCCCGGGATAGGCTCTTGCCGAGCCAGGCAGTAGCACCGACGGCCACCTTGCCCCGAGAATGCAAATGAAGGACGGCGTAGGAAAATAGCACATATATACTAGCTGCGTCTTGAGCTAACGGGAAACTCAACCGACGGCACTCTAATCGACGCGGCTGCAACCGACGGGTGCCTGGTGGTACGGCTTATCGCGGCCAAGAAGCACAACCGCTGGCAGGTGAACGAGCGTAGATACGAGCCGTGACTCCGGGCCACGAGTCGGTTGGACCACATGTCGGCCCCACGCCTATAGCATGGCCTCGAACAGCCCCCCCGACGAGCTCGCTTCGGACACGTTTTCAGGTGGAGCCCCCCGCACCCGGCTACGATGTCTAGCACGGGAGCTGGCCCCGCCAAACGCCTCGACCTGTCCGCGATAGGAACACACCTGCGCTGCGGCTTTAACTTCGACCTCGGCACCGAAGGGCCCTGCGGGTGAGGGCAGCTTTGGCAACCCGCCCAGCGCTATATCCTCGCTGCGGGGCGAAGATTATACCAAGCAACAAGGCTCCATCAAACAACACAGAAGTTCATAGGCCGCAGGGACGGAGGGGGCCAAGTGGCTCGGCAACATGGCTTCGGCCTGTGAAGCCCTTCACCATGAGAGGCTCCTGTTGTAGGGGTGGCCCCCACCTAAGCCCAGCAGCCTGTTAGAAGGCTGTAAGGTCCAAAATGGGACACGTACAATGACATAAGTACCCCCGAGAGGGATACTCAGGTATAAGGGTACTATTGTAAAAACACTCCCCATGTGGATATATGTATACGATGCAAGCCATGGGGAAACCCTAAGCACTTGCTCACCTAACTCTCCACTACCATACTCTCTCTCTCTCCTCCTGTTTGGTCTGTAGCCACAACAATTGATATATAGCAGATCACTAAAGGAACACCTTTGCCATTTAAGTGCTGTTTTTGATGCTTTACGTAATGCACGTTTATTTGGTAACCTTGAGAAGTGCACATTTTGCACGGATTGAGTCTCTTTTCTTGGCTATGTTGTTACTCCACAGGGGATTGAAGTTGATCAAGCCAAGGTTGAGGTAATACAGAGTTGGCCGACTCCTAAAACGGTCATGCAGGTGCGAAGTTTTTTAGAACTTGCTGGATTCTATCGTCATTTTCTGAAGGGTTCAGCACCATCGCCGCACCATTGAATGAGCTCACTAAAAAGGGGGTGTCGTTTACTTGGGGAAATGCACAAGAAGACGCCTTCAACGCATTGAAAGATAAATTAACACATGCACCATTAATCCAACTTCCAGATTTTACTAAGACTTTTGAGCTAGAATGTGATGCTAGTGAAATTGGATTGGGTGGTGTGCTGTTGCAAGAAGGTAAACCTGTAGCATACTTTAGTGAAAAATTGAGTGGGAGTAGTTTGAACTATTCTACTTATGATAACGAATTATATGCTCTAGTTCGAACTTTCAAGACATGGCATCATTATTTATAGCCCAAAGAATTTGTCATTCATTCTGATCACAAGTCATTAAAGCATATTAGAAGTCAAGGAAAATTGAACCGTAGGCATGCAAATGGGTTGAATTCATGGAGTATTTTCCCTATGTCATCAAACACAAAAAAGGAAAGGAGAATGTTATTGCTGATGCATTGTCTAGGAGATATACCATGCTCTCACAACTTGACTTCAAATTTTTTGGATTAGAAACAATTAAAGAGCATTATGTTCATGATGATGATTTTAAAGATGTGTTGCTGCATTGTAAAGAGGGAAAACGTGGAATAAATTTGTCCTAAATGATGGATTTGTGTTTAGAGCTAACAAGCTATGCATTCCAGCTAGCTCCGTTCGTTTGTTGTTGTTACAGGAAGCGTATGGAGGTGGGCTGATGGGACATTTTGGAGTGAAGAAGACAGAAGACATATTTGCTGGTCATTTCTTTTGGACAAAGATGAGACGTGATGTGGAACGTTTCGTTGCTCGCTGCACTACATGTCAAAAAGGCTAAGTCACGACTTAATCCTCATGGTTTGTATATGCCTCTACCTGTTTCTAGTGTGCCTTGGGAAGATATTTCTATGGACTTTGTTTTAGGACTGCCTAGGACAAAGAAGGGGAGGGATAGCATATTTGTTGTTGTTGATAGATTTTCTAAGATGGCACACTTCATACCATGTCATAAAAGTGATGATGCTACCAACATTGCTGATTTGTTCTTTCGTGAAGTTGTTCACTTGCGTGGTGTGCCAAATACAATAGTTTCCGATCGTGACACTAAATTCCTTAGCCATTTTTGGAGAACTTTATGGGCTAAATTGGGGACTAAGCTGTTGTTTTCTACTACTTGTCATCCCCAAACTAATGGGCAAACTGAAGTTGTGAATAGAACTTTATCTACCATGCTTAGGGATGTTTTGAAAAAGATCATCAAAATGTGGGAAGAATGCTTGCCTCATATTGAGTTTGCTTATAATCGTTCGCTACATTCTACTAAAAAGTTGTGCCCTTTTGAGATTGTCTATGGTTTTGTGCCTCGTACTCCTATTGATTTGCTACCACTTCCATCTTCAGAGAAGTTAAATTTTAATGCTAAAAAATGTGCTAATTTGATGTTGAAAATGCATGAGACAATCAAAGAAAATATTGAACGCATGAATGCTAAATATAAACTTGCTGGTAGTTTGGTTGCATTTGAGAAAAGATAGATTTCCTGAATTGAGGAGGTCTAAGTTGATGCCTAGAGCTGATGGTCCTTTCAAAGTGTTGGAAAAGATTAATGATAATGCATACAAGCTTTAGTTACCTGCCGATTTTGGGGTTAGTCCCACCTTTAACATTACAGATTTGAAGCCATACTTGGGAGAAGAAGATGAGCTTGAGTCGTGGATGACTCAAATGCAAGAAGGGGAGAATGATGAGGACATGCTTTCCATAGATACAACTGTGTCGACTCCACAACAAGCTCGACAAACTGAAACTATGATACAAGGACCAATGACTAGAGTGCGAGCATCTCAACTTAACCATCAGGTGAATGCATTCCTAAGTTTGCATACAAATGTTTCAAAGAATAGAATACTACTTAATTCTTGTGATGATTTAATCGTCCTTAGGAACCAGGGGGAAGAACCACATGAGCTCAAGTATAGAAGTGGAACTGTCAAGCGCAACCCAAGTCCTGTTCGTGAGTTTGACTCGGATTGGTCCTTCCCAACAGCATCTACTTCAAATGGCCATAACTCTTGATCCAGAAGGTTTCTCGGGGCCCTGAGTACTCGTTGGAAAGCTCTTGGAGTCTAGTTTCAAATGGATCTGGTCTCACCTCCAAATTCCATCTGAGCCGATCAGAAACTACCAAACAAGTCACGTCACTTTTCCAGTCCGAGTCAAAGTGGGCCTTGGGCCGTGTAATCGAGTCCTGTTCGGCTTCCATGTATTTTGGCTGACCCTCCACCTCCCGTGTCTCTTAAATAGGCAGCCGCACCCTCTTCTATGGTTTGGGTTTTGATAGACTAAGTTAGCATTTGCTACTTCGCCTTGTATTCACGCGTGTCGGCAAGACCGTTCGAATACTTGTCTTCGGAACCCCATCGTTTTTTTGTTTTTGATTGAAACCTACATCTTTTATTCGCAATTGAGTTGCTGTTTATCTTGTTCTTGCCTGTTCTTTGATTGCTTGCAGGAACAAGTACCCTCGTGGTTAGGTTCATTATGCGCCGACAAGGTCACGAACAACTTCTGAAGTTGGCGTATCGATCGCTAAGGCACAACGTCCTTGGATGGTTTTAGTCGGGTCGTCAACGTCATCTCCTTCTCCAATCGAATCTACCTCTTTCATCGAAAGATCGGGACCGCTAGTGCTATCACTTCGTCATCGATATCATTATTACTACCTACCTGTATAATCTGCTTTTCACCATGACTGGTCCAACGCACATATCTCTTTTTGAAACCCCTTTCTTAAACATCTTTAGATTCTCACAGTCAATGTATGGACACACCATTAATATACTATTCACTCACACGGTTCCCAGCGTACATCCAGCTTCAGTCCTATGTTACGCATATACCAATTTAGTATTAAATATTGAATTAATTAATTAGTATACTAGATATATAGATTTAAAGTAGCTATATGTAGCAATAATAATTAATAAAATTAAATTTAGTATAAATAGACTATGAATTGACTAAACCCTAAACCATGCTAAATGTGAATAATCTACAAAAGTTCGCTAGATCTAAACCATATTCAATTCTCATTTCACCAAAATCTAGCTAGATTTATATTATAATGCAATTAAAAATAAGGTACTAACCATATGTAGTCATGAACTTAATGGGTCTATAATC
The DNA here is from genome assembly GCA_017311315.1 of Dendrocalamus latiflorus. Classification (NCBI taxonomy): domain Eukaryota; kingdom Viridiplantae; phylum Streptophyta; class Magnoliopsida; order Poales; family Poaceae; genus Dendrocalamus; species Dendrocalamus latiflorus. The sequence goes on from CM029676.1 coordinate 18,306,955, forward strand.
ACTCTTACCAAATTGTCTCCTTTCACCAAATGGCCCCAAAGCTTCGCCTCCAGCTCAAAGCAGCAGTTTAGATCTGAAATTTAAGATAAAAGGTCGACGCGTCTGTGCGTAATTAATATGTGATCGTGCAAAAATAGCACACCCGCAAGTGCACGGGTTGCCACTGAAATAGCGGTGAGTGTCGTGTTCTCCACAGGGACTAGACTGAGGCTACCGGTGCTCAGCAAAAGCTAGGTCAAATGAAATGGAGGAGAAAACTAAACTACTGAACGAATTCTAACTCGCAAAGATGAAACGACGAACGAACTAAACAATCGAAAGACGATGGAACGAACGACCGTACGAATGGACGTTGTACGACCGAACGAACGACACGATGACTGACTACACGAACAAACACACACGAACTACAACGACTACAAGAACGATGACACAACTATCGACCGACAACCTAACTAACTATCGACCGCTAGACAGAAGAAGAAAGTCGAGAAGCACGGGGGAGTCTAGAAGCACGGAGGGAGTTGAGAAAGAATGAGGGAGAAGACGGTCGACGGCTAACTAGACGACGACAGGGCAAACACAAAACACAGAACTACGAACGCTCGCACGACTTAACTACCAACCGACCGCGAGATAGAAGAAAAGATAGAGGTCGAGAAGCACAAGGGAGGATCTAGAAGCACTAGGTGGGTTGAGACAGCAAGGGGAAGAGAAACGGTCACCGATTCGCTAATTCGCGCAATACAACACAATGACCAAAAGCACATACTACAGATCACAGACAAATTGTAGAATTAAACTCAACATGAACATTGAGGAAATCTAGAACCAATTAACAGAGCATAAACACAAATTCACTGAACACATGCATACATCATAGATAACATTTCACAGTTCATAATCTCACTGAACACAAATCTCAGTAGTAACTACAGTGCACAATTAACAGAAATTAGGGTAAACATTAACTGTGAAAACTAGAAAAGCGGGAGAAATTGGGGATTGGAGTGAACCGAGGGGAGTAGAAGCAGCAGAGGGTTTCAGCGGTGCCGTGGAGGAAGAAGAGGAGCAGCGTCGGCGATGGTGAAGAAGAGGTCGCCGTCGTCGGTGGCGATGGAGATCAGCGGGGGCGGCGCTCGTTGAAGAGGAAGTAGGGGTCGAAGAATCGAAGCTCGTCGCCGTCGGTGTAGAGGTGATGCGCCGGCGTGGTGGGAGCTGATGAAGTCGAGGAAGGCGGCGAAGCAGTGGCGCACCGGTGGAGATGCTGCGGCGCGGTTGAGGTCGGCAACCGGAGGTGGAAGAGATGGGGGAGAAATGCAAGTTGGCCGGCGGTGGAGATGTGGAGGTGATGGCGGCCAGGGGGGTTTGAGGAGGAGCAGTGGGGCTAGAGCAGAAAGAGAAGCAAAGGGGGGCAAAAGGGAGAAGGAGGGGCGGCGGAGAGGAGTGGCGCACCGGAGAGGAGCGGGAAGATGTCCGGAGAGCTGCGGGTGGAGAAGGGCACAGGGGCGGCCGATCTGGTGGAAGAAGCGGTGGATGGTGGTGGTAATATGATATGGAGGCGGAAACAGGGGTGGCCGCCGGCGAGATGGCCCGGCCTCGCCGGCGCCATGGCTGGAGAAGAGGGGGGAGAAGCAAATGGAGGTGAGGGTTAGAAGGAAATGCCGGGCCCGAACAAAATGGAGGCGGCGGCTAGGGTTTTTGATGGAGATTGGGGATTTTGGCGATTTTCGATTTAGTCCTCCCATTTTTCGGCATTCACAATCACGTCCTTCCCCTATTTGTATTTTCTTCTGTTCTGGCCCTCTGGAAGTCCGATTTCATCGCGGTTTGATCCTACGCATCCGTGATGACGCACACATCTGTACGGAGTAGTCCCGAAAGTCCAGATTTGTCGTTTATGCGCCTCGATCGCGCCGGCCTACAGAAAAATATAGAAAAATGTAAAATTGTACATTTTTAGCAATTAAATATGGAAAAATGTGTAAATGATGATAAATGTTCTCGAAATGCGAAAAATATGAGGGTAAAATAATGGGTAAATATATGTAAAAATGACGCATGTCATAACCCCAAGCTTTAAACGTTTACATGTCCTCAAGTAAATAGCATTATATTATCGAACCCGGACAACAAGTAATCATGAGGTAAAAGACTAGTTAAATGCATGTAATAAGTCAAAAGGCATACAATAATGTAAAATGAAATTACCTAACTTGAGTTTTATTGACCATCCAAGATGAGAATGAATATTCAAGCAAAGATGCCAAAGTGATCACTATAGCATTTGACCAAATCAAGTTACACACTCAAGTGTCGAAATACACTCAAGTGATCACATGAATCCAACCAAAATTGTAAGGCATCAGAACTAGGTATAACATCAAGAATGAGCATATCAAAGGGTCAATGCTAAGGCATTTGCTATTTGAGACAAAGAGACTAATACTTGCATGATATTTATGAAAAAGCCCACACTTGAGCCATGATACCTATTTTTTTGTTGATTTTTAGCAAATTTAGAACACATATTGGGCACTTGTGCCACTTATTCACACCCTTGGGCAAACTTTGCCACTTGTTCACACTTACACTTCACTTGGGCAAAACTTTGCCACTTATTCAACACATTTCCAAACCAATGTGACATAGTCACTTATTTCACACACTCACACATTGCATCACAATTTTTTTTCTTTTCTTTTTTTCAGTTTTGATTAAGCATCTTTAACCGGTTTTCATTAATGCTAAGTAACACGTGTCCCGAGACATGGATACCTAGATAAATCAACCAAGCTATTGGCTCAAGATAAGACTACCCCTTTCACAAATTTTACATTCAAGTAAAGTATCAATATCTAAAATAACATATGCCAAAGCATGAATCTAAGATATAATCATTCAAGAGGCGATGGCTAGAACCAATTCAATCCGCAAATGGGTAAAACACATGCGTTACTTGCAATGAATCAAATGCTATAGGATCACAAGGTTTCTCAGCACATCAAGGATAATAAACAAAACTCAAGCTCTACAATATGATGCCAAGTGACTTAAGACATACAAGAATCTAGTGACAATATAGCTCAATGAAAATTTCAACATGACCTTTCTTGATTAATCATAGCATGGGCTCACATGGCCAAGATATACAATCAAGCATAACTTGAGAGCAATAGTAAAGGCCATATATCATCAACATAAGCATAATATGAAGCACAAGAATGACCATATATCATCAACTACACGACAATAAGCTCAAATGCTCACCAATATAATACAAACATGCTAGAACATCATCCATACACATACAAGTCCTCCCCCAAGCTTAAATTGAGCAATGAATCAAGAATGTGCTTAAAGGGGTAAGAAACATCTCACCAGGCGTATATGATGCAGTGGAAGTAGATAAATCATCCCATGGCTTCTCGCACATGCAAGGATGAGGATCTAGCATGGGACCTGAAATAAAAAAGAAAGAAAGAAAAAAAGAGAAACCAACAAAAACTAACAAAAGGAATGGAAATAAAAAGATAAAAGATGCTCATTTGGGTGTGTGGGAGGAGGGCCAAGGACGGGACATGGAAAAGGCACATGTCCACCCTCCTCATGAAACAACATGCCTCGAAATCCACCTGGATCCCAAGGTATGTCGACTCGAGTCAAGTCCACTCACAGTCGATGGTACACAAGCGTAACCCTGCAAACAAACTCAAAAATATGGCAAGTATGTGTGATAGGGTTGACACCCTCTAAGTCATCAATAGAATATCCAATTACATAGTCATATCGATAAAGTACATAATGAGGGCTATAAGTGAGATGTGCACAATCAGTAATAGAGTATGTCTCGTCAGAGCCAAGGAAATCAAACCTGAGGTGGTCGGGGAAAAGTTTCCATACTACTTGAAGTGTAGGTGAAGTAGAGCGTACGGTAGTAGAAACCTCCAGAGGGGCGATGTCGACGAAGGAAGTAGCCGGTGGTGGGTCAATAGAAATATGCTCCTCCTCAACATCGGAAGCAGCCCCCTCATCAAGATGTGGAACCTCAGAACTCAAAAGCATATCCATAATGAACTCGTCATCATCTGGCACAAATCTCTCATCATCTATATCTAGCTCATCACAACTCAAGAGTAGACCTACTGCAAACTCATCCTCATAGTCAGGAGTGAAACAATCATCATCAAGAAGTAGGTCGTCATCATCTAGCTCAATGATCTCTCTCTCAGAGTCAATAGGCGAAGGATCTGACTGAGGTGTATCTAGGTGTATCTGTAGTGTCTCCAACAATAGGCACTCGCTAGCAAGATCAGGTGTAAGACTGGTAGGCTGACACTCATCTCTATCCAGAACTATCTCCGTGGTGCTAATGGAAGGCTGTGAAACGGTAAAACTATCCACACAAGTAGACCCGGTGCTCATAATCACCTCAATCTCGTCTTGAATCGCCATTGCACGATCACCACCAGGAGGCACAATCATCAGTTCCTTGCATAATGCATCAAGTCTGGCAGCCTGATCTTCATGTGAAGGAGGTGGCTCATGAGACTGCTCTAAGAACTCAGACATAGGAACTGTAAACTGGCTCGGTGAAGGAATAGGTGAACTGCAGGCAGGAGGTGTCGGATGCAATGTGAAGTCACTACTCATTCTTCTCTCGAAATCTCCTATCATCCTAGACATCCTCTCCTCAAATCTGGACAACTGATCGAGCTCAGGAGTAGGAGTCCGATGCTGAGGTACAGGATAGTGCTGGTGTGACCAATGAGAAATATCCTGATCTCCATATCTAAAACCCTGTAATGTAATACTAGAAGAAAATTATGAGATATCAGGGTTGTTGTTTCCATATGACAGACTCGAGTGCTTAGGCCATCCAGGGTGATAAGTGTTAGGGTATGGCCCACTCGGCTAAGCAAAGCTCATCCCGTAACACTCTGGAGTGGACAAATAACCACACTGGCACTCAGCGGGTGAATGGCCCTGAAAACCACAAGTCTGGCATATAGGAACAACTAGAGAACGGGCGCCTGATAAAGAACTGTAGTGATCATGCTCGCTCTCCAACACAACTCCCCGCTCTAAAGCATAACGTTCTAATTGATGAGACATTAGATTTACCTGTTCTTGAAGAGTATCATAAGTAGGGGTGCTCATAAAACCACGAGAATCATAATAGTAAGCCATAGTCTCAATAAGTACCTATATCAATCAACCTGCGGGATGGATACGAAAAATCGTGAAAGAGAGAAATAACTAGGGAAAGAAAGACAAGTCAGCACAAACACAAAAGGAGCAAAAGAAAACAAACAACGACCTAGTCTATAGCCTAACACTATCGCTCTAAGCTAATCCTCGGTAACAACGCCAAAATGCTTGATCGTGCAAAAATAGCACACCCGCAAGTGCACGGGTTGCCACTGAAATAGCGGTGAGTGTCGTGTTCTCCACAGGGACTAGACTGAGGCTACCGGTGCTCAGCTAAAGCTAGGTCAAATGAAACGGGGGAGAAAACTAAACTACTGAACGAATTCTAACTCGCAAAGATGAAACGACGAACGAGCTAAACAATCGAAAGACGACGGAACGAACGACCGTACGAATGGACGTCGTACGACCGAACGAACGACACGATGACTGACTACATGAACAAACACACACGAACTACAATGAGTACAAGAATGATGACACGACTATCGGCCGACAACCTAACTAACTATCGACCGCTAGAGAGAAGAAGAAAGTCGAGAAGCACTGGGGAGTCTAGAAGCACGGAGGGAGTTGAGAAAGAACGAGGGAGAAGATGGTCGATGGCTAACTAGACGACGATAGGGCAAACACAAAACACAGAACTACGAACGCTCGCACGACTTAACTACCAACCGACCGCGAGATAGAAGAAAAGATAGAGGTCGAGAAGCACAAGGGAGGATGTAGAAACACTAGGTGGGTCGAGACAGCAAGGGGAAGAGAGACGGTCGCCGATTCGCTAATTCGCGCAAGACAACACAATGACCAAAAGCACAGACTACAGATCACAGACAAATTCTAGAATTAAACTACCGGCAACATGAACATCGAACAAATCTGGAACCAATTAACAGAGCACAAAGACAAATTCACTGAACACATGCATACATCACAGATAACATTTCACAGTTCATAATCTCACTGAAGACAAATCTCAGTAGTAACTACAGTGCACAATTAACAGAAATTAGGGTAAACATTAACTGTGAAAAGTAGGAAGGCAGGAAGAATTAGGGATTGGAGTGAACCAAGGGGAGTAGAAGCAGTAGAGGGTTTCGGCGACGCCGTGGAGGAAGCAGAGGAGCAGCGTCGGCGATGGTGAAGAAGAGGTCGCCGTCGTCGGTGGCGATCTAGATCGGCGGGGTAGAGGTGATGCACCGGCGTGGTGGGAGCTGATGAAGTCGAGGAAGGCGACGAAGCAGTGGCGCACCGGTGGAGATGCTGCGGCGTGGTTGAGGTTGGCAACCGGAGGTGGAAGAGATGGGGGAGAAATGCAAGTTGGCCGGCAGTGGAGATGTGGAGGTGATGGCAGCGAGGGGGGTTTGAGCAGTGGGGCTAGAGCAGAAAGAGAAGCAAAGGGGGGCAAAAGGGAGAAGGAGGGGCGGTGGAGAGGAGTGGCGTGCTAGAGAGGAGCGGGAAGATGGCCGGAGATGGTGAGATGGCGGCGCACGGGAGTAGGCGGTGTGATGGAGGAGCTGCGGGTGGAGAAGGGCACAGGGGCGGCCGATCTGGTAGATGAAGCGATGGATGGTGGCGGTGATGTGATATGAAGGTGGAAACTGGGGTGGCCGCCGGCGAGATGGCCTGGCCTCGACGGCGCCGTGGCTGGAGAAGAGGGGGGAGAAGCAAATGGAGGCGAGGGTTAGAAGGAAATGCCGGGCCCGAACAAAATGGAGGCGGCGGCTAGGGTTTTCGATGGAGATTGGGGATTTTGCCAATTTTCGATTTAGTCCTCCCATTTTCTGGCATTCACAATCCAGTCCTTCCCCTATTTGTATTTTCTTCTGTTTTGGCCCTCTGGAAGTCCGATTTCATCGCGGTTTGATCCTACGCATCCGTGACGGCGCACATCTGTACGGAGCAGTCCCGAAAGTCCAGATTTGTCGTTTATGCACCTCAATCACGCTGGCTTGCAGAAAAATATAGAAAAATGTAAAATGGTCCATTTTGAGCAATTAAATATGGAAAAAAAACGTGTAAATGATGATAAATGTTCTCGAAATGCGAAAAATATGAGGGTAAAATGATGGGTAAATATGTGTAAAAATGATGGGTAAATATATGTAAAATATGAGGGTAAATATATGTAAATATATGTAAAAATGACAGTCTCTAATCTAAAACCGTTTGTGATTGTATTTAGTACTGTCGATTTTGAGTAACCGTTTATGATTCGGCGTCTAATATCAGGCCTTTTGTAGTAGTTGGAGTTAGTTTGCTCAGACACGTCGATACCGATATGATGCGGGGAGAGGGGTAGCCCGATCTTCACGATGTAGGATTATGGATAACTAGCCCGTGCAACCTAGCAATTGATGCGGCCAACCACTGTCTCTATACAGCAACCTGCAGCACTCAAATTACTCAACCACACGCTACGGCCGTCGTCTACTCGCTATCGTGGAGCAGACACGTTCAAGCAATCCCAAGGAATCACAAGAACAACGGAGTGGCAACTCAGAAATAACACCCAATCCCAATTAGTGGTGGAAATGGCTCACACACAAAAGGAACAAGTGTTCTACTAAAAACTCAACCATGAAAACTCCCCCTTCCATACATGGGGGTGCCCCCCTATTTATAGGGTGAGATGACTTGGGGGCTAAGTAGATATGAGGTAAGCGCTGACATCATATAAGGTAAGCGCTGACGTCATGTTGTACGATCTTCTGTGGCTATATGATCTTCTATGGCTATGATGACATATGCGCTTACATCTCGTTCAAGACGATCTTCTGTGGCTATACGATCTTTTGTGGCAATGATGACATATGTGCTTACATCACTTCATGTTGATCTTCTGTGGCCATGCGATCTTTTGTGGCTATGCTTCCTGTGTCTCTAAAGCTTCTTTCCCATTCGTTAACTTTTCCTCAAATCTAAGAACACATAAAATAGAAGCACTAGGTAGCAACAAATTCTCATAAGTACAAGAGTAATTACTAAGGAAAAGATTCACCTCTTGTTGCATTTGTTTTGCTCTAGCTCTTGTCATTGGTCCAATGGGTTCAACACTCGAAGTAGATGATGTAGTGTGTTTGCTAGTGATGTCCTCATCATCCTCCCCCTCTTGAGAAAGAGTCATCCTTGACTCTGCTTCTTGAAAACCAAAGAAAGGAGATAAGTCTGAAACATTAAAAGTAGTGCTTACCCCATAGTCATCTCCTGGGAGTTCAATTTTGTAGGCATTGTCGTTGATCTTTTCAAGCACCCTAAATGGGCCATCTCCTCTAGGGAGCAGTTTGGATTTACGTTTTTCAGGAAACCGCTCCTTGCGAAGATGTAACCAAACTAAGTCACCAGGTTCAAACAACATTTTTTTTCTTGAGTTTATTGGCCTTTGCTGCGTAGTATTGTGCTTTCTTCTCTATTTCTTCCTTGGTTTTGGCATGGATTTTCTTGACATATTCAGCACGCTTGGATGCTTCCATATTAGCACGTTCTTGATGTGGTAAAGGCAGCAAATCAAGTGGTGTGATGGGTTTGAATCCATACACCACTTCAAATGGACTGAGTTGTGTAGTAGAATGTACCGCCCTGTTATATGCAAACTCTACATACGGTAAACACTCTTCCCACTCTTTGATATTCTTCTTTATCATTGTCCGTAGTAAGGTGGATAAGGTGCGGTTCACCACCTCTGTCTGGCCATCGGTTTGTGGGTGACAAGTTGTAGAGAATAACAATTTTGTCCCAAGTTTGGCCCACAATGTTTTCCAAAAATAACTCATGAACTTGACATCACGGTCAGAAACAACTGTCCTTGGCACTCCATGAAGCCTCACGATTTCCCTGAAAAACAAATCAGCTACGTGGGAAGCATCATCGCTTTTATGACATGGTATAAAATGTGCCATCTTTGAAAATCTATCAACTACCACAAAGACCGAATCCCTCCCCCTCTTAGTTCTTGGTAATCCTAGAACAAAATCCATACTAATGTCTTCCCAAGGTGCATTAGGTACTGGAAGAGGAGTATATAATCCATGAGGGTTTAATTTGGACTTAGCTTTGTGGCATGTGATGCATCGTTGCACGAATCGTGCGACGTCTCTTCTCATTTTGGGCCAATAAAAATGGTCAGCGAGTAGGGTATATGTCTTCTCCCTACCAAAGTGTCCCATTAATCCTCCTGCATGAGACTCCTGCAACAACAACAAACGGACAGACGACTCCGGAACACAGAGTTTGTTCGTATAAAATAAGAATCCATCATGCACATGGTATTTATCCCATCCTTTTCCATCATTACAATGCGAGTATGGTTCTGAAAAATCTCTATCTTTGGCATACATTTCTTTTAAACTTTCTAACCCAGGGACATTTACTTCTAATTGAGTTAACATTGCATGTTTGCGTGACAAAGCATCAGCAACAACGTTGTCTTTTCCTTTCTTATGTTTAATTACATATGGAAAGGTTTCTACGAACTCTACCCATCTAGCATGCCTACGATTCAATTTTGATTGCCCTTTTAAGTATTTTAATGCCTCATGATCGGAATGTATAACAAATTCTTTGGGCCAAAGATAATGTTGCCATGTCTCAAGTACACGAACCAAAGCATATAATTCTTTGTCATAAACAGGATAGTTCAATTGTGCATGTCCTAATTTCTCGCTAAAGTATGCAATTGGTTTTCCTTCTTGCATTAATACACCACCAATACCAACTCCACTAGCATCACATTCAATTTCAAAAGTTTTAGTAAAGTCAGGTAAGGCAAGTAATGGTGCTTCAGTCAAACGTTTCTTTAATTCTTCAAATGATTTTTCTTGTGATTCACCCCATTGAAAAGGAGCACCTTTCTTAGTTAATTCATTAAGTGGGGCAGCAATGGTGCTAAAGTCCTTGACAAAGCGACGATAGAATCCAGCTAATCCATGAAAACTCCTAACTTGGCTAACATTTAGAGGAGTGGGCCAATTTTTAATTGCTTCAATTTTTGATTCATCTACCTCAACTCCTTGACTGGAAATTACAAAGCCTAGAAATATAACCTTGTTGTTACAAAAAGTGCACTTCTCTATATTAGCATAAAGTTGTTCCTTTCTTAGCACTTCTAAGACTTGCCTTATATGTTCAACATGTTCTTCCATGGATTTGCTATATATGAGGATGTCATCAAAATATACAACAACAAATTTTCCAATAAATGCTCTCAAGACATGATTCATTAATCTCATAAATGTACTAGGGGCATTAGTCAAACCAAATGGCATAACCAACCATTCATACAAGCCAAATTTTGTTTTAAATGCAGTTTTCCATTCATCTCCAAGTTTTACTCTTATTTGATGATATCCACTTTTCAAATCAATTTTAGAGAATATAGTAGAGCCACTAAGTTCATCTAACATATCATCAAGCCGAGGGATGGGATGACGATATCTAACAGTTATATTATTAATGGCACGACAATCAACACACATTCTCCATGATCCATCTTTTTTAGGAACTAAAATGACAGGAACAGCACAAGGACTAAGGCTTTCACGTACATACCCTTTCTCAAGTAGTCCTTGTACTTGGCGTTGAATCTCCTTTGTTTCTTCTGGATTGGTACGGTAAGGTGGACGGTTGGGTAATGATGCACCAGGAATGAGATCAATTTGGTGCTCAATACCTCTTATGGGAGGCAATCCTGCGGGGATGTCTTCAGGAAACGCGTCTTTAAATGCCTGCAAAACTTTAGAAATGCGCTAGGAAGGGATGTTATGCCTTTAGTTGAAATCAAAGTATCCTTGTAAATCAGAACAATATGCATCAACTCAAGATTTTGTCCCATTTCTTTTTTATCAATTTTGTTTGTGATCATGACTAACTTCTTTTCTTCATTTTTCCCTTTCAATTTTAGCTTTTCACTTTCTACCTTAACTTCCACCTTCTTTTGCATGTTCTGAGCTAGTATTTGAGTAGGTGTCATGGGAAATAATTTCTTAGTTCGACCTTCAATTTTAAATGTGTAGGTATTAGTGTGTCCGTCATGCATAACACTACGATCATATTGCCAAGGTCGTCCTAAAAGTAAATGGCATACAGTCATAGGTACAACATCACAAGAAACAGTATCAACGTAATCATGAATTTTGAATGTAACATTAACCATATGCTGTACCTTGACACTTCCACAATCACTGAACCATTGGACATGATATGGGTGAGGGTGTTTTAGTAATTTCAAACCTATCTTGTCACACAATTCCATGCTAGCAAGATTATGACAACTACCACCATCAATGATTAGTTTGATTACCTTGTCATTTACCTTGGCTTGTGTTTGAAAAAGGTTGAATCTCTGTGGATGCTCATCTTCCTTGACTTGCACACTAAGAACTTTAGTGACAACAAGTGCGGTCCCGGTTTCATATGTGCATCCGTCATATTCTTCCTCATCTTGAAGGGCATCTCCATTTTTTGTTGGATCTTCACTAATCTCTTGAACTTCTTCTTCACTAGCAGAGTCGTATCCACCATCTTCTGTGACAATCATTGCTCGGTTGTTTGGACATTCCCTAGAGATGTGTCCACGACCCAAGCATTTGAAGCATTGGATGGCACTGCTTTTGGATGTGGAGCCCACTGAAGACGTTGATGATGCTATGGGCTTTTTCGCACTTGATGAAGGGGCTGTTTTGGCATTGGAGGAGGAAGGCGCATTGGTAGTAAAGGAATCACTAGATGAAGATGTACCTCTTCCCAAGCTAAATCGAGCTTTAGGAGCATTTGATGGGGTTCGCAAGTTGAAAGATGGTGGTTTTGTGGCCTTGGCATCCTCCAGTAGTTGTTTCTCTGCCTTTTGTGCTTGATGCACCAATTCCACCGTGTTCCTATATGGTTGGTAAACCACAATACGCTTGATGTTTTTGTTTAGGCCAAACAAAAAGCGTGCTATGGTTTGCTCTTCATCTTCATGAACACGTGCCCGAATCATGGCTTTCTCCATCTCTTTGTAGTATTCCTCCACAGTGCTTGTACCCTGTCTTAAACTTTGCAATTTATCGAATAATTCACGTTTATAATGACTAGGTACAAACCTTGCTCTCATTTCTCTCTTCATCGCGGCCCATGTTGCAATTGGTGGTTCGCCATGTTCTTCTCGTTGATTTTGCACTTGCTCCCACCAAATGAGAGCATAGCCATCAAACTCCAAGGCCGCCATTGCAAGCTTCTTCTCCTCCGAATAGTTGTGTATCCTAAATATCTTCTCAACCTTCAATTCCCATGTTAAATATTCATCAGGATTAGAATTACCTTCAAATTTGGGAATGGTGAACTTGAGTTTTCCGAATTTCTCCTCTCGAGGGTGGTCATCATCATGGCGCCCTCGACGATAGGCGTCATCACGGTGTAGGTGAAAGGGAGCAACATAGCTGCCTCCTTGTGGTGTGCCTTCTGCTCGCCCGCGACCTCTTCCAAGGCCGTCTCCTCCGTGACCGGGTTGTGGTGGTCTTACTGCAGCTGCAGCAGCACGGTTTCTTCGAGATTGAGCCTCCCGTGCTAACCGTGCAGCGGCCTCCTCATCGGTCTCGTCAATTTCCTCACCACCATGCACACTAGGATCACTTTGTGTGCCATGATGAAGGTCGGCCAATTGCTTTCGCAATTCTGAACCTACCTCCGAAATGATTTCTTTTCGGAGTATGCTCATGTTGTCATTCAATTGTTCATTGAAATCATTTGTGAGCTTTTCTAGATCCGTATGTGTGACATACACTGGCTGTCCTCCCGTTCCTGACATGGTTAGTGAAAGCAAATAATGTAGAAATAGGTATTATTTATGGGTAATTCACTCCCTCACTCCTTGCTTACCGAAGTTCTTATGAATGCTTGATGGATTGGTGAAATGCCTGTACTCTAGTAGCAGTAGACGGTGTAGGTGATGAGTTGAGTAATTCAAGGCCCAAGTGCTATAATTAGACAATGGCTATATGTGGAGCTTGGAGAGTTAGAATAATCCTATGCAATTGAAATTCTAGATATTGTAATGATAAGTAATAATCCAAACTAGAAATCCAATGCCTAGTTGCCAACCTCAAGATATAAAGTGAAGATTATAGGCAACTCACGCACAATGATAATGGAACTTAATGCAACCAAGGAATGAGCTGTAACACCAGGAATAAGTGAAGAACAAAACAGCTCGTGTTGCACAAGTTATGGAAAGACGCTAGCTTGATTGCCAATGAGGTAAACAGGCTATAGATTTGCACACAAACTGTACTGAACTTTTTAAATGGAATTTTATGCTTGATAAAATACTGACCACGGAACTTCTTTCTTTTCTTTCTTTCTTCTTCTTTTTTTGTTCGTACTATTTTCTCTTTGTTTTTCTTTTGCACCAAGGTCAGCAGATATATCAAGATCTCACAAGATATCCAATAATTCAGTTTCAAACTTCAAGACTGATACAAGTGTGCAAAGCCTAAGCAATACTCAAAAGCTAGTCTTCGAATAGGACCAAAGTTTCCACAAAGGATAGATGGGGGTTCTCAAAGGAATATAAGTGAATCTCTGATAACCAAGTTGCACAATTTCAGATTTATGCACAACTGAGCAACAATTTTTTTATTGAACAAATTGGCTCAAAGAAAGCAACGCAAACAAAGATTTTGGATCAGCAAGTAAGCAAGGTTCTAATGGATCAAAACCTAGCAAAACTCACCAAAATTTTCAATTGAAACTACGGTAAAGAACAATATTTTTGGGTGGCTTTTTTTTGGATAGGAAAGAAAACAACAAATATAGTAGCTAAGGGAAAAATCCTACCGTGTCAACCTTGAGCTCTGATACCAGCTGATGCGGGGAGAGGGGTAGCCCGATCTTCACGACGTAGGATTATGGATAACTAGCCCGTGCAACCTAGCAATTGATGCGGCCAACCACTGTCTCTATACAGCAACCTGCAGCACTCAAATTACTCAACCACACGCTACGGCCGTCGTCTACTCGCTATCGTGGAGCAGACACGTTCAAGCAATCCCAAGGAATCACAAGAACAACGGAGTGGCAACTCAGAAATAACACCCAATCCCAATTAGTGGTGGAAATGGCTCACACACAAAAGGAACAAGTGTTCTACTAAAAACTCAACCATGAAAACTCCCCCTTCCATACATGGGGGTGCCCCCCTATTTATAGGGTGAGATGACTTGGGGGCTAAGTAGATATGAGGTAAGCGCTGACATCATATGAGGTAAGCGCTGACGTCATGTTGTACGATCTTCTGTGGCTATATGATCTTCTATGGCTATGATGACATATGCGCTTACATCTCGTTCAAGACGATCTTCTGTGGCTATACGATCTTTTGTGGCAATGATGACATATGTGCTTACATCACTTCATGTTGATCTTCTGTGGCCATGCGATCTTTTGTGGCTATGCTTCCTGTGTCTCTAAAGCTTCTTTCCCATTCGTTAACTTTTCCTCAAATCTAAGAACACATAAAATAGAAGCACTAGGTAGCAACAAATTCTCATAAGTACAAGAGTAATTACTAAGGAAAAGATTCACCTCTTGTTGCATTTGTTTTGCTCTAGCTCTTGTCATTGGTCCAATGGGTTCAACACTCGAAGTAGATGATGTAGTGTGTTTGCTAGTGATGTCCTCATCACGATATACCAACATCGCGACACACCATTTCCCCAAAGCATGATATAATGATGCGTGTATATATATAATAAAAATACAAAAAATATATAAATTAATGATTTTTATGAAAAAATGGACGATGTTGTAGGGGTGGCCCCCACCTAAACCCAGCAGGCCTGGTAGAAGGTTATAAAGCCCAGAATAGGCCATGTGTAATGACATAAGTGCCCCTGAAGGGGATACTCAGACATAAGGGTATAATTGTAAAAGCACTCCCATGTGTATATATATATATGGAATACAGGCCATGGGGGAGGACCAAAGCCATTACTATCATTTACTCCCGACTCTCCACTACCATCTCTCTCTGTTTGGTCTGTAGCCACAATAGTTGGCGCCGTCCGTGGGGAGGACAGGAGCAAGCCTGAAGTCTGAAGAAGGATGGCACCGAAAAAAGCTTCGTCGATGGCGGCGAAGGGAAACAAGGCGGCTGGGTCGGGGCGTCGCATGGGCACCGGAGCTTCGGCATCGGCTGCTGCGGGCGCGGACGACGACGCAGGCGCGGTGGTCGAGGACGTCGACGCTCGCGCTGCGACGACCAACCCCGTCACCGGCGCCGCGACAGCCAGCCCCGTCACTAGCGCTGCGACAACCGACCCCGCCATCGGCGCCGCTGTAACACCCCAGGACCCACCTTACCCTGGGATGCTACTAAAACTGCTCTACAACGAGCCAATTTACAAGATAAAATAAACTAGCAACAATTACTAAACAAGATAGTATAAGCGGAAGCATAAACAACTAAGGAATAACAAGATAGTGATAGCAATTCACTATTTAAAACATCCTCCAACATTTTAATCTAAAACATAGTCTACAAATTTAACATTATTAAGATAATGTAAACAAAGCTATGCAAGGTCTAGAATCCTTTCAACTTTATTACAGCATAAAAAATGATTCACGTGCATCAGTGTGGTGCCGTTCTACCCTTCCCATGCATGCTCAAAGTCCACCTGTAGGGAGGGGGAAACAAGGGTGAGATAAAAATCTCAACAAGCAAACTGTTTAACAGGCTATTCAAACTACAAATAATTATACATCATCATTTATAATTCCATACAACTACAACCATAATTCATGTCCACAATTATTAAACCACCACAAATTTTCATGAATCATACCTCTTCAATTTCAGATTTAATTGGCATATGAATGCAGTCATTTTATCCACAATTAAATGCAAATGAAACATTTAATCTTCCACAAACCACAATAGGTTAATCATCAACATTCTTCCACAATTACAATGTTATTATCCTCAACCTCAAATCACCATCAATGACGTTAAAGCATTAACAAATAAATCTTGTTTGACTACTTTAAATTCTCAACCACTACCACTAGCAAAAGCAATAAAACATATGTATGTTTTACTTCAACACTTTATTATTTCTCACATCCACAATTGTTATCAACAATTAATACAAGAGAAAAGAATCTCATGCCACAATCACAACCCTTACCGTACACAAGGGATGAACCCCATTCCACGTCCACAACCATAATCCTCATACCACAAATAGCTCACATGAGCCAATTCCACATTACAACTATGAAGTTGTATAATCCACATTACAACTATGAGTTGAATATTCCACAAAATAACTTCACCACAACATATTGCATATGTATGCAAATGAATCTTTCCACAATGCAATGCATATGAATGCTATGCTCCACATCACTCTTTCCAGGGCAGGATTTGAGGTGCATCGTATTACGGCAATATACGATGCTTCCCGCGGGATAAGAGGTGCATCGTATTACGGCAATATACGATGCTGTACCGGTACGGTCGCGGCTATGTGCGGCGACATCCACATATGCATATGACATGATATGATAATCACAAATCACATTAATCCATCCTCAAAGGAGCATCAACATGCTCACGACATATCCACATCCACCACATGTTATTTTCATGTTCCACATTATAACATTAAGCAAGATTTCCACATGGCTACTAGCAGATTATCAACATATCAATGGATAAGTACTTGCTACCATCTCCACAATTAAATTATCATGCAATTATGGCATAATATATCAAATTACGATAATAATGTAAACTGCAAGTAGAAGGAATAACAAGTTAAACGGTAGCAACCACCGCTACGTTTACTTGCCTCAAACCGACGAAGCGAGGTAAAATCAAGAGCGCTCAGGGACAAGACCACCTGTCCAAAAGGCAACTCTCAGCACACAGCTACAGCATACAAACATGACATTAATAATTAAAAACGTCGCTAGAACCCCGAACCCGCACAAACTCCTCTCCGCTCAACAATTCAGCAAATTACCCTCTGCAGCAGCGCTGCTTAACATTTTCGTAACTTTAAAAATATTGATTCATTTACAGCAAACGATATCTCTCTGGATTCATCACTTAAAAGCCTACATTTTGCATGTAGAACACCTATTTTTATTTTGATCACAGCTAGGTGTAATTTAATGCCCAAAACAGAGGAAGAACTCTGTTCTGGCAGATTGGACAGCAATAAACAAATGCGTCCCAACATCAGTAAAAGGGTCTCAAAATTCTGAATTTTATACAGACGCTAGATCTCTAAATTATCTACAACTTTCTCAATTACTTCCATGGTCATAAAAATCATTTACGACCTCTAATTCCCAGATTACCGTCGGTCTGTACCAATCTGCTCGCCTGACGAACAGCAGTATTCCCGGCCCTGTAACTCCCAGATAACAAGGCATAAAATTCCGAAACAAATACAGGAGATGTGTCTGGAAGTCCTCTACAACTTTCCTTTTGGGAAGGTCTGCAGGAAAATTCGTTTACTAGGTTAAAACCTCGTGAACAGACACGCTGCGCGAATCAATCTACAGGCAGACATCAGCAAATCTCTAATCGGGCAATTAATCTATTAACTACCTTCAAAATCCGTGCCAAGAACCCTAATTATTCCATAGAACAGAGGGTTTGGGATGAGGAAAAATTACCTAGATGATGGATCACCCCTTTTTTTCCTCCTCCTCTTCTTCTTCTTCCTTCTCCTTCCTTCTTCTCCTTCTCCTTCCTCTCCTTGGCTCCAATGGCAGCAGCACTTGTGGGGGGGTGATGGAGGGGGGAAGAGGGCTGCGCCCAGGTTTTGGAGGAAGGGGGGTGGCGGCTGCAATGGGATGGGAGAGGGGGGAGAAAAAGGGCTAGGGTTTTGGGGGAGGGGGAGGGGAGGTGCGGCCACCCCTTGGGCCTCCGGCCCAAGGCGGTCGGCCCACTCCCCAGGCAGCCCACTCCGAGGTTTTAATTTAATTTTTAATTTATTTTATTCATTTTACACTGTTCTACAATTTTTATTTTTTCCTTCCCGCGATTTACCGAAAAACCGGCGACTCCGCGATTATTTTAAAAACTTACGCCGTAAAGACGTTCAGGATATTACATTCTCCCCACCTAAAAAGGATTCGTTCTCGAATCTAACTCCTCAAACCACTAACCAAGAGAACAGCAAAGAAAAGAGCAATGAAGGAAAGAACAACCACAAGAAAGAGCATCCCAAGGATAGAACATCCGAAGGGAGCACCCGCAACTCTTTTGTCGGCTCTGAGCGGCCAACAGATCCTGCCGTTCTCACAAAATTCTCCGCCACAACTATCAAGCCACTATCTAATACCATCCTCCTTCCTACAACATTTTCCTTTATTTATTATAATCGGGATAATACATTGTACCCCTTTTAAAGAATTCAACCACAGATTCCACTCATAACATTACTCAAAGCACGGACAATAACTTCGCAGAAGGAACCCAACCAAAAGAGGAATAAAGGATTCTCAAGCAACATACTAGCAAACAACCTTCCTTCAAAGGACCACAATCCAAAACAAAGGATTCACAACAAAACCATTCACACTCTCCAAATAGACATTTGGAAAAACCACACTGCACGAGCCAAGAGTGAAAATCACTCGACAGACCAAAACAATCATTTTCTTTTCCTAACTGGAAAAGAATACACCACAACATATAACAACTCAATTTGCAGATGACCTCTGCCATAAACACATAGTTTAAACAAGAATCAAGAGAGCATATTACTGCTCGAGTTATTAATAATTCCCCAATCCATTCCCTTTGGAAATTTAACTTCCTCGAACCAAGGATTTTCAAATCATCACCCAACACACCAACTCATTTATCTTAGGTTGGCAACTTCGACAATGCGCTCAAACTGAGTACATCATCCACACCCTTGCAGAGAGACTCTACTGTCTCCACAAAATACATTCTAGCCAAGACAACGACCAATGGAATTACTTTGACAGATAATTCCTAAAACACCTCAATCCTTTTAAGGATAACAACTCGAAATTCATATCACACCCACATTCTCACCAAAATCAATCACATGACCACACCAACTAGATGCCATACACCTCTTAAAGGACTTTGCAACCCAAATTGATTACCCCTTTCTTAGAAGAGGCAAAAAGAAGTAAATTTCAGCATAGAGGATGATGCTACCATCCACAATAAATGCAAGACCAAAAGAAATAGCAACAATCTTGGATAGCAAAAGATAAGATCACAGTTGAAGGCACATGCCCCTCAAGAAGAAAATACCAAATCTCAACCAATAAGCATACAGTATTGCCATTTGAGCTCAAGAAACTCTTAGGCGGCGGAAAAAATATTGCCATTTGAGTTCAAGAAGCTCTTATGCGGCGAAATTAAGAAGTCAAACACACCTAAAAAAATTGCATGACATGACTTCAACCTCCAATACTTTTACCGCACTCTTTCTTTTAACAAAGAGAACAACTTTCTTTGATTACGGTATCACCTTGACAATTCCAACAAAAGTGATTTAAAGACCACAACACATTAATCCCTTAAGAACTAATAAAAG
Organism: Dendrocalamus latiflorus; assembly: GCA_017311315.1. Taxonomy (NCBI): domain Eukaryota; kingdom Viridiplantae; phylum Streptophyta; class Magnoliopsida; order Poales; family Poaceae; genus Dendrocalamus; species Dendrocalamus latiflorus. The sequence continues at coordinate 18,326,736 of CM029676.1, forward strand.
CTCTCAACACGTCACTTTGCTCAAACAATTTCAGCTGCCACATAAGTCATGAGATCAAAAAGATTGCGTACGCAAATCTCAAAACTTTTGATTTAAGTAGTATCATGGAAGTTATCAAATTCTTTTATTTACGGAACATTCAACATTATCATCACAACCACAACTAACCATCATGCTAACATCAGAATAATACATTCTTAACAAGCATCATCATATCCACAAATCCCTTCATAAACTTTTCCAAAAGAAACATAAGAAATCACTTCATCATGTTTTCTATTATCTGAGTAAGATTGCGACTACTTAATCTAGGAAATCCTAGTGCATAAGCCACCATATTAAATCAAAGCTTTTAAACAAGATGATACTAGAACATGACAATCTCACAAACATGCTAGTATGAATCTCTTATTAGATTCCATATATTCAATTCTTATTGATGCTCAACTCTAATTTAGCACAAATTGATTGTACTCTAGTCATTACTAGCAATAATTGTTATTATTTTATCATAACAACATTCATGATCCTAACTCCGTTTTACAATCATAAAACAATCATGAGCATAGATTCAGTATCCCACCTTACGTTCAGAAATTAGAACGAAATAACTTTAAACTTCAGTAATACCAGCTTTGTAAGACAAGATTCTACAAGTCAATACATCCACCTTCCTCTATTTCTTTATACATATTTCAACAATTTAGCATGGTGAAAGATAGATGAATCTAGCAATTGTACATGCTCATAAAGTATCTAAATAAAGGACAGATTAAAGGTTAATATTACCAAGGCAATATTCCAACACCTCCTTACTTAATCATTCCAAACGGTCAGATTAATTACTATAAACAAAAATAATTCAATTTATCCAACATGATAGAAATTTAAACAATCATAATAACCATTCCAATTCTTTTGCACACTCCTCAATAACTCCATGAGTTCCAATCATGTATAGACAAATTCTTAATCACAGTTCTTCTAGAAACTATTACAAGGCAATATCACATTAATCAACTACACTTCCAAGAATGCTAGTTGAAATTAATTATGCACCACGCTAACATCTCAACTTGATAATTCATACCTTATGAATTAGTTTATATGATTACCACCTTCCACTTAAGCATAGCAAAACACCACAAAGGTTTTAACACTCTCTTTCAGAAAGGAATGGAAATAAACTTCAACACCCGAAATAATCTAAAAAAACATAGATCCAAGGCTTTAACATATTAATGAGTTTGCAACACAAAACTTTCATTGGTAAAAAAATACCAAGCGAACCAATGAGTCATGATTCACAACAAGACAAAATTCCCACAAAGGGACTAACCTTGCAAATCAACAATATTCACAAGCAGCAATAGTGTCTTACTAGTCCAAAAAGAAAAAAATAATTGCTTCAACGAACAGATAGAGACCAATTGCAAACCCTCAACTACAATGAACCACAAACTCAAGAGAAGTTCATTAACTGCAATAGACAAAGAATTGGCCAAAATCAACTCAAGGAAGATATCAACATTTCTAAATAAACTCACTCACAACATCCGCAACTAAGTTACCCGAGGTAACTACATCGCTAATCCCCATGCTACAAACAGTGGTATAACCTGGCAATGCCAAGGCAGCAAATACAACCTCTACATCTTATCATTGACAATTCTTCACTCATAACAGTCATAGGAGCAAATAATAATCATACAAGGTTATCTCATAATGTAAATCATCAATACAACATGTCAAAAGCATAAATGCAATGCTTGACCCATCCCATCCTAATGTGCACCAGTGTGTCAATTTAATAATTTAATTACCACGGACCTAACGCCCGCTCTGATACCAACTGTAACACCCCAGGACCCACCTTACCCTGGGATGCTACTAAAACTGCTCTACAACGAGCCAATTTACAAGGTAAAATAAACTAGCAACAATTACTAAACAAGATAGTATAAGCGGAAGCATAAACAACTAAGGAATAACAGGATAGTGATAGCAATTCACTATTTAAAACATCCTCCAACATTTTAATCTAAAACATAGTCTACAAATTTAACATTATTAAGATAATGTAAACAAAGCTATGCAAGGTCTAGAATCCTTTCAACTTTATTACAGCATAAAAAATGATTCACGTGCATCAGTGTGGTGCCGTTCTACCCTTCCCATGCATGCTCAAAGTCCACCTGTAGGGAGGGGGAAACAAGGGTGAGATAAAAATCTCAACAAGCAAACTGTTTAACAGGCTATTCAAACTACAAATAATTATACATCATCATTTATAATTCCATACAACTACAACCATAATTCATGTCCACAATTATTAAACCACCACAAATTTTCATGAATCATACCTCTTCAATTTCAGATTTAATTGGCATATGAATGCAGTCATTTTATCCACAATTAAATGCAAATGAAACATTTAATCTTCCACAAACCACAATAGGTTAATCATCAACATTCTTCCACAATTACAATGTTATTATCCTCAACCTCAAATCACCATCAATGACGTTAAAGCATTAACAAATAAATCTTGTTTGACTACTTTAAATTCTCAACCACTACCACTAGCAAAAGCAATAAAACATATGTATGTTTTACTTCAACACTTTATTATTTCTCACATCCACAATTGTTATCAACAATTAATACAAGAGAAAAGAATCTCATGCCACAATCACAACCCTTACCGTACACAAGGGATGAACCCCATTCCACGTCCACAACCATAATCCTCATACCACAAATAGCTCACATGAGCCAATTCCACATTACAACTATGAAGTTGTATAATCCACATTACAACTATGAGTTGAATATTCCACAAAATAACTTCACCACAACATATTGCATATGTATGCAAATGAATCTTTCCACAATGCAATGCATATGAATGCTATGCTCCACATCACTCTTTCCAGGGCAGGATTTGAGGTGCATCGTATTACGGCAATATACGATGCTTCCCGCGGGATAAGAGGTGCATCGTATTACGGCAATATACGATGCTGTACCGGTACGGTCGCGGCTATGTGCGGCGACATCCACATATGCATATGACATGATATGATATGATAATCACAAATCACATTAATCCATCCTCAAAGGAGCATCAACATGCTCACGACATATCCACATCCACCACATGTTATTTTCATGTTCCACATTATAACATTAAGCAAGATTTCCACATGGCTACTAGCAGATTATCAACATATCAATGGATAAGTACTTGCTACCATCTCCACAATTAAATTATCATGCAATTATGGCATAATATATCAAATTACGATAATAATGTAAACTGCAAGTAGAAGGAATAACAAGTTAAACGGTAGCAACCACCGCTACGTTTACTTGCCTCAAACCGACGAAGCGAGGTAAAATCAAGAGCGCTCAGGGACAAGACCACCTGTCCAAAAGGAAACTCTCAGCACACAGCTACAGCATACAAACATGACATTAATAATTAAAAACGTCGCTAGAACCCCGAACCCGCACAAACTCCTCTCCGCTCAACAATTCAGCAAATTACCCTCTGCAGCAGCGCTGCTTAACATTTTCGTAACTTTAAAAATATTGATTCATTTACAGCAAACGATATCTCTCTGGATTCATCACTTAAAAGCCTACATTTTGCATGTAGAACACCTATTTTTATTTTGATCACAGCTAGGTGTAATTTAATGCCCAAAACAGAGGAAGAACTCTGTTCTGGCAGATTGGACAGCAATAAACAAATGCGTCCCAACATCAGTAAAAGGGTCTCAAAATTCTGAATTTTATACAGAAGCTATATCTCTAAATTATCTACAACTTTCTCAATTACTGCCATGGTCATAAAAATCATTTACGACCTATAATTCCCAGATTACCGTCGGTCTGTACCAATCTGCTCGCCTGACGAACAGCAGTATTCCCGGCCCTGTAACTCCCAGATAACAAGGTATAAAATTCGGAAACAAATACAGGAGATGTGTCTGGAAGTCCTCTACAACTTTCCTTTTGGGAAGGTCCGCAGGAAAATTCGTTTACTAGGTTAAAACCTCGCGAACAGACACGCTGCGCGAATCAATCTACAGGCAGACATCAGCTAATCTCTAATCGGGCAATTAATCTATTAACTACCTTCAAAATCCGTGCCAAGAACCCTAATTATTCCATAGAACAGAGGGTTTGGGATGAGGAAAAATTACCTAGATGATGGATCACCCCTTTTTTTCCTCCTCCTCTTCTTCTTCTTCCTTCTCCTTCCTTCTTCTCCTTCTCCTTCCTCTCCTTGGCTCCAATGGCAGCAGCACTTGTGGGGGGGGGTGATAGAGGGGGGAAGAGGGCTGCGCCCAGGGGGTGGAGGAAGGGGGGTGGCGGCTGCAAAGGGATGGGAGAGGGGGGAGAAAAAGGGCTAGGGTTTTTGGGGAGGGGGAGGGGAGGTGCGGCCACCCCTTGGGCCTCCGGCCCAAGGCGGTCGGCCCACTCCCCAGGCAGCCCACTCCGAGGTTTTAATTTAATTTTTAATTTATTTTATTCATTTTACACTGTTCTACAATTTTTATTTTTTCCTTCCCGCGATTTACCGAAAAACCGGCGACTCCGCGATTATTTTAAAAACTTACGCCGTAAAGACGTTCAGGATATTACAGCCGCGACGATCAACCCCGTCACCGGCGCTGCGATGACCGACCCCGCCATCGGCGCCGCGATGATCAACCCCGTCACCGGCGCTGCGACGACCGACCCCGCCATGGGCGCCGCGACGATCAACCCCGTGACCGGCGCTGCGACGACCAACCCCGCCACCCTGCTGGCGGCCCTTAGGGCGTTCTAGCAGGAGCTAGGGGATCTTCGTGAGGCTGTCCGCGACATACAAGAGGCTCGGAGCCAGTAGGCCGCGCCAGTGGTCGCGCCAGCGCCCACGCCGGAAAGGGCGGACAGCCGAGACGCCCCCACATCCAGCCGTGTGCCGCTACGGCGCGTCGATCCGGAGTCCCCGCTTTCGGCAGGTCTGCAGCAGGTGGCGTGGCCCGAAGACTTCAAGTTCCCCAGCGTCATCGAGCCGTACAGAGGCGACACGGACCCCCGCGAGTTCGCGCGCGTGTACGAAACCGCGATCGAAGCCGCGGGCGGAGATGACACCACAAAGGCGAAGGGCCTCCCCCTCGCGTTGCAAGGAGTGGCGCTTTCCTGGTTTTTTACCATAGAGCCAAACTCCATCTACGCATGGGAGCAGATCCGCGACTGCCTTCACAACAACTTTCTAGGGAACTATGCTGAGCAAGTCGACGCGAACCAGCTCTTCGCCGTAAGGCAGAAGCCTTCGGAAGCCCTCCGAGACTATTTCAAGCGCTTCGCGAAGGTGCGATGCCAAGTCAAGGACGTTAACGAGTCAACCGTCATCAACGCGGCCGTACAGGGCCTCCACCCGGGCCCCCTGGCCGAATACCACGCGCGCAAGCCTATCAAGACAATCGCCAAGCTCTTCGACAAAATGGAAGGGTATGCGCGGGCCGAGGAAGACGCGCCGAGGCCGACAAAATGGAACTTTAAATAAGACGTAGCGTCGAGGTTCGCCTCCGCACGCGAGAGTCCACGGACTATAAATAAGACGTAGCGTCGAGGTTCACCTCCGCACGCACCAGTCTGTGGACTTTAAATAAGACGTAGCGTCGAGGTTCGCCTCCGCACGCGAGAGTCCACGGACTATAAATAAGACGTAGCGTCGAGGTTCACCTCCGCACGCACCAGTCTGCGGACTTTAAATAAGACGCAACGGGGGGACGCCTCCGCGTGCACTCTACGGAGTATAAATAGGACGTACCGTCGAGGTACGCCTCCGCACGCACTAGTCTGCGGACTATAAATAAGATGTAGCGTCGAGGTTCCCCTCCGCACGCACCAGTCTGCGGACTATAAATAAGACGTAGTGTCGAGGTTCACCTCCGCACGCGAGAGTCCACGGACTATAAATAAGACGTAGCGTCGAGGTTCACCTCCGCACGCACCAGTCTGCGGACTATAAATAAGACGTAGCGTCGAGGTTCACCTCCGCACGCGAGAGTCCACGGACTATAAATAAGACGTAGCGTCCAGGTTCACCTCCGCACGCACCAGTCTGCGGACTTTAAATAAGACGTAGCGTCGAGGTTCGCCTCCGCACGCGAGAGTCCGCGGACTATAAATAAGACGTAGCGTCGAGGTTCACCTCTGCACGCGACAGTCTACGGACTATAAATAAGGCGTCGTCGGCCCAAAACTCGGCTTACAACAGTAGGAATAAATGGTGCACTGTTCCATTGCAAAAAGTATGAGGTGGAATGGTTACAGGTATGGGTGCGCAGGTGCGAACCCCCCCTCTCGGCCTGATATGATCCGCGCCTCAGTCTTCGCGCGGCGCCGAGGGGCCCGTGCCGCTGCTATGGCCTCGGGAAACTTCTTCGAGCCAACGGAGGAAGTCCCCTCCCCCACGCAGCGTTTGCTGTACTGCAACCCTCGCCGCATCCTCCCCGACACGACCCCAGATCCGCCGGTGGAAGTTCCGAAGGCTAGGCTCGATGGAGCGAATAGCGTCCGGCAGCGCCTCCGGCCGGCCAGGAAGATCCAGGTTCGGGTTCACCAGCTCCTGCATGTGCCTACACCCGCGGGTGTGAAGCAGGCCGAGGGCAAGGCACGTGCCAAGATAGCCGCAGTGCTCCCTGAAGGTCGTGGCGCTGCGAAGCGCGATGCCCGCCCCCTCCTCGATCAGCCCAAGCGTCTCCATCAGGTCCTCCGGCCCGTGGGTGGTGTCGGGCACGTCAACACATAGATCGTGGAGGGCCTGGTTTAGAGACTCCATGGCCCCCCAGGCGGATGTGGACGCATCGTCCAAGGCGTGGGTCTTCCCTGCAAGGGACTCCACCAACTGGACCTTTTCCGCTTCCAGAGTAGCGATCTGCTGCAAAAAGGAGGTGCGTTCCTCCGCCGCGGCGCGCTGGACCTCCGCGGTCTCCTGCTGCGCGGTCGCCAGGGCGCCCTCCAGCAAATGAAGTTGTTCGTCCTTCGCGGCGTGGGCCTCATCCGCAGCATGGAGCTCGACCTCCAGGGCCCTCCGCTCCCGGATGCGGGCCTCATCTAGCGCGTGGCCAAGGACAAGCGTCTGGAAATGGTAGAAAAAGTCAGCAGGTGCTCGACGGTGCTCCCACAGCCGCAAGCACACATATTTATCTTTATCTCCGAGGCCCGCAGTGCAAGCGCCCGGAGGTCCCCCTCGCACGACGTCAGCATCTGTTGTTCAAAACCATCGCGGGCGCGCTCCGCGGCTGCGTTAAAAGCGCGAAGTGTCTCCGGACGCGGGAGGAAGTTGGAGATGACAAGCCCCGCCCCCGTCACGTCGGGGGCCGCGGAGACTTCGGTCGCGTCGACGGCGGTAGCAGCCTGCAGGGTACCCTATTCAGGGTCCGACGCGTCGCGCACACCCCCGTTGCTCGATCCTTCACCGCGTCCGGGAGACTTCGTCTCGCCTGATGTCGACGGAATGAGCGAGCAAATCGGGGAGAGTTTCGCGAAGTCGTGCGAGGAAAAGGAACTGTGCCTACCTTCTACACCGCCCACTGTCATAGGAGGGGGTGCCTGTTCAACCGCTAGTTGGGGAGCAAGCACCTCGGTGGGCGGTCGGGAAGACCTCTCTACCGTGCCGGCCGCGTCGGGCGCCACACCTCCGAGCACGGGGCGGACAACGACATACCGACCCCTCGAAGGCGAGGGGGGCCGGACGCGAGGGCGTTTCGCATGGGGCTCCACAGGGGATTCTTCCGTGACATCAGCTGTTGTAGTTCCCGCCGCGCCTTTGGTCGTTACCACCCTGGGTGCATCCTCGACGGCCGCCGGGGGTGGTAGAGCACCGCCAGGGGTAGCGTCCTCCCTCGGGTCGGCAAGATCCGGCACAACAAGGGGCATCCTCACGGGCTCATCAGCGCCGGCGGGGGATGCTACCAATGGGCTCGGGGCGCCACGCTCCCCCGAGCTGGTCCGGTCGGACTCATCACCGGCCGCCCGTCCTGTCCCACCGATGCCAGCCGCCGAGCTGGCTGGCGGATCGGACGCGGCGACCTTGGAGCAGGCCCCCGCTTGGCTACCGCCACCACGACGGCTCGAAGTCCCTGCGGGAGCCTCCGTCGGCACCGCGCGCTCGGGTACAGCAATGCCCAGAGCCTCGCACGTGCGGTTTATTCGCCCCTGCTTCGCCGCCTTGGTCGCAGCCTCGCGCAGCGTGTGCTCCTTGAGCGTGTACGGGCCCAAGAACGTCGCAGCCGCGTGCTCTGCATCCTCTAGCCGAGCCACTGCACAAAAGATAGCATGTTGGTCGGGCAAGGGCTACGCAGTCACAAAGGCGGCGCACCAACGCGCTGCGAGACTCACAAGGGGCGGAGGGCGGAAGCAGGCAAGACAACGACGGGCGCACCCCGTCCTCTCGGTCATCGCCCCGTCGCCCGTACTTCCACCGGGCGGACAGTGGAGCCACCCCGTACATCGTAAACTCTTCAGCCAAGTCGCGCATACTTAGCTGGCGTGCTACGCCAGCAAGCCTCCACAACCTCCATACGAACGCCCCCGCAGCACCAACTCGTAATCCTCAGAGCGGAAGGACGGCTCGTCCCGCCCAGGCAAGGAGCTGCCGTCGGAAGGGTGGGAGGCACCGTCATGACTGGCCATTGTGCTCTACGATTAGGGCACCAGGGCTATCAACACGAAAAAGCAGAAATAGACGGTAGGCGAGATAGAGCGCCCCCACTACAGCGAATGGCGCCTTATAAAGCCCACCCGCCTCCCCCACGACCAGAAGCGCAGCCACATTCAAACCCCCAGCGGTTCGACTACCCACGACTGGAAAGAATAACCGCCGGCACGTGGAGAGGCGCGTCGGGTAGGCAGCCAGGCAGCGCGCAACGCCAAACCGCGCTCGACACGCGTCCCGATTGCCTAGGGAAGAGGCGAACGGCCGCGCTCACGCAACCGCTCACATCCCACGACGCAGCAGGCACAAACCGCCGCGTGCCCCACCCACGGAAGGCAGACTGCACGATGCGACAGCCTTCCCCCTGATAGGCCAGGCGCCGGCATGATTCCAGCCGCCATTAAAAGCGCACTACCAGGTCGCGGAGTCACAACGGTTCCGAGGCATGCCAACGTCTACTTCGGCTGGGCGCCAGCTCCGCTGCCACCCGTTCGAAGGGTAGGGGACGGAGCGCGCGCGCGTCTACATCGGCTGGGCGCCAGCTCCGCTGCCACCCTTTCGAAGGGTAGGGGACGGAGTGCGCGCGCGTCTACATCGGCTGGGCGCCAGCTCCGCTGCCACCCGTTCGAAGGGTAGGGGACGGAGCGCGCGCGCGTCTACTTCAGCTGGGCGCCAGCTCCGCAGCCACCCGTTCGAAGGGTGGGAAACGGAGCGCGCGCGCGCGTCTACTTCGGCTGGGCACCAGCTCCGCTGCCACCCGTTCGAAGGGTCGGGGACGGAGCGCGCGCGCGTCTACTTCGGCTGGGCGCCAGCTCCGCTGCCACCCGTTCGAAGGGTAGAGGACGGAGCGCGCGCGCGTCTACTTCGGCAGGGCGCCAGCTCCGCTGCCACCCGTTCGAAGGGTAGGGGACGGAGCGCGCGCGCGTCTACTTCGGCTGCGCGCCAGCTCCGCTGCCACCCGTTCGAAGGGTGGGGGACGGAGCGCGCGCGCGTCTACTTGGGCTGGGCGCCAGCTCCGCTGCCACCCGTTCGAAGGGTGGGGGACGGAGCGCACGCGCGTCTACTTCGGCCGGGCGCCAGCTCCGCTGCCACCCGTTCGAAGGGTAGGGGACGGAGCGCGCGTGCGTCTGCTTCGGCTGGGCGCCAGCTCCGCTGCCACCCGTTCGAAGGGTAGGGGACGGAGCGCGCGCGCGTGTACTTGGGCTGGGCGCCAGCTCCGCTGCCACCCGTTCGAAGGGTAGGGGACGGAGCGCGCGCGCCTCTACTTCGGCTGGGCGCCAGCTCCGCTGCCACCCGTTCGAAGGGTAGGGGACGGAGCGCGGGCGCGTCTACTTCGGCTGGGCGCCAGCTCCCCTGCCACCCGTTCCAAGGGTAGGGGACGGAGCGCGCGCGCGTCTACTTTGGCTGGGCGCCAGCTCCGCTGCCACCCGTTCGAAGGGTAGGGGACGGAGCGCGCGCCCGTCTAGTTCGGCTGGGCGCCAGCTCCGCTGCCACCCGTTCGAAGGGTAGGGGACGGAGCGCGCGCGCGTCTACTTTGGCTGCGCGCCAGCTCCGCTGCCACCCGTTCGAAGGGTGGGGGACGGAGCGCGCGCGCGTCTACTTGGGCTGGGCGCCAGCTCCGCTGCCACCCGTTCGAAGGGTAGGGGACGGAGCGCGCGCGCGTGTACTTGGGCTGGGCGCCAGCTCCGCTGCCACCCGTTCGAAGGGTAGGGGACGGAGCGCGCGCGCCTCTACTTCGGCTGGGCGCCAGCTCCGCTGCCACCCGTTCGAAGGGTAGGGGACGGAGCGCATGCGCGTCTACTTCGGCTGGGCGCCAGCTCCCCTGCCACCCGTTCCAAGGGTAGGGGACGGAGCGCGCGCGCGTCTACTTCGGCTGGGCGCCAGCTCCGCTGCCACCCATTCGAAGGGTAGGGGACGGAGCGCGCGCCCGTCTAGTTCGGCTGGGCGCCAGCTCCGCTGCCACCCGTTCGAAGGGTAGGGGACGGAGCGCGCGCGCGTCTACTTCGGCAGGGCGCCAGCTCCGCTGCCACCCGTTCGAAGGGTGGGGGGCGGAGCACGCGCGCGTCTACTTGGGCTGCGCGCCAGCTCCGCTGCCACCCGTTCGAAGGGTGGGGGACGGAGCGCGCGCGCGTCTACTTCAGCTGGGCGCCAGCTCCGCTGCCACCCGTTCGAAGGGTGGGGGACGGAGCGCCCGTGCGTCTACTTCGGCTGGGCGCCAGCTCCGCTGCCACCCGTTCGAAGGGTGGGGGACGGAGCGCACGCGCGTCTACTTCGGCTGGGCGCCAGCTCCGCTGCCACCCGTTCGAAGGGTCGGGGACGGAGCGCGCGCGCGCCTACTTCGGCTGGGCGCCAGCTCCGCTGCCACCCGTTCGAAGGGTCGGGGACGGAGCACGCGCGCGTGTACTTGGGCTGGGCGCCAACTCCACTGCAACCCGTTCGAAGGGTAGGGGACGGAGCGCGCGCGCCTCTACTTCGGCTGGGCACCAGCTCCGCTGCCACCCGTTCGAAGGGTAGGGGACGGAGCGCGCGCGCGTCTACTTCAGCTGGGCGCCAGCTCCGCAGCCACCCGTTCGAAGGGTGGGAAACGGAGCGCGCGCGCGCGTCTACTTCGGCTGGGCACCAGCTCCGCTGCCACCCGTTCGAAGGGTCGGGGATGGAGCGCGCGCGCGTCTACTTCGGCTGGGCGCCAGCTCCGCTGCCACCCGTTCGAAGGGTAGAGGACGGAGCGCGCGCGCGTCTACTTCGGCAGGGCGCCAGCTCCGCTGCCACCCGTTCGAAGGGTAGGGGACGGAGCGCGCGCGCGTCTACTTCGGCTGCGCGCCAGCTCCGCTGCCACCCGTTCGAAGGGTGGGGGACGGAGCGCGCGCGCGTCTACTTGGGCTGGGCGCCAGCTCCGCTGCCACCCGTTCGAAGGGTGGGGGACGGAGCGCACGCGCGTCTACTTCGGCCGGGCGCCAGCTCCGCTGCCACCCGTTCGAAGGGTCGGGGACGGAGCGCGCGTGCGTCTGCTTCGGCTGGGCGCCAGCTCCGCTGCCACCCGTTCGAAGGGTAGGGGACGGAGCGCGCGCGCGTGTACTTGGGCTGGGCGCCAGCTCCGCTGCCACCCGTTCGAAGGGTAGGGGACGGAGCGCGCGCGCCTCTACTTCCGCTGGGCGCCAGCTCCGCAGCCACCCGTTCGAAGGGTGGGAAACGGAGCGCGCGCGCGCGTCTACTTCGGCTGGGCACCAGCTCCGCTGCCACCCGTTCGAAGGGTCGGGGACGGAGCGCGCGCGCGTCTACTTCGGCTGGGCGCCAGCTCCGCTGCCACCCGTTCGAAGGGTAGAGGACAGAGCGCGCGCGCGTCTACTTCGGCAGGGCGCCAGCTCCGCTGCCACCCGTTCGAAGGGTAGGGGACGGAGCGCGCGCGCGTCTACTTCGGCTGCGCGCCAGCTCCGCTGCCACCCGTTCGAAGGGTGGGGGACGGAGCGCGCGCGCGTCTACTTGGGCTGGGCGCCAGCTCCGCTGCCACCCGTTCGAAGGGTGGGGGACGGAGCGCACGCGCGTCTACTTCGGCCGGGCGCCAGCTCCGCTGCCACCCGTTCGAAGGGTAGGGGACGGAGCGCGCGCGCGTGTACTTGGGCTGGGCGCCAGATCTGCTGCCACCCGTTCGAAGGGTAGGGGACGGAGCGCGCGCGCCTCTACTTCGGCTGGGCGCCAGCTCCGCTGCCACCCGTTCGAAGGGTAGGGGACGGAGCGCGTGCGCGTCTACTTCGGCTGGGCGCCAGCTCCCCTGCCACCCGTTCCAAGGGTAGGGGACGGAGCGCGCGCGCGTCTACTTCGGCTGGGCGCCAGCTCCGCTGCCACCCGTTCGAAGGGTAGGGGACGGAGCGCGCGCCCGTCTAGTTCTGCTGGGCGCCAGCTCCGCTGCCACCCGTTCGAAGGGTAGGGGACGGAGCGCGCGCGCGTCTACTTCGGCAGGGCGCCAGCTCCGCTGCCACCCGTTCGAAGGGTGGGGGGCGGAGCACGCGCGCGTCTACTTGGGCTGCGCGCCAGCTCCGCTGCCACCCGTTCGAAGGGTGGGGGACGGAGCGCGCGCGCGTCTACTTCGGCTGGGCGCCAGCTCCGCTGCCACCCGTTCGAAGGGTGGGGGACGGAGCGCCCGTGCGTCTACTTCGGCTGGGCGCCAGCTCCGCTGCCACCCGTTCGAAGGGTGGGGGACGGAGCGCCCGCGCGTCTACTTCGGCTGGGCGCCAGCTCCGCTGCCACCCGTTCGAAGGGTCGAGGACGGAGCGCGCGCGCGTCTACTTCGGCTGGTTGCCAGCTCCGCTGCCACCCGTTCGAAGGGTCGGGGACGGAGCACGCGCGCGTGTACTTGGGCTGGGCGCCAACTCCCCTGCAACCCGTTCGAAGGGTAGGGGACGGAGCGCGCGCGCCTCTACTTCGGCTGGGCACCAGCTCCGCTGCCACCCGTTCGAAGGGTAGGGGACGGAGCGCGCGCGCGTCTACTTCGGCTGGGCGCCAGCTCCGCTGCCACGCGTTCGAAGGGTAGGGGATGGAGCGCGCGCGCGTCTAGTTCGGCTGGGCGCCAGCTCCGCTGCCACCCGTTCGAAGGGTAGGGGACGGAGCGCGCGCGCGTCTACTTCGGCTGCGCGCCAGAGCCGCTGCCACCCGTTCGAAGGGTGGGGGACGGAGCGCGCGCGCGTCTACTTGGGCTGGGCGCCAGCTCCGCTGCCACCCGTTCGAAGGGTGGGGGACGGAGCGCGCGCGCGTCTACTTCGGCTGGGCGCCAGCTCCGCTGCTACCCGTTCGAAGGGTGGGGGACGGAGCGCCCGCGCGTCTACTTCGGCTGGGCGCCAGCTCCGCTGCCACCCGTTCGAAGGGTCGGGGACGGAGCCCGCGCGCGTGTACTTGGGCTGGGCGCCAGCTCCCCTGCAACCCGTTGGAAGGGTAGGGGATGGAGCGCGCGCGCCTCTACTTCGGCTGGGCGCCAGCTCCGCTGCCACCCGTTCGAAGGGTAGGGGACGGAGCGCGCGCGCGTCTACTTCGGCTGGGCGCCAGCTCCCCTGCCACCCGTTCGAAGGGTAGGGGACGGAGCGCGCGCGCGTCTACTTCGGCTGGGCGCCAGCTCCGCTGCCACCTGTTCGAAGGGTAGGGGACGGAGCGCGCGCGCGTCTACTTCGTCTGGGCGCCAGCACCGCTGCCACCCGTTCGAAGGGTGGCGGACGGAGCGCGCGCGCGTCTACTTCCGCTGGGCGCCAGCTCCGCTGCCACCCATTCGAAGGGTAGGGGACGGAGCGCACGCGCATATACTTCTGCTGGGCGCCAACTCCGCTGCCACCCGTTCGCAGGGTAGGAAACGGAGCGCGCGCACGCGTCTACTTCGGCTGGGCGCCAGCTCCGCTGCCACCCGTTCGAAGGGTAGGGGACGGAGCACGCGCGCGTCTACTTCCGCTGGGCGCCAGCTCCGCTGCTGTAACAGCCCAGGTTTTTATTAAAATAAAAATAAATAAATAAATAAAAATCAATTAAAATAAAATTTAAATTGCCTAAAGTTTAAAGTTGGATTTGCCCTGAAATTCTATTTTTGGAAAAGCTGGATTTGAAAAGCATTTTCAGAAAAACCTAAAATTATTATTAAATAAAATGATATTTTGATTTTATATGAAAATCCTAGTTCAAAAATATCACCAGGAGCTTCTGTGAATTTTCCTGGAATTTTTGGAAGTTATTTGGTATTTTTCTGAGGCTTATTGAATTTTCTGGGATTTTCTGAAAATCCAAAATCAAAAATCAAAAATGAAATCCCCAACCCACCCCTCCGGCCGCCACGTGGACGGCCAGATTGCGGGCCACGTCGCCCCCGCTCCATCCCGCCTTGGCCCCCTCCGGGCCGTCCGATTTCCCCCGCCACGCGGCGCCATCCCGGCCGCCCGCGCCTCCCGCTCCTCTCTCTCCTCCTCCACGGGCCCGCCCGTCAGTCGCTCTCCTCTCCCTCTCTCACCGACCGCCCGGGCCCGCCTGTCGGGGTCGTCTTCCCCGCGCGGCCTTCCCCTTCCTTCCGCCGCCGCCGACCGTTGCGCCCGTTCCCGCCTTCCCCGACGCCCTTCCTCTCTCCCGCGCGCGCCGTGTCCCACGCGCCCACCTCCTCCGCCATTCCCGCGCCCAAATCCCCCTCTCCCCGGGCCGTGTCCCCTCCCCCTAATTCCGCCCGTAACCGTCGCCGCCCGCGCCATCTCCGGCGAAGAATCCGCGACGCCTCCGCCCTCCTCCGCCCTATAAAAACCCCTCCCCGGCTCCGTCTCAACTCGCCCCACCTCCCTCCGCTCCTCCCTCTCCCTCCCGGCCTCCCGACCGCCTCCGCGCCTTGCGCATCCGCTCCGCCGCCGTCGCCAACTCCGGCGAGGCATTGTGGCCGCCTCCGGCGTCCTTGCACCCCGCCGCCACCTCCCTCGGCCTCCCCGTGGCCGTGCGAACACCCTCCGCCCCTCGGCCACACCTCTCCGCCACCGGAGCGCCGCCGTCGCGTGAGACCCGAGCGCCGCCGCCTCCTCCCTCGTCGCCGGCCCATCTCCGGCCTCCCTCGGTGAGCCCGCGCCCTCCCCCGAGACCCCCGTCGCCCCCTCTTCCCGTTGCCGCCCACGCCGCCGGCCGGCCTCCCACGTCGGCGTTCCCGTGCCCGCGTGGCCGGTGACATGGCGCCACGCCAGCGCCACCTCGGCCTCCCTCGGCCCAGTCAGCGCCACCGCACGCCCCTTGCCACTTCACCATTTCCCCCGCTTCGTGGACCTGGTCCATGGACCAGGGCCCACCTGTCAGTCGGCCCAGCCCCTGGATAACGCAATGCTGGCGTCATTAATCCTTTTTTCCGTTGAAAAATAATCCGGCCGAAAAGAAATTCCCTGCTGACGCAATAATTCAGATTTTCCTTTAGGAAAATAATTCCAGAAATTCCTCTTTTCCATTTTCTCTCTTTTCAAACTTCCCGGAGCCCGTTCTCCTTCATCCTAACTCCGATTTAGCCCATTCAAATTTCTAAATTCATCAAAAATTCCCCTCTATCCATTTCTAGCCTAAATTAAAATATTTTAAGTTAATTTGAATTTAGTTTGAATTTATTTGAATTTAGTGGGTTATTTTCACGTGTAGACTTCGACGATTCGGGAAATTTCAACGACGAAGATTCAAACCAAGTTGAAGCGCAAGGCAAGTCACACTCCGTGACCATGTTGATCCCAGATTGCAAATAAAATTATGTTGATTTAAATTATATTGCATGCATAATTTTATTCAATGTATTTCAATTCAGTTTCAACTTTAGTTAATACCTGTTTGTTAATACCTCCGTTGACATTGCAAATCCTTATACCTTGTCACCTTAGAATCAAACTCTAGTTAGTACACTAGTATTGGCTAGAGAATTTTAAATCAAATGTTTAGCCCTGCTTAAACATATAATTTTGTTTTGGGATGTTTTTCACATAAAATGATAAACCCTTTTCACATAAAATGATAAGCTTTTGATCTGTATTCTTGACTTCGGAGAGTCAGGAAGTTTGATAAAATATTTTGAAGCAAAATATAAAATTCTGGTTTAGACTTAGGCTAATGGTTAGGTGGTGGGTGCAGGCATGCACTGTTGTTCGGAGACACAGTGTTGATTGTCGGGCACAGGGGGTATGTGGTTGAGCCTAAGTTAAATTAAGGACCGGTCTGTGAGCTACTGTTGCAACGCCCTAATCGTACTACCACATGGTTGGTATGGGACAGCCCTGGCTGAATAATTTGTGAAGTCCCAATCTGAGTCGAGTCGTAGGTTGAAAGTGAGCGTGGTTGGTGCCATGTGAAGTCTCACTTGGGCGAGCATGGTTAAGCCATGAGAAGTCTCGTCTAGGCTCAAGAGGGGGTCCCGGTCTGGTGGATTCCTTACTGGGGTGAAACCTTAGAGTTGGCTTGGCCAGGTTGAAGGCTTCGCATTGTAAAGGCCTTGTCACGACTCCTCGCCGCACACCAAAGGAAGTGTGTAAACCGGTGGCAATATGGGATGATCGTGTCTTGTGGGTAAAGCTGTACAATCTCTGCAGAGTGTATAACCTATCCTGGATAGCCGTGCCCACGGTCATGGGCATGCTGAGTAAAGTTTTTCATGGATTAGACTTTGTTTTTCAAAAATGTTTTCGAAAACCTTGCGGATGGATGGAATCCGTGAGAGATTGAAATCTGGTGAATGGATGGAATTCATCAGAGTTGCGCAGTGAAAGCGTGTGGATGGATGGAATCCATACGTGATCTTTTGGAAAAGATGGTCCGGGTGGGATGCCCGTGGATAGGTTGGTGCTTGGTCGGAGCCTGCACTGACGGTAATATTTTCAATTACAAGTACTGTTTTACTTATTGTATCAAGTTCTGCAATTTCAATCTATTTACTGTATTTCATTAAATGCTGTTTTATGCAAACTAACCCTATGAGCCTTCCATTGAAGCCTTTATCATTATATTGCATTTCTCCGTGTGACTTGCGGAGTACAAGTTTGTACTCATTGTTGCTATCTCCACACAGAGGAAGACGACTTCGACTACGGTGAAGACCAGAACGAGTAGGCCACGTCTTGCAGTTGTTTGCCTGTGGGCAGGCTTGGGCTTCATCTTTTCAGCTTCGCTTCCGCAGTTTCTTTTTCAGTTATTTTTGCCAATGTGCGATGATGTAAACGCTGGCCATAAGGCCGTACTCCTTAAATTAAATAAATGTCATTATGCTTGGTATTTGTCCTTGTTGTCCACTGTGTGCACTAGCTGATCCTGGACTAGTGCGATTTACACAGAGGATCCTGGAGTTGCTGCTCCGGGTTCCGACAGAGATGGTATCAGAGCCTTAATGACTCCAAGACGTGACCGTAGGTAAAATAGATTGGTCAGACCATAAGGACTTATCTTTAATAATCAGTAGTTTCAAAAAGTTTTGCTTAAACCTTACCTTTCAAATCTTTGCTTATCCTTATCTCAATCCTTTCTCGTCTTTATGTCATTTTTGAAAACCTATTTCTGCATCTTCCCTTGTTCCAAAACAATTACAGATGGCAGCAGCTGGAATTCTTCGACCCTGTCGCCACTTCAATCTTCGCCTTGAAGGATCATGAGTAGTATCTCGAGAGCCATGCAGGATGACTCCAAGACGACCCTTAGCCCTTTAGGATAAGTTGTTAGGCTAGTTAATAAAACGTTGTTATGGGCTGTCAGTTTTCTCTTTTGTTGGCAGCCATAACTATTAGTTAATAAAAGGGTTCTGCTGAATTTTGTTTGGGTTGTGCAAAATATCCCCTATTCCCCCTTTGCCTTGAGTCTCCTCTCTTCTAATTCTCAAAGCACCCAGCAGATGGTTAACACAAGGAGCAATAACAACGACAATGGCCACGACAACAACAACACTACTGGCAACCAGGCTGCACCTATCCCTCCACCACCTCCTGCTAATGGACCGGATTGGGCTCAGATGATGGCCAATCAGAATCAGCTTATTCAACTACTAGTGCAGACCATCAACAATCCTGCACAACCTGCTCCACTAGTGCCAGCACAAGCTCCCCAGCCAAGCCTGGCTGAATTTATGAGGTTGCGTCCCCCGACCTTCTCCAGCAGTGCTGACCCCATGGATGCAGATGACTGGCTTAAAGTCATAGGCAAAAAGCTGGACATCATCCAATGCAGTGATCGAGAAAAAGTCTTATTCGCTTCTCATCAGTTGAACGGACCAGGGTCAGAATGGTGGGACACTTACACCGCTGCTCATGCCAACGCACAAGCCATAACATGGGATGAGTTTGTGCGGAGTTTCCGCAAAACTCATATTCCAACCGGCACCATCACTCTCAAGAAAAGGGAATTCCGAACTCTGCGCCAAGGAAGCTGCACCGTGAATGAGTATCTACGGAAATTCAACCAATTGGCACGTTACGCGCCAGAGGACATCGCTACTGATGAAGCTAAGCAGGAAAGATTCCTTGAAGGACTCAATGATGACCTGTCGGTTCAACTTCTCTCCAATGACTACACTGACTTCCACCAGCTTGTCAGTAAGGCGATTCGCCAAGAGTCCAAGCACCAAGAAATGGAGAATCGGAAGAGACGAATGAACACCCAGCACATGAACACCAGAAGCTTACCTAGGATCAGAAGGATTCCACCACAGGCCAACAGATTTCAGTCTTCATCTTCAGCCGAAGAACAAACCAACACTTTCCCCAACAACGAAGACAACAAAACTTTGGCAATTGACTTCCCAAAGGACTCAAACCCTGCAGCAGGAGTCACCTGTTTCAACTGCCATGAGACAGGGCATTACGCCAACAACTGCCCCAAGAAGCAACAGGTAGTGAAGAATGGAACACCGGGAGCACCAACTGCCAACCACCTCCAAGCAGGGAGAAAAAGGCCCCAGAATTTCGTGAAAGCATGTCTGAACCAGATCTCGGCACAAACCATGCAGGGTAAGATCCAAACCTATTTATCTGCTAGCCCGTGCGAATCTCGGGGACGAGATTCTTTTAAGGAGGGTAGATTGTAACAGCCCAGGTTTTTATTAAAATAAAAATAAATAAATTAATTAAAATCAATTAAAATAAAATTTAAATTGCCTAAAGATTAAAGTTGGATTTGCCCTGAAATTCTGTTTTTGGAAAAGCTGGATTTGAAAAGCATTTTCAGAAAAACCTAAAACTATTATTAAATAAAATGATATTTTGATTTTATATGAAAATCCTAGTTCAAAATAATTATTTGGAGTTATTGGGCTTTTGTTTGGGTTCCTGGATTTTCTGGAGTTCAAAAATGTATTTTTGAAATTAAAAAGTATTTTAAAATATGAAAATTAAATACCAACAATAGTTGAGAATATTTGTATTAAGTCCAAAATGTCACCAGGAGCTTCTGTGAATTTTCCTGGAATTTTTGGAAGTTATTTGGTATTTTTCTGAGGCTTATCGAATTTTCTGGGATTTTTTGAAAATCCAAAATCAAAAATCAAAAATGAAATCCCCAACCCACCCCTCCGGCCGCCACGTGGACGGCCAGATTGCCGGCCACGTCGCCCCCGCTCCATCCCGCCTTGGACCCTCCGGGCCGTCCGATTTCCCCCGCCACGCGGCGCCATCCCGGCCGCCCGCGCCTCCCGCTCCTCTCTCTCCTCCTCCACGGGCCCGCCCGTCAGTCGCTCTCCTCTCCCTCTCTCACCGACCGCCCGGGCCCACCTGTCGGGGTCGTCTTCCCCGCGCGGCCTTCCCCTTCCTTCCGCCGCCGCCGACCGTTGCGCCCGTTCCCGCCTTCCCCGACGCCCTTCCTCTCTCCCGCGCGCGCCGTGTCCCACGCGCCCACCTCCTCCGCCATTCCCGCGCCCAAATCCCCCTCTCCCCGGGCCGTGTCCCCTCCCCCTAATTCCGCCCGTAACCGTCGCCGCCCGCGCCATCTCCGGCGAAGAATCCGCGACGCCTCCGCCCTCCTCCGCCCTATAAAAACCCCTCCCCGGCTCCGTCTCAACTCGCCCCACCTCCGCTCCTCCCTCTCCCTCCCGGCCTCCCGACCGCCTCCGCGCCTTGCGCATCCGCCCCGCCGCCGTCGCCAACTCCGGCGAGGCATTGTGGCCGCCTCCGGCGTCCTTGCGCCCCGCCGCCACCTCCCTCGGCCTCCCCGTGGCCGTGCGAACACCCTCCGCCCCTCGGCCACACCTCTCCGCCACCGGAGCGCCGCCGTCGCGTGAGACCCGAGCGCCGCCGCCTCCTCCCTCGTCGCCGGCCCATCTCCGGCCTCCCTCGGTGAGCCCGCGCCCTCCCCCGAGACCCCCGTCGCCCCCTCTTCCCGTTGCCGCCCACGCCGCCGGTCGCCGCCCGCCGGAGCGCCGGCGAGCTCCCTCCCCGAGCGCCACCACCGGCCGGCCTCCCACGTCGGCGTTCCCGTGCCCGCGTGGCCGGTGACATGGCGCCACGCCAGCGCCACCTCGGCCTCCCTCGGCCCAGTCAACGCCACCGCACGCCCCTTGCCACTTCACCATTTCCCCCGCTTCGTGGACCTGGTCCATGGACTAGGGCCCACCTGTCAGTCGGCCCAGCCCCTGGATGACGCAATGCTGGCGTCATTAATCCTTTTTTCCGTTGAAAAATAATCCGGCCGAAAAGAAATTCCCTGCTGACGCAATAATTCAGATTTTCCTTTAGGAAAATAATTCCAGAAATTCCTCTTTTCCATTTTCTCTCTTTTCAAACTTCCCGGAGCCCGTTCTCCTTCATCCTAACTCCGATTTAGCCCATTCAAATTTCTAAATTCATCAAAAATTCCCCTCTATCCATTTCTAGCCTAAATTCAAATATTTTAAGTTAATTTGAATTTAGTTTGAATTTATTTGAATTTAGTGGGTTATTTTCACGTGTAGACTTCGACGATTCGGGAAATTTCAACGACGAAGATTCAAACCAAGTTGAAGCGCAAGGCAAGTCACACTCCGTGACCATGTTGATCCCAGATTGCAAATAAAATTATGTTGATTTAAATTATATTGCATGCATAATTTTATTCAATGTATTTCAATTCAGTTTCAACTTTAGTTAATACCTGTTTGTTAATACCTCCGTTGACATTGCAAATCCTTATACCTTGTCACCTTAGAATCAAACTCTAGTTAGTACACTAGTATTGGCTAGAGAATTTTAAATCAAATGTTTAGCCCTGCTTAAACATATAATTTTGTTTTGGGATGTTTTTCACATAAAATGATAAACCCTTTTCACATAAAATGATAAGCTTTTGATCTGTATTCTTGACTTCGGAGAGTCAGGAAGTTTGATAAAATATTTTGAAGCAAAATATAAAATTCTGCTTTAGACTTAGGCTAATGGTTAGGTGGTGGGTGCAGGCATGCACTGTTGTTCGGAGACACAGTGTTGATTGTCGGGCACAGGGGGTATGTGGTTGAGCCTAAGTCAAATTAAGGACCGGTCTGTGAGCTACTGTTGCAACGCCCTAATCGTACTACCACATGGTTGGTATGGGACAGCCCTGGCTGAATAATTTGTGAAGTCCCAATCTGAGTCGAGTCGTAGGTTGAAAGTGAGCGTGGTTGGTGCCATGTGAAGTCTCACTTGGGCGAGCATGGTTAAGCCATGAGAAGTCTCGTCTAGGCTCAAGAGGGGGTCCCGGTCTGGTGGATTCCTTACTGGGGTGAAACCTTAGAGTTGGCTTGGCCAGGTTGAAGGCTTCGCATTGTAAAGGCCTTGTCACGACTCCTCGCCGCACACCAAAGGAAGTGTGTAAACCGGTGGCAATATGGGATGATCGTGTCTTGTGGGTAAAGCTGTACAATCTCTGCAGAGTGTATAACCTATCCTGGATA
Source organism: Dendrocalamus latiflorus (assembly GCA_017311315.1). NCBI lineage: Eukaryota > Viridiplantae > Streptophyta > Magnoliopsida > Poales > Poaceae > Dendrocalamus > Dendrocalamus latiflorus. The sequence goes on from CM029676.1 coordinate 18,348,809, forward strand.
GCCGTGCCCACGGTCATGGGCATGTTGAGTAAAGTTTTTCATGGATTAGACTTTGTTTTTCAAAAATGTTTTCGAAAACCTTGCGGATGGATGGAATCCGTGAGAGATTGAAATCTGGTGAATGGATGGAATTCATCAGAGTTGCGCAGTGAAAGCGTGTGGATGGATGGAATCCATACGTGATCTTTTGGAAAAGATGGTCCGGGTGGGATGCCCGTGGATAGGTTGGTGCTTGGTCGGAGCCTGCACTGACGATAATATTTTCAATTACAAGTACTGTTTTACTTATTGTATCAATTTCTGCAATTTCAATCTATTTACTGTATTTCATTAAATGCTGTTTTATGCAAACTAACCCTATGAGCCTTCCATTGAAGCCTTTATCATTATATTGCATTTCTCCGTGTGACTAGCGGAGTACAAGTTTGTACTCATTGTTGCTATGTCCACACAGAGGAAGACGACTTCGACTACGGTGAAGACCAGAACGAGTAGGCCACGTCTTGCAGTTGTTTGCCTGTGGGCAGGCTTGGGCTTCATCTTTTCAGCTTCGCTTCCGCAGTTTCTTTTTCAGTTATTTTTGCCAATGTGCGATGATGTAAACGCTGGCCATAAGGCCGTACTCCTTAAATTAAATAAATGTCATTATGCTTGGTATTTGTCCTTGTTGTCCACTGTGTGCACTAGCTGATCCTGGACTAGTGCGATTTACACAGAGGATCCTGGAGTTGCTGCTCCGGGTTCCGACAGCTGCCACCCGTTCGAAGGGTAGGGGACGGAGCGCGCGCGCCTCTACTTCGGCTGGGCGCCAGCTCCGCTGCCACCCGTTCGAAGGGTAGGGGACGAAGCGCGCGCGCGTCTACTTGGGCTGGGCGTCAGCTCTGCTGCCACCCGTTCGAATGGTGGGGGACTGAGCGCGCGCGCGCGTCTACTTCGGCTGGGCGCCAGCTCCGCTGCCACCTGTTCGAAGGGTAGGGGACGGAGCGCGCGCGCGTCTACTTCGGCTGGGCGCCAGCTCCGCTGCGACGTGTTCGAAGGGTAGGGGACGGAGCGCGCGCGCGTCTACTTCAGCTGGGCGCCAGCTCCGCTGCCACCCCTTCGAAGGGTAGGGGACGGAGCGCGCTCGCGTCTACTTCGGCAGGGCGCCAGCTCCGCTGCCGCCCGTTCGAAGGGTCGGGGACGGAGGGCGCGCGCGTCTACTTCGGCTGGGCGCCAGCTCCGCTGCCACCCATTCGAAGGGTAGGGGACGGAGAGCGCACGCGTCTACTTCGGCAGGGCGCCAGCTCCGCTGCCACCCGTTCGATGGGTAGGGGACGGAGCGCGCGCGCGTCTAGTTCGGCTGGGTGCCAGCTCCGCTGCCACCCGTTCGACGGGTAGAGGACGGAGCGCGCGCGCGTCTACTTCGGCTGCGCGCCAGCTCCGCTGCCACCCGTTCGAAGGGTGGGGGACGGAGCGCGCGCGCGTCTACTTCGGCTGCGCGCCAGCTCCGCTGCCACCCGTTCGAAGGGTGGGGGACGGAGCGCACGCGCGTCTACTTCGGCTGGGCGCCAGCTCCGCTGCCACCCGTTCGAAGGGTCGGGGACGGAGCCCGCGCGCTTGTACTTGCGCTGGGCGCCAGCTCCACTGCCACCCGTTCGAAGGGTAGGGGACGGAGCGCGCGCGCGACTACTTCGGCTGGGCGCCAGCTCCGCTGCCACCCGTTCGAAGGGTAGGGGACGGAGCGCGCACGCGTCTACTTCGGCTGGGCGCCAGCTCCGCTTCCACCCGTTCGAACGGTAGGGGACGGAGCGCGCGCGCGTCTACATCGGCTGGGCGCCAGCTCCGCTGCCACCCGTTCGAAGGGTGGGGGACGGAGCGCGCGCGTCTACTTCGGCTGGGTGCCAGCTCCGCTGCCACCCGTTCGAAGGGTGGGGGACGGAGCGCACGCGCATCTACTTGCGCTGGGCGCCAGCTCCGCTACCACCCGTTCGAAGGGTGGGGGACAGAGCGCGCGCGCGTCTACTTCGGCTGGGCGCCAGCTCCGCTGCCACCCGTTCGAAGGGTGGGGGACGGAGCGCGCGCGCGTCTACTTCCACTGGGCGCCAGCTCCGTTGCCACCCCTTCGAAGGGTCGGGGACGGAGCGCGCGCGCATATACTTCCGCAGGGCGCCAGCTCCGCTGCCACCCGTTCGCAGGGTAGGAAACGGAGCGCGCCCACGTGTCTACTTCGGCTGGGCGCCAGCTCCGCTGCCACCCGTTCGAAGGGTAGGGGACGGAGCACGCGCGCGTCTACTTCCGCTAGGTGCCAGCTCCGCTGCCACCCGTTCGAAGGGTAGGGGACGGAGCGCGCGCGCCTCTACTTCGGCTGGGCGCCAGCTCTGCTGCCACCCGTTCGAAGGGTGGGGGACGGAGCGCGCGCGTCTACTTCGGCTGGGCGCCAGCTCCGCTGCCACCCGTTCGAAGGGTGGGGAAGGAGCGCGCGCGCGTTTACTTCGGCTGGGCGCCAGCTCCGCTGCCACCCGTTCGAAGGGTGGGGGACGGTGCGCGCGCGCGTCTACTTCCGCTGGGCGCCAGCTCCGGTGCCACCCCTTCGAAGGGTAGGGGACGGAGCGCGCGCGCATATACTTCCGCTGGGCGCCAGCTCCGCTGCCACCCGTTCGCAGGGTAGGAAACAGAGCGCGCGCACGCGTCTACTTCGGCTGGGCGCCAGCTCCGCTGCCACCCGTTCGAAGGGTAGGGGACGGAGCACGCGCGCGTCTACTTCCGCTGGGGGCCAGCTCCGCTGCCACCCGTTCGAAGGGTAGGGGACGGAGCGCGCGCGCCTCTACTTCGGCTGGGCGCCAGCTCCGCTGCCACCCGTTCGAAGGGTAGGGGACGAAGCGCGCGCGTCTACTTGGGCTGGGCGCCAGCTCCGCTGCCACCCGTTCGAATGGTGGGGGACTGAGCGCGCGCGCGCGTCTACTTCGGCTGGGCGCCAGCTCCGCTGCCACCCGTTCGAAGGGTAGGGGACGGAGCGCGCGCGCGTCTACATCGGCTGGGCACCAGCTCCGCTGCGACCCGTTCGAAGGGTAGGGGACGGAGCGCGCGCGCGTCTACTTCCGCTGGGCGCCAGCTCCGCTGCCACCCGTTCGAAGGGTAGGGGACGGAGCACGCGCGCATCTACTTCGGCTGGGCGCCAGCTCCGCTGCCACCCGTTCGATGGGTAGGGGACGGAGCGCGTGCGCGTCTACTTGGGCTGGGCGCCAGCTCCGCTGCCACCCGTTCGAAGGGTCGGGGACGGAGCGCGCGCGCGCGTCTACTTCGGCTGGGCACCAGCTCCGCTGCCACCCGTTCGAAGGGTAGGAAACAGAGAGCGCGCGCGCATCTACTCCAGCTAAGCCCCAGCTCGGGACGGAGCGCTTGCGCATCCGCCTCCACCAGCCCAGGCGTGGGGTTCGGCTACGACCTCGGCCCCCGGTCAAATTTGGAAGCGTTCACAGGCCGCAGGGACGGAGGGGGCCAAAGGACTCGGCAACATGGCGTCGGCCCCGTGAAGCCCTTTACCATGAGAGGCTCCTGTTGTAGGGGTGGCCCCCACCTAAACCCAGCAGGCCTGGTAGAAGGTTATAAAGCCCAGAATAGGACATGTGTAATGACATAAGTGCCCCTGAAGGGGATACTCAGACATAAGGGTATAATTGTAAAAGCACTCCCCATGTGTATATATATATGAAATACAGGCCATGGGGGAGGACCAAAGCCATTACTATCATTTACTCCCGACTCTCTACTACCATCTCTCTCTGTTTGGTCTGTAGCCACAACAGACGACATAAGGTGAGCATAATGGAATGAATTAAACAACAAATTATAGATATTAATGACAGTTGCATACATTGCTAACCTGCCCATCTGTGTCTTTCCAGTTCTCTCCCACAAAGATTACAAATTTGCAATTTTCTTTATTTTTTAAAGCTAATATTCAATCTCAAATATTTACAAAATCAAACTTATATATTTGTTAATGCAGTCGGCATAGTTCTTCTAATTCAATCGGAAAACATATTCAATCTCAAATATCTACAAAGCGATCAAACAGAGTGAACAAACAATCAAGAAAGAAGAATCAAACATACTGTAAAGAGTAGAAGTGAAATGAAATTTGAAGGACCTTAAAATCTCAGCTTGCAAATCAATTAGCCTAAAAATCATAATTTCTTTTACCTAAGGTTTCACTGTAAACCAAATAACCAATGATAGCGGTTTCCATCCTTGAGCCATACCTATCATGTGATAAAAATACCAATACCATTTATCTGTTGCTTTGACTAACATTTTACACACATTAATAGACCCTTATCCATTGGCTGCTGTTCTAAGATTGAATGAAATGAAAAGTAAAAGAGACGTAGAAGGTATTTGTTGAAGTCTTCAATAATCCTGCGCAGTTGTTTTGTCGGATTTTCGTCAGAGAAGGGCGTTGTCAGTTTTCTGTCATAAGTTTGTCTTTAAGTTTTCAGTTTGTCGTTTTGACTCCTGATTGATTTGGTCTTGTTAGGAGCGAGTCTGCAGGGAGTTATTTCCATCTTAATTAGCTGCTTTTACAGTATAATTTGTTTGTAACGATTAGCAATTACTTTGTGTATTCATTTGGCTAATATAAAGCTCGCAGAGAAAACAGAAAAGCTGCTTCAGTTTGCAGCACAAAACATTGTCTTCAGTCGTCCAGTTTACTACTCTTTCTGTTGTGTGCGTGTAAGATTGGTTGTTCACCGGAGTTTGAGCTAACATTTGGTATCAGAGCCTTGTGTTCGAGAGCCTGTGATGTCAAACTCCGGTTCTCCTCCACCACGACGTTTGTTGGATCGATATCGGCAACAGAGGGGGTGAATGGTGCCAATTTAAAAATTGCCCCTCCTAAAAGTATTTTACTCAAGAGAACTTCTCCTCTACAATAGCTAGAAAGCTATGAAGAGTAAAAGTCTCAAGCTCTCTGAAAATCTAAGATTACTAGCAAAAGAAACTCAAAGGACATCAGAGAAAATAGCAAACAAAAATGCATAACAGAGCAGACTGCAGCTGACCAGTCAGATCGGTGTACATGGGCCGGTCAGACCACCTGTACACCGCCGGTCTGACCGCCATGTGTGGGTCGGTCTGACCGGCCGGGTCCAGTCTGACTGCCTCCTTTGTTCCGGTCTGACCGGTCTCCCCGAAAAATTCAATCCAGCCAACTGAACTTTTGTGCAGCAACCCTGAAGAAGATGAATTCGGCCAAAAAAGAGTTTGCAGCTGATTTTCTCTAGCCAAGAGAGCACATACTTATTCTAAACATCCTAGAGACCTCAAACAACACGGGAATCAAACAGAAAATCAAGAATTTCAGTTTTGAGCCAAAAACTGAAAACGTACAGAGAGCTGCACCAAAAATCAAATTCCCAACCAATCTTTGGTCCTTTGATCATGAAACCAAGAGATTAGCTAGGGAATAGCCTTAGGCCTCAGAGACTCAAACCTGGGCATACTCTTTTGAAGGAAAATCAAGAGCAACAACAAACCCTAGAACACTAAATAGAGAGAGAACAGAGCGCAGGATGAAAAAGAAAAGGATTCTCCTGATTCAAACATTTTGCTCTTGGAACTAGCTGACCAAAAAGGTCTAGAAATAAAATCCCATCACAGAGCAATCCATTTTGCACCTTCTCAGCTAGAAACAACACCAAATCACAAAACTGAGAAATCATCCAGAGCAAAAACACGAAGAATACAGAGGAGAACTCAAAACAAAATGATTCATCCCCATACATGATTGAATACAGAGGAATGATTACATGGAGTATCAACTCATCCCCTCTCTCACAATCTCAAATCATAGGAGCAGGGAGACCAAGAACTCATCCCTTCTCACTACATGCTACCACCTAAAGCATCTCACGCAGGAGACATACCCTGTGCACTCTCACCAACCCTCAACAACTTAAAGCACAAAGCAAAAAGTCTAACAGCCTCTAACTCCTCTCATAAGCCCCATACAACATGCAAGAGACAACCATCTATTTATACCCTTGGCATAATGGGTTCACATTTGCTTTGCCCATTAAGCTTTTGCGCTTTACCCACTAACTCTAACCAAATCCATCTCCTTTAGTGCAGCTTTGCGTATTCACCAAAATGCCCCTCGTGCACTTTCCGGGAGCTTCCTCATTCCTTGCCTTCCAAGCATCACAAACACCTCGAGTCCTCGCCGTCTTCGACACACCTTGACCGTTTTGACCTCAGCACCGCCTGCGCTTAGTTCGGTCATTCCGTGCCTCGCCACGACTCCGCCTCAACGTTCTGCAGCCATCACAAACAAGAAACATATCACATAGCACCGCTCGAAACAGGTAATCCTCATTAGCATCAATAAATCATACTTAAGCATGAAATTGCCCAAACGACCAATTGGGAAGAAGAATATGCCTCAAATACGTCTAACCAAACCCGACTACGCCAAGTGCCGACTTGACACGAAATCACAAACCAAACTCAAACATTCCAAAACCATTGTCAATTACTTATCACAATCATGGGGTCACAACCACATGGTCTATCAACGTTCCACATCAACGCCGCCTGTCGGCAGACGTGATGATGCAAGCGGCAGCTGGGCTGGCCGCACCGGAGTAGGCAGGAGCTGGATGTCCCGTGATGTGATTGGCATCAACGACAATTTGGGACAAGATATGGTTGTCCAGCGGGTTGTGAAGGAGGTCGGGGGTGGGACGGCGTACCCAACCTTGACGTGCACAAATTACGTCGACTGGTGTTTGATGATGAAAGTAATGCTGAAAGCTCATGGCCTGTGGGATGCAGTCAGCCGCGGTGGAGTTTCGACGCAGGAAGACATGATGGCCATGAAGGCAATTCTTCACGTTGTGCCATCCGAGTTGTGGTCGACGTTGTCCAACAAAGATTCTTGAAAGGAGGCCTGGGATGCTTTGAAGGCCGTGAAAGTCGGGAACTAATGGGCGTGCAAGGCAAAACTGCAAAGTCTGCGTTGAGAGTATGAAGATATCACTTTCCGAGAAGACGAAACTGTTGATGATTTCTCGGTGAGACTCACGGCATTGGTCAGCAATTTGAGTCTCCTCGATGAAAGACTCAAAGAGGAAGATGTCGTACAAAAATACTCGTGCGTAGTCCCAGATCGTTTTTCCCAGATTGCACTCTCAATCGAGACGCTTCTGGACCTTGAGGAGCTGACGGTGGAAGATGTCACTGGGCGACTCAAGGCTGTACAGGAGCGTCTTGAGAGGCGGCATGGCAAGGGTGCAAGCACAGGAGGTGCTAAATTGTTGTGCACAGAAGAGACATCAGGCACTTTTGGTGGATGCAAGTCAGGCAATGGCACACGCAGAAGAGGCAAACCATTCCGTGGCAAGAGAAGAGACTCCGGTGACCGTGATGCGAAGCCCACATAGAGAGACAAGTCTCAAGATAAATGCCAAAATTGCGGCAAGATTGGGCACTGGGCACGTGAGTGTCGGCAACCCAGACACATCGAAGAGGCACACCTCACAAAGATCAGCAATGACAAGCCAGCGCTGCTGTTGGCAGACGCGATCACTGTGGCTGATCATCTGCAAGAAGTCAAGAACCCGGTTCTCTAACTTGATTATTATTACCCCTCCTTTGGAATGTTTGAACATGAGAACCTTGTCGCCCTAGCAAAATTATAATAGTAACCCTTTTGAAAATAAGTCTATAAATATATGACATGCTTAGTGTTGCTTAGATACTTGTGGGAGTAAGAATGTCCAAGCATCACTTTAATCATGAGAAACTTTGGTTGGGCAGTCATGGTGGTAATGACTGGTATATGTTGGATATGATTATTTTATGCCCCAAAAATCTCAAATTGCTTATTTATCTGGGCGGATGGTTCGGGGGTATGGTGCAGAGGTGCACGAGAGTGTGGTTTGTGGTAGAACCGCCCAGGTAACCACTAAGGACTGAATCTTGTCACGACCTCCTGTGTAAAACAAGTGCAACCACAAGTCTATAAAGTACAACTTGGCTTAGTAGAAGTACCGGACCCTGAAAGTCATCATCATAGGTGGAGGAGGTGAGGTAGTGCAAGCGGCTGTCTGGGTGACGGCTTGAATGGGGCATCCGCAGAGGGTGAAGTTCTGTTGTGGCGCGCTAGCAAGGTGAAGTACCAGCTGCTAGACATTCAGAAGGAGAACATCCCGCACAACCTATGAGACCTGCCGCGAGCGGGACAAGCTCATAGGGGTGAGATGATGGAAGGGGCGAGGTACTTTGAACGGTTACTGTGATGGTTGGCTCAACCGCACGGCTAAGGAATCGTGTGGGGCAACGAGTAAGCTGTCTCTTGTGGGTAAAGTGTTATTTTAAGTAATTGTATTCAAAAGCACTCCTTGCAAAATAAACAAACCGAGCCTTTCCTTTGATAAACCATGCATACTATCTACTTGCATTCTGTGTATTGGCTCGCGGAGCACGGGGTCGGAGTGCTCACGCTCGCATTACCAAACCAGATTCTGGAGCCTCGGACCACTACGCCTATGAAGATGCACCCGCTGCAGAGGAAGGGAACAACGTGGAGAATTAGGGCGTCTTTTACGCTTTTTGAGTCCTAGGTGGTTAGACTAAGGTATAGTGTGCCTATAATTATTGCCTTCACTTAGGTAATAATCATACGGCACATATTTACCCCCCAGTCGCTGCTTGTGGATTATTGGCCCTACTTGACTTTTGCTTCCGCTGGCTTACTTTTGTAATGTAAACATTTGGCCTGGTCGGCCCTTATGTAAACTCATTGCCCGACGTGGTATAATTCAAACCTCTGTTATGTAATATTGGTATATGTTGTGATTGTCCATGCGATGTATGAAATGATGCAGCAATGTACCTGTGAGTACTATCTACTGATCCATGGAATAGTGCAGTGTTTTCACAGGAGATTCTGGATTGAAAAATCCGGGTCTGACATACGCTATGTCGCGGGAACTCAGAGTTTTGGTTGTTTTTATCCAAGGAAGAAGGAAGAACAGATTGTACTGAAAGGATTCAGTGACAGTGATCTGGGAGGTGACATCGACGATCGTAAGAGTACCTTTGGACTGATTTTCTTCTTTGGGCAAAACCCAATTACCTGGCAAACTCAGAAGCAAAAGGTTGTTGCATTATCTTCATGTGAGGCTGAATATATTGCAGCAACTAGTGCAGCGTGTCAAGGAATATGGTTGGCAAGATTACTGGGTGATCTTACTGGGAAAACAACTCAGATAGTTGATGTTCAGATAGACAACATGTCAGCAATATCACTTTGCAGCAATCCTGTGTTTCATGATAGGAGCAAACATATTGAAACTAGATACCATTTCATCCGGGATTGCATCGAGAAAAAGAAGATCAAAGTGAGTCACATTCGGATAGAGGATCAGCTTGCTGATCTGCTAAGGAAACCACTCGGGATCCCACCATTTGTCGATTAAAATTTAGATTGTGCACTGCTACATATTGAGCAATCTTGTGCCCTTTTCATTAATTAAGTAATTGGCTACTGTCTCTTCATAACTTGTGTAATACGAGTTAGTTGTTCATCATTTATATTTTTATATTAGCTCGTTGTTTCGATTGCATCAAGTTTCATTATCTTTGTACGTGTGTTGTTTTGTTCCTCACTTATATCTTTTGAATTAACAACTATGCATTCAAATCTAGCTTGGATTGTTACCTAGTTTTACAATAACTAGCTAGTTGGAAGCGTCTTGATATGGGGTCGCCCGATCTTCTCGACGTAGGATCTGGATACTCACGAGGATTCGACGAACCGTAGTGATCTCCTGTTGCCAATGCAAGAGTTAGCACTCTATAATTCGCCCAACCACACGTGCTGAACTTCACGACCACCAATGAAGTTCCATTGCGCTCTGAATTCCCAGCGAAAAATTTGAACGATCTTGATTGCAGCGAACTCCCAATTCCCTCAAGTTGGTTCGGCCAACAGAAAGAACAAGAGCATTCTATTATCAAAAGTGGTCTAAAGAACAATAGGGGGCTGCTACTTAAGCCAACCCTAACCTCCGCACGCACACACTTGGGCCTAAGGCCGAGTTCAATCTGGTTGACGAATCCTAAAACAATTCGGAATTAAACACTAACTAATTACATGGCTGAATTATGCAATCTCAGCCCACTATTGGCACGCAGGGCCACAAACTCCTCAATTGGCGCATGGGCCTCTTCCTCAAGTCTTGTCTGCATGGGGTTTCCCTCCTTTTGACATGTGACCGCATGGGCCTCCTCCCATGTGGTCGCATGGCTCTCTTTCTCCATGGGGTTGGCCCGTTGGTCCTTCCATCCTTGTTCTTCCATTGCTTCAAATCTGAGAACGCACAATGTATTTGCTTAGGTAGTATACCATTCTCATCTAAAGCAATAGGAAATTCTTTAAGAAACAAAAGCACCTGTTGTTGTAGTAGCTTAGCTCTTGCTCTTGTCATAGGGCCTGTTGGAACCTCATCACTAGCTTTATCATATACCCTTGGAGTGGTAGGTGAATGCGTAGTAGAGATGTCCTCGTCTGGAGGGGGAATGGGCAAAACATATCCAGTGAGTGTTATTTATAGGCGATACAAATTTGGCCCTTCTATCTATCTATCTATCTATATATATAATACTTTATATATATATAATAATTTATATATATATAATACTTTATATATACTAGTTTTTTTTGTCAAAAATAGATATTCATCTAAATACCTATTGTTGTGGCTACAGACCAAACAGAGAGAGAGTGGTATGGTAGTGGAGAGTTAGGTGAGCAATGCTTGGGGCTCCCCCATGCCCTGGATGGCTTATATATATTCACATGGGAAGTATCTTACAGTTGTGCCCTTACACCTAAGTATCCCTCTCAAGGGCATTTATGTCATTACACATACCCCATTTTGGGCTTTACTACCTTCTAACAGGCCGGCTGGGCTTAGGTGGGGGCCACCCCTACAACAGGAGCCTCTCATGATGAAGGGTTTCACGGGCCGAAGCCATGTTGCCGAGCCATTTGGCCCCCTCCGTCCCTGCGGCTTGTGACCTTCAATGATCTTGGGCAAAATCCTTGTTTGCCGGCGCAGCCTAACTTCGCATCGAGGATATGGAGCCGAATTGGTTATCGAAGCCGTCTTTGACCTCGGAGTCCTTTAGTCGTGGAGTTGAAGACGCCGGCAGAGCCACCTGAGTGAGTCGAAAGCGAGGTGAAGCTAGGCTCCTTTCGCAGACACATCGTTGAGGTGATTTGCGAGGTTATCCTGCAGATGGGATATCAACGTACAGCCCGATGGCCCACGCCCCGACGATGGTGTCTTAATGGCGCCGAGGATTGCGTCGTGTCCACGGGGCCTTTTTGACCCGCGTTTCTCGAGACGTCGGGACACGTGGCGAAGCTTGATTGGGGCATCGTGCGTTGTCAAGGGGCCACCTTGGGGGAGGTGTGCGCGCGCACACGACCAAGCGACGGGTGCCGTATGCGTCTTCCCGAGGGCGCAGGACACGTGGCATGGTGGGACAGGTGCGCTGTGCGCACACTCGACCGCGACGCCTCACCTTCTGCCGGTTGATCTTCCACTGGTTGAAATTATGCCGGTTTGGCCGTTCCCAGCCGAGGGGAGGTGGGTATATATATGCCGCTACTGCAGCATCACCCTTCCGCATCCCTGGCTGCTCGCTTTGTTGCTCTCTGCTCGGGCGCGTCGCGCTCCTGCATGTGATGACAAGGTTTGACTTGTTCTCACAAGTAGGCTTACTTTGGTTCATCTGTGTTCTTTGATCGCATCGTTTGATGCTAATATCAAAGAATGTTGATGGACTGAAGGAGACCTATTTATGAGAACAAATCAAAACTTGTCGTAGATCAGCAGTCGCGCTCCCCAATTGTGGGAAGCGCAGACGATTGGATCCGCACTGGTTGGGGCTGTGGGGTTGTTGCACAGACTTCGAAGTCAAGGTGGCCTTCGGCGTCACTGCGTGGATTTGATCGGAGCAGGCTCCAGAGTCTTCGCGCGGGCTGGAGGGCCACACGGTATCCCGCGGCTCGAGGACGGTGCTTTGATGGCGCTGTGGGTTAGACAGGCGTTTGCACGTCTCCGGAATCCGCCCTCCAGGGCGGCCTATCTGGACGAAGCCGAATCTGCACCTGAGCTCACTTCATGGATATTATTTGCGAAATGTTAATCGCGTAAAGTAAAATATTTAGAATGTTAGAAGCAGAATACGAAGCTGCTCCTCGTGTGTGAAGCCGAATCAAGGGCCGCTTTGGCCTACGTACGCGGTGTCAGCGCGGGCTCCGGGGTCGTCACGCAGACTCGAAGTCGTGTCCCTATTCAGGCTCGGCCGAGGCGGGCTTCGGGGTCCTCGCGCAGGCTCAAGGTTGAAGCACCGCCCGGTGTCTCACGACTTGAGGGTGTTGCGTCGATGGCACCGTAGGATATGTTGGTGGCTTTCGTGAAGTGGGTCAGGACCGATGCGCCCTGCGCTGTCGGCGGGTGCACGACCATGGCCGGGTGCTTTCTTCCCCTGGGTAGGATACGTGGTGACGCGCGACTGGCGTACTGTGCGCCGTACTGCGTCATTCGCACTCCTTCGGAGCCGGTCCCCCATGACGAGCAACTTTGCCCATGACTGCGAAATAGGACACCCGAGGGCAAGAAGGCAGTGCACAGGGTCCAATTAGAATCTTGCAACAATACATCGTGTACTCAGGGGGCACACATAAGAGGGTGTAGGGGTCCATACACGTAGTCCATTTAGAACAAGACCACTTTATCTTCATGACCATCTTCAACGTTCCTAACCTTAAATTTTTGGAGTAAGGGTACAAGAAGAGGATCCAAATTTTTCCTTTTGAGTCAATAGACAGAAGAGGGAAGTTTTTGGGGGTAATTTGATTGATATTAGCACTCACGCTTGGGTTATCGTTTTTGAATTCAGGGTAAGAGAGCTTTAGAAGTAAAAATGGCTAAGACAGCATATGGATGAGGGGGAATCATCTAAGAGAGATAAGAATGAGCAATATAACTTATATTTTTGAAAATAGTATTTTGAAGAAATAATTCTAGTCATGAAACTAACGGCCAGGCTAACTAGGTCACGATTTGCAGTCGATATGCTCTGATACCATCCCTGTCGGACCCAGACTTTAACATCCAGCATCCTCTGTGATTCCACCCCACTATTCCCTGGATCAGTAGATAGTGCTCACAGATCATAATTCTAAACATCAAATTACATATCATGCGGAAGAGTAAATATAATAGTAGACTTACTCATGGGCCGATTAGGCCGAAATCAATAAAATGCAGCAACGGAAATGAAGCACACAGGTGGGACCCTCAGGACATGCCCACAGGCAGCCAACTGGAGACTCGCGACCTAGCCCTTGACATCTTCGTCTTCTTTGCCATCATGACCAAGAGTGTTGCTGAAGTGTAGTGATCTCATTCCTGATTCCGGATTTGTTGTGAGAGCGAGTGTGAGCACAAACCACCGTGCTCTGCGAGCCAATACATAGAATGCAAATAAATAATATGATGGCTTATCAAAGGAGAGGCTCGGATTATTTTATTTGCCATAAATCGCTTTTAGTAGCATTGTTATTATTTAATCATAGTGTTATTGTTGCTACCTAAAACTCCACACAGCGATTGCCATAATTGACTTGATCCACCGAAGATACACTTTCTTTATTGATTGTTGTCTAGACTCCAAACAGTGAGTATCATCATTTACTTAATCCATCAAACACACACTTTCTATATTGAGTGCTGTCTAAGACTCCAAACAGCGATTGACATCATTTAATTAATCCACCGATCATACTCTTGCTATATTGATTGTTGTCTAAGACTCCAAACAGCAAGTGACATCATTTAAGTAATCCACCGATTATACACTTTCTATATTGATTGCTGTCTAAAACTCCAAACAACGAGTGACATCATTTATTTTAGATCCACCAATATCTTTTGTATTCTATATTCCTAACAGTCCAATCTTGTGGTTGCTATTCATCAACTCTTCACTTCTGACTCTAACGATTCTCTAACATAATTACTTTCAAATCCACCAATATCATTTGTATCAGGACTTTTTAACAATTCAATCCTTTCAGTTAATGATCCAAACCATAATTTGCTCTTCCAGTAACCAACCCTATTTTCCATTACCCATCTCTAACTAATTCCCTAGAATACATCCGCCAGGAACATTATTGATCATGTCTATACTCCAAATATCATATCTCCAAATTCCAAAAATTCAATTGACTCATCAACTAATCGATCAAATCCTATTAATCCCATTATCGCCAATATCTCCCAAGAATTTTATACTAGTTATCAGTGTCGTAATCCAGCAAATACCTTTGCACTCCCTAATTCTCCAAAAATCATTCAAATCATCTATCTAGCCTATCTATTCATTTAGACTCCAATTTATTTCTCTCAAAATCCACACTATCGTTTCCTTTTTATGATCGACATGAAGCCACCAACAACTTTATGTGTTTACCACAAACAACCATCTTCTTTTCTTACGACTCTATTTATTCTTCCTAACATTTTATTTTGTAAGAAGTATTATCATTATTTAAAAATATAATACATTGAAATTTCCTGAGACCTAGCAGTTTTGAACGAAAACATAATGTGTAAGAGAATGCAATAATAATAGCGATCCAGATTCCATCCACCGTTACATGGTCTCTGCACCATACGCTAGACCTTCAGCGTTATAGCCGCTTACATTATCACTGGGACGACACCCAGGGCAACACAAATCAGGGCTTTCCACTACCCTCCACTTTTCCATTCCCACCCACAAAGTTTTTGAAATAGAACTATATCTGGTTCAGTTCCCATGTCCGCCCTTGACCGTGGGCATGACTATTCGAATAGTTTTGACTCTGCAGAGTTTGCACACTTTACCCACAAGAGACAGTTCACTCGTTGCCCCACACGATTCCTTAGTTGTGCGGTTGAGCAAACCATCACAGTAACCGTTTAAAGTACCTTGCCCCTTCCATCATCTCACCCTATGGGTCGCTCCCACTTGCGGTGGGTCCCATACATTGTGCGGGATGTTCCCCTCCTATGCGCCTAGCAGCTGGCTACCCACACTGCTAGCACGCCGCAGACGAACTTCACCCTCTGCGGGTGTCCCATTCGAGCCTGCCACCCCAGGCCGCCACTTGCACTACTTCACTCCTCCACCGATGATGATGACTTTTAGGGCTCGGTAAATTTACTAGGCCAAGTTGTACTTTACAGACTTGTGGTTGTACTTGTTTTACATAGGAGGTCATGACAAGATTCAGTCCTTAGGGTTATCTGGGTGGTTCTACCACAAACCACACTCTCGTACACCTCTGCACCATACCCCCGAGCCATCCACCCAGATAGATAAGCAATTTCATATCCAACATATACCAGTCATTACCACCATGACTGCCCAACCAAATTTTCTCATGATTAAAAGTGATGCTTGGGGCATTTCAGCGCCCCCGAGTAACTAAGCAGTACTAAGCATGGCATATAATTACAGACTTATTTTTGGAAAGTTACTATTATAACTTTGCTAGGGCGACAAGGTTCACAAATTCAAATATTTCAAAGGGGGAATAATACTAACAAGTCATACAATGGGCATATAACTAGAATCTTAAATTAAACATGTATTTGCATATAAAATAACTGCATGCAATTTGATAATTTAAACAAAAGTAATTTGTAGAAAATGTAGGTTCAACATGATCAAAATATTGACTCACCTTGCGTGGTTTACCGCGGTCTTGAGCTCATGCAAAGCTTTCTCGTTCGTTGGTTTTGAGCTTCTGGTCTTGATCTTCACCTCGATCTTGGTCTCGCGTGTTCCATTGAATCTTCAGAGCTCCAGTTTCTAACTCGCACTAAACAACTGAATCCAAATAAAGCCAAATAACTCAAAAGATCCAAATAACTCCAAGTAAACTCAATTTATCTTTATTATGAGTTAATGGGTGATTTGAGGCAAGATCGATAGGGCGCGGAGTATTGACGGACTCAAATGGGTGAAGTGAAGTGGGAAATGGCAGGAAATTGTCAAAATGGAGGTCGAGGGATGGGTCATGATAAAGGTATATTCATGAGAGTATTTCTTATTTAGTACTCGGAGTTGGCTAAGCATAGCTGATGGCAGGATACGATGACCCGATCTTGTTATTAATAGCTTCTTTTATTATTTTTGTATTTATCAAGAAAGTTGCATGAGTCAATTTAGACCTATGCATAGATGTATGAATCTAGCCAGGGTTTAATTTATTGGTCGAGTGTTGCCATTCATGAATAGGGGTTTCATAGGCGATGTATATGACTTTTAGCTTATCGAATTAATTTATACTGTTGATAATTTGAGATGAATTATTTTATGTGGTTCTAGTATCACCGTGTTCATTAAAATGCAATTTAGCAAGGTTAATTTAATGACTGATGATCCAAAGGGTTTTAATAGATATGCCCACATAATTTTCAGTTAAAGATGCACTTTGACTTAACCCTCATCATTATCCTATGTATCTTTAGTTATTATTCAAAGCGATTTAATTCTAGGGATAAATCCATTTAAGTAAGGTCTGGTTTGTTGTATCAAATTATGATATTTAACTAAATTAGCTGCTAAGATTTATTTATGAATAGTATGCTAATGTTATCTTTAATTAAAGTTTGAGTCTGAGAGAAATATTAACGGCTGGTGGATTATATACATATATATATACACATATATATATATACATATACATACATATATATATATATATATATATATTTGATTTATTTAATTCTATGCCATGAAATCTTTAACTCATGTGTGTATACTCATGGTAAAAGGATAGGGGTCTCATGTTAAATCATTCCCTAACTATTTCTAGTCAATAAAACATGCTAGTATTGCTTGCGAATAATTGGTCATGCTTGAGTTTATTATTATGATTATCATACACAAATCCTTTCTTACAAGTAGCTAGTCTGGATTTGGTCTTTAAACATTTGTGGGATGTTCCTAAACTACATTAGTTTCTCATGTGTGACATTTAATCCAATATTAAAGCTTGAATAATCTTATTTTATGTCCCATTGAAAATTTTATTATATTTCATGGACTATTTCTTAATTTTCCTTAGCTTTTCCTTAATTGAAGTGATTAACATAAACAAAATAAACGAAAGAAAGAAAGAAATGAGCCAGGAGGGAATCAAACTCGCGACCTCTCGGTGAGAGAGTGCAGGGGCTAGTGCTGCTGACCAACTAGGCTGCGGTCACCTACTGATATGGGGGTGGGATCAAATCAGAAGAAGTTAGTGGTTGTTGTGGCCAAGCAGAGGAAGAACAGAGGGGGCTCGGGTGGAGCTTGGCCGACGGCGTCGCCGGCGGGTGGCGGCCGGGGTGGTGCCGGTGACTGCTAAAATGGGTTGTGGGGAGGTGCGGGAGCCTAGGGGAGGTGGCGCGTTGGTCGGGGTAGCGAGGCTCGGCGGCCGGAGGCGGGGATGAAGCGGGGCGTCGGCGCCGATGAGGAGAAGTGGAAAAACCCAAGCGTGCATGAACATGGGGAAGGTGGAATCATGCTTACCAAGTGCTTGGCCTGATCGGCGAGGCTCCAGGGAAGGCCGGCGGCGTGCATGGGTGGCGGCGGGAGCAAATCGTCGTGGAGGAGGAGCTCGAGCGCGCGGAGGGTGTTGGCCAGCTGTCGGGGGAGCTTCGGGGCGTTGAGAGGTTGCTCCCCCAGCGAGAAATCGGGGAGGAGACCAACCGAGGAGAAGATGGCGCAGGCGGCAGCGGCGGTCGGTTTCGGGGAGGATGGCCGGTGCGGCGAGCGTGGTGCACAGAAATCCGATTAATTCAGAGGGGGAGTAGCGGTGAAGTGGGTAAACGCCGTGACGCGGCCGATTTGGTGGGGAACGCACCGGGGTGCCATAGCGGCAAGGAGGCAACGGCGGCAAGCTCACGGCGCTGGCAGGGAAGGGACAGGGGAGGAAAGGGGAGGGGTCAGAGGAAGTAATGGGGCGGCGGGGCTTCTTATAGCAGCGGAAGGGGGGGGCCGTAGAGCTACTGTGCCCAGCGACCGGAGCACAGGGCGCGGCGTGGTGACGACATGGCCGGTTGACAGGAGCGACATTGAGCGACAGGAGCAGGGCATGGCGCATATGGGAGTGCGACGGGGGGGGGGGGGGGCAAGTGCGGTGACACGGGAGTGTAGGTGAGGACGCGACGGGGCAGGGCAGAGCAGGGCGTGGCGCGGGACAGTTGAGTGCAGGCGCGAGGCATCGGGCTGTCCTGCCATCAGAGTGAAGCGGGAACAGAGGACTGTAGTGAGAAAGGAAGAAGAGACAGAAAGAGGGAGCCGGGCCCGGCTGGCAGGGAAAGAAAAGAAAGGGAGGAGGGAAGAGAAGAAAAGAAAAGGAGGGGGCCCACATTTCATAGAGAGAATAGAGTAACAGAAAGGGAGGAAAAAGGCTTATGAATAATTTTTGCAATTTGAATGCTTTTGATTTACATTTCTTTTTCATATTTAAAATTCTTGATATCAATTTTTGGATTTTAACTCGAGTTTTTGTTCAAATACCTGGATACAAAATCTAATAGTCGTCTATTTTTTATTTTATTTAATTTGCCCTTGGATTTTGATTTTGATATTACTTCGCCCTAGATTGTATATAAGTTTTAAATTTTCATTTAAGTTTCAGTTTTATGTTATTGGCTGGAATCTGAATTAAAGATTTTGGTAGTTTGAATTCATGATCTATTTTGTCATTTCCAATTTTTAATATTGTCATGATTATTTGCACTTGGCCTATTCTCAGGTTGTTAATTTGCATGGCATGAAACTCAAAATATTTCAAAATAAAAAAATTCAGAAGGAATTTGAACACCAGAAAAATGCAAAAAACATTTTTAAACTCATATTTTCTGAGCACCCAAATTTTGGGATGTTACACGGAGGCCGTGTTCTTTGGACTGTATGCGGCCAAGGAGCACAGCCTGCGCGCTGCTGCGACCGCGTAGGCGAAGCTAGGGCGGATAAACCGGGTGTGCGAAGCCCTGAGCATTCGCGTGCCGGAGCACGCCACTCCGGCGTCGAGCCAGCCTCGCCGCCGAGACG
Source organism: Dendrocalamus latiflorus (assembly GCA_017311315.1). Lineage (NCBI taxonomy): Eukaryota > Viridiplantae > Streptophyta > Magnoliopsida > Poales > Poaceae > Dendrocalamus > Dendrocalamus latiflorus. The sequence goes on from CM029676.1 coordinate 18,367,967, forward strand.
ACGACGGCAAGGGGAAAGGACTGCCATCTATACGGAGGGCTCGATCCTCCACGGGCGTACCTGGTGCGTCGGCTGCCACTCCTATCAGCTTTGTCGGGGGTGATCTTTCGATGGACGCCAACCTCGAGGTTTTTTTTGTTTTGTTTGGATTTTTATAGGAACAAAGATACGACCAGCAACTAGACAATGCTAAGACGGACACAAATTCAATTTAGCAAACCAAAACTAACAGATTGAAAGGCACAACGGGGTTTGGACAGCGGGAATTAACTCTTTTTTTTGTGTGGCAATTGTTCTGGACTATGGGAAATAAAAATCAATCTACTAACTAGGGATACAAGAAATTCCTACCGGTCAACTGGAGCTCTGATACCAACTGATGAGGCGATGGGGTCCCGATCTTCCGATAGGATGATAACTATCGATTTTGGTGGAGGTGACTCTTGCGATCCGACTACATCCGTACGACGTCGCTTGCACCTTAGCAATCGCTGAACCACACTCCAAGTCATTATCAACCGTGCTAAGAATGCGGTTGGCCTGACCACGAAGGTCTATTCCTGCATGCAACCAAAGAACACGCAAGAACAAGATAACAAGCAATCTGAAATTGCAAATATTTATATTGAGATCAAAAGGTGGGATTCCGTAGAGGTTCTTTACGGTTGGTCTAGTCGACGCAAGCGAAGAACAAAAGTTTTCACCACGGAAAAACTAAGCAAACGAAATCCAAGAAAACTAGAAGGGTGCAGTCTCCTTAAATAGGGGTGGAAAAGCCGCACAAAACTAAGGAAAAAGGGGTGGTACTATTCATGGTACTGTTCACATGAATAGTAACCTGTGAACAGTATGGGCCTAGGATTGGGGCATGATACGGACCAACTAAGGATTAGTTGATGCGTAGGGATGGCACGATCTTTCCCGGTATGTTCAGCGAGGTTCCTTCTCCTTGTCTTGACGCAACCAACAATCTTGATAAGGGCAATTTGCACTAGTATGCAACGTGCACACTAGAAGCAATCCACCGAACTCCCCAAACTGTGAATTCAGCAAGAAGACACGAATTAGAAGAGATGAACCTTGTAGATTCGATGGGCAATCTCAAGAATCTCCTATTCTTGCCTTGCACCAACTCAACAAACTCCAAACGAGAAAACCTTGCAATCACACAATCTAGCCGTCGGCAACCATCATGGCGATTTTCTCCTTTATTTCACAAGCATAAAAACTTATCATATCATAGCCTAAGTTACAATCGGGCTAAGGCCCTGGCCTTATATTGGTGCACAATGCACGGCCTTGACTAAAACTCATGCACAACCTGGCCTAAGGCCGAAGTAAACTCCAATACGAACTAAAAACGAAATAGCTAAACTGCTACCTCTGGATTCTCTCTCAATTTGTGATGTGACCATGAGGATTCTGTGGCTGGCACCTTATCCATTGTATGGGGGCATCGAAATAACTTTCCAACGAGTCCAAGAACGCCCAAATCGGACTCCGTTTGTGAAAGTTATGCGTGTTTTAATGTTGGACTTCTTGTTTGACCCGAACCAAATCCGAATTGAATTCAAATCTTTATAGGTTTCTTTTTCTTGTTCAAGGGGCTTCCAAATCTGTTTAGAACCTGAAAAGGAGTCCTTCTCATCCTTTGGAAAGCCATGGTATGGTCGGATTTTACCCTTACATGTATTGCAATACTCGGACTCTCTATGTTTGGCAAGTCTCGCGCGTCTCTCCGGACAGCCCGTGCAGCAAGCAATGAAGTTGCCATAACTTTGTATAGGAAGCTCCAAATCAGGTGCCGTTTGATTTGTTGGAAAGTAGACTTCATTAGCTTTTCAAATATGTATTTTGTGTGCATTATAAACCTCAAAATTGGCGTTGCAATCTTCATGAAGATTGTGGACGGAACTGCAATCATGAGAACTTGATTGATCTTGTGTCTTCCTCTTTACCCAAACTAGCTTTCTTTCTTTACCATCCACACCTCTAATTCCATGCATTGTTGGCTTGTTTGCATTACGCAAAGGAGGAATCACATAAACATCCGCACGAACTAGGATATTCTTCATTCTCCTATAACCGATTGCTTCTTTCTCCTTAAGCAATTCAGAGTTACTAGGCCTTGTAACTTCAGATTGCATGGGTGAAGCACAAATCAATATAGTATTCACACTCTTGGCCACATCAGGGCACCTCTCCTTTGGGCCCAAACATTACAAGGCCCAATTTGACCCAAACAGGTAATGCAGCACCTTCTTTGTGTGATTGCGGCAAGCATAGAACGAATTTGGAGATGAGGCTTGATCCATTGGAAAGAGGACGAGAAAAGAATTCCATCGAGTACTCATGGACCTCAAACTGACTACATATGTCAAAGTTATGCACATTTGAAGTTTGGTCGTCAAGCTGAATCCGAACTGATCTTGAGGCCGAATTGGATTCCAAAACGTGTCCAAGTTGAACTCTTACTTGAATTGGTGCAAAAGTGATGTGGTGCTACAAAATATATTTTTTCATCATTAGGTAGTATCATATTCTCATTTAAAATATGTTGAAACTGAAGAAACGAATTCACCTTTAGTTCAATCTTGATATTGGGCGCTATGGTCGTATGTGTTGGTGGCGTGGTCACATCATCCTCCCCTTCTTGATAGAAATCCGTTCTCAGTTTTAGCATATGTGTAGCTTCACGTTTTGCATGATCTTCATCATAAATCTCGGTACATAATAACAAGCGCAACGAACTCTCATTATGTGATATCATAAGTTCTTATCAAATAAAGTAAAACCTCTTTGAAATGAGCTCACCTGATAATTTAAGTGATGTGTAGGAACTCTTGTAATTGGAACAACAAGTATAGCAAATATGGTTGTATCCATAGGGTATATGTTCCTATCATCCTCCCCTTCTTGCAAACAAAGCCATCCTCGGCTTTTGATAAGCTAAATGTATGGTAACAAAGAAGCCAAGGTGTATGCCTGATATATGTATATGTCATCCATTTTAATAATTCTTCGTTGTTGCACAATTAATGTTACAAAACAATAGCAATCATAAAAGCTCATCATATTATTAACCCAAGAGTAATCATATATGTTAATGAGCAAATCGAAATTTCTCACACAGTAATTATTGCAACTAGTTTTGTAAATGTAAGTGAAGCATGTATGCATTTCAAATATCTGAAGTTGTAAACTTGCAGTGGTGGCACATATGGGCAAAGCTACAACTTTTGGATTCAAGCGAAGTTCATCCATATAATCATATCTCAATCGAACAATAGCAAATTCATCTAGCAAGGGTGAAGAGATTTGTATCTTCTGCCATAATTCATCATCTTTATTCGAAATGTCCATACTAGATGGTGCAAAAAGAGATGAGCACATAGGCATGGATGAATACTAAATTTTACTTCCCTCACATTGAACAAGATTCAGCATACAAGAATTGTTGTCCCAAACAGCAAGTTTCAATTCATCCATGTGATCGCAAGTTATGCATATTCGATATGCAAAAAATTGATTTTCTACACCATAATCTCCAATCAAATTAAACTTATACCCAGGGGTGTAGGCACTAAACAAGAATTTCGAACATGCAAGTTCAAAAACTTTCTCCATAGCATGTGACAATTTCATAGGTAGATTTATGATGTAACACAATGAATTAGCAGGAGAAATTCTAGTTGAAACTTCTTTATGTGTAATTAATTCGACATGTGCAAAATTACGAGAATTTAGATCAGCACATGGTTCGTTCAAGTCAACACAAGGAATATCAAAAGATTGCACTACAGCAGGTATATACTCACAATGTTGCTCTATGTCATGTTTGAGAGACCATGTGGTCGTGATCCCATGTTTGTAATGAGTAATTGACAAGTGGTTTGGATAGCTTGAGTTTGATGTGAGTGGTTCGAGCCGAGTTGTCGCGTGATGCGGTTTGGTTTCGGTCGGACCTGGTCAAACCTAGTCAATCGTGTTTAGGATGAGTATTCCTTTGATTCGACAGGTTTGGGCTTTATCATGCTAATTTTGATTACACGTATCGAGTGGTGCTATTTGATGTGTTTCTTGTCTGTGTTGGCTGCAGGACATCGAGGCGGAGTCGTGGCGAGACACGGTGGACCGGACTAGGCGCAGGTGGCGCTGAGGTAAGAACGGTCGGGAGGTGTCAAAGACGGCGAGGGCTCAAGGTGGCTGCAAGGCTTGCAAGGCAAGAAAGGAGGAAGCTTCCTAAAAGGTGCGCGAGGGGTGTTTCGGTAAAAACACAAAGCTGCACTAAAGGAAGCGGGTTTGGATAAAGCATCGAGTAGGTGGTGACCTAATGGGTAAAGCATGTGCAAACCCATTAGTGGGAGGCTATAAAAGGAGAGGGAGAGGTTGTGCTGAAATTGAGAGAGTGTGTGTGAAAGTTAGGGTTTTAGTTGGTTCTCTCCATACATGAGTTGAAAAGGCTTTAGGGCAGCTCTTGTATTTTATTTTGGGTGTTCCCCTTGAGTTGTGAGATGGGGTGATCTGATGTCACTACAGGAAAAAGGGCCTCTAGGCACGCTTTTATAGTAACGCACGCTAAAAGCGTCTCTACATGGTCATGTAAAGATGTTTTTTGACACGATTTTGTGAACATATCAATATGACATGACATTAGACACGCTTTTAGTGTCAAAAGGCATCTGTAGACACTTTTTTAGACGATATTGAAAACGTCTCAAACTGACACGGTGTTAGACACGCTTTTAATCGTCAATAGCATCTAGACACGTTACAAAGCGTATCAAAGAACGCTCCATAGCTAATTAAACATGTTTTTTAACGCGATACTAAAGTCGTCTCAAACTGACACGGTTTTAGACACACTTTTAATCGTCAATAGCATCTAGACACGTTACAAAGCGTATTAGAGAACGCTCCATAGTCAATTAAAGATATTTTTTGACGCGATACTAAAGTCGTCTCAAAATAATACGGAGTTAGACACGCTTTAAACCGTCAGTATAATTTATGCACGTTGCAAAGCGTATCAATAATCATACATAGTCACGTAAACATGCTTCTTGATACGATATTGAAAACATCTCAAAGTGAAACGAAATTAGATGCGCCTTTGTCATCCATCAGTAGCATGTAGAGACGTTGTAAAAAACCTTTACTATTATAAAAGAAGGAGTTGGTGGTTGGTCTGGCCTCTCTCACTTTTTCTTAGAAAAAAAAGCTACGCTGACATATGGGTCCAACTAACAAAACACCTGCTTCTCTCCTACCGCCGATCTTCTCCCCCATTTTCCCCCCTCGCCTCCTCCCCCCGTTCTCCGCGGACCGCGTCTTCCCTACGTTCTCTCGCCCCGTTCTCCGCCCTCGCCTCCTCCCCTTCCTCCGCCGCCACGCCGCCCTCGCCTCCTCCCCTCCCTCCGCCCTCACCACCTCCGCCCCCCCCCCCCCCCCGCGCCGCCTCCACTCCTCCGCGCCCCCACCCTCCTCGCCAGCCCGCGCTCCCGCCCTCACCCCCTCCGCCCCCCTCGCGCCGCCGCCACTCCTCCGCCACCCCTGCGCCGCCGCATCCTCCTCCCCGAACCGCCTCCTCCCCAGCTCGCGCCGCCGCCTCCCCCCTGGGCGCCTCCTCCCCTACTCCCCCAACCCCCCGCACCGCCGCCTCCTCCTCCTCCCCACGCGGCGTCGCCGCCTCCTCCTCCCCCCGCTCCTCCGCTCCGCCACCGCCTTCTCCTCCCCCCACCCCTCTGCTCCGCCGCTGCCTCCTCTCACCGCCCATCTTGGGCTCGCCAGCGTGGATCGACGTGCCGGAGCGGACCAAGAGCGCCTTCTTGGAGCTGAAGAGGAGGAAGGTGCACCGGTACGTGATATTCAAGATCGATGACAGGAGGGAGGAGATCGTCGTGGAGAAAACCAGGGCGCCGGGGGAGAACTACGACGACTTCACGGCGTCGCTGCCGGCAGACGACTGCCGATACGCCATATGGGTTTGATGAGCATGACATTCCATACATGGAAACTGAATTTGGTCTCCTTTAGTCTGACTCTTAATCCACAGAATACAAGATACTATTCATATTTCAAGAATTTCTTTGAGTGATTGCTTTGTGTGTGTTTCAATTTCAGGCTGACAATATTTCAGGTTTGCTCCCCATATCACCGGGGACTGGGATCTGGACCGTGGGCAACGTTAGTGCCTTTCTTACAAGAGCAACAAGATGTCCCACAATGTCTCAATATTCAAAGCATAAAATTCTGGTCATTTTAGAGCTCTTCTGTGTTGGCTACATGAACTTTTTGATTTCTTCTGTATAATAATAATGAACTAAGCATAGTTCTTTGTTGACCAGTGTGCATATCAAGGTTTTTTTTATGAATTAAAACAATGTGTAGTCAGACACTCATCAGTCTGTCATTTCTTTTTGAATGAAGATGGTAATGATGTGGCTTACACCTTACATGTAGCAGGATTGCTCGCATATTGTTTGTTGGCTGAAATTACTTCGATGACACTTTTAGGATCTTCTTAATGAACCTTGGTTGCGATATATTGCTAAACCAAAGAGTTGTTTAGAATGATCCCCTTTCGTGTCAAGCATTGTAGGTTTGGGTGAGATTCAGGATAAATCGACTCGGCACTTAGAAAGGCAGGATATGCATTTGTTCCTTAGTTGTTGCATATGTTTGGCTTCCAATGAAAATGGTAGTAGACTGCAATGTTCATGTAAGAAGAGAGATCGTATGTTTGGCCAAAAAGTGCAAGGTTGCAGTGATCATTGCAATTATTTCAGCTTATCAGAAATTTCAGATTGGTTTCAGAGATGTTACTTAGACAAGATTTTTGCCTCAAAATCATCAACAGACATTGCTCTATGCTTTCTGCAGTTATATATGGTAGAGGTATGCATTGTTCAAAACATCTGATGGCTAAAGCCACCTTTTTTTCACGGGCAAAACAAATTGCCTTTTTAGTTGGTTGATTTTACTTAAGAGAAAGTGAGATATAATCATCAGGAACTGAGTTCCACATGTACTTAGCAAAAAACAAAACTCCGCAAAAAGTTAGCTCAGACATTTCCATGTAATAGTCACCTGCTGTTTGATCCAAATGTTGTTTTCTCCTTTCTTTTGCTTCACTCTGAATCTATAGACTTAATCTCTGTACTGAATTGGTAAATCATACATGAGTGTCTTAGATTTTATTTACCCTGAATGGTTATGTTCATCTCTGACGCCTTAGGAGGTAGGATTCTAGAACCGTGTTTTGGGCTGATCTTATTTATTTATAAAATTGAGTTTGCATATATTGCAGCTATAATTTTCTTAGTGTGTTGGTTGAATTTAGAAGAGGGCATATCAGTGTGTCACCCATGGATGCATATCGTTATGTTTCCTTGCAAGTCAATAAATCTTGAGAATAGTATATAATACTGTTACCTACCTTGCAATATATCTTTTCACATGGTGTTGCTTTACTATAATTTGATTTTATTTTATTGGTGATTTCATTTAGGAGCATTATATTTCTATTCCTAGCTAATTATAAGTTGTTTTTAATTAAGTGCAGCCCATTGTTACATTTCCTTCCGAGTGTTGCTACTACTCTGAATATGGTATTTTTTTGGAGGGAATCTGAATGTGAGATTTAGTTTACAGTCTTGCTGCAACTCCCAATATGAATTTGAAAACAATAATCTGCGCTAAATTTATGGAATATTTGTGTTCATTGGCTATAGGCTTGCTAGAGTTTTCTTGCATGAACTGAAATCTCCAATATGCAATATGGTCTGAGATGTGCTAACATTATGAAATATTCCAGTCATGTACATCTATTTTGATTATCAGAAATCTAAATTGAGTGGTAGATAACCCATGTTACATGTCACAAAACTGAGAGTTCAACTATGACTGCAGGTGGCACATATTGAGAATCAGGGTCAAGCAGATAAGGGTTCTAAATGCCTAACTTTACCACGTGGTAGCATAATGACCAACATGGTATGTCTATGTTCCTATTACTGTAACCCTTCATATAAATAGTATGGTTGAACTTGCTAGATAGATGATATGCTTCGATTGTGTCTACTGCAGAGATATCAAAGAATTAAAGCTCCAGCTCATAATCAATCAGGATCGGCATGTACTTGTTTCCCCTGTTGTTTCGAAGCTAAATTAATTACAAGTTTGAAGATCATAGCTTTATGTTTTACAAAATGGTAGAGCCAAGTGGAAGTCTATCTTATTTCACTAAGAAACAAATGTAAAGTCGTGGCCAAAGGAAAGTTAGTGACTACTGATAGCACTCGAAATATTGGTGGCACCATGCTTGGGAAAGAATTTGTTGGGGTTTATGTTGATGCCCTTGAAAATAATGGCAATGGAAACAATGGAGATGAGATGTTACCTAGACCACTCTATTCTATGAAAACTATGAGAGATGCTATTGGCTTTATTGTTTCTTGGCCCCGTTCACATGTAAGTTTTCTTTTATATTAACCAAATGCTTTACAGTTTTGTAATTTCCTAAAATTGTACTATCCCTCTAAACACATGTCTCATTGTAGGTTAAAAGACTTAAGAGTTCAACTCAAACCTGCACAACCTTGGTAGTATGTTCCGTTCTTCAAGTGCTAGATCCGTTTGATTAGAATTTATGTGCATCAACTTAATCTCCTCTTATTTTGCAGCATGATGGAAACATGTAACTTGATGTGGATGGAAAGACAAGCTACAAGTTTCGGAGTGAACAAGATAGATTTTAGATGTTAGAGAAAAAATATAGATATTTGTACGATATTGCCACTTTTCCTATGCTTCTTTATGAATATGGTTTGTCTTTGATAGTGCACTTTAATGAGTTATTAATCAGTATCTTGTTTTGTAAAGACAAAATGGATTTTTCAATGCAATGCCTTCATGATTCACTTTCTCATTATCTAATCATGCAAATTCATTTGTGTCCAAATTTGTAAACAATGTCTCTTTATTTCTAGTATGTAAGAAGACGTTACTATAAATGTGCCTATATTAATAGACACGCTATAAAGATGCATCAATATCCATATTTTTGATATGATGTTATAAAACATTACTATACAGCGTGGCTATATTAGTAGACACGAAATATAAATGTATGTATAAAATTGTCTCTATATTTCTTGAAATGCAAAATGGTGTTACTATACAATGTATCTATATTGTTAGACACAATATAAATGTATCTACTCAACCGTCTCTATACTTCTTAATACACAATACGACGTCATTACACAACGTGACTACATTAGTACACACATAATATAAATGTATATATGAGAACGTCTCTACATTTCTTAACACGTAATGAAGCGCTGCTATATAACGTAACTACACAAATAGACATGCTATATAAATGTATCTATAAAAGTGTATCAATATGCGTAGGCATGCAACTAACGTCTCTACGAAACATCTTTTTATCTCCTTGATACGTTTAGAGAACTCGTTTCTACAAGTCCTGACACGGTCCATGCGAAGACGCTTCTAACACGCTTTACAAAAACGTGCCTACAATCTTGTAGAGATGAAATATAGCGTGTCTAACGTATAAATAAAGCGTCACTACAGGGGGGATTTCTAGTAGTGTGTAATCATTCCTCTTGTTTAAGCATTCATGTCTCTTCATCTCTTTGTGAAATCTTGTGTCTAAGAAGACTTGATAACCTGCCTTTGTTATTCTATGTTATGCTTTCTTCTAGCTATTTATTTTGTTGGCCGGATGCCTCTTTTATTGCATGAGAATCTCAATTATTGCATGAAGGCTTGAGCAGGAAATCAATCGATCTCACTTCTAGTTTTGGGTGTCTCCAGGAGTTAATTTTTTAGTTTTTCTTGCTGCCTCTTTTAATCTTTTTCTTCCCTTCTTTACTGCTGATTTTTAGTCCTGCTCCTTGTGAGCTTTTGATCTTTTGGCATCCAGCAGCAAGGTGCTCTTTTCAGCTCATTAGCTCTTTTGGACAGGGGCTGTTTTCGGTTCTAGTTTGTGCTGTGCTGACTGCTTTGTGTTCTAGTGCTTTCAGTTTTGCTTTGGCCAGAAAAGAGCCTTGGTAGTTCAGCACTTTATTCCCTGTTTGCAGATGCTTTTCGTCAGCCTCTTCTTCAATTTGCAGCAGTCTTTGTTTGGCTATTTCAGTCCTAAAATCTTCCATTTTTATCTTCAGTTTTCAGCAGCAAATACACCCTTTTACTAGCTGTAATTTCTCAGTTTTTGCAGTACTGGTTTAAGTGGGAGTTGGCTATTTTGTGATCTTGTTCGGCTAAATTACTCCTTTGTGCTTGCAGCATGTGTGTAGTTCGGTAAATGCATTGCTCTTTGTCTCTTCGGTGCAGTTAGTTGTTGGTCATCAATTCTTGTAGTTTCAGTCTGGTCTTTCTCTTGGGTTAGTGTTTTCCCTTTCTTTTGAGAATTTTATGGTGATCTGGTTTTCCCTCTTTTAAGAGCTTTTTCGGTCAAATTGCAAAATCGGTTTAGTGAGCATAATTTCTCGTTCTTCATAGCTTACATAGCTATCGGAGAGTAGAGAAATCGTGGGGATACTCGGGGGAAATTTTTAAAGGGCTCCATTCACCCCCCCTCTGTCGCCATTTCAGTCCAACAATTGGTATCAGAGCCGGTTAGCTCTCGTCTATAGATCTTAACCGGTCTGTGAGCCATGGTGACGGCTAAGTACTCCACCAAGCCTCCGATCTTTGATGGCATTGATTATCCATTCTGAAAAAGCCGGATGGAGACATACATCCAGGTTCAAGGATATACCATCTGGCGGAAGGTCAAGGTGCGATATGCTGTTCCTGCCGATGAGAACATCAATGCCGGGAATATGGCTGATGTTGAGGCAAATGAAAAGGCAAGGAACATCATTATCCAGGGGTTGAGTCATAGCGAGTTTGACCACATATCTCATCTTTCTTCCGCCTTCGATATTGGGGAGACCCTCGATGCTTACCATGAGGGCACCACCCAAATAAAGACGGTGCGACAGAACTAGTTCAAGCGAGATTACAACAAGTTTGAAATGCTCGCCGGCGAGTCCCTTGATGAGTGCTTTGCGCGTTTCCACAAGATCTTGAGCAACCTCCGAGCGGTCGGTCTCACATACCCCGACTCGGAAAACGCTCGACAGATGCTCGCAGCACTTGATCTGCGTGTTTGGGAGATGAAAGTGACCACCATCAAGGATACCACGGACCTCTCGACTTTGACTCTTGACGCGTTGTACTCACGCCTCAAGACTCACGAGATTGACATTGTCTCTCATAAGTCGAAGTCGCAGTCGATGGCTTTGGTCACCGATCCCACCTTGGCTTCTGGATCTTCCTCTGATTCGCTTTGTGGTTTCTCGCTTGCTGCTCTCTGTGATGTGACTGATGATCAGTTAGAGTAGCTTGCGGATGAGCAGTTGGCCCTCCTAGCCAGAAAATTTTCTCATGCTTACAAGACGAGGAGGGACAGAAAGAGAGGAGGACCCATGATTTTCTTCGAGTGTGGTGGCCCCAACCACATTCGGGCAAATTGCCCCAAGCTGGAGAAGGGCAAGAACAACTACGGCGGTTCGGGCAAGAACGACTACACCCACAAGAACCGCAACAAGAAGCCTCCAGTCCATGCCCAAGGAAAGATGAAGTTCCGCGACCTTGGCAAAGCCAAGAAGCTATTCCACCGCGTCCTCACCGCCTTCGACGACCTCGACCTCAGCGAGGTGGAGGGATGGAGCGACAATGACGGGATGGGCGACCAAGACCCCAAAGGCGGCGACGACTTCTTCGGCATGTGCTTCATGGCCCTTGAGGGTGAACTGAGCGACAGCGAGCTGTACTCCGACTCCGACGAGGTAAGCCCCACCTACGACCAGCTTAATGATGCCTTCCTTAAGCTAGGTAGATTCCATGCTAAGTCTAGGGCTAGGTGTACTGAGTTGGAGAAGGAAGTAGATAGACTATCACGGTAGCTTACTTCACTTACATCTGCTCCCTCCCGTGATGAGTGTGATACATGCTGTGCTCTGTTGGGTGACATGGAGAAATTAAGGACCTCGCATGATAGTCTGTCCTCCGAACTTGATAATGTTAAGGTGGAGAATCTTAGTCTTTTAGCTAAACTAGAGATGAGTAGGGTTGCTTCTATTTCATCTACTACTATTAAGACTATTGCTTGCACCTCATGTGAGGATAAGGACAACGCATTTAGAGGTCTTTATACCATGCTTCTGGATCTGCCCGAGTCTTGTGAAAATTGCAATAAGTTGAAGATGAATCTAAAACGGGCAGACCATAAAATTGCTGAACTGCAAGCTTCACTACTTGAGCCCATTACTTCATGTTTGAACTGTCCTAAGTTGTCTCAAAACAGTTTCAAGAAATGATTGACACTAATAAGAAAATGGCTCAGTTTGCAACTAAGGACCCTGTTAGCTCACCATGCATTAGTTGTGATAAACTAAAACTTGAACTCGTTGCTTTGAATGAAAAATGTGTGAAGCTAACTAAGGATCAACTAGTGAAGCCATCAACTGATCGTGATGTGATTACTGGTGTGGGGGAGAAGCCCAAGGGTAAGGTTGAGACGCTTAGCGACGTGAACCAAACTGCTAGCAGTAGGACTATCCACTCTGAGTCGGCTGTGCGTGCACAAGCCATTCGTTCCTCTGCTGTTGGTTCTTCTTCTTCTACTCCATTACCTTCTGCTATTCCCTCTTCTCCCTGCTCTTCTTGCACCTCTCTCTTTCGGGAGTGTCAGTACCTTATGAACACTCTCGAGAGGTTTGTAGGAGGCAAGAAGAAGCTGAATCTTATTCTAGACCAGTCCAAGATTTGCAAGTTCAATCAAGGTCTAGGATATGATTTCTATGAGGACATTAGGAAGCATCCACATGCTATTCTCATACCCATAGTAGGAGGTGTGATCGAGGTTGAGCCCAGATCTGATGAGGTTAAATTCAAGTCAGCGGGCTTTGTCCAAGGGATCTCTGACAGCAAGGTGATTCCACCTGCAGCTTCGGCCTCTCAGAAGGTGAAGTCTCATCGTGCTACTTCTACCTCTCAGAAGGAAAAGTATCACTGCACCTTCTGTCAGAAGGATGGACACTCGGTCGAGAGATGCTTCAGGCGCATCAAGATTGCGCGGAGAGACCGTGTTGAGGCTCTTAGGCGTATTCAGGGTCAGCCCCAGACCTTGAGTGCCCCTAAGACCAACACGAGGTCTAGGTTTGCTTCATGAGTTTCTGATGGTTTTGGGTAGCATCGTGGACTTGGTTTTTCTGAGTTTTCTGGTTTTCGTCCTCATGCTCCCCTTGGTCGTGACTTCCACCGTCCTGAGGGTAGATCTCATTTCCCCCGTCGAGATAGCTACCCGCGGCGTGATCAGCATGTTGCCGGTGCCCCGACTCGCTTTTCCGTAGCAGTCGGACCCAGCAACAGCTTCGGGTCTGCACACAGACCTTCTGGCTTGTTGAGTGACAGAGAGCGTAGGGTAGATAAAGGTCAGTCGTGCTTGACTACTTCATCTGCTCGATGTGTTACTCAGTATTGGGTGCCAAAATCACTCTTGGTGTATCCCATTACTGAGTCTTTACTCTCTGTTTGACTCAGGTTCGCCAGGCTGGGAAGGGAGAGGTTTGGCTCGTAGACTCTGGGTGTTCACGACACATGACCGGAGACTCACGTTGGTTCTCTTCCCTAGCCCACGCTCCAGGTGATGAGACAATCACCTTCGGAGACGCTTCGTCTGGGCGCGTCATCGCCAAAGGTACTGTGCGCGTTAATGATTCATTTCTTTTGAGAGATGTTGCCTTGGTTAGTCAGCTGCGATATAATTTGCTTTCAGTTTCTCAGCTTACCGATGACGGTTATAAGGTGAGCTTTAAGAAAAACGCTTGCAAAATTCTTGATTCTTCGGATAGTCTGGTTTGCGGGATTTCTCGTTATGGGAGGATTTTTTGTGCTGATTTTTCTGAGTCTTTTGGTGATCCTCTCTGGTGTTTGGTTGCTTCTGAGTCCCGTGACCTGACTTTCTGGCATAGGAGACTTGGTCATATTGGATTTGACCATTTGACCCGAGTTAGCGGCCACGATCTCATTCGTGGTTTGCCGAAACTCAAAATGGTCAAAGACCTTGTTTGCACTCTATGCCGGCACGGCAAGATGGTTGCCGCTTCTCATCCTCCAGTCACGGTTACCATGACCGATGCACCAGGACAGCTGCTCCACATGGACACAGTTGGACTAGCTCGAGTGCACTCAGCGGGAGGGAAGTGGTACGTACTTGTCGTGGTCGATGACTATTCGAGGTTTTCTTGGGTGTTTTTCTTAACCTCGAAGGATGAGACGTTTACACATTTTTTAGGTCTTTTTAGTAGGCTTTCTGTTGAGCTCCTGGGTGCCTTACGAGCGATCCGCAGCGACAATGGCACGGAGTTCAAGAATTCCTACTTTGAGAGGTTTTGTGATGAGACAGGTGTAGAGCACCAGTTCTCTTCTCCGCACGTCCCACAGCAGAATGGCGTCGTGGAGAGGAAGAACTGTACCTTGGTCGAGATGGCCAGGACGATGCTCGATGAGTACTCTACACCCAGGAAGTTTTGGGCTGAGGCTATTGCGACCGCGTGCCATGTTTCCAATCGAGTTTTTCTTCGGGCACACTTGCATCGCACTTCTTATGAGTTGAGATATGGGCGAAAGCCCAGTGTCTCTCATTTTCACGTGTTTGGTTGCAAGTGCTTTATTTTGAAGTCCGGGAACCTAGACAAGTTCGAGTCACGTTCTTGTGATGGTATCTTTCTAGGTTACTCGACTTCTTCGCGGGCTTATCGGGTTTGGAACTGCGAGTCTAGTAAAATGGTAGAGACCTATGAGGTGACCTTCGATGAGGCCAGTCCGGGGACTAGGTCAGATATCTCAGGTTCTTTAGAGCAGTCCGAGCCCATCTTTGAGGATGATGAGGACGATGGAGATGAGGGTTGTCTACCTGATCCAGTCCCTCATCCACCCCTCGAGGTGCCTTCTTCCACCGCACCTCCAGGTGATCAGCCCACGCCTTCTACTTCCTCTGGAGCTAGTGGCTCTGTTCCTACCTCGTCAGCTCACGAGGTAGAGGCCACTTCTTCATCTCATCCTGGACCTCCTTGACATATCCAAAAAGACCATCGTTCCGAGCAGATTATTGGAGACCTCTTTGAGCAAGTCACTCGCTCGAAGTCTGGCATGTCACACTTCTGTCTCTATTCTGCCTTTGTAGCCACCTTTGAGTCCAAGGATGTTAGTCATGCTCTTTCTGATGAGTCTTGGGTCAGTGCCATGCATGAGGAATTAGAGAATTTCGAGAGAAACAAGGTCTGGTCGCTTGTCGAGCCCCCTCGAGGTCACAATGTTATTGGGACCAAGTGGGTGTTCAAGAACAAGCAGAGTGAGGATGGGGTTGTCATTCGGAACAAGGCTAGACTGGTAGCTCAGGGGTTCTCCCAGGTTGAGGGTCTAGATTTTGAGGAGACTTTTGCCCCTGTAGCTAGACTTAAGGCCATTTAAATCCTACTTGCCTTTGCAGCTTCTAAGGGTTTCAAGCTTTACCAGATGGATGTCAAGAGTGCCTTCCTTAATGGTTTCATTGAGGAAGAAGTCTATGTGAGACGGCCTCCAGGTTTCGAGAACCCCAAATACCCAAATCATGTCTACAAGCTTTCCAAAGCGTTGTATGGACTTAAGCAGGCCTGAGAGCTTGGGATGAGAGGCTTAAGTCCTACATGTTGAGTCATGGTTTCGAGATGGGTAAGGTAGATAAGACCTTGTTCATTCGCCGGCATGGCACCGACCTTCTGCTCGTCCAGATTTATGTGGATGACATTATCTTTGGCGGCTCTTCCCATGCTCTCGTTTCACAGTTCTCGGATGTCATGAGCACTGAGTTTGAGATGAGCATGATGGGTGAGTTGACCTTCTTCCTTGGCTTCCAGATCAAGCAGCCCCAGGAGGGTACCTTCTTGCATCAGGGCAAGTACACTCGCGACCTCCTGAGACGCTTTGACATGAGTGATGGTAAGCCTGTGTCAACTCCCATGGCGTCCACAGCTTCTCTTGACCCAGACGAGGACAACGAGCCAGTTGATCAGAAGGAGTATCGGAGTATGATCGGCTTCCTCTTGTACCTCACTGCCTCGAGACCAGACATACACTTCTCCGTGTGTCTTTGTGCTCGTTTTCAGGCTTCTCCTCGCGTATCTCACCGCCAGGCGGTGAAACACATTCTTCGGTACCTTCGAGCTACCATTGACTATGGTATCTGGTACTCTTCCTCGTCCTGTCTTTCCTTGAGAGCCTTCTCGGACGCAGACTTTGTCGGCTGTAGGATAGATAGGAAGAGCACTTCTGGCACCTGCCAATTCATTGGCACTTCTCTTGTCTCTTGGTCTTCTAGGAAGCAGTCCGGTGTTGCTCAGTCCACCGCAGAGGCCGAGTACGTTGCTGCAGCCAGTTGGTGTAGCCAGGTGCTTTCGATGGTCTCGACCCTGCGGGACTTTGGGTTAGTCATCGACAATGTTGCACTTTTTTGTGATAACACTTCTGCGATTAACATTGCTAAGAACCGAGTGCAGCATTCTCGGACCAAGCATATAGATATTCGCTATCACTTTATTCGAGACCATGTATTGAAGGGTGACATCGTGCTCTAGTTTGTGGAGAGTGACCACCAGTTGGCTGATATCTTTACCAAGCCATTGGATAGCTCTAGGTTTTCAGCTCTGCGGGGAGAGCTTGGGGTGGTTTGTCCTTTTGGACTGTTGTGAGGGGGAGTTTTGAGCTTTACTGCATTATTATATTGATTATGCTCTTACTCCTTTCTGTTGCATTGCATTCGGGGTGCATTTGGGTTAGTCCTTCTAGCATAGGTTAGAGTGTTTCTCTAGTCTAGCTGCTTAGTATTCTCCTCTCATCTTGTGCTTCTAGGATGCTGCTTATTAGCTGTTTCTCTTCTCACTAGGTTGAGCTCACTCACTGCTTATAGGTTCTAGCGAGGGTCGGGCCACTCTCGGGTAGACAGGGTACGTGTTTGCTCCTTAGCGTGTTAGATGATCAGTTGATAGTCCTAGAGTCATATGGGGTCGATGGAGAGTCAGTCTGAGCCATAGTATCCTCTATATCTTGTCTATGCTTGAAGGACTGCCTGTTTTGATTTCTTTCCCAGCTTCTCGTTTTTATTAATTTGGTTCAGGGGGAGTTCATTTGAGAGCTTCTGGAGCTTAATATTGACATAACTCAACTTGAACTAAAAGTTGCATCACATATTAAGGGGGAGCTGGATTTTCTACATTTCATTCTGCATTGTAATATAACTACATTGAGCCTTGATTATTATCCATTTATGACATGCTTACAATGCATTACATCGTGCCATGACTTGTGCTTATTTGCTAGATTGATCATGACTTCATATGTGTAGACTAGCTTATGCCATGATAAGTTAATTAAAACTGCTCAACTTGAATTAAAACTTGTCATGCTAGCTTTTGAGATTAGTCTATCTTTAGTTATCCTCTTATGATTCATGGCATGTCAAATAGGCTGAGTTGAGTCTTGAATCTTTGTTGAGCTTTAGATTGAGCTATGCTAGTTCTTGATGATGCATGCGTTAGTACAATCTTTTATGAATACAAAAAGATCTCTTTTGTGCGAAAAAACTGATCTCACCAATTCTTTCTCATGAGACGGCTTGCCATTGCACTAGGCATGAACTGATGTGATGATGGCCCGATCTTCCGAGAGGTACTGATAAGTCGATTGTGGAGATCTCGACGTTGATGATCCAAAGGCTCCGACCAAAACAGATCGAACCCCTCGCAATCACTACACCACTACTCCGTTGGTTATCAACCGTGCCGAACACGATTGACCTCGCCAAGAAGGCTATCTCCTGCAAGCGAATCGAGAACACAAGCAAGAGAGTACAAGATGCAATCTGAAATTGCGAATAAATATTAAGTTCACAAGTTGGGGTCTCACAAACCGATGAACGGCGAAACTGTTCAAAGACAGATTAATCTAAGCAAAACCCAAACCCTAATGGTGGGGGTGGCGGCTGAATATAAAGGAGTGAGGGACGTGCAAAACCCCTGGACGCGCCCCTAATGGGCTCCAACACGATACAAAGCCGACCGGCCCAAAAGACGGTGACGCAGCACCCTGACAGATTCTGAATGCCCACTTATTTCGACGATTCCCATTGACTCAGAAGGAATTTTGACATGGGACCAAAGCCATTGGAAAGGTGGTCTTCTCAGCTTTCCATACATATGTAGAACGTCCAAAACGGAGTCCGGATGCGATCTGGGCGTCCGTTTTAGTGCGGCCTGGTCCTGGACTCCGAGTTGGATTCGAAGTCGGTTTGAGTTGGACCTCCAACATGATTCGACCGCCCTTGCTGGACTTGTGCGCCTTGTAGCCCTTCTCCATGTACTTCCAAGTCCTCTCCATGGTTCCTAATCATAATTAAATCATTAGGTAGCAATCTATTCTCAAATGAACAAAAGGAAGTACTTAGGAACGAGCTCACCTGTAAATTCAATTGTCGGGCGCGAGCTCTAGTGATTGGTCCTTGAATGTCAAGTGGAGGAGTGTTGTATGTATCCGAAGAAGTGATGTCCTCATCATCCTCCCCTTCTTGACAGAAAACCGTCCTCGGTTTTAACATAGGTGTAGCATCACGTATTGCATGATCTTGATCATAAATCTTGGTATATGATAACAAACGCAACAAACTCTCATTATGTAATATCATAAGTTCTTTATCAAATAAAGTAAAATCTTTTTGAAATGAGGTCACCTCATAATTTAAGTGATGCGTAGGAGCTCTTGTAATTGTAACAACAAGTAGAGCAAATATGGTTGTATCCATAGGGTTCATGTTCTTATCATCCTCCCCTTCTTGCAAACAAAGCTGTCCTCGGCTTTTGATAAGCTGAAAATATGGTAACAAAGAAGCCAAGGTGTATGCATGGTATATGTATATGTCATCCGTTTTAACAGTTCTTCGTTGTTGCACAATTAATGTTATAAAACAACAATGATCATAAAAGCTCATTGTATTATTAACCCAAGAGTAATCATATATGTTAATGAGCAATCCAAAATTTCTCACACAGTAATTATTGCAACTTGTTTTACAAATGTAAGTGAAGCATTTATGCAATTCAAATCTTTGATTTTGTAAACTTGTAGTTATGCCAGGGTGAAGAGATTTGTATGTTCTGCCATAATTCATCATCTTTATTCAGTTTGTCCATACTAGATGGTGCAAAAAGAGATGAACACATAGGCATTGGATGAGTACTAAATTTTACTTCCCTCTCACATTGAACATGATTCAGCATACAAGAGTTGTTGTTCCAAATAGCAAGTTTCAATTCATCCATGTGATCACAAGTTATGCATATTCGATATACAAGAAATTGAGTTCCCACATCATAATCTCCAATCAAATTAAACTTATATCCAGGGGTATAGGCACTTAACAAGAATTTCGAACATGCAAGTTCAGAAACTTTCTCCATAGCATGTGACAATTTCATAGGTAGATCCAACATGATGTAACACAATGAATTAGCAGGAGAAATTCTAGTCAAAACTTCTTTATGTGTTATTAATTCGACATGTGCAAAATTATGAGAATTTAGATTAGCACATGGTTCATTTAAGTCAACACAAGGAATATCAAAAGATTGCACTACAACAGGTATATACTCACAAGGTTGCTCTATGTCTTGTTGTAACACCAAATCAGTACCGTGAGCGATGATAGCTCCATGTTCTTTACCTTTTTGGCTCTCCTCAGATGATGTAAGGGCATCCATCTCCTTATCTTCATTCTCAACCAATGGGGTCAACGATTCCATCAGCTCATGCTCCTCTTCGGCATGGTTCTCAACTACCTGCAAGTTGTTAGTCACAGAAAAGGGCACAAACACAGGTTTGTTCTCATGATCATCACCATTACCTGCAAGGTTAGCTGCAAGAGCATATTCATCCTCAACATCACTAGCACTTACATAACCACCATCTTCTGTCGCAATGTACGCCCGCTGACTTGTGCAATCTCTCATGACGTGGCCCATCCCTTTACAACGGTGGCACACAATGCCCATCGTACGGCCCGTGGAAGCAACCGATGAAGAGCTCTTTGCTGGTGCTTGCACACTAGTAGATTTGCTTGTCTCGGGTGTGCGTGATGGTGGCGGCGGTGCTGCTGAACGCGCCCTACTCACAGAGGGGGCAGCAGCTCGACAAATAGGAGGTGGGGCTATCTTGGCTTGCCCAGGCGTTGATCTCGATGTAGACGTATCTCCAAAGTTGCTCCTTGTCCTTTGTTGCCTACCCTGCAATTCTTTTTCTGCCAAACAAGCAAGCTGGAACAACTTTTTAACAGTAGTAAAATCTTTATAATAAACAATGTCCTGAATTTCACGCCGTAACCCCCCATAGAAACGACAAATCTTATCCTCCTCATCTTCTACAACATTACAACGCAACATGCCTATTTGTAGTTCTTGATAATATTCCTCGACAGATTTATTACCTTGGTCTAAGCACTGCAATTTCTTATGCATTTCATGTTTAAAAGCAGGAGGAACAAATCTAGCATGCATAGCTTCTTTTAACCGCTTCCATGTATCAGGTTGTAAGCGCATGGTACCCATATCATTCCACCAGATAATAGCAAAGTCCTTAAACTCACTAGTAGCTTGTCTAACTCTATGTTGCTCAGGAACCAAGTGAGAATTAAACTTCTGCTCTACCGTCATCTCCCAATCAAGATATATTTCAGCATCATAAAGACCAGAAAAAGATGGAATGGTAAACTTGACTTTAGCAAATGAGTCATGATTAGAACGATCATTGTGGTGCTGAAAATTATTACCTCCCATACCGTGACGGTTTTGATGTAGGCGGTGTCGTGGGCGTGCATCTTGGGCAGCAAATGAAGCACTGGCGTCGCGGTTTTGTCTCTCATTAATGGAACTGATGGAGCGCTGCCATGTGTCCATCGAAGCTTGAAGCTTCCTATCGATGCGTGGTTCATCCAAGAGCTTGATGAACTCTCCCTTTAAAACACACTCTTGATTATCAGACGACTCACCTGTCATGGTTAGTAGCAAACAAAAGACAACACAAAAGTATTATCCCTATCAACTACTAGGTGGTGGAAGGTGGAATCACACATTCTCAAGCGTCTTACCACACTCTTACAAGTGTTCTTACCAATGCAGCAGGTGGTACAACCGGTGGCTGGTTCGTGATACCATGTCGAGCGTGGGTACGATTGCAAGAGGGAACCTGTTCTGATCAAGAGTAGGTGTAGCTTGGAAGGCACAATATGGTAGCAATGAAGAACAATCAGTTAATTTCAGAATTGCATAGAATTGAATTATAGTCCGTATCTAGCACTTAGCCTATGTTGCTGATCAACCAAGGATGGAAGAAGGCTAAAAATAAGTGTATGGAAATGTGTAGGAGTGGTAAATACAAGATAATTCAATCCGACGCAATTTGGAATTGAACAGCACAAGGATTGACCCAAAACTGAAAACTGAAGATTTCTGTCCACTGGACAGTACGTCGGTATTTTAGCCGTAACTTTTTGTCAGTTGCCTTTTTTTCAATGATTCTTTTTTTCTATGTTTTCGGACGGCTTTTTCTATAACTTTTGTTTTGGAGCCAAGTTCTGGAAACCGACCGAAAAATTCGCACAAAATTCACAAGTGCTGACTGTTGCAGATTCAATCTGGAATTTTAGGTCAATTTCCACCGCAGATATCTCTTAAATGTCTTGCTGGAATGACGTGGAATTTTACAGATAGATGGATAAGGGATTTTTGAATCTAATGGTGGTGGTTCCACTCAAAAATGATCTCGGAATCAAAAGATATGGCGTTTTTTTGTGGCGGCTGCAGAGAAAGGAAAAATCAGCCGAATTTGGAAATTAGGGTTTGGGGTGGGCAATTTTTCTTTTGTTTGGATTTTTAATGGAACAAAGATATGACCAGCAACTAGATAATGCTAATATGGACACAAATTCAATTTAGCAAACCAAAACTAACAGATTGAAAGTCACAACGGGGTTTGGACAGCGGAATTAATTCTTTTTGTGGGGCTTTTTCGTGGACTCTAGGAAATAAAAACCAATCTACTAACTAGGGATACAAGAATTACCTCGCGGGCAACCGTTGCTCTGATACCAACTGATGTGATGATGGCCCGATCTTCCGAGAGGTACTGATAAGTCGATTGTGGAGATCTCGACGTTGATGATCCAAAGGCTCCGACCAAAACAGATCGAACCCCTCGCAATCACTACACCACTGCTCCGTTGGTTATCAACCGTGCCGAACACGATTGACCTCGCCAAGAAGGCTATCTCCTGCAAGCGAATCGAGAACACAAGCAAGAGAGTACAAGATGCAATCTGAAATTGCGAATAAATATTAAGTTCACAAGTTGGGGTCTCACAAACCGATGAACGGCGAAACTGTTCAAAGACAGATTAATCTAAGCAAAACCCAAACCCTAATGGTGGGGGTGGCGGCTGAATATAAAGGAGTGAGGGACGTGCAAAACCCCTGGACGCGCCCCTAATGGGCTCCAACACGATACAAAGCCGACCGGCCCAAAAGACGGTGACGCAGCACCCTGACAGATTCTGAATGCCCACTTATTTCGACGATTCCCATTGACTCAGAAGGAATTTTGACATGGGACCAAAGCCATTGGAAAGGTGGTCTTCTCAGCTTTCCATACATATGTAGAACGTCCAAAACGGAGTCCGGATGCGATCTGGGCGTCCGTTTTAGTGCGGCCTGGTCCTGGACTCCGAGTTGGATTCGAAGTCGGTTTGAGTTGGACCTCCAACATGATTCGACCGCCCTTGCTGGACTTGTGCGCCTTGTAGCCCTTCTCCATGTACTTCCAAGTCCTCTCCATGGTTCCTAATCATAATTAAATCATTAGGTAGCAATCTATTCTCAAATGAACAAAAGGAAGTACTTAGGAACGAGCTCACCTGTAAATTCAATTGTCGGGCGCGAGCTCTAGTGATTGGTCCTTGAATGTCAAGTGGAGGAGTGTTGTATGTATCCGAAGAAGTGATGTCCTCATCATGAACTCAGGGGGAGTTTTGGATGACCAAAATCATCTCCTTAAGCTTCTTGCTTGGAATGGTCGTATAAGGCTTGAGATCTAGCACATGTCTGAAAATTTTGGTTAGAATCAACCATGAGCTTTAAAAGAAAATTCATGACAAATGTGCTCAATTTGCTTAATTACAAAAGAACCAAGTACTTGAACAAATGTATTGTTGTGGCTACTGACCAAACAGAAAGAGAGATGGTAGTGGAGAGTGATGAAGATAAGTGTAATGGCCTGGGTCCTACCCATGGCTTACTCATATATATATACACATGAGGGGTGCTTTTACAGCTACACCCTTACATCTGGTTATCCCCTCTGGGGGCAGTTATGTCATTACACATGGCCTATTCTGGGCCTTATAATTTCCTACCAGGCCTGCTGGGTTTAGGTGGGGGCCACCCCTACGACAGGAGCCTCTCATGGTGAAGGGCTTCATAGGGCCGAAGCCATGTCGCCGAGTCCTTTGGCCCCCTCCGTCCCCTGCGGCCTGTGAATTCCTCCAAGCTTGTGGTTGGGGAGGCTGAAGTCTGGGATGGTGGGAGCGGAGGCTAGCGCCTGAGTCGAAGCAGGCGCGCGCGCTCCGTCCCCTACCCTTCGAACGGGTGGCGGCGGAGGCTGGCGCCGAAGTCGAAGTAGACGCGCGCACTCCGTCCCCTACCCTTCAAACGGGTGGCCGCGGAGGCTGGCGCCCAAGTCGAAGTAGACGCGCGCGCTTCGTCCCCTACCCCTCGAACGGGTGGAAGCGGAGGCTGGCGCCCAAGTCGAAATAGACGCGCGCGCTCCGTCCCCTACCCGTCGAACGGGTGGCAGCTGAGGCTGGCGCCCAAGTCGAAGTAGACGCGCGCGCTCCGTCCCCTACCCCTCGAACGGGTGGCAGCGGAGGCTGGCGCCCAAGTCGAAGTAGACGCGCGCGCGCTCCGTCCCCTACCCCTGGAACGGGTGGCAGCGGAGGCTGGCGCCCAAGTCGAAGTAGACGCGCGCGCTCCGTCCCCTACCCCTCGAACGGGTGGCAGCGGAGGCTGGCACCCAAGTCGAAGTAGACGCGCGCGCGCTCCGTCCCCTACCCCTCGAACGGGTGGCAGCGGAGGCTGGCGCCCAAGTCGAAGTAGACGCGCGCACTCCGTCCCCTACCCTTCGAACGGGTGGCAGTGGAGGCTGGCGCCCAAGTCGAAGTAGACGCGTGCGCTCCGTCCCCTACCCCTCGAACGGGTGGCAGCGGAGGCTGGCGCCCAAGTCGAAGTAGACGCGCGCGCTCCGTCCCCTACCCCTCGAACGGGTGGCAGCGGAGGCTGGCGCCCAAGTCGAAGTAGACGCGCGCGCTCCGTCCCCTAACCTTCGAACGGGTGGCAGCGCAGCTGGCACCTAGTCGAAGTAGACGCGCGCGCTCCGTCCCCTACCCTTGGAACGGGTGGCAGCGGAGGCTGGCGCCCAAGTCGAAGTAGACGCGCGCGCTCCGTCCCCTACCCCTCCAACGGGTGGCAGCGGAGGCTGGCGCCCAAGTCGAAGTAGACGCGCGCGCTCCGTCCCCTACCCGTCGAACGGGTGGCAGCGGAGGCTGGCGCCCAAGTCGAAGTAGACGCGCGCGCTCCGTCCCCTACCCCTCGAACGGGTGGCAGCGGAGGCTGGCGCCCAAGTCGAAGTAGACGCGCGCGCGCTCCGTTCCCTACCCCTCGAACGGGTGGCAGCGGAGGCTGGCGCCCAAGTCGAAGTAGACGCGCGCGCTCCGTCCCCTACCCGTCGAACGGGTGGCAGCGGAGGCTGGCGCCCAAGTCGAAGTAGACGCGCGCGCTCCGTCCTCTACCCCTCGAACGGGTGGCAGCGGAGGCTGGTGCCCAAGTCGAAGTAGACGCGCGCGCTCCGTCCCCTAACCTTCGAACGGGTAGCAGCGAAGCTGGCGCCTAGTCGAAGTAGACGCGCGCGCTCCGTCCCCTACCCTTGGAACGGGTGGCAGCGGAGGCTGGCGCCCAAGTCGAAGTAGACGCGCGCGCTCCCTCCCCTACCCTTCGAACGGGTGGCAGCGAAGCTGGCGCCTAGTCGAAGTAGACGCGCGCGCTCCTTCCCCTACCCTTCGAACGGGTGGCAGCGGAGGCTGGCGCCCAAGTCAAAGTAGGCGCGCGCGCTCCGTCCCCTACCCTTCGAACGGGTGGCAGCGGAGGCTGGCGCCTAGTCGAAGTAGACGCGCGCGCTCCGTCCCCTACCCTTCGAACGGGTGGCAGCGGAGGCTGGCGCCCAAGTCGGAGTAGACGCGCGCGCTCCGTCCGTGTGCTGAGATCGGAGCTTGGCGCCGATATGGTTGCGCTCCGGGGCTGTTGTGACCTTGCAGTCTGGTAGTGCGCTTTTAATGGCGGCTGGAATCACGCCGGCGCCTGGCCTGGTAGAAGTCAGGCTGTCGCGTCGTGCGGTCTGCCATGCTGCAGGTGGGGCACGTGGCGACTCACGACTGGTGCGTCGTGGGATGTGAGCGGTTGCGTGACTGCGGCCGTTCGCCTCGTCCCCCGAGAAGTTGGACGCGTGTTGAAGATGTAGGGGCCTTGCGCGCTGCTTGGCCACCTACCCGGCACGGCCCTCTAGGTCCCAGCGGTTCTACTTTCCAAATCTTGGACAACCGAATCGCTGGGGATTTGATCCGTCTGTGCGTTGAGCCACAAGGCAGGCGAGTGGCCTTTATAAGGTGCTAGTGTTGAGGTGGAGGCACCCTTTCTTGCTTTGCTCTTTGATCTGCCGCTTCGCTTCCGCCCGTGCTACTTGCCACGCCAGTTGCTCCTTTGCCTGCATCTTTTTCCCTTGTCGCAAAGAGCGATGGCTAGCCAGGACGACGCCACCTACCACCCCCGCAGCGGTTTCTTGCCTAGCCAGGGCGAGGCGGCCCATCCGTCCCAGGAGTACAAACTGGTGCCGCGGGGGAGCTCGCGCGCCAACAAGTGGTGGGACGCCATGGAGCACTCGGGAGGCTCCTGCTCCCATGTGCTGGGGAAGAGCCGCATGACTGAAGGGACGCTGCAGCGACTCGTGGATGAGGGGAAGATCGTGGATCGCCATGGGGCTCACCTACCCCGCCGGGACGAGACGGAGCCGAAGCCCGGGGCCATGGAGGCGAGTGTTTTCGTCGCGTTCTTTGATGCCGGCCTTCGAATGCCTTCCACGTTGTTCGTGGGCGAGGTCTTGCGGGCCTACAAGTTGGAGCTAGCCCAGTTGACGCCCCACGCGATACTCCGCCTAGCCGTCTTCACGTGGGCGATGCGGACAGAGGGGTGGCGTCCCAGCGCGAGCTTATTCGCCACCCTGCACGACGCACACTGTCGACCGAGAAAGGTTGACGGGGCGGTGTCCAACTTCGGCGGCGTGGACTTCGTGCTCCGGGTGTCGTGCGCGACGTTGTTCCCTGTGCCGGCCTCGTCAGGGCAATGGGCGACCGGCTGGACGCGGTGGTGGTTCTATTACACCGTGACCGACAAGAGCGGAATGCACTGCCAAGGTGGGCCGATCTCGTTTAACAGCACGCCGAGTCTGAAGGTGGAGATCGACGACACTCAAAAGCTACAGAGCCTTGTCGGTGTCGCCCATCGAATGAGCGTGCGTGACCTAGCCGAGGAGTTCACGATGTATGGGGCGGCGCCACTGTCCTCCCGGGGGAAGTATGTTCGGCAGAATGGCCCCCGCGAGGACGGGTTCGACCCATCCGTGTCTCGCCTGCTGCCGCCCTCCGCCCCTTGTAAGTCGCCCAGCCCGCTTTACGCGCGCCCTTGTATCTGTTTGGCTTCCGCCTTCCTGACGTGATTTCCTGCGCAGTGGCTCGGCTAGAAGATGCGGAGCGCGCGGTTGCGGCTCTCCTCGGCCCGTACACGCTTAAGGAGCACCGGGCTCGCGAGGCCGCAGTCAAGGCGGCTAAGCAGGGGCGGGTAAACCGCACCTGCGAGGCTGTGGGCATCGCCGTGCCCGAGCGCGCGGTGCCGGAGGAGCTTCCCGCCGGGACTCCGGGCGCTCAGGACGGTGATGGCCTTAGGGGGGTGCTATCTTCGCGACGTCGGGCCCGTTCCCCGGCTGCCGTATGCGACCCGGCAGCCCCCCCGGCGGCTAGCCCAGCTGAGACGGGGCGTGCGACCGGCGGTGGGCCTGGTCATACGGCTTCGGAGGGGCTTACCGCCGCGGATCCCCCGGCACCTTCTGCCGATGCCCACGAGCCCGTGCTCGGGCTCGCGGCCATCGTTGCGTTGGAACTCGTCAGCCCGGGGGGTGGCGTCGCTCCTGGCGAGCAAACCACGGTGGAAGGTGCGCTATCAACCGCAGCGGCCGACGAAGGCCTGCCCCCTACAAAGGAAACCGTGGGGGCGACAGTGACCGGAGCTGGTCCTGCCGTGGAAGAATCGCCTGTGCCACCGCAGGCGAAACGCCCTCGGACGCGGTCCCCGCCGCCAACGAGGGGTCGATACGCTGTTGCGGGGCCTTGCCGCGGGATTACAGCGTCTGGCGCGGCTGAGAAGACGTTCTCCCCGAGCGTCGAGGCGGCCGGCTCCCCGTGGGCGGTCGGACCGGCGCCACCTCCTACCGCGACGAGGGGCGCAGGAGGTAGGTGTGAGTCCCTTTCTTCACCTGACTTTGATGAGGACATCCCAGCTCAGCATGTTCCATCACATATCAACCATTCACCATCAAGCATAAAGGATACAAATCAAGGTCCACTTACACGAAGTCGTGCCAAGAAAATACAAGAACAGGTGAATTCATTCCTAGTTGATTTTGATTTCAACATATCTCAGGATGTTATACTACCTAAATGTTCTACATTGATGTTACTTAGGTTTACACATGAAGCGGAGGAAGCTACTTGGCATGAGGAACAAATACAATGCTACGATCAGACCACCTGGCTGACCGCACCTACAGCCACAAAGAAGCAACCATAACTTTTGATTTCCGCAGGCTCTGGGGGTCCATGAGTACTTGATGGAAAGCTTATCAAGTCTAGTTTCCAATGCAACAAACCCCACGTCATGTGGGCTTTCCAATAAGAAGTTATGGTCGAATTAGTGGAGACTGCTCAGGAGACTAACAGTCACGCGAGACCTCCTCGGGAATTCATCTCGTGGAGACCTTTCACCTAGCCTACCTTCAGAAATTCCAATTCCTTTTCACACTCAACTAGGAGGGTTGTTCCTAGTATAAATACCCCTTGTATCTAAACAATTGGGAGCTTTGAATCATTTGATAAACCATAGTTTTGCAGCCGAGCTGCTAAGTGTCTTACTCACACCATTGTTCTTCCTTGTTCTTCTTGGACTCGTGAAGAGATCCCTTTGGGATCCCCTAATTCGTGCTCTAGGCTTTCGGGCCTTTTGTGTGGGTTAGTCCCGGATTGTGGTTCTGCGGTCGTTCGGAGATCGAGTCGAAGTCCTCAAGGTTTCGGTGTCTCTCTCCCCGTCGTTTGGTCGCATCCAACCTTGGCAGGTATAAAGCTAGTTACCCCGCTGTTCGCAGCAAGTTATCCTCGGTTCTTCGACCTACTGTCGTGAAGATCGGGCCATCCCAAGGAGGTTCCTACCATTTGGTATCAGAGCAAGGTTGTCACGGTAGGTCTTACCATCATATGTTATTGTTTTGTTCATCTCCAAGAGTCCACTGAAAAAGCCACAAAAAAATCCCATAGCCTTTTCACGGTACTGTTACCTTTGTGTTGTTGTGTTCATCAAGTTGCTAGTCACCATCTTTACTTATATAGTGTTTTGTTTATTTGTTATCCGCACCCCTGTTAGTGTCAAAAAAACAAAAAAAAAGAGAAGAAAGAAAGAGTCAAAAAAAAGAGAAGAGAAAAGAAGTGAAAAGTAGGGGCTGTGTTGCGGATTACAAAACTGAAAATTTCAGTTCTACATACTCAAGTTTGTGGTGTTCTTAACAGCAACGTTTACATATCTTTTGAACGATTTACGCCACTTGGTTACAGTACCGCAGCCTTCCTTGAACAGCCACCTATAGCTCCACAAAAATCTGAAAACCGGACCTCTCGACTCGTAAACCTTTCAACCGCTTAACCACAGCTGGGTTACTATCACTTTTTGCGCATTCACAGTCCTTGAGAACGAGCAAGAGCTTTGGTAAGTAAGAGGTGAGGTTGTGTGATTCCACAAATTTTACCTATTCCAATTTTTTTTCTTCATAGTTCTAACATGGCAGGATCCAATGATTCGAGTGTTGGGGGTGGTCGTCATGGAGACGATGAACCACCAGTTGCGCGGGCTGAGTTACGGCAACTACAAAACTCATTGTTGGAGGCCATGGAGAGGATGTTCAATGAACGTCTCCCAGCAGCGGCCGGAAGGGATCCACGTCATCAACATGAAGAATCTAATGGTGAAAATTCTGGTGCTGGACATGACTTCCATGTCCACTTCAGAGATGGTCGTGGTGGTGGTAGGCGTGCTGGTCACAATGGCCGGCATGATGGAGGATATCACAGGCGTGGTCGTGACCACCGTGTGCGTTTTGTTGCAAATAATGGGCGGTTTGAGCGGCGCCATGATCATCGCCGACGTGCTGGCCATGAAGAAAGGGAACATCACCGTGGTCGTCACAATAGGGATGATCCGGACAGCATTGCTCGTGTCAAGTTGAGTATCCCAAAATTTACTGGACGAGAAGATGCAGATGCATATCTTGAGTGGGCTGAGCAGTGTGATCAAATTTTTAGAGTACATAATCTCTCTGATCAGAGGCATGTAAATCTTGCTTCAGTTGAGTTCTCTGGTTATGCTCTCACTTGGTGGAATCAAATACAGGAGAATCAGCTTGTGTTGGGGCGTGAATATATCAACACATGGGAAGAGATGAAGCAAGTGATGAGGAGGCGTTTTGTGCCATCAAGCTATCAGCGTGACCTTCGCAATAGGTTGCAAACTTTGAAGCAAGGATCCAAATCGGTTGATGATTATTATAAGGAGATGGAGTTGCTGTTAGTGCGAACTGGAGTTAGAGAGGATCCTGAATCAAAAATGGCAAGATTTTTGAATGGTCTCAATGAAGAAATTTCTGGTTTTGTTGAGATGTTTCCATATAATAATTTGCAAGACCTTGTTGATCAAGCTATGCGCACCGAGAGAAAAATTCAGCAAGAGGGACGTGGAAGGTCTTATGGAAGCCGACCTATCTCAGCTCCATGGCATAGGCAGCAGCAAGGTACCTCTGTTATTGGGGGTCGGTCCCAAGGTGCTGCACCTAGAACTTCTCCATCCATTGCTCCTGCAAAGACGACAGTTTCTACAGCTTCTTCACCTGCCATTCAACAACGCTTTGCTGCTAGTACAGCAGTCCCTTCTGTTGCTTCAGCTGCTGCTTCCTATGCACGTAGCCGAGAAATTGTGTGCCATAAGTGCCATGGTCGTGGACATGTTGCTGCACAATGTCCAAGTAGGAGGACTATGATAGTAAATGAACAAGGTGAATGGGAATCTGAAAGTGAGCAAGAAGAAGATGGCATACAAGAAGAAACAGTGGGCAATGATGGGAGTGAGATCCAACCCGACGAAGGTGATAATAATTGCTTTATTTCTCTTCGAGTGCTTAGTGTTACTGCTGTAAAAGAAGAGAGTGGACAGCGACACAATCTCTTCCATACTCGAGGCATGATCAAGGACAAGTTGTGCATAATTATTGTTGATAATGGCAGCTGCAACAATATTGCAAGTCAAGAATTGGTTGAGCGAATGGGGTTAAAACAGCGGCGCCATCCTAATCCATACAAGATGCAATGGCTTAATGATTGTGGTACGCTACGTGTAAACCATGTTGTGACAGTTCCTTTCTCTATTGGGAAGTATAATGATCATGTGGAGTGTGATGTGGTGCCTATGCAAGCATGCCAACTGCTGCTAGGAAGACCATGGTTATATGATCGTGATGTTCAGATTTTTGGTCGAACCAACAAGTTATCTCTCATGTACAAAGGAGAGCGAATCACTTTGCTTCCTTTGACACCGGAGGAGATATTGAAGGATGATGTAAAAAGAAAACAGCGAGAGAGTGAGAACCACTTACGAGTGACCCACAAACATAGTGAGGGAGTGAATCCAAAGCCAAATAAAACTCCACAGCTACAAAGAACCAAGCCAATGGGAAAAGAGGGATTAGTCATGATGGCTAGGAAAGGGGATTTAAAAGAATTGAGTGAACCCAATGCCATGTTCTTTGTACTCCTGTACAAGGACAATTTTCTTTCCACTAACGACTTACCCTCGATATTGCCAAGTGTTGTTTATGATGTGTTGCAGGAATATAAGGATGTATTTCCGGATGAAGTACCACCAGGGCTACCACCTAAGAGAGGGATCGAGCATCAAATTGACCTTGTTCCTGGTGCTTCACTTCCTAACAGAGCTCCATACCACACCAACCCGGAGGAAACAAAAGAAATTCAGCGCCAAGTGCAAGAACTCATCAAAAAAGGGTATGTGCAGGAAAGTCTATCACCTTGTGCTGTTCCTGTTCTTTTAGTTCCAAAAAAAGATGGCTCATGGAGGATGTGTGTTGATTGTCGAGCCATCAATAACATCAACATAAGGTATAGACATCCCATTCCTAGGCTTGATGACATGCTTGATGAACTTAGTGGTGCTACCATTTTCACAAAAATTGACTTGAGAAGTGGCTATCACCAAATCAGAATGAGAGAAGGAGATGAGTGGAAAACATCCTTCAAAACCAAATTTGGACTGTATGAATGGTTGGTGATGCCTTTTGGTTTGACCAACGCACCTAGTACTTTTATGAGATTGATGAATCATGTACTTAGATCTTTTATTGGCAAGTTTGTTGTGGTTTACTTTGATGATATCTTGATTTACAGCAAGTCACTTGATGAACATGTTGCACACATCCAATGTGTACTTGCTGTCCTGCGTGAGGAACAATTGTATGCTAACCTTGCCAAGTGCACTTTTTGCACCGACAAGGTAGTCTTTCTTGGCTTTGTTGTTTCAGGTCAAGGTGTGGAGGTAGATGAGGAAAAGATCAAAGCTGTTCGTGAGTGGGTGACTCCACAAAATGTGAGCCAAGTGCGAAGTTTCCTTGGCCTTGCTGGCTTCTATCGTCGGTTTGTACAAGATTTTAGTACCATTGCTGCCCCAATCAATGACTTGACAAAGAAAGAAGTGCCTTTCAAATGGGGAGAAGCACAAGAGAAGGCATTTGCAGAGCTAAAAATGAAGTTGACAACAGCGCCACTCCTTGCACTTCCGGATTTTGGTAAGACATTTGAAATTGAATGTGATGCAAGTGGTGTAGGGATTGGAGGTGTGCTCATGCAAGAAGGAAGGCCTATTGCATATTTCAGTGAAAAACTAAGCGGTCCAACTCTGAATTATTCAGTTTATGATAAAGAATTATATGCTCTTGTGAGGAGTTTGGAAACATGGCAACACTACCTTTTGCCTAAAGAATTCGTAATACATTCAGACCATGAATCTTTGAAACATCTTAAAGGCCAACTAAAACTGAACCGAAGACATGCAAAATGGAGTGAATTCATTGAGTCTTTTCCTTACATTGTCAAGTACAAAAAGGGAAAGGATAATGTTGTAGCAGATGCTTTGTCTCGACGTCATGCTTTACTATCACAACTTGATGCTAAAATTCTTGGTTTGGAAAGTATCAAAGATTTGTATGCTACTGATTCATATTTTGCTGAACCATTTTCCAAGTGTTGTGTTGGCAAGGGATGGGCAAAATTCCATTTGCATGATGGGTTTTTGTTTCGGACTAATAAACTCTGCATTCCAGATTGTTCTGTTCGTCTCATGCTTGTGCAGGAAGCTCATGCTGGTGGACTTATGGGACACTTCGGTGCCAAGAAAACGGAGCAAGTCCTAGCTGATCACTTCTTTTGGCCTAAGATGAGAAGAGATGTTGAGCGACATGTTCTTCGCTGCGTAACATGCCACAAAGCTAAGTCACGCTTGAATCCTCATGGATTATATACTCCTTTACCTATCCCTAGTGTGCCATGGGAAGACATTTCCATGGACTTTGTTCTTGGTTTACCTCGAACCAAGAGGGGGAGGGATTCCATCTTTGTTGTTGTTGATAGGTTTAGCAAGATGGCTCATTTTATTCCATGCCATAAGAGCGATGATGCTTCATATATTGCTGAATTATTTTTCAGGGAAATTGTAAGACTTCATGGCGTGCCGCGGACCATTGTTTCAGATCGTGACACCAAGTTTTTGAGCTACTTTTGGAAGACTTTATGGGGAAAACTTGGGACAAAATTGCTGTTCTCTACGACATGCCATCCACAAACTGATGGTCAAACTGAAGTTGTGAACCGAACATTGTCGACACTGCTGCGAGCTGTTCTCAAGAAAAATTTGAAATTATGGGAGGAAAGCTTGCCTCACGTGGAGTTTGCATACAACAGGGCAGTACACTCGACCACTAAGTTTTGTCCATTTGAGATTGTATATGGTTTCAAACCTACTGCTCCTATCGATCTTTTGCCTTTGCCTATGCAGGAACGTGTAAATTTTGATGCAAGCAAACGTGCAGAATTTGTCAAGAAGCTTCATGATCGAGCAAAAGAAAACATAGAAAAGATGACCAAGATGTACATGAAACGTGCCAACAAGGGGCGTAAGAAGATGTTATTTGAACCAGGAGACTTAGTTTGGGTGCATTTGCGCAAGGACCGTTTCCCTGAACAACGCAAGTGCAAGCTGCAGCCACGTGCCGATGGTCCCTTCAAAGTGCTCCGCAAGATCAATGACAATGCATATGAAATTGAACTTCCAAGTACGTATGGTGTAAGCCCAACCTTCAATGTCTCCGATCTGTCTCCATTCTTTGGACCAGAAGAGTCGAGGACAACTCCTTTTCAAGAGGGGGAGGATGATGAGGACATCCCAGCTCAGCATGTTCCATCACATATCAACCATTCACCATCAAGCATAAAGGATACAAATCAAGGTCCACTTACACGAAGTCGTGCCAAGAAAATACAAGAACAGGTGAATTCATTCCTAGCTGATTTTGATTTCAACATATCTCAGGATGTTATACTACCTAAATGTTCTACATTGATGTTACTTAGGTTTACACATGAAGCGGAGGAAGCTACTTGGCATGAGGAACAAATACAATGCTACGATCAGACCACCTGGCTGACCGCACCTACAGCCACAAAGAAGCAACCATAACTTTTGATTTCCGCAGGCTCTGGGGGTCCATGAGTACTTGATGGAAAGCTTATCAAGTCTAGTTTCCAATGCAATAAACCCCACGTCATTTGGCCTTTCCAATAAGAAGTTATGGTCGAATTAGTGGAGACTGCTCAGGAGGCTAACAGTCACGCGAGACCTCCTCGGGAATTCATCTCGTGGAGACCTTTCACCTAGCCTACCTTCAGAAATTCCAATTCCTTTTCACACTCAACTAGGAGGGTTGTTCCTAGTATAAATACCCCTTGTATCTAAACAATTGGGAGCTTTGAATCATTTGATAAACCATAGTTTTGCAGCCGAGCTGCTAAGTGTCTTACTCACACCATTGTTCTTCCTTGTTCTTCTTGGACTCGTGAAGAGATCCCTTTGGGATCCCCTAATTCGTGCTCTAGGCTTTCGGGCCTTTTGTGTGGGTTAGTCCCGGATTGTGGTTCTGCGGTCGTTCGGAGATCGAGTCGAAGTCCTCAAGGTTTCGGTGTCTCTCTCCCCGTCGTTTGGTCGCATCCAACCTTGGCAGGTATAAAGCTAGTTACCCCGCTGTTCGCAGCAAGTTATCCTCGGTTCTTCGACCTACTGTCGTGAAGATCGGGCCATCCCAAGGAGGTTCCTACCATTTGGTATCAGAGCAAGGTTGTCACGGTAGGTCTTACCGTCATATGTTATTGTTTTGTTCATCTCCTAGAGTCCACTGAAAAAGCCACAAAAAAATCCCATAGCCTTTTCACGGTACTGTTACCTTTGTGTTGTTGTGTTCATCAAGTTGCTAGTCACCATCTTTACTTATATAGTGTTTTGTTTATTTGTTATCCGCACCCCTGTTAGTGTAAAAAAAACAAAAAAAAAGAGAAGAAAGAAAGAGTCAAAAAAAAAGAGAAGAGAAAAGAAGTGAAAAGTAGGGGCTGTGTTGCGGATTACAAAACTGAAAATTTCAGTTCTACATACTCAAGTTTGTGGTGTTCTTAACAGCAACGTTTACATATCTTTTGAACGATTTACGCCACTTGGTTACAGTACCGCAGCCTTCCCTGAACAGCCACCTATAGCTCCACAAAAATCTGAAAACCGGACCTCTCGACTCGTAAACCTTTCAACCGCTTAACCACAGCTGGGTTACTATCACTTTTTGCGCATTCACAGTCCTTGAGAACGAGCAAGAGCTTTGGTAAGTAAGAGGTGAGGTTGTGTGATTCCACAAATTTTACCTATTCCAATTTTTTTTCTTCATAGTTCTAACATGGCAGGATCCAATGATTCGAGTGTTGGGGGTGGTCGTCATGGAGACGATGAACCACCAGTTGCGCGGGCTGAGTTACGGCAACTACAAAACTCATTGTTGGAGGGCATGGAGAGGATGTTCAATGAACGTCTCCCAGCAGCGGCTGGAAGGGATCCACGTCATCAACATGAAGAATCTAATGGTGAAAATTCTGGTGCTGGACATGACTTCCATGTCCACTTCAGAGATGGTCGTGGTGGTGGTAGGCGTGCTGGTCACAATGGCCGGCATGATGGAGGATATCACAGGCGTGGTCGTGACCACCGTGTGCGTTTTGATGATGAAGAATTTGATGATTATGACATCGTGACCACTTTCTCCGATCTGCTCGCTCATTCTGCCGACATCAGGCGAGACGACGTCTCCCGTACGTGGCGAAGGATCGAGCAGCGGAGGTATGCGCGAAGTTGGGAGCCTTGTGCAGGATGCCCCGCAGGTGTCTGCTGCTGTTGACGTGGCCGTGGCCGCGATAAATCTGGGCGCGTTGGGGCCGGGGCTCACTCGCTCGGACTTCCTTCCTCGCCCGGAGATATTCTGCGACCTTACCGCAGTCGCAGAGCGTGCCGACAACGGCCTCAACTGAGAGGCGCTGTCGTCATGCGCAGGGGACCTCCTAGCGCTCGCGCTGCAAGCCTCCGAGATGAGGGTAAATATGTGCGCTTCAGTTTGTAAGGTACTGCTGGACGCCTGCTGATTTGTTGTTGTTTCTGCCAGACGCTTGCCCTCAGCCGGTCCTTTGACGAGGCCCGCGTTCGGGAGTGGAGGGCTCTGGAAGCCAGCCTCTGCGAAGCGAGCATTGCTCTCGCCGCGAAGGATGAAGAACTTCGCGCGCTGGAGGGCGCCCTGGTGGCCACACAACTCGAGGCCACGAAAGCTCAGAGCGCCGCGGCTGGGGAGCGCGCCGCCTTCGTGCAGCAGATCGCCGTCCTAGAAGGGGAGAAGGCCCAGCTGGCGGAGTCTGCTGCCGAGAACCGCCTTGTCTTGGGAAATGCGTCCCTGTCGGCATGGCGGGCCATGGAGTCTCTGAACCAGGCCCTCCGAGATCTGTGCGTCCGAGTGCCGGACACTACGCACAGGCCGGAGGCCCTGTCGGAGACGCTCGGGCTGATCGAGGAGGGGGCCGGCGTTGCTCTTCGTGGTGCCAGGACCTTTGGCGAGCACTGCAGCTATGTTGGTGCGTGCTTCGCCCTCGCCCTGCTTCATACTCGTGGGTGTAGGCATACCCATGAGCTAGCGAATCCTCAACTGGATCCTCCCGACCGCCCAGAGGTTATGTCGGATGCCATCCGCTCCATCGGGCCTAGCCTGCAGAACTTCCACCAACGGATCTGGGGCCGCTTCGGGGAAGGTGCCGCGAGGGTCACCGTGCAGCAGACGTTGCATGGGGAGGGGGACCTCCTCCAGTGGCTTGAAGGGGTCCTTCAGCGCCGCGGCGACGACGGCGCGGGCTCGTCCGCACCGCGCCAAGGCTGAGCGGCTGGTCGGGTAGGGCAGGGGGATGATGTGCTGGCTGTTACGCTTGTAACCATGTAACCCCTTTGCTTTTATAATGGAACCAAGTGGAACCTTATGCTTGGTGTTACCTGCCGCCGAACGCGGAGGGCAGGTCTGCGTATCTTGTTTATACTTTATGGAGTGGCGCGTGCGGAGGCGAATCTCGACGCTACGACTTCCTTTATAGTCCGGAGACTCGCGCGTGCGGAGGCGAACCTCGACGCTACATCTTATTTAAAGTCCGTGGACTGGTGCGTGCGGAGCTAGGCTCGACGCTACGTCTTCTTTATAGTCCGGAGATTCGCGCGTGCGGAGGCGAACCTCGACGCTACGTCTTATTTAAAGTCCGTGGACTCGTGCGTGCGGAGCTAGGCTCGACGCTACGTCTTCTTTATAGTCCGGAGACTCGCGCGTGCGGAGGCGGACCTCGACGCTACGTCTTATTTAAAGTCCGTGGACTAGCGCGTGCGGAGCTAGGCTCGACGCTACGTCTTCTTTATAGTCCGGAGACTCGCGCGTGCGGAGGCGAACCTCGACGCTACGTCTTATTTAAAGTCCGTGGACTAGTGCGTGCGGAGCTAGGCTCCACGCTACGTCTTCTTTATACTCCTTAGAGTGCACGCGGAGGCGTCCCCCCGCTGCGTCTTATTTATACTCCGTAGAGTGCGTGCGGAGGCGGACCTCGATGCTACGTCTTATTTAAAGTCCGTGGACTGGTGCGTGCAGAGCTAGGCTCGACGCTACGTCTTATTTATAGTCCGCAGACTCTCGCGTGCGGAGGCGGACCTCGACGCTACGTCTTATTTAAAGTCCGTGGACTGGTGCGTGCGGAGCTAGGCTCGACGCTACGTCTTCTTTATAGTCCGCAGACTCTCGCGTGCGGAGGCGGACCTCGACGCTACGTCTTATTTAAAGTCCGTGGACTAGTGCGTGCGGAGCTAGGCTCGACGCTACGTCTTCTTTATAGTCCGCAGACTCTCGCGTGCGGAGGCGGACCTCGACGCTACGTCTTATTTAAAGTCCGTGGACTGGTGCGTGCGGAGCTAGGCTCGACGCTACGTCTTATTTATAGTCCGCAGACTCTCGCGTGCGGAGGCGGACCTCGACGTTACGTCTTATTTAAAGTCCGTGGACTGGTGCGTGCGGAGCTAGGCTCGACGCTACGTCTTATTTATAGTCCGCAGACTCTCGCGTGCGGAGGCGGACCTCGACGCTACGTCTTATTTAAAGTCCGTGGACTGGTGCGGGCGGAGCTAGGCTCGACGCTACGTCTTGTTTATAGTCCGCAGACTCTCGCGTGCGGAGGCGGACCTCGACGCTACGTCTTATTTAAAGTCCGTGGACTCGTGCGTGCGGAGCTAGGCTCGACGCTACGTCTTCTTTATAGTCCGCAGACTCTCGCGTGCGGAGGCGGACCTCGACGCTACGTCTTATTTAAAGTCCGTGGACTAGTGCGTGCGGAGCTAGGCTCGACGCTACGTCTTCTTTATAGTCCGCAGACTCTCGCGTGCGGAGGCGGACCTCGACGCTACGTCTTATTTAAAGTCCGTGGACTGGTGCGTGCGGAGCTAGGCTCGACGCTACGTCTTATTTATAGTCCGCAGACTCTTGCGTGCGGAGGCGGACCTCGACGCTACGTCTTATTTAAAGTCCGTGGACTGGTGCGTGCGGAGCTAGGCTCGACGCTACGTCTTCTTTATAGTCCGCAGACTCTCGCGTGCGGAGGCTGACCTCGACGCTACGTCTTATTTAAAGTCCGTGGACTCTCGCGTGCGGAGGCGGACCTCGACGCTACATCTTATTTAAAGTTCGTGGACTTTGTTCTGCTCAGCGCGGACAGGGGATGCTCTGGGAACATCAACCTTTATTGAACTGCCGATTGCGCAAGCGAGCATCGCCTAACAAATGGCTGGTGGCTCTACACCTGCTGTCCTGCTCCTAGGCGTAGTACCGTCGCAACCTGTCCGCGTTCCATGTATGCCGGAAGGCTTGCCCTTCGAGCGTGGCGAGGCGGTACGCCCCCTTCGGCAGTGCCTCCGTCACGATGTACGGGCCTTCCCACTTGGACTCCAGCTTGCCAACGGTCTCCGCCTGGAGCGCCACTCGGAGGACGAGATCCCCCGGCTTGAACCCCCGCGGGCATATAGAGCGGTCCCGGGTACGCATTGTCTGCCGCGCGTACTTCTCGACATGGTCCAAGGACACACGGCGCTCCTCTTCGGGTGCTTGGACGAGGACCCTCCGCGAGCCGGCCTTGATTTCCTCGGGCGTCACCGCTTCATCACCGAAAAGGAGCTTGAACGGCGTGAATCCCGTCGGGTGCGTTACCGTTGTGCGAAGCGACCATAGAACGCTGTGAAGCTCGCTTGGCCACTTGCCCTTTGGCAATCCAACCAGGCGCTTTTTGATGGCGGCAGAGATGGCGCCATTCGCCCGTTCGACCGCCCCGTTGGACTGGGGGTGCCCTACCGAGGCGAATCGGAGGGTGATGCCCATGCTGTCGCAATAATCCTTGAAGAGGGTGGCGTCGAACTGCAGGCCATTGTCGACCGTGAGCTCCCGGGGCACACCGAAGCGACATATGATGTTTTGCCATAGGAAACGCTGTATGGCCGCAGAAGTTACTTTGGCCAGAGCGATCGCTTCCGGCCATCTGGAGAAGTACTCCAGCGCGACTACCACGAACCGGAGGTCCCCTGGAGCTCGCGCGAGTGGCCCTACTATATCGAGACCCCAGCGTGCCAGTGGCCACACCGGGGGAATGGGGTTGAGGCTCGTCGGGGGCCTGCGGATGATGCGCGCCATCCACTGGCACCCTTGGCACCGACGGACGAGGTCCTGGGCGTCGGTGATGGCAGTCGGCCAGTAGAAGCCTTGCCTGAACGCCTTGCCGACTAATGACCTCGGTGCTAGGTGGGATCCGCATACGCCCGCGTGGATCTCCGACAAGAGCTCCCTTCCCCCCTCAGTCGAGAGGCAACGCAGGAGCGGTGCGCAAACCCCTCTCTTGTAGATTATCCCTTCGAACACCTGGAAGGACCGTGCGCGGTGCTGCAAGCGTCGCAGCTCGGCAGAGTCCTCCGGCTCGGCGATGCCTTGCAAGAAATTAAAGATGGGCTCTCGCCAATCTCCTGGGCGATCAATGCGGTGGACGAGTGCCGCGTCCCGGTTGTCCTGTGCGATGGCCGCCTTTGCTAACATCTTGTAGAACGCCCCCTCGGGGGGGGGGGGCAGTTGCTGGCTGGCTGCCTTAGCGAGGGCGTCGGCTTGCTCATTCTCCGCACGGGGGATGGCCTTGACGGTGACACCCAAAAAGTGCCTTTCCCTCGCCCTCACCACCGTGAGGTACTTGGCCAACTCAGGGTCCTTGGCTTGATATGACTTGTCCACATGGCTAGCCACCAAGCGCGAGTCGGTGCGGACCAACACCCGTCTCGCGCCGATTGCCTTGAGCTTCGCCAAGCCAAAGAGCAGTGCCTCGTATTCAGCTGTGTTGTTGGTGGCGGGGAAGGTAAGACGCGTCGAGTACAGCAAACGCTGTCCATCGGGCGTGACGATCACCGCCCCTACGCCCGCGCCGGCGACACTGTAAGCTCCGTCGATTGTAAGCGTCCAGACGGGATCATCGTGAGTCTGGACGGGCTGGGCCGGCGGGGTCCATTCGGCGAGAAAATCCGCCAGGACTTGGGATTTGATTGCCGTTCGCGAAGCATACGTCAAGGAGAAGGGAGCGAGCTCGGCAGCCCATTTGCCGATGCGCCCTGTGGACTCCTTGTTGTGTAGCATCTCTGCCAGGGGGAATGAGGAAGGTACTGTGATTGGGTGGGCCAGAAAATAATGCCGAAGCTTCCTGGAGGCCATGACGAGCGCGTAGGCGAGCTTCTCAAGCTCCGTGTATCTTGTCTTGGCACCTTGGAGGGCTTCGGAGACAAAATAGACGGGCCGCTGCATGGCGCCTTCCTCTAAGACGAGGACGGCGCTGACTGCGGTGGCTGACGCGGCCAGATATAGCAGGAGGGGAGCCTCTGGTGCTGGGGCGACCAGAGTGGGGAGGCTTGCCAGGTGCTGCTTGAGCTCGTTGAAGGCCTTCGCGCAGTCTCCGTCCCAACGAAATCCATCGCACCCGCGGAGTGTCTTGAAAAACGGCAGGCCCCGCTCCGCCGCCCTGGACAGGAAGCGGCTTAATGCTGCCATGCGGCCTGCCAGCCTCTGGACCTCCCTCGTTGTCTTGGGCGGCTCCATACCCAGGATGGCGTCTACTTTGTCGGGGTTCGCCTGGATGCCCCGCCCGGACACGAGGAAACCTAGGAGTTTGCCCGCCTGCACCCCGAAGACACATTTGTCGGGGTTGAGCTTGATGCCCGCCTTCTGGAGGTTGTCGAAGGTCTCCTGGAGGTCCCAGCCGTGCAGAGCAAGCTGCCGAGTTTTGACCACCACATCATCGACATAGGCTTCGACGTTCCTCCCGAGCTGGGCGACCAGGGCAATGGCGACGAGGCGGGTGAAGGTAGCGCCCGCGTTCTTCAAGCCGAAGGGCATTCTGACGAAGCAGAATGTCCCAAGTGGCGTAATGAAACTGGTCTTCTCCTCGTCGTCTTCGGCCATGTATACCTGGTGGTAGCCGGAATAGGCGTCCAGGAAACTCATGAGTTCGCACCCAGCAGTGGCGTCGACCAGCTGGTCGATGCGCGGCAAAGGGTAATTGTCCTTCGGGCACGCCTTGTTGAGTGCCGTGAAGTCGATGCACATGCGCCAGGCCCCGCTGGCCTTTTTGACAAGCACCGGGTTAGCGAGCCACTCTGGATGGTGGACCTCGCGGATGACCCCGGCGCGAAGAAGCTTCGCCACCTCTGCTTTGGCCGCCTGCTGTCGATCCATCGACATACGCCGAAGCCTTTGCTTGACCGGCTTGGCGTCGGGGCGGACCGCCAAGCGATGCTCGATTAGTGCTCAGTCTACGCCCTTGATGTCCTCCGGGGACCATGCGAAGATGTCCACGTTGTTCTGAAGCACCCGGAGCAGATCCCGTTCGACCCCCGGTGGGAGCCCCTCGCCAATGGATACAAACTGCCCCTCCGCCTGGAGCAGCACCTTCTTGACTCCGCCTTCGGGCCGAGGCTTGGGCGTCCACCCGGGGGCGGAGGGCCCGTCACCGAGCGCGCCAGAGAGGTTATGCACCGGGCGATGCGGAACGCGGCTACCGCCTTCGGCTCGTCTGGCCAGGTCCTGGTCGCCGAAGACGGTGATAACACCCTCTGGGCCCGGGAGCTTGACACACAAAAACGCGTGGTGCGGGATTGCCTCGAAAGAGTTGATGGCGGGTCGCCCCAGTATGGCGTTGTAGGGGTGCGGGATATCTACAACATCGAAGGTGACATGCTCGGTCCGGATGTTACCTTTGTTGCCCTCCTGACGGAAGGTGACCGGCAGGGACACGTGCCCCAAGGCCTGCATTGGTTGACCCCCGAAGCCTTGAAGTGGAGCTCCTGGCTGCTCTAGCCGGCTTCGGGGGATCGCCATGCAGTCGAGGGCCTCTACGAACAAGATGTTCGCGGAGCTTCCCCTGTCGACAAGGACGCGCCTGACGTCACAGCACGCTATGTGGGCCTGGATGACTAGAGGGTCTTGGTGAGGGTACTCCACGCCCCTGGCGTCGTTCAAGTCGAAGGTGATGTTGCGGGGCGGCATCCACAGTTGCGGCCGCTCCCCGGGGGCTTTTGAAGATGAACCTCCGGTGATGACGCTGACGGTGCGATGCTGCACACCCTCCAGTGCGGTGGCTCGTGTGGGGCTATCCTTCGGGTGCCCCACGTTGGCTCCGGCGGGGGCCGAGGAGGCGGAGCCCGAGATACGGCCGTCACCCTCCGCAGCTCCATCACCGCGATGCATGCCCTTGTGTAATGATCGCCGTAGCCGTGTACCTCGCACCACTTGCCATAGTGCAGCAGCTCTTGCTCTGCGTGGGGTTGGCCGCCGTAATCAAGTCCGCCTTCCGATCCCCGATCTCCCCTCCGTGAGGCGGGGTCAGGTCCGCGGTGGGCGCTCTCGGTGTCGAGGACATGATGGGCCGCCTGCGACCGGCGCTGGCGGCGCCGGGGTTTAGGCCTGCTCCTTGAGGAGCCTTCCTGTACCCCGACCTCACTGCCTCAGGGAGGGCCTCCTCGGGACTCTCGGCTGCAGCCCGGCTTCGAGGAGGGACCACCCGCCCACGACTTCGTGGTGTCGTCTCCGCCCGCGGCCTGGATCGCGATTTCGTACATGCGCACGAACTCGCGAGGATCCGTGTCGCCTTTGTACGGGTTGGTGATGCTAGGGAACTTGAAGTCTTCGGGCCACGCCGCCTGCTGCAGCCCCGCCGAAAGCGGGGATTCCGGATCTACGCGCTTAAGCGGGACGCGGCTAGACGTGGGGGCTTCGCGGCTGTCCGCCTTCGCTGGCGTGGGCTCGGGTGCGACTGCTGGCGCGGCCTGCTGACTCCGAGCCTCTTGTATATCTCTGACGGCTCCGCGAAGGTCCCCGAGCTCCCGCTGGAACGCATTGAGAGCCGCCAGCAGGGCATTTTCCATCGCCGGTGCAGGCGGGGTCGCCGGTACTGCCGACGGGCGAATCGGCGCGGGGACGACCGCGTCGCGAGGTCTCGAGCTGCCGGTCGCTCCGTCGTGGCTACCTCGAACCGCCCGGTCTGCGCCACCGGCGAGGGTTGTAGTGGGGGCGGCGAGGCCGGCTGTGGTTGCGTCGGCGGGGTCGGTTGTCGCCGCACCCGCGTCGGCGTCCTCGACCGCGGGGTCCGTCCTCGCAGCGTCGGTGACGAGGTTGGTTGTCGCGGTGCCGGTGACGAGGTTGGTCGTCGCCGCGCGAACATCGATGTCTTCGGCCACCGCGCCTGCGTCGCCACCCGCGCCCGCCGCTGCCGATGCCGAAGCCCTGGTACTGATACGATGCTCCGGCCCGGCCGCCTTCTTTCCCTTCGCCGCTGCTGAAGAAGCTTTTTTCGGTGCCATCCTTCTTCTTCGGTCTTCAGGCTTGTCCTGTCCTCCCCACGGACGGCGCCAACTGTTGTGGCTACTGACCAAACAGAGAGAGAGATGGTAGTGGAGAGTGATGAAGATAAGTGTAATGGCCTGGGTCCTACCCATGGCTTACTCATATATATATACACATGAGGGGTGCTTTTACAGCTACACCCTTACATCTGGTTATCCCCTCTGGGGGCAGTTATGTCATTACACATGGCCTATTATGGGCCTTATAATTTCCTACCAGGCCTGCTGGGTTTAGGTGGGGGCCACCCCTACGACATGTATCATTCTAGAACTTGTAGCACTCTTCATTGGCTCAATACTAGCTTCATGGTTCCGCTTAGTTTATTGACATGGTTTGCATCATCCTTGGATACCTCTAGCTAGACTTTGATCGTTGATGACTTGACATGTTCACAACTTGCACTAAATTTCAGATTGTCATCTATTTGGCTTAGCTGGCTTATATATATCTTGTCATGATCTAGATAGCATT
Organism: Dendrocalamus latiflorus; assembly: GCA_017311315.1. Taxonomy (NCBI): domain Eukaryota; kingdom Viridiplantae; phylum Streptophyta; class Magnoliopsida; order Poales; family Poaceae; genus Dendrocalamus; species Dendrocalamus latiflorus. Next base: position 18,412,655 of record CM029676.1, read on the forward strand.
CTATTGAGTTATGGCTTGATATAACACTTAATGGTCAGTTTGGATAATTCTCACGGCTCTAAATGCTTAAAATGAATAAAATTCAGCCATTTCATCCATACTTGTGACCTTATTCTCTCTTTTGCATCCTTGATGTGTTTATTGCCAAAAGGGGGAGAATAGAGGAGAAAAACCCATTTGGGATCTTCCTAGAGCTTTGGAGAACAATTTGCTCTTTCTGTTTTAGCTCTAGTATTCCTTTTGTCAACATGGTCATAAGCTTCTTGAGTTTCTTTAGACCATGTATGACTTTCTCAAACTCAACTTTACGCTTTTTTCGGGGTTTGTCAATATACTCATCAAGGGGGAGATTGAGAGACCATGTGGTTGTGATCCCATGTTTGTGATGAGTAATTGACAAGTGGTTTGGATAGCTTGAGTTTGATGTGAGTGGTTCGAGCCGAGTTGTCGCGTGATACGGTTTGGTTTCGGTCGGACCTGGTCAAACCTAGTCAATCGTGTTTAGGATGGGTATTCCATTGATTCGACAGGTTTGGGCTTTATCATGCTAATTTTGATTACATGTATCGAGCGGTGCTATTTGATGTGTTTCTTGTCTGTGTTGGCTGCAGGACATCGAGGCAGAGTCATGGCGAGACACGGTGGACCGGACTAGGCGCAGGTGGCACTGAGGTCAGAACAGTCGGGAGGTGTCGAAGACAGCGAGGGCTCAAGGTGGCTGCGAGGCTTGCAAGGCAAGAAAGGAGGAAGCTTCCTAAAAGGTGCGCGAGGGGCGTTTCGGTAAAAACGCAAAGCTACACTAAAGGAAGCGGGTTTGGATAAAGCATCGAGTAGGTGGTGACCTAATGGGTAAAGCATGTGCAAACCCATTAGTGGGAGGCTATAAAAGGAGAGGGAGAGGTTGTGCTGAAATTGAGAGAGTGTGCGTGAAAGTTAGGGTTTTAGTTGGTTCTCTCCATACATGAGTTGAAAAGGCTTTAGGGCAGCTCTTGTATTTTATTTTGGGTGTTCCTCTTTGAGTTGTGAGATGGGGTGATCTGATGTAATCATTCCTCTTGTTTAAGCATTCATGTCTCTTCATCTCTTTGTGAAATCTTGTGTTTGAGAAGACTTGATAACCTGCCTTTGTTATTCTATGTTATGCTTTCTTCTAGCTATTTATTTTGTTGGCTGGATGCCTCTTTTATTGCATGAGAATCTCAATTATTGCATGAAGGCTTGAGCAGGAAATCAATCAATCTCACTTCTAGTTTTGGGTGTCTCCAGGAGTTAATTTTTTAGTTTTTCTTGCTGCCTCTTTTAATCTTTTTCTTCCCTTCTTTACTGCTGATTTTTAGTCCTGCTCCTTGTGAGCTTTTGATCTTTTGGCATCCAGCAGCAAGGTGCTCTTTTCAGCTCATTAGCTCTTTTGGACAGGGGCTGTTTTCGGTTCTAGTTTGTGCTGTGCTGACTGCTTTGTGTTCTAGTGCTTTCAGTTTTGCTTTGGCCAGAAAAGAGCCTTGGTAGTTCAGCACTTTATTCCCTGTTTGCAGATGCTTTTCGGCAGCCTCTTCTTCAATTTGCAGCAGTCTTTGTTTGGCTATTTCAGTCCTAAAATCTTCCATTTTTATCTTCAGTTTTCAGCAGCAAATACACCCTTTTACTAGCTGTAATTTCTCAGTTTTTGCAGTACTTGTTTAAGTGGGAGTTGGCTATTTTGTGATCTTGTTCGGCTAAATTATTCCTTTGTGCTTGCAGCGTGTGTGTAGTTCGGCAAATGCATTGCTCTTTGTCTCTTCGGTGCAGTTAGTTGTTGGTCTTCAATTCTTGTAGTTTTGGTCTGGTCTTTCTCTTGGGTTAGTGTTTTCCCTTTTTTTTGAGAATTTTATGGTGATCTGGTTTTCCCTCTTTTAAGAGCTTTTTCGGTCAAATTGCAAAATCGGTTTTAGTGAGCATAATTTCTCGTTCTTCATAGCTTACATAGCTATCGGAGAGTAGAGAAATCGTGGGGATACTCGGGGGAAATTTTTAAAGGGCTCCACTCACCCCCCCCTCTGTCGCCATTTCGGTCCAACAATGTTGTAGCACCAAATTAGTACCTTGTCATTATCGTCCTCATCAGATACTGTAGGTACCTCAAACTTCTCCTCTAATGGCATAAGATGTACCAGATCATCTTTCATCTCTTCAAGCATCTTGGCGGTATCTGTAGATGGAGTAGGAGCCAAAATAATGTTAGCATTTTCGGTTACCTTAGGTGGCACCTCACTTGTGACCGTGCGTGGTGGAGGTACAAAACGACGTCACAATTTCTTCTTCATCTCCTCCCATGTATACATGTAGTGGAACTCGAGATTCGCCCACCAATGTTGAACGTCACCAATCAGTGCCGTCCTTGCCATGCTCATCTTCTCAAAAGGATCAAGATCTTGTCTTTTAAAATAGCTATCCATCATAGTCATTCCTATGAGATCCATGCCCGGCGCCCTCGAAACTGTCGTCGTGGAGGCCTCGCGTCCGAGCTTAGCAGACTTCGTCCCTCGATCGGAGGTGCAAGGGGCGTGGCGGGGGGCCGCGGACAGCACGGTCGCAAACCTGGATCGCCAGGCATTGCTGACATGTGGATCAGAGCTCCTGGGAGGAGCGCTGGAGGCCTCGGAGATGAGGGTGAGTACTCAATCTTTAGCGGTGTGTCGTCATTTATGAGCTTGCTGACCGCTGCGTCATGTAGACGGGCATTTCAAGTGGCTCACGCCCGTGAGCGGGGGGCGTTAGAGGGTCAGCTGCACGCTGCTGAAGAGGCCCTTCGCGCGGCCGAGGAGGCCCACCCCACCAAGGACGACCTGTTGGACCGAAATGGCGACAGAGGGGGGGGGGTAAATGTCGACTTAAAATTTCCCCTCGAAAGAGCACCTACTCAAAAACCTCCTCCTATAGCTATGAAAAGCTATTAAAGAAGATCAAAAACTCACTGAAAGTCCAAACTAACAGAGAGGAAAGCTGGGCAAAGAAAATGAAACCAAACCAAGAAATGCTCAGCCGAAACAAGGGGGGCCGGTCAGACCGCAGGCTCTAGGCCGGTCTGAACGCACACTGGCCGGCGGTCAGACCGCCCAAGCCACGCCGGTCTGACCGGCCTTGTAAATCCGGTTTGACCGCCCATATCACTTCAGTCTGACCGCTCGACGAATTCAGAGCACAGCAGGGCAAAAAATCAGACAACCAAAAATGCAAAGATTTCAGACTTTAAACACCAGTGAATTTTGGGGTTTCTCCTTGATCCTCTTGGACCAGAACAGCCAGGAAATGACTACAATAACTCAAGGATACTAGAAGACCAAAGAAATCCAACTCATGACCACAAGTTTCAGATTTGGACAAAAACTGAAACCTTACAGAGGCATTCACAAAAACTCAAATTACTCTAAGGGCTTAAGTCCTTTTCTCATGAGAGTTTGCAGACAAGTTAGCAATAGTAAGAGGACTTCCCAAACAAGAAATTAGGCCATTTCCTGATGGGAAACAAGAAAACATATCAAACCCTAGAAACTGAGCACTTGAGAGAGTCACAACAGAAAACTTCAAATTTCCATCTCCTCTTTAATCCCTTGGCTATGAAACTTTGGAAATAGCTAATAGATATCCTCTGGACTCTAGGTACCAAATTTCAAGCCATCTGAAAGAGGGAAACGAGATTTGCACCAAAACCCTAGAAATGCAAATGTAGAACAGAGAGGCCCCAAAAAGTAAAATCTGAGATTAAATGCGTTTTGCTCTTGGGAAAATCGATCAAATGATCTTGAGGCAACATCCCAACCTAGAGCAACCCATTTTGGGCCTTCCTAACAAGAATCAACAAGAAACTCAAAAAGTCAGAAATCTGGCATGGAGAGCATCGAAGGAAAAGAAACAGAGAGACAAGAACTGAATCAAACTCCATCTCATATTGATAAAGAGGAAAGGAGATACATGATTGATACAAGAGGAATGATTACAAGACTCTCAATCCATCTCCAACCTCTCCCCAACTCAAGAACACACCCACACTACATGCTTTGGAGAGGAGATGAACCACTCAAGAACGCATCGAAGGGGGACACAACACAGACACCCTCTGCTGCCTTCCACCCACTCTCACCAACTAAAGACTCAAAGGTAAAACCACCTCCAAAGCCTCTTTTGACTCACAAAACCCTAATTCTCTCTCAAATCCATGAGGGGGCATGCAGCCACTTCCTCCTATTTATAGCCTTTGGCTAACGGGTCTCCACCCCGTTGCGCCTGCTAAATCCAACAGAACCCGCTCCCGCTTGTGCAGCCTCGCGAAATTACCAATTCGCCCCTCCTGCACCTTCTAGGAAGCTTCCGCGTTCCTTGTCATCCACGACTCGCAACCACCTCGAGTCTCCGCCGTCTTCGACACATCTCGACCGTTCTGACCTCCACACCGCCCGTGTCTAGTCCGGTCACCTCGTGTCTCGCCACGACTCGCCTCGACGTCCTGCAGCCATCACAAACAAGAAACACATCAAATAACACCGCTTGATACATGAAAGCATAAATAGCATCGGTAAGTCATACTTACTCATAATAAAGTCCAAACCTGTCGAAACAGTAGAATATGCAACCTAAGCACCTTGACCAGGTTTGACCAAGTCCGACCGAGCCCGATTGCACCACGCAACATCAAGGTCTGAACCAACCAAATCAAACTCGACTCTCCTAAACCGATGTCAATTACTCATCACACACATGGTCTCTCAATCTCCCCCTTGATGAGTATATTGACAAACCAGAAAAAGCGCAAAGTTGAGTTTGAAATGCAAGAAAGAAGTCAAACATGGTCCAAAGGAAGTAAATGAAGCTAATAACCATGTCGACACAAGGAGCAAAAGAAAGAACAAGTTTTCCTCAAAGCTCCTAAAATGACTTTTTCTACCACTATTCTCCCCTTTTGGCAATAAACACATCAAGGATGTAAGGAAGAGAACAAGTCATGAAAATGGATGAAATGGCTAAAGTTGGACTATTCTAAGCATTTAGAGCCATGAGAATTATCCAAAATGACCATTAAGTATTACATCAAGCCATAACTCAATAGAATGCTATCTAGATCATGACAGGATATATATAAGCCAGTTAAACCAAATAGATGACAATCTGAAATTTAGTGCAATTTGTGAGCATGTCTAGTCATCCATGATCAAAGTCTAGCTAGAGGTATCTAAGAATGATGCAAACCATGTCAATAAGCTAAGCGGAACCAAGAAGCTAGTATTGAGTCAAATGAGAGTGCTACAAGCTCAAGAGTGAAACATTTATTAAAGTACTTGTAACCTTTGAGATTTTAGCAAATTGAGCACATTTGACATGTTGTTCTTTAGAAATCTCATGATTGTTGCCAATCAGATTTTTGTTTTGTCAAGTGCTAGATCTCAAGCCTTATGCGACCACTCCAAGTAAGAAGCTTAAGAAGATGGTCTAGGTCATCCAAAACTCCCCCTGAGTTCATGCCTAGTGCAATGGCAAGCCGTCTCATGAGAAAGAATTAGTGAGATCAGTTTTTTCGCACAAAAGAGATCTTTTTGCATTCTTAAATAATTGTACTAACTCCTGTTTCAACAAGAAACTTGCATAGCTCAAACGAACGCTCAACACAGATTCAAGACTCTACTCAGCCTATTTGACATGGTATGAATCATAGGTGGATAACTAAAGAAAGACTAGTCTCGAGTACTAACATGACAAGTTTTAATTCAATGTGAGCAAGTTTAATTAACTTATCATGGTAAAAGCTAGTCTACACATGTGAAGTCATGATCAATCTAGCAATGAAGCACAAATCATGGCAGGATGTAAAGCGATGTGAACATGTCATGAAAGGATAATAATCAAGGCTCAATGTAGTTATATTACAATATGAAATGCTAAAATGCAAGAAAATCCAGCTCCCCCTCAACATGAGATGCAACTTTTAGTTCAAGTTGAGTTATGTCAAAATTAAGCTCCAGAAGCTCCCAAAAGAACTCCCCCTGAACCAAAGCAATAAAATCGAGAAGCTGGCAAAGAAAACCAAACAGGCAGTCCTTAAAGCATAGATAAGATATAGAGGATACTATGGCTCAGACTGACTCTCATCTACCCCATATGACTCTAGGACTATCAACTGGTCATCTAACAGACTAAGGAGCAAACATGTAACCTGTCTACTCGAGGATGCCTCGGTGGTGGCGTGGGACGCCATGCTGGCTCTGGAGGGCGCCCTCGAGGACCTTGTCGCCGAAGTGCCCCCTCGCTCCTACAGCCCCGAAGGGCTACCGCGGACATTTCGTCGAATCGCGGAGGCTTCCAACCTCGCTCTCAACGTCGCCAAATCCTTCAGCAACCATTGCTCCTTCGTGACCTTGCGCTTGGCCTTTGCGCTGCTTCATCACCGAGGCTGCCGTCATGTCGACGGGCTGGCCAACCCTGAGCTGGAGATGCCTGCCAGAGTCGGGGTGATGTCAGGCGCCGTGCTCCGTTCGTCCAGCCGTTCGGGCCTTCCATGAACGAATCTGGGACTACATCGGGGAGGCCGCGGTGATGCTAGAGCTGCGACGGACCCTGTGCGGTGAAGCTAAAGCTGCGACAGACCCTGTGCCGCGGGGCATGGCGCGAACCCATAGGTGTGATGCCGGGGTCCTGTTGTGTAGGCGTGCGTTGCCATGTATCTGCCCCCCCCTTTGTATGAATAAAGTGGAAGTTTCCCAGTGTTCTGACCACGTGTATCACTGTGCTCTGGGCAGCTACTTGATATGGACCGACTGCTAGTCTCTGACCTTGTGACCCGATGGCGTCTTTGGCACTGGTGGTGGGCCGAGGGTTCGCTGAACTTCTGGGCGGCCCGGGCTTCTGCGGGTGAGACTCCAGTGCGGGCATATGTTAAGGTGGAGCCGGCCGAGTAGCGGCGCTGAATACTCAAGGACGCTTGTACAAAAGGTTCTTACTTATCCCCCTTGTAAACATTCTTTGATGAATGCAAAAAGGACTTTGGTTGAAGTACGTGTCCCCGTCACTTTTTGCGATCGTGCTTGCCTCCGATCTATTCGTAGGACGTGGCACCCCATCCTTGCGCTTCGTAGCCGAGGTAGACGCGCGAGCGCTCCGTCTCCTACCCTTCGAAGCGGGGACGGTGAAGCCAGCGCCTAGCCAAAGTAGACGTGCGAACATTCCGTCCCCAACCCTTCGAAGTGGTGGCAGCAGAGATGGCTCCTAATCGAAGTAGACGCGCGAGCACTCCGTCCCCTACCCTTCGAAGTGGTGGCAGCGGAGCTGGCGCCTAGTCAAAATAGATGCGCGCGCACTCCGTCCCCTACCCTTCGATGTAGTGGGAGCGGAGCTGGAGCCTGACCAAAGTAGCCGCGCGAGCGCTCCACCCCCTACCTTTCGAAGTGGTAGCACCGAAGCTTGCGCCTAGTTGAAGTAGACGTACGAGCGCTCCGTCCCCTACCCTTCAAAGTGGTGGTAGCAAAGCTAGCGCCTAGTCGAAGTAGATGCGCAAGCGCTCCGTCCCCTACCCTTCGAAGTGGTGGCAGCGGGGCTGGCATCTAGTTGGAGTAGACGCGCGAGGGCTCCGTCCCCTACCCTTCGAAGCGGTGCCAGAGGAGCCGGCGGTTAGTTGAAGTAGACACGCAAGCGCTCCGCCCTCTACCTTTCGAAGTGGTGGCAGCGGAGCTACCGCCTAGTCAAAGTAGACGCGCGAGCGCTCCGTCCCCTACCCTTCGAAGTGGTGGCAGTGGAGCTGGCGCCTAGTCGAAGTAGATGCGCGAGCGCTCCGTCCCCTACCCTTCGAAGTGGTGGTAGCGGGGCTGGCGCCTAGTCAGAGTAGACGCGCGAGCGCTCCGTCCCCTACCCTTCGAAGTGGTGGCGGTGGAGCCGGTGCCTAGTCGAAGTAGACGTGCGAGCGCTCCGTGCGGCCACTGATACGAAGGTGTTAGGGCAACGGTTGCCGCTGTGCGAGTGCTGCTTGGTGTCCCATCAGACATGTGTGCATAGGGATGGCTTCCGCATTTTCCATCATGGAGTGCGCACGGGGACAACATCCGTAACTCATTTTATACTCCGTAGAGTGCGCGTGGAGGCGAGCCTCCGCTGCGTCTTATTTATACTCCGTAGAGTGCGCAGGGACAACATTCGCGTCTTATTTATACTCCGTATAGTGCGCGCGTAGGTGAGCCTCCGCTGCGTCTTATTTATACTCCATAGAGTGCGCAGGGACAACATCCGCGTCTTATTTATACTCCGGAGAGTACGCGTAGGGACAACATCCACGCGTGCGTGGGAATAACATCCATGTCTTTTTTTAGTTTATACTCCGGAGAGTACGCGTAGGGACAACATCCACGCGTACGCGGGAACAACATCCGTGTTTTTTTGTTTATACTCCAGAGAGTACGCGTAGGGACAACATCCACGCGTGCACGGGAACAACATCTGTGTCTTATATACACTCCGTAGAGTGCGCAGGGACAACATCCGTGTCTTATTTATATTTTGGAGAGTACGCGTATGGACAACATCCACGCGTGCATGGCAACAACATCCGCGTCTTTTTTTGTTTATACTCCAGAGAGTACGCGTAGGGACAACATCCACGCGTGAGCGGGAACAACATCCGTGTCTCTTTTGTTTATACTCCAGGGAGTACGCGTAGGAACAACATCCACGCGTGCGCAGAAACAACATCCGCATCTTATTTATACTCCGGAGAGTACGCATAGGGACAACATCCACGTGTGCGCGGCAACAATATCCGTGTCTTATTTATACTCTGTAGAGTGCGCAGTGAAAACATCTGCGTCTTATTTATACTCCGGAGAGTACGCGTAGAGCCAACATCCACGCGTGCGTGGGAACAACATCCGCGTCTTTTTTGTTTATACTCTGGAGAGTACGCGTAGGGACAACATCCACGCGTGCGCGGGAACAACATCCGTGTCTTTTTTTTGTTTATACTCCGGGGAGTATGCGTAGGGACAACATCTACGCGTGCGCGGGAACAACATCCACATCTTTTTTTGTTTATACTACGGGGAGTACGCGTAGGGACAACATCCACGCGTGTGCGGGAACAACATCCACATATTTTTTTTGTTTATACTCCGGGGAGTACGCGTAGGGACAACATCCACGCATGTGTGGGAACAATATCCGCGCCTTTTTTATACTCCGGAGAGTTCGTGTAGGGACAACTTTCAGACGTGCCCAGGAACAACATCCGCATCTTATTTATACTCCGTAGAGTGCATAGGGACAACATCCACGTCTTATTTATACTCCGGAGAGTACGCGTAGGGATAACATCCACGCGTGCGCGGGAACAACATCCGCGTCTTATTTTGTTTATACTCTGGGCAGTACGCGTAGGGACAACATCCACGCGTGCGCGGGAACAACATCTGCGTCTTATTTATACTCTGTTGAGTGCACGCAGAGGCGTCCCCCCACGTGTCTTATTTTATACTCACGAAGAGTGCGCGCTTTTACCGCGTGTCTTTGTTTATACTCACGGAGAGTGCGTGCTTTTACCGCATGTCTTTGTTTATACTCACGGAGAGTGCGCGCGTTTACCGCGTGTCTTTGTTTATACTCATGGAGAGTGCGCGCGTTTACTGCTTGTCTTTGTTTATACTCACGGAGAGTGCGCGCGCTTACCGCGTGTCTTTGTTTATACTCACGGAGAGTACGAGCGTTTACCGCATGTCTTTGTTTATACTCACGGAGAGTGCGCACGTTTACCGCGTGTCTTTGGTCATACTCACGGAAAGTGCGGGCGTTTACCGCGTGTCTTTGTTTATACTCATGGAGAGTGCGCGCGTTTACCGCGTGTCTTTGTTTATACTCACAGAGAGTGTGCGCGTTTACGGCGTGTCTTTGTTTATACTCACGGACAGTGCGTGCGTTTACCGCATGTCTTTGTTTATACTGACGAAGAGTGCGCGCGTTTACCGCGTGTGTTTGTTTGTACTCACGGAGAGTGCGCGCGTTTACTGCGTGTCTTTGTTTATACTCACGGAGAGTGCATGCATTGACCGTGTGTCTTTGTTTATACTCGCGGAGAGGGCGCGCGTTTACGGCCTGTCTTTGTTTATACACATGGAGAGTGTGCACGTTTACTGCGTGTCTTTCTTTATACTCATAGAGAGTGCCCGCGTTTACCACGTGTCTTTGTTTATACTCACAGAGAGTGCGCGCGGAACCATATAGGGTTGAGTTGTACCTGGTTTGGAGACCATATGAACATCCCAAGGGGCTATATAAACCTTGAATTGGCAGCCTTTAGGGAAGACCAATTTTATGCATAAGATTGAAACATAGCTATTGTTTGTTCTTTCAACACCAGAGTTCATGCGAGGACTTTGAGAGAAAACTAGGCGATCCACTGTTCGTTCTACAATTCAAGGTCAAGCCGTCGTTCCATTGGGAATTGGGGACTTGGCATTCGTCGTTTGTGGTCTCGCGACGAACAATTATCCGGTGTGTTTTGGGCGTATTCCAAAGAGTTGAGGGTTCATGTAATGGCACGAGTGTTCAACTAGCGACGTCGTCTACTTCGCATCAACTATCCACGGTTCCTCACTTAGAAGATCGGAACCCCTCCCCATATCAACGACTCAGATGGATTCAAAAATCCCGCCAAAATGAGCAAGGCACCATACGAAGTCCACTCGGGTGGTTGGCACTCTTTTTCATTTTTGTGACTTGATTTCGTACCTGTGGAGTTTACAGCACCCGTTGGAAGTCGTTATGCTGTAAAGTGTAACACCAAGTCAGACTGATTCGAAATGCATCCCAAAATAAGTTTGGAGTTTGGCACTAATTTTTATTTAGTGCCAATATTTCGTACGTGTGGAGTTTATAGGTCCCGTTGGAACCCGTTATGCAGGAAAGTTAACACGGAGTTGGGTAGATTCAAAACACGTGCCAAAATGAGCAAGGGAGCATACGATGTTCATTCGGGGTGTTTGTCACTTATATTCATTTCATGCCAATATTTCGTACGTATGGAGTTTATAATGCCCGTTGGAACCAATTTTTGTGCAATATTTAACACTGGCTCGGACGGATTCGAAATGAACCCTGAAATGAGTTAGGGTGCATATGAAGTCCACTCGGGATGCTTGACTCTCACACTCATTTTGTGCCACTATTACGTACGCGCGGAGTTTACAGTACCGTTCAAATCCGTTTTAGAGGAAAGTTTAATATCGACTCCAACGGATTCGAAGTGCATCTTGAAATGAACTAGAGCGCATATAACGTCCATTGGGGGGTTTGGCACTTAGTTTCGTTTCGTGCCTCGATTTCATACGCATGGAGTTTGTAATACCTGTAGGAGCCCATTATGTACAAAACGTTAACACTGACTCGGACATATTCAGATTGCATGCTGAAATGAGTTAGGAAGCGTATGTAGTCCATTCGGGCATTCGGCACTCATTTTTCATTTCGTGCCTCGTTTTTGTAAGCCCAGAGTTTATAGTATCAGGAGGAACCCGTTTTACGGAAAAGTTTAACGTCGACTCGAACAGATTCGCAATCCATCTTGAACTACGTTAGAGCGCACATAAAGTCTACTCCGGGGATTGGCACTCAGTTTTATTTCGTGCCTCGATATCATACGCAAGGAGTTTCTAATACCTGTTGGAGCCCGTTATGGACAAAACAATAACACTGACTCAGACGTATTCAAAACGCATGCCGAAATGTGTTAGGGAGCATATGAAGTCCATTCGGGACGTTTGGACTCATTTTTCATTTCGTGCCCTGTTTTCGTAAGCATGGAGTTTATAGTATCCGTGGGAACCCGTTTTAGAGGAAGGTTTAACATCGACTCGAACGGAATCACAATGTGTCTTGAACTGAGTTAGTGCGCACATAAAGTCCTTTCAGGGGTTTGGCACTCAGTTTCATATCGTGCCTCGATTTCGTACGCACAGAGTTTGTAGTACCCGTAAAAGCCCATTATGGAGGAAGCCATAACACTGACTCAGACATCTTCGGAATGCATGCCGAAATGCGTTTGGGAGCATATAAAATCCATTCGGCGTGTTTTACACTGATTTCTCATTTCATGCGATGTTTGATGAGGGCATCCCTAACACTTATACATCTTCTTCTATTGGTGGTCATGCACATACTGATGAGGACATCCCCATTACATATAAATCTTCCACTCCAAGCATCAACTATCCACGGTTCCTCACTGAGAAGATCGGGACCCCTCCCCGTATCATGTGGTATCAGATTCTAGGTTTACTCGGTGAGAACTTCTCTACCCGTAGTTAGATTCGTTTTCTATCCTTTCATCCATCAAACCAAAAATTGCAATACCAAAACCATAGTTTAATTTGTTTATTTCTTGTGCGTTTTGTTAAGTCTTCGTCCATTAGAGTTTTGTTTTAGTGCTGATTCGTGTGTTTCCTTTTGCGTTGCTTAATCGTTGTGTTCACATAAACCCTAGAAAATTGCTGGTTAATTCCCTCAATTAGCAAACAAAAAAAGCTTCCATCTTTTATCGTGCGCCATCTTGAGAGCACAATCCGAGTCGTTTGTGTTTCTTTATCCGAACTCCTTGGTGGGACTAGAGTTCGAATCGACCTCTAGCTCAAACACAATCCGAGTCCAATTGTTCCAACTTCTATTTCAGTCACTACATCATAGCAAGCCGAACCACATTTGGTGTCTTTGTGCTTCACTTATATCCTTTTATCTTGAGACTAGCTGTTGACATTCCAATTAGGGCTGCTCATTAAAATTGATTACACCTTGTTGATTTGTGAGGCTTGCAGCCGCAGTTTGGAAGAGCCGCGGCATAAAAAAAAGAAGAGAGAGAAACACGTAACTTTTGCACACGACCTCCGATTGAGGCGTTTCTTGATCCGTTGGAAAGGAAACGAGAAGATAGAGCTTCAAAACTCCTTTTTTAGAGCAATTTTGTGCCCTCGTATATTCAGTTGCAATTGGCTAGCGTCTCTCTTAGTACTTGGTGCAAAACGAGCTAGTTTCATCTCTATTTCCGATTGATTCTCCCTAGCTCATTCCTTTGTTTGCATTAAGTCTCATTTATCGTTGTGTGTGCGTTCATACACTTCGTTTAAACCAATTGATCAGCACATAGGCAAAATACTCTAGCTTGGATCATTACTTAGCTTTACAATACCTTGAATATCAGATTGCATATGATATCCACATAACTGTCCAAGCTCCACCTACACCCGTTTGTGTACTCCCTTGCTCTTGGTTATGCTCATACATTACCGGGTTGAGATCATTTGCTGTCACAATTGTCGATTTGACATCCTTGATTCACTTTGGAACGGTAAGCTTGTCTTGTTTTCAGGACAGTGAGTTGCAAGCATAGAGAGAGCTTTTGTTTTACTAACCCAGATATAACCTCGTTGCTTGTTTGTGAGTCGTTTCCATGTCAGATCAGAAGGAGGATCCGCCTAATCCGGAGGCACCGGTTACGTGGATCGAGTACACTCGATTGCACGAGATGCTACAAAAACAACTTCATGATGGTGACAATGGCGTGCGTGATGAGCTCGGGGAAGTTCAGACTGGACTGAACACCCTCGGGGAGGAGGTCACACAATTGCGTACGACCATCAACAATAACTTTATGGAGCTGCGTGCCATGTTCGCACACCACAATCTACGTGGGGTGCACCAGCTGATGATACAAGTGTGGACGGGCCTCCGGTCGTTCTGCACAATGAGACCGAGGAGGAGCGTGCTATTCGTCTGGATGAGGAGCGACGTCAGTAACAGGCGCGTCGCATGGGCACACCAAACGTCAGGATGGCAGCCGCAGCACGCCCTCAGCCACATGGGCCTGGCCGAGGCAACGGTGGCCAGGGTGGAGGTGCGCCACAGGGTGCCCACGGAGGAGGTGTGCATCATGCACCTTGTAGCTGGGCTGACGTGGTCGAGCGCTAGGATGACGATTTCCCTGTCGACGACTACGATGATCGACAATGCCACCACCGTAACAACGTGTAGCGTCCTCGCCACGACAGTGCCGAGGATCTTGTCACTAAGCCCAAATTTAATCTTCCTATATTTTCAGGTGGTACAGATGTGGAACAATACCTCACTTGGGAGCTGAAAGTTGATAAGTTGTTTCGGATGAACAACTATTCCAATGAGAAGAAGTTGTTGCTTGCGTCCAATGGCTTGGATGATTATGCCACACATTGGTGGGAGCAGTTCATCCGTAAGCGCATGGAGCACCATGAGTTGCCGATTATCACCTGGGAGCAGATGAAGCAGCATTTGCAGGCACGCTTTGTACCTCGCCACTACAAGCGCTCACTATTTGAGAAGTTGACAGGGCTGCGATAAGGTATGAAATCAATTGATGAATATCATAAAGAAATGGAGATGTTGTGGGGGTGGCCCAACCCCCCGCGACTGGGCCGTGCAACTAGTCCAACATGTAATAGGCCCAATAGTGTAGAGGAATATACCAGTGTAAACATACCAATGTACCCTCATCCTCTGTAAGTATTAAGGGGTAGAATGGGAATTTCCCATTCTACCCCACTCATGTATATAAACCCCCAGGAGGGGTAGGAGGAGGGGGATCATCTCATTCTTACCAACTCTCCCACAGATCTGGTTCTCCTCTTCCTCTTCCATGAGTCCCCTTCTTTACTGTTTGGCCTGTAGCCACAACAGATGACGCCGTCCGTGGGGATCAACTAGAAGTTTATGTATGGAAGGGATTTCTGAAGCATTCATCACAGATAAGTTCATCTTGTCGCTAGCCTGTTCGCTTCGATATATACACACACCTTATTAAGTTTGGCAGGAGTTTGTGAGCACACAGATCTGTTGTGAGCTCTCATTTCTTTCCCAACCCAGATCTGGCAGATCTGATCGGAGGTGTTCATGTAGGGAAGTGTGTCTCGGATGACTCGACGACAGGTTTTCTTCCGGCCGGGGTGTTGCGTCTCCGCGCCAAGCTCCTAAGAGTCTCCGCGCAAGGTCGCGTATCCGCTTCAGGGTCTCCGCGTCAAGCCCTGAGCCTTGAGCAGGAGCATGTCGGATGGGCCGCGGCTGCAAGTCCGCCCGCATCACTGTGTGCACGAAGTTCGGCATCTGCCCAGCATGCGTCCAGACACGCCCTAGCAACACTGGCGGAGACTGACGTCGGTTCACGTAGTAAATACAAGTATCACGTGTGCATGTCTACGGGATACGCATCCATCTCCCATCCATGCATGCATCCGTGCATGTAGCATCACATATGCATATTCACGGAATACACATCCATCCCCTATCCATGCATGCATCCGTTCACACGGTCGGCTGCAGGTATGCCGTCCGACTCCTTTGCCTGGACTTCGCATGCATTACGGGGGACTCCGCGGGCGAGGCGTCAACCTCCGCAAAGCATCTCGAAGCCCCGCCATCGTCGCGCGTATGCATGCAGGAACTCGCGAAGTACATGGCGGGTACACTACGGCGGCTCCGCGCGACTACGGCCTCCGCTGAGTACGGAGCAGTTAGCTGGGCGCGCGAGGCCGAGCGTGTCTGCGCCCCAGGGTCTACGGCACGGCATCCATCCCTTCATCTATGCATGCGGCCAGAGCACATGAAATATTCATCTGCGAAGTGCCCCATCATCTCTGGTGTGAGCAGAACATCAGCTGGAGCCTCAGCTTTGATGATCCTCTGCTCCCGATGTACACGCCCGTGGTGCCACGTGCGTCGGGGAAGTCCCGACGAGGCCCTCCCCAAGGCGCTGCTGCGATATCCATCTACCTGCATGCATGGGATATCCACTCGCGCACCCCCGCTCGAGACTCCGCCTGGCCTTCGTCGTCGCGCGCAGCCGCTTGGACTCCGTCAGCTCCGCGTCCCAATGCCTCTACACCTAGGCTGGCTCTGCCAGATTCGCTCGCGAAGCGCGCGTGCATGTGCATGCATGAAGGATCGGCGCGACGTAAGCTCTACATGCACGCATGGGATACCTGTCTACACGCATGCATGAGTATCCATCTACCGCATGCATGGGTAATCCGCCCGCGCACCTCCGCTTGAGCCTCCGCCCGGTCGTGTGTCGCTGCCACACTGGTTCCCGGAGACCTCGCCGAGCTTCGCCAGCCCTCTCTCAACTCCGCAGCAACGAGTGCATGCATGGCGAGGTCACACAGAAGACATCCACCTCACCTAGGGACTCCGCGCAGGCGAGGTCGCGGCCGTGCCACGTCGAAGTCTTACACAGTTGCCTCCGCGCCATCGAAGGTCACTTCGGAACCTCCTCGCGCACTGCCTTCGGGCGGCCCCGAGCCTTCGCTCTGCATGCTCCGTGTGACTTCGAGCCTACGACGTCGAGCTTCGCGGCCCACGTCTTCGACCTGGCCTACCGCCTCTGACCTCAAAGACTCCGCGCTGAGCCTTCGCCGAGCTGTCCGGAGCCGTCCCGTGCGAAACATCGCCGAGTGGGGGGAACACATGCGCTGGCTTCAAGAGCAATAGGCGCTGCAGTGCCTTCACGAGCCAGGCCCCTATCCGTGCGCTGTAAGAGAATGGCCGACCCATGCATGATTCGAGCACCACGACAACGTCGTCGACCTTCGACCCGGCTTCGGGACGACCTAGCCTGGCTCCGAGATGATTTCGTCGGCCTTCAAACTTGGTTCCAGCGGCAGCCATGTTACGTTGCATACAAGAGAACATCAGGCGTATATATGCGAGGCGTGTACACCTGCCACATGTATGCACCCAGGCTGCATTGCAAGCATGGCCTATGCATGGCTCGTGCTCTTCGTCCCCACTCGAGCTAGAGAGAACGACAGGGTCTCTGCACCCGCGGAGTCGACTCCACATCGCCACCACCCTGCCTGGTACGCATTGCATGTGATCATGTGTGGGGCTTTAATAATCGTCGCTGCATTTCTTGCGTACATGGTAATAAAAAATGGTTGGTCATCATATCATTCATGGCGGCTACAGTTCCATTCTGAGAGCATTTGATTTGGCCGTGTTTGCGTCTCCGGTTTTTGCCTGTTCTGGGCTCCCGTAGCATTTAATGGTTTTCTGGTATTGCATCCTGGAGCGTTTTGCTGTCGCAAGTCTTCAGCCATTTCCTTCATGCCTCTGTTTTGGTCCTCGTTTTGGATTTAAATCGCACGATTGCCTCGAGCATCGGCATACTCTACGGAGTATAAAAAAAGACACACATTCACGTGCGCACTCTCTGTGAAAACCACGGGCATGAGTATAAACAAAGACACGCGTTCGCGCGCGCACTCTCCGTGGAAAAACACAGGTATGAGTATAAACAAAGACGTGTGGGGGGACGCCTCCATGCGCACTCTACGGAGTATAAATAAGATGTAGCGCGAGGTCTGCATCTGTACGCACCTTCACTGCCCACAACGCGCGGAGGCTTGCCTCCGCGCGCAGTTTACGGACTCTAAATAAGATGTAGCGCGAGGTCCGCCTCCGCACGCACTCTACGGAGTATAAATAAGACGTAGCGCGAGGTCCGCGTCCGCACGCACCTTCACCGCCCGCAACGCGCGAAGGCTTGCCTCTGCGCGTAGTCTACGGACTCTAAATAAGACGTAGCGCGAGGTCCGCCTCCGCACGCACTCTACGGAGTATAAATAAGACGCGGATGTTGTCCCTGCGCACTCTACTGAGTATAAACAAGACGCGGATCCTGCGCACGCATGGATGTTGTCCCTATGCTTACTCTCCGGAGTATAAATAAGACGTGGTTGATAGTCCCACGCACTCTACGGAGTATAAAAAAGACGCGGATGTTGTCCCTGCGCACTCTACTGAGTATAAACAAGACGCGGATCCCGCGCACGCATGGATGTTGTCCCTATGCGTACTCTACAGAGTATACATAAGACGTGGATGTTGATCCCACGCACTCCACGGAGTATAAAAATTGCGACATGGCCGAGACACCAGGGAGTGCCTCGCTTTAAGCAGCGCACCACTTGGATACCGCGCCCACGCGCGCATTGCACCAGGGAGTGCATCACAAGTTTTGAAGG
Organism: Dendrocalamus latiflorus; assembly: GCA_017311315.1. Taxonomy (NCBI): domain Eukaryota; kingdom Viridiplantae; phylum Streptophyta; class Magnoliopsida; order Poales; family Poaceae; genus Dendrocalamus; species Dendrocalamus latiflorus. Next base: position 18,430,696 of record CM029676.1, read on the forward strand.
TAGGGGAATGGCGGCTCCGCATCCCAGCCTCGGCGGGCGCAGCGCCCTCGGCCTACGCCACAAGCGCCCGTAATCTGCGGGCACTGTTTTTGAAGGTAGGGGTACAGCGGCCCCGCCTCCCAACCTCGACGTGCGTAGTGCCCTCGGCCTACGCCGAAAGCGCCCGCTCTCCGCGGGCACTATTTTTGAAGGTAGGGGAACTGCGGCCCCGCCTCCTTACCTCGGCGTTCATAGTGCCCTTGGCCTACGCCAAAAGCGCCCACTCTCCGCGGGCATTGTTTTTGAAGGTAGGGGAACGACGGCTCTGCCTCCCTGCTTCGGTGGGCGTAGCACCCTCGGCCTACGCCGCAAGCGCCCGCTATCCGCGGGCACTGTTTTTGAAGGTAGGGGAACGGTGGCCCCACCTCCCTACCTCGGCGTGCGTAGTGCCCTCGGCCTACGCCGAAAGTGCCCGCTCTCCGCGGGCACTATTTTTGAAAGTAGGGGAATGGCGGCCCCGCCTCCTTACCTCGGCGTGCGTAGTGCCCTTGACCTGCGTCAAAAGTAACCGCTCTCCGCGGGCACTGTTTTTGAAGGTAGGAGAACGGCAGCCTGCGCCTCCCTACCTCAGTGTGCGTGGTGCCCATGGCTTGCGCCGCAAGCGCCCGCACTCCGCGGGCTCTGTTTTTGAAGGTAGGGGAACGGCGCCTGCGCCTCCCTTCCTCGGCGTGCGTACCGCCCTCGGCCTACGCCGCAAGCGCCCGCTATCCGCGGGCACTATTTTTGAAGGTAGGGGAACGGCGGCCCCGCCTCCCTACCTCGGCGTGCGTAGTGCCCTCGGCCTACGTCGAAAGCGCCCGCTCTCCGCATGCACTATTTTTGAAGGTTGGGGAACGGCGGCCCCGCCTCCTTACCTCGGCGTGTGTAGTGCCCCTAGCCTACGCCAACAGCGTCGCTCTCCGCGGGCACTATGTTTGAAGGTAGGGGAGCGGCAGCTCCGCCTCCCTGCTTCGGCGGGCGTAACGCCCTCGGCCTACGCCGCAAGCGCCCGCTATCCGTGGGCACTATTTTTGAAGGTAGGGGAACGGCGGCTCCGCCTCCCTACCTCAGCATGCGTAGTGCCCTCGGCCTACGCCGAAAGCGCCCACTCTCCGTGGGCACTATTTTTGAAGGTAGGGGAACGGCGGCCCCGCCTCCTTACCTCGGTGTGCGTAGTGCCCTTGGCCAACGCCAAAAGGTCTCGATCTCCGCGGGCACTGTTTTTGAAGGTAGGGGAACAGCGCCTGCGCCTCCCTACTTCGGCGTGCGTAGGGGAATGGCTGCCCCGCCTCCCTACCTCGCCGTGCGTATTGCCCTCGGCCTACGCCGCAAGCGCCCACTCTCTGTGGGCACTATTTTCAAAGATAGGGGAACGACGGCTCCGCCTCTCTGCCGCCGCATTTGCCCTTTGCCGTCCGCCTTGTAGGCATCGCCTCGGCGGGACGGCACATCATCAGCGCAGCACTCCACCGTCCGCCTCGTAGGCATCGCCTCTGCGGGACGGCACGTCCTCGGTGCTCGACTTCGCCGTCCGCCTCGTAGGCATCGCCTCAGCGCGACGGCATGGCTCTCGCACAGGACTTCGTAGTCCGCTTCGTTGGCATCACCTCGGCGGGACGGCATGACTCCGGCGCAGGACTTCACCGTCCGTCTCGTAGGCATCGCCTTGGCAGGATGGCACGTCTTCGGCGATTGACTTCGCCGTCTGTCTCGTAGGCATCACCTCGGCGGGACGGCATGTCTTCGGTGCTCGACTTCGCTGTCCGCCTCGTAGGCATTGCCTCGGTGGCACGACACGTCCTCGGCGCTCCACTTTGCCATTCGCCTCATTGGCATCACCTCAGCGGGATAGCACGTCGTCAGCGCTCGACTCCGCCGTTCGCCTCGAAGGCATCGCCTCGGCGGGACGGCACGTCGTCAGTGCTTGACTTCGCCGTCCGCCTCGTAGGCATTACCTCGGCAGGACGGTATGGCTCCCGCACAGGACTTCGCCATCCGCACAGGACGGGCGAGTCGGAGTCGGTCTTTGGCAACGCGGAGACGAGCGACGAGCGTAGCCGAAGCTGGTCTTCGGTCCGTGCGAAGGTCTTGGGAGCCCCGGACTCCGCGCGAACAGACTTCGTCGGCGCAGGAGCGGAGGCCATCACCTGGATGGATCTCGCCGGCGCGGACTTCGTATGAGGTCTTCCACGGAGCGGAGCCCCCGGTGAGCCACGGAGGCGTGTGGGGCAGGGCATCGAGCTTCCGCTTGGCGAGGTGTGCATGCACGGACGGATGTCTCCGACGGGGAGCGAAGCCTCAGCGTAGGCTATGGATCGGCTGCCACGCGGAGGCTCGACGAAGTGCGAAGTCCCGGCTGCCGTGCGGAGGCTCAACGGAGGGCGGAGTCTCGTCGTAGGCTATAGCGCGGACTGGAGACTCTGCCCGGCCGTGTGTCTCCGCCAACTTCGCGGAGTACACGTGCCCTGCCCGCTTCATCTCCGCCAACTCGCCGTGCCAGCTTTATCTCCGCCGGCTTCGCGGAGTACACGCACTCCGCCGGCTTCAGCAACGACATGATCGCTCGCCCGCTCAGCCAGATGCCACCGCGCTCGGAGAGGCTTCAACGTATGCATGCGCCCTGCAGACTCGCGGAGGCTCGACGTTGTGTGGAGACTCGGCGCGAAGGCCCGACACGGAGGCTCGACGTCGCGCGGAGCCGAGGTCGGAGGCCGATGAGGGTGCGTGGGGCCAGGGGAGACCGCTGTAGCACTGGCCGCCATAGTGCACACGACATGTACTTGTACGCAGCGGCGCTACCGCCGAGGATGGACGCGAGCGTCCGCCCGGAGTCGATGTCGCCAAACTTGCCGACGGACTTGCTAAGACCCACCTTCGGCAGCGCGAAGGCGAGCGGAGGTCGAAGACGGGCGCGTAGACGATGCTGCTGGTGGCCGACGCAGATTCATTGCTAGCTGAATCCCATGTGCTCCTTTCGTGGCGTCGCGGGCGGACGCATGCGTGGGCGGCACGGATGCCGCGGCCGGAGGCGAGGCCTACGTGCGGCGCTGAGCGCCGGCAGTCCATCTGGGTCCTGGAGCTCGTCCCCGCGCTCGGAGAGGTACACGCCGAGGGCTCATCCTTGTGCTCCGAGAGGTACGCGCGGGGGCCGGTGGCGTCGGAGTGGAGGGAGCGCCATACGGAGGTGAAGGCTCCGAAGAGAAGTCTTGGCGCCTTCACGTATTAGTCATGCATCCCCTTGCCGGATGGATATTAGCTAATGCAAGGCTGCATGCATGCAATCATGCCTTCTGCGACCGCTAGCAAATGCAAAGCGGGAAATATGGGTGCTGTATGCAAGCTGGTACATGCACTTATTATATACAGTACAGGTAATAATGAGATGCTATCATTAAACGCATGCAGGTTACTCAGGAATGCACTGGCTTCACGCAAGCACTCGGGGGTACCATCCCTCTGGCTCATGATATATGCTAGTGTAAAACTAGCGTGGCCCCATAAAACTAAGCCACGCTGAACTAAAAAATGAAGCTGTGCAAGGAGACACGAGAGCATTTATGTGCTTCTTCCACTTTTGTCAAACAAACATCGATCCTCTACGCTAGTAGCTGATTTGCAAAGTTAAGTATTTATGCAGTCCATGCATACGTGAAATCGCATGCATATACTATCTAACCATTGAAGCATGAACGGATGTACGCATGGAGAGACTAGCGCTTGAATGCATGCATAGATGAAGCCTTCGGATGGATGTGCTGGACGCACGCACGGATAGAGAAATGGATGTATACCCCGGATGCATGCATACGTGAAGCCCGACGCACTCACCTGATGTTTGCAGTGCGGAGGCGAGGTAAGCGCGAGCGGAGGTCGAAGCCTCAGCTTCGGCAGCACAGGCCGAGCGAAGCGCGAGTGGAGGTTGAAGCCTCAGCTTCGGCAGCGCGGGGCCGAGCGAAGCGCGAGCGGAGGTCGAAGCCTCAGCTTCGGCAGCGCGGGGCCGAGCGAGACGCGAGCGGAGGTCGAAGCCTCAGCTTCGGAAGCGCGGGGCCGAGCGAGGCGCGAGCGGAGGTCGAAGCCTCAGCTTCGGCAGCGCGGGGCCGAGCGAGGCGCGAGCGGAGGTCGAAGCCTCAGCTTCGGCAGCACGGAGCCGAGGCGAAGGCTAGCGAAGCCATCGCGGATCCAAGGCGAAGGCTTTGTCCCCGCGGGCTTGATGCGGAGGCAGGGTGTCCAGCTTCTGCTTTTCCTCGTACGTGAAGAAAGCAGGGTTTGCTCCGCAGGGGCTCCGGGGTGGTGTTCGACGACGCGGATGCCACCTCCTGGAGTGGCACCTTCGCGTCACGAAGGCGCGGCGTTGCTAACTGCAGCCACTTTAGCTCATGCATGCGAACAGGAACCCCGCGAATGGATGGAAAGGGACTCCGCCATTGTGTGCAGTCATCAGACCCCCACCGGCTCTGCGCCTCCGCGGACTACTCTACGGACCCGCGCGGAGTCCGGCGTGTACAAGCCAAAGACGCGCATATCACCCTGGCTTGAAGGGCCACGCCACCAAGTCAACCAAGACATGGTCTTCCTGCATGACCACTGTAGAGACCCGAATATACAAATCTTGACTCTCCTGTGTATTCTGCACTAGTCCAGGATCACGCTAGTGCACACAGCATAAACAAAGATAAATATCATCCACATCACGATATTCTAAAGAAAATCCAAACTATATAAATAAAATATCAGAGTACAACCTTATGGTCAAGCTTACAATCTCAATAGCCTGAGTGGCTAATAAGCTAGCAGCGGAAAATCCAAAGTAAAACGTAGTGGCCAATCGACATGCCCACAGGCAATCGAGTGGGGAGCGAAGCCTAGAACGCGTAGTCGTCGAAGTACTCGCCTCCTGGAACCTCCTGCTGGTAGTACTCCTCTTCCTCAACTGAGCAACATAGGCGTAAAGCCGTGAGTACATTGGTACTCAGCAAGCCGTTTGTAACAAATGATGCAATATAGTATGCAAGGCTTACCAATGGAAGGCTGAAAGGGTTAATTTGCATAAAACAGCATTTGAAATTACCAATAATAGATTGAAGGCGCATTTGAAGTAAAACAATAATAAACAATAATCATAGGAATTGAAGTAACCACTTATGGATCTCCCATCCATAAGCTAAACCAACCACTCATGGATCTCCCAACCAACAGTGAATTAACCATCCACTGACCAAAACTTTTTAGAAATAACTATACCTCGTGTGAAATCACCGAGCATTGTCCATGACCGAGGACGCGGCTATTCGAATAGTTTTACACTCTGCAGAGGTTGCACAACTGTACCCACACGATGTGATTAGCCTCAGCTTAAGGTAATCACAACAAGGCCTTTACAATGTTCAATTCCAACCCAATCCCGCCCGCTAGGGTTTCGCATCACACCCCCCCTTGCGCCCCGTGGAATGTATACGACACCCACTGACATCCCAATGGCGGAACCAGAATTGAAACATCACAAATTAATCAGCCAGGTCTGTCCCATACCAGACATGTGGTTTGCACGGTAAGACTCAGATCAATGGCGCACAAAGTTAAGTCCTTAAGTGTTCTCGGGCGAGACTACCACATCCCTCGAAGTGCTCCAACACTTCCCCCTTTACTGCATGATCATTCGCCCGAGTGAAAACCAATTTTGTATAACCACCGCCAATGACGCACCAACGTCACAGCACAAATTTTATAACAGTGGCACCAACCACGATTCAATATCTCATTAGGTCAAATTAATTAATCACATATGATGGTGAAACCTTTCGCAAAATAAGCAAGGCTAAGCATTCTAATCGTACCAACCCAATGTGACAAATAACATAGCATCACTAATTAAATCCCCAACCTAAGGTGACAATGGCATCAAGGTATTCCAAAATATCAAGGAGGGAATTAACCAATTGGGACGATAACTACCGATACAAGGGTTTGAATAAAAATAGCAATGCAAGATAATTTAAAACAAAATAATTAAATAATAGATTGCAAACTGGGTTCAACATGATCAAAGGACACGACTTGCCTTGGCCTTGCTCAGTTGACGGATCTTGATCTTCAAATCCAACGGCGGCTCCCTCGAATGCGTGATCTAACGAGAGAGAACAAAACGAAAAGACAGCATAAATTCAAATAAAATTCAAATGAACTCCAAAAATTCCCAAATCTGAACCAAAAGATAGAGCTCAATTTTAGATGAATTTAGGAAAAAGAATCGGGTCAATCGGGGCTAGGACGAGGGAGAACGGGCTTCTGGAAAATTAAATCTACAGAAATTCGGGGAAATTGGAAAAGGGCACTGTGCTGTGGACGCAGCACGGCAGAACGGGTCTACGGTGAACGCGGTGCACGAAACAGTGCGGCTGACTGGGCGGCTGGCGCAAGCGACTGGGCTGACGTGGCAGGGCATGTATGCGGGTAGGGCTGACGTGGCAGATGACATGGCAGATGACGTTGCGGCTGACGTGGCGGGCTGACGTGGCGTGCTGACGTGGCACCGGGACGGGCTCAGTTGCTGACATGGCACCCACGTGGCGCTGACGTGGCATGACACGTCGGATCTAGGGCTGACGTGGCTGGCTTACGTGGCTGGCTGGCGTGGCGGCTCGGGTGCGCGGCGGCGGGGCAATCGGACGGCTGCGGTGCGGGCGCGTGGACGCATCCGGGCCGTCGGCCCAGATCTGATCGGGCGGCGGGGATCGCCGACGCGTGGCGGGTGCACGGGTCTACCGGACGTGCGGGCCCCACGCGGCGGTGACACGGCGCACTGCGGACCTGGTGCATGGGAAGGCGAAGCGGCGGGCGCGGCTGCGGTCCCGCTGGCGGCGCGGAGTGCGGGGCGCGGCGGCGCGGCGCACGGTCGGCCGGTGGCGGGTCTGGCCGACGAGGTGACCGGGCGGCGACGGGGCTCACCGGTGACGACGACGACGGCGGCGACGGCGGCAGAGACAGAGGCGACCTCGGCGGAGACGGCGGCGACGGCAGACGGCGGCGCGAACGACGGCGAGCGGCGGCGAAGGAGGCGGCGGCTGCGCACGGTGGACGGCGGAGGGACGGCGAACGGCGGCGAAGGCGGCGGTCTCGGAGGACGGCGGCGGAGCTCACCGGCGGCGAGGGCGGCGGGCGAGCACGCGAACCGAGGCGACCGCGCGTATAAAAACACGCGAACCGAGGCGACCCGATCGATCCCGGCCCGTCGCGGAGTCGGACGCGGTTTGGGACACGCGTACGGCTAGGATCGCGCGCGGAAGATCGGACGGTTGCGATCGCGCGAGGGCGGCGGCGGGTTAGGGTTAGGGTTAGCGGGGCGCGCGCCGGCGAAGCGGACGGCGCGGATGCGGGCGCGCGCGTGCGGCCAGCGGGTGGATGGGGAACACGCGGCACGCATCCGAAGGTGCAAGGCGGGCGCGGGGAGCGGCGGATTGGCGACGCGCGGCGAGGCGGGGCGCGGCTGGGCCGACGGGCGAACCGGGCCGGTTCGGTGGGTTTGGCCCACCGGCCGGTTCGGTGGGTTTTTCTTTTTTTTCTTTTCTTTTTCTTTTTCCAGAAATTCAATTAAATCATTTTGAGCTCTAGAAAATAGCAAATAAATCCGAAAAAAACACCAAAAATTCCAGAAAAATTCAAATTGTGAATTTTATTTTAAAAAGCTTCAAAAAGGCTCTGAAAATCAGGATGTTACAACCACCCCCAGCAGACTAGAGATGGCAAGAACATGGAAATAAATGATTTGATTAGATCTATTCGCTACCGCATCTGGGCGATTCAACTAGATTTAGTCAATACTGCATCTACAAAACGAAGTGAAGTACACAGACAAAGCCCATACACCCCCATAGCCAGAATGGTTGAACTTTTGGCAAGTGAACTACTTATCTGTCGTTGATGGCCCGAGGCAGCATGCTCCCAGTAGCAAAAAGGATTCACACAACCGCCGTTTTTTTTAATGCTGGAAAAAATCTCTTCCACACGCAACTTCTAGTCGTCCCCACGGACGGCGCCATCTGTCGTAGCTACGGGCTAAACAGAGAAGGAGGGGACTGGTCGGAGAGGAAGAGGAGAGCCAGATCTGTGGAGAGGTGGTGAGAATGAGGGAGCTGTCCCCCCTTTGCCCCTCCTGGGGGCTTACATACATATGAGTGGGGTAGAATGGGAAATCCCCATTCTACCCCTTAGTATTTACAAAGAATGGGGGTACACTGGTATATTTATACTGGTATATTCCTCTACACCATTGGGCCTATTACATGTTGGACTAGTTGCACGGCTCAGTCACGGGGGGTTAGGCCACCCCTACAACAAGCGTGTTTTACCCTGATTTCTCATTTCACGCCTCGTTTTTGTAAGCACGGAGTTTATAGTATCCGTTGGAACCCGTTGTGGAGGAAAGTTTAACGCTGACTCGGACGGATTTGAAATACATGACGAATGAGGTGGAGAACATAGGAAGTCCATTCGGGGAGCTTTGGCACTTTGTTTTATTTCGTGCCTCGATTTGTGCGCATGGAGTTTGTAGTACCTAAAGGAGCCCATTATGGACGAACATTTAACACCGACTTGGACAAAATTCGAAATACGCATTGAAGATCGGGCGACCCCGTATCGTCTTGGTATCGGGTCGCCCGATCTTCACGACGTAGGATCAAGGTACTCACGTGGATTTGATGAATTGTTGTGATCTCCCGTTGCCAATGCAAGAGTGGGCACTCTATAATTCACCCAAACACACGTGTTGAACTTCACGACCACCGTTGAAGTTCCATCACGCTCCCAATTCCCAATGGAAATGTTGAACGATCTTGATTTCAGCAAACTCCCAATTCCCTCAAGTTGGGTCGGCCATCAAAAAGAACAAGAATATTTTATTATCAAACGTGGTCTGCCCCTAAAGGCTGCCAATACAAGGCTTATATAGCCCCTTGGGACGTTCATATGGTCCCCAAACCAGGTACGACTCAACCCTATATTTTCCACCTATCATATTGTTTCGGTCATAACTCTTTATCCGTGATGAATTTGAATGTGGGACTAGATCCATTGCGTAGCCCTTGAAATTATCTTTCCAACGAGTACAGGAACACCAGAATCAGACTCCGTTTATGAAAGTTATCGCCTTTTTCGTAACTACCTGTCAGGCTGTCCCGAACCGAATCCGAATTGAATTCTGAGTTGCATCCGAGTTTGAATTGGGTTGAGCACGTGGGAAGTCCGAATTTGGCTTGAAAATCTTATCCAAAACATGTAGTTTATGTCCTTGGGCTCCTCACTTTTTGCTCTCCCACTGCATGGGCTTCTTTCCTCCTTGATCAGCTGCATGGGCTGCTTGGCTTTCTCCTTTCCATTCCCATGGGCTTTGAGCTTTTTGTTCTTGGTAGCAAATATGATTACCCTTCTTGTGCTTCTCCATTACTTTGGCCCCGGAATCATCACAATATTCAAACCTAATAATAAACAAGAATTTGACATAAGGTAGTATATCGTTCCCACGAATAGAAGGAAATTCATTAAGAAACAAATTCACCTGACAATATTTAAGGCGGCTCAATACTTCTTTCCAGTGAAATAATGTATTTGACTTAAAAGTGCTAAGCATGTGCGTATCTGCATCATCCTCCCCTTCTTCAAGAAAAGCCGTTCTCGGCTTTTGATAGCCTGAAATTGTACTAAACAAAGAATACAATGTGTATGCATGGTATATGTATTGGTCAGTTACACCCTTCCGTCTTTCACATTATTATTACCTGGAGGTGTATTTAGCAAAAAGAACAACACATATGCATGGTATATGTATGAATCAATTATCGTGTCATTCTCATTCTCACTGTTTTGCACAAACCAATTGATACTACAACAGCTATCAAATGCATACATTGTAATGTTTTCATTCACACCATTCTCCCTCCCATAAGAAAAAGTCGTCCTTGACTTTGCGAAGTACGTGGACAAGTCATTAATGGGCAAAACCAGACCAAACGGTTCAAATATGGAAGAGAAAATTTTAAGGGCCTTCCTTGCTTCAACTGCGCTACTCCGATTATTTGTATATGATTGTTCATCGAAAGAGGAACAAGTAGGCACAAGAAGTAAACAACAAGCACTATTGTTAAACCTCATCTCATTGTGACCATGACGTGGTATAAAAGATTGTTTGTCCAAAATATGCAATTTCAACTCAGCAAGCTTATCACATGTAATGCATATTCGATAAACATAAAAGTTGTCATCTACACCATAATCTCCGGTCAAATTGAACTTATATGTGTAGGCATAGGAACTAACTAGTGATTTTAAATATGAAATTTCAGCAACATCCTCAATGACACTAGATAGCTCTTTAGGATCATCGAACATGATATAATATAAAGAATTATCAGGAGGAACTTCCTTATGAGTAATTAATTCCACATTATGTAAATTGACCAAAGAAATTTCAGAACATGGAATTTTCGATTGAACACATGAGTTCTCACAATTACTCACCTTTTCACAAATAAATTCAGCACCAATATGATTACCTTTATCATTCTCTTCAGTTGATGCAGGTGCTATAGGTATCAAATCGTCATGATGTAACAACGGAGCAGCAAGTACTTCATCTTCAACTGTGGTTATCTTCTCATCTTTGACTTCCAGTGGTACCGGTCGTGGAACATTCGACTCCTCATTTTTAATGTCAACCTGCATAATATGAGAAGCAACACTAGAAGTAGAGAGTAAGTCGTTAGTATAAAAAGTAATCTCACTTTTTCTATCATCTCTTTCTCTCTTTTCTTTTTGTGTATTCCTCTCACTCTCCATTTGGATGCTCTCAACCTCACGTTTAGTGGAATCACACAACTCACTATTTTTATCACTCTCACTCAATTTGGCTATGTGGCACTCATCCTTACATGGTTTTTGATACATCTCAAGTGTTGTTTGTAGCAATGGGGCAACACTACATGTCTTCTTGACCGAAGGGAAAGTCCCATGCTCGGTCATCTCCCATGTATCACACTTGTTGAGGCATAAGAATTGAAGTATGGGCTTGGATGAAACTGTGGTGTACGCATATCCATAAGTCTCTTTTCCTCCACAAAATGTGCTCCCTACTTCATATTCTGCAATTTATCAAATAGATCACGCTTGTAATGACGAGGAACAAAACGGGCTCTCATTTCTCGTTTCATCTCCTGCCATGATGCAACAGGGTCTTCTCCATGCTCAGCTCTTTGAGTAATGACTTGTTCCCACCAATCCAAAGCATAACCTTCAAACTCAAGTGATGCCAACTGTATCTTTCTCTCATCCGTATAGTGATGCATACGGAATATTTTGTCAACCTTCAATTCCCAAGTGAGATACTCCTCGGGATCAGTTCCACCTATGAACTTGGGCATGGAAAACTTGAGCTTGCCCAATCCATCATCTTCATTGCGTGGACAACGATAGTGGTCATTGTAATGCAAAGCAAAATCACCATCCCATTCCATCGCATGTGCAGCACCACCACGGCCCCCACGGCCTCCATCTAGACCTTGGCCATGCCCTCCATGGCCTCCTCCTAGTCCTCCGAGCTGTGGTGGATGCACCACGTTGCCCGCCACTCGGTGTTGCGGTGCAGGAGGTACATGTGCAATAGCTTCTTCTCCTTGAACACTTGCTTCATCACCACCATTGCGAGCTTGTATGAGCCTAGTGAGGGCTCCAATGTCCTCCCACAATTGGCGCATATTTTTATTAGCTTGTATCTCCATATTTTGCATCTCCCTTGCAATTTGATCAGCAAAAGCATCATGCTTCTCATGGAGTTGATCGAGCCCTCGGCGTAACTCACGTTGAAAGTGTTCACGGAGTGCCCCAAATTGATATTGCTTGACGAATGCTTGAGTTTCATTTGTCTCACCACTCTCATCATGGTGTTCTTCTCCACCTGACATGGTTAGCTATGTAAGAAACAAATAGCTATGTAAAATAATGCTTTATGGAAATCACTCAATCTCACTGTTTTCTTTCCCAAGTAAAGTTCTTACCCTTCCGAAGTGAATTAAGGCCAATAAAAACTTACACCTGGTAGAAGTGACAACAACACATTGATGATCAAGCGAATTTTAGAGTGTTCACTACTTGCACAACAACAACATGGTATGAAAGTGTTTATCCTACACAATCTGAATTTCATGATGTTGTAAGATTAAGTAATAATCCAAGCTAGAAACTTTGCCCAAGTGCTGATCCAAAAGATTTAAGTGAAGTATATGAACGCACACGCAAAGATCAATGTGACTCGATGCAAACAAAGGAATGAGCTAACTAGAGGCAATCTGAAATTAAAGATTAGATAGCTCATTTTGCACCAAGTATGATGAGGACACGACCCCTATGGATACAACCATATTTGCTATGCTTGTTGTTCCAATTACAAGAGCTCCTACGCATCACTTAAATTATAAGGTGAGCTCGTTTCAAAAAGGTTTTACTTTGTGTGATAAAGAACGTATGATATTACATAATGAGAGTTTGTTGCGTTTGTTATTATGTACCGAGATTTATGATGAAGATCATGCAATACGTGAGGCTACACATATGCTAAAACCGAGGACGGTTTTCTATCAAGAAGGGGAGCATGATGTGACCACGCCACAAACACATACGACAATCGCGCCCAACATCAAGATTGAACTAAAGGTGAATTCGTTTCTTCAGCCTTCATATGTTACTGAGAATAGACCGCTACCTAATGCAAGTGATTTAATTGTGCTTAGGAATTTGGGAAAGGATGAAGGAAAGGGACATGGAGTCCTAGACATGCATGGAAGGAATAATGGAGGTCATCACGTCACTTTGGGACCAAGTCAAGCACGAATTCGAGTTGGACACGTTTTGGAATCAGACTCGGACTGCTGCAATGGTGCAAGTTTAAACGGACGTAACTTTCTCATACGGACTCCGTTTGGGACGTTCTTGGACTTCATGGAAAGCTTATCAAGTCTACTTTCTAAAGGATTCAACCCCATCTTCAAATTCTATCCGAGACAGCCGCAATCATCAAAAGAGTCCGTGTTGGTCACGTACTGGAATCAGATTCGGACTGCTGCAATGGTGCAAGTTGAAACGAACGTAACTTTATCATACGGACTCCGTTTGGGACGTTCTTGTACTTCATGGAAAGCTTATGAAGTCTACTTTCCAACGGATCCAACCTCATCTTCAAATTCCATACGAGCCGGCTGCAATCATAAAAACAATCCACGTTGGTTTTTGAGTCCGAGTCAAAAGGGTGCTGCGCCACCACCAATTGGGCCCATGGGCCTTGTAACCCTAGAGCATGCACTTTGGACGCCCCTCCTGGTTGTTCTCCCTATAAAGGAGCCGCTGCCTCTGTTGCTAAGACTTGGATTTTGTTGAGTTTAGGTTTAGCTATTATGCAAACTTCTGTTCTTCAGTTGTGTCAGACGACCACCTGTCAAGACAGCCTTCGGAATCCCACCTTTTGAACTCAATATCAATATTTGCAATTTCAGATTGGTTGTTATCTTGTTCTTGCTTGTTCTTCGATTGCATGCAGGAATAGACCTTCGTGGTCAGGTCAACCGCGTTCTTGGCACGGTTGATAACATCTTGGGGTTGGTTCAGCGATTGCTAAGGCGCAAGCGACGTCGTTCGGTTGTAGTCGAATCGCAAGAGTCACCTCCACCAAAATCGATAGTTATCATCCTATCGGAAGATTGGGACTCCATCGCCTCATCAAAGTACTAGGAGAGACGCTAGCTAATTGCAATGATATGAATGTAAGGGCACGAGATTGCTCAATAAATTAAATTACACAATCTGACTTTATGGACTAAGAAGCTCACCCAAATTCAGCCATTGTTTTTTTTCTTCTTCTTTGTTTTTATTCTTCTTCTTCTCTCTCTTTTTTTGTCAATCTGTGACTTTTTTCTATATTTTTTCAAAGGCCGAACTAGATTTAATAGTCTCTTTGAACTTGCACAGGTCACGAATATTCAGCAAGGTGTAAAATACTCAAGAGCAGCCCTAGATGCAATATTCAACAGCTAGTCTCAATTGATGAAAAAATATCTGCAATATTTTTTTTTTGAATTTTGGATTGGACACAAAGATTAAGCTACGCAAATAAACACGAATGATCAGCACCTAAACAAAATTTCTAATGGATCAAGACTTAATAAAACGCACGAAAATAACAGATGTGAAATTAGGGTTTGGATTTTTTGTGTTTTCGGTTTATGGACTATAGGACAGAAAAAAAAACAATCCAAAAGTAAGGGTAAACAATCCTATCATGTAAACCGCGCTCTGATACCAAGATGATACGGGGTCGCCCGATCTTCCGACGTAGGATCAAGGTACTCACATGGATTTGATGAATCGTAGTGATCTCCCGTTGCGAATGCAAGAGTTAGCACTCTATAATTCGCCCAACCACACGTGTTGAACTTCATGACCACCGATGAAGTTCCATTGCACTCCCAATTCCCAACGGAAAGGTTGAACGACCTTGATTTCAGCAAACTCCCAATTCCCTCAACTTGGGTCGGCCATCAAAAAGAACAAGAGTATTTTATTATCAAATGTTGTCTGCCCCTAAAGGCTGCCAATACAAGGCTTATATAGCCCCTTGGGATGTCCATATGGTCCCCAAACCAAGTACAACTCAACCCTATATGGTTTTAGATACGAACTCTCACAAAAAGTAAATAATATTTTCCACCTGTCATATTGTTTTGGTCATAACTTTTTATCCGTGATGAATTTGAAGGTGGGACCAGATCCATTGCATAGCCCTTGAAATTATCGCTCCAACGAGTACAGGAACACCTGAATCGGACTCCGTTTGTGAAAGTTATGGCCTTTTTAATAACTACCTGTCAGGCTGTCCCGAACCGAATCCGAATTGAATTCTGAGTTGAATCTGAGTTTGAATTGGGTTGAGCACGTGGGAAGTCCGAATTTGGCTTGCAAATCTTATCCAAAACTTGTAGTTTAAGCCCTTGGGCTCCACCCTTTTTGCTCTCCTACTGCATGGGCTTCTTTCTTCCTTGATCAGCTGCATGGGCTGCTTGGCTTTCTCCTTTCCATTCCCATGGGATTTGAGCTTTTTGTTCTTGGTAGCAAATATGATTACCCTTCTTGTGCTTCTCCATTGCTTTGGCCCCGGAATCATCACAATATTCAAACCTAATAATAAACAAGAATTTCACATAAAGTAGTATATCGTTCCCATGAATAGAAAGAAATTCGTTAAGAAACAAATTCACCTGACAATATTTAATGCGGCTCAATACTTCTTTCGAGTGAAACAATGTATTTCACTTAAAAGTGCTAAGCATGTGCGTATCCGCATCACATGCCGAAATGTGTTAGAGAGCGTATGAAGTCCATTCGGGGCGTTTGGACTCATTTTTCATTTCGTGCCATGTTTTTGTAAGCATGGAGTTTGTAGTATCTGTGGGAACCCGTTTTAGAGGAAGATTTAACATCGACTCGAACGGATTCGCAATGTGTCTTGAATTGAGTTAGTGCGGACATAAAGTACGGATTTCGTACACATGGAGTTTGTAGTTCCCGTAAAAGC
Source organism: Dendrocalamus latiflorus (assembly GCA_017311315.1). Taxonomy (NCBI): domain Eukaryota; kingdom Viridiplantae; phylum Streptophyta; class Magnoliopsida; order Poales; family Poaceae; genus Dendrocalamus; species Dendrocalamus latiflorus. The sequence goes on from CM029676.1 coordinate 18,446,324, forward strand.
CCATAATGGAGGAAGCAATAACACTGACTCAGACATATTCGGAATGCATGCCGAAATGAGTTAGGGAGCGTATAAAATCCATTCGGCGTGTCTTACCCAGATTTCTCATTTCATGCCTCGTTTTTGTAAGCACGAAGTTTATAGTATCCGTTGGAACCCGTTGTGGAGGAAAATTTAACGCTGACTCAGACGGATTTGAAATACAAGACGAATGAGGTGGAGAATATAGGAAGTCCATTCGGGGGGATTTGGCACTTTGTTTTATTTCGTATCTCGATTGTGCGCATGGAGTTTGTGGTACCTACAGGAGCCCATTATGGACGAACATTTAACACCGACTTGGACAAATTTGAAATACGAATTGAAATTAGCTAGGGAGCATATGAAGTCCATTTAGGGTGTTTGGCACACATTTTTATTTCGTACGCATGGAATTTGCTCCTTCGGAACACTTTAGCGGAAAGTTTAACCCCGAGTGCGACGGATTCAAAATGCATTCCGAAATAGGCTATAGAGCATATGAAGTCCATTCGGGTGGTTAATGAAGAAAGTTAGACACTGACTTGGACGGATTCAAAACGCATGCCAAAATTACCGTGGGAGCATACGAAGTCCATTCGGGTGGTTTGGCACTTATTTTTATTTCGTTCCAATAACTCCTACATCTGGAGTTTATGGTTCCCATTGGGACCCATTTTGCAGGAAAGTTAAACATCGACTCAGATGGATTAAAAAATCCCGCCAAAATGTGCAAGGCACCATACGAAGTCCTCTCGGGTGGTTGGCACTCTTTTTCATTTTGTGACTTGATTTCATACCCGTGGAGTTTACAGCACCCGTTGGAAGTCGTTATGGTGCAAAGTGTAACACCAAGTTAGACTGATTCGAAATGCATCCCAAAATAAGTTTGGAGTTTGGCACTAATTTTTATTTAGTGCCAATATTTCGTACGTGTGGAGTTTATAGTTCCCGTTGGACCCGTTATGCAGGAAAGTTAACACTGAGTTGGGTAGATTCAAAACACGTGCCAAAATAAGCAAGGGAGCATGCGATGTTCATTCGGGGTGTTTGTCACTTGAGAATCGATTGCTACCTAATGACTTAATTATGATTAGGAACCATGGAGAGGACCTAGAAGTACTTGGAGAAGGACTACGAGGCGCACAAGTCCAGCAAGGGCGGTCGAATCATGTTGGAGGCCCAACTCAAGCCGACTTCGAATCCAATTCGGAGTCCAGGATCAGGCCGCACTAAAATGGACGCCCAGATCGCATCCGGACTCCGTTTTGGACGTTCTACATATGGATGGAAAGCTGAGGAGACCTTTCCAATGGCTCTGGTCCCATTCAAAATTCCTTATGAGTCAACATGAATCGTCGAAAAAAGTGGGTGTTCAGAATCTGTCAGAGTGCGGCGCCACCGTCTTTTGGGCCGATCGGCCTTGTATCGTGTTGGAGCGCATTAGGGCACGTCCAGGGGTTTTGCACGCCCCTCAATCCTCTATATCCAGCCGCCACCCCCACCATTAGGGTTTGGGTTTTGCTTAGATTAATTCTGTCTTTGAACAGTTTCGCCGTTCATCGGTTTGTGAGACCCCAACTTTCGAGTGCTAAATCAATACATCTGCAATTCAGTTGTGTTCTTCCTTGTTCTTGCTTGTGTTCTTCGATTTGCAGGCGAGGATTAGACTTCTTGGTGAGGTCAACTGGGCTGCGCACGGTTGATAACCTGAGGAGACGTGGTGCTGCGATTGCAGGGTTCGGAACGTGTTGTTCGGAAGTCGGATCGATTTGTGTCGCGCCTCCACCAAATCGAACATATCCAGAACCTGTTGGAAGATCGGGACCCCGTTCCTATCAACTTTGGCGGAAAGTTTAACCCCGAGTGCGACGGATTCAAAATGCATTCCGAAATGGGCTATAAAGCATATGAAGTCCATTCGGGGGGTTTGGCACACATTTTTGTTTTGTGCCAATATTTCATACGTGTGGAGTTTATAGTTTCTGTTCGAACCCAGTATTGAAGAAAGTTAGACACTGACTTGGACGGATTCAAAACGCATTCCAAAATTACTGTGGGAGCATACAAAGTCCATTCGGGTGGTTTGGCACATATTTTTATTTCGTGCCAATATGTCGTACATCTGGAGTTTATGGTTCCCATTGGGACCCATTTTGCAGGAAAGTTAAACATCGTCTCAGATGGATTCAAAAATCCCGCCAAAATGAGCAAGGCACCATACGAAGTCCACTCGGGTGGTTGGCACTCTTTTTCATTTTGTGACTTGATTTCGTACCCGTGGAGTTTACATTACCCGTTGGAAGTCGTTATGGTGCAAAGTGTAACACCAAGTCAGACTGATTCAAAATGCATCCCAAAATAAGTTTGGAGTTTGGCACTAATTTTTATTTAGTGCCAATATTTCGTACGTGTGGAGTTTATAGTTCTCGTTGGAACCCGTTATGCAGGAAAGTTAACACTGAGTTGGGTAGATTCAAAACACGAGCCAAAATGAGCAAGGGAGCATACGATGTTCATTCAGGGTGTTTGTCACTTATATTCATTTCATGCCCGTATTTCGTACGTATGGAGTTTATAATGCCCGTTGGAACCAATTTTGGTGGAATATTTAACACTTGCTCGGACGGATTCGAAATGAACTCCGAAATGAGTTAGGGAGCATATGAAATCCACTCGGGAGCTTGGCTCTCACACTCATTTCGTGCCTCTATTACGTACGCGTGGAGTTTACAGTATCGTTCGAACCCGTTTTAGTGAAAAGTTTAATATCGACTCCAACGGATTCGAAATGCATCTTGAAATGAATTAGAGCGCGTATAACGTCCATTAGTGGGTTTCACTCTTAGTTTCGTTTCGTGCCTTGATTTCGTACGCATGGAGTTTGTAATACCTGTAGGAGCCCATTATGTACAAAACGTTAACACTGAATCGGACATATTCAGATTGCATGCTGAAATGAGTTACGAAGCATATGTAGTCCATTCGTGGCATTCAGCATTCATTTTTTAATTCGTGCCTCGTTTTCGTAAGCACGGAGTTTATAGTATCAGGTGTAACCCGTTTTACAGAAAAAGTTTAACGTCGACTCGAACAGATTCGCAATCCATCTTGAACTGCGTTAGAGCGCACATAAAGTCTACTCCGGGGATTGGCGCTCAATTTTATTTCGTGGCTCGATATCATACGCAAGGAGTTTCTAATACCTGTTGGAGCCCGTTATGGACAAAACAGTAACACTGTGATACGGGGTCGCCCAATCTTCTCGTCGTAGGATGGATACTCACGGGAGTTTTGATGAATCGTAATGATCCTTCAATGCAAGTGCATGGGACGAACATTCTTTAATCCGCCAAAACACACTCGTGTTGATTTCGCCGACCACCAAGCGAACATCTATCGTGCACCCAATTCCCAATGAAAAGGCTGAACGATCTTGATTGAAGAAGATACTCCTAATTCCATAAGGAATTTCAGCAGCAATGCTAAACTTGAAAACTTTAGTAGATTGATTTTTCTCAAACGTGGTCTGAGCCCTAAAGGCTGCCAATACAAGGCTTATATAGCCCCTTGGGACGTCCATATGGTCCCCAAACCAAGTACAACTCAACCCTATATGGTTTTAGGTACGAACTCTCACAAAAAGGAAACTATATTTTTCACCCATCATATTGTTTCGGTCATAACTTTTTATCCGTGATGAATTTGAAGGTGAGACTAGATCCATTGCGTAGCCCTGGAAATTATTTTTCCAATGAGTACGAGAACACCTGAATCGGACTCCGTTTGTGAAAGTTATGGCCTTTTTAGTAACTGCCTGTCAGGCTGTCCCGAACTGAATCCGAATTGAATTCTGTGTTGAATCCGAGTTTGAATTGGGTTGAGCACGTGGGAAGTCCGAATTTGGCTTGAAAATCTTATCCAAAACTTGTAGTTTAAGTCCTTGGGCTTCTCCCCTTTTGCTCTCCCACTGCATAGGCTGCTTTTGTTCTTGGTAGCAAATATGATTAACCTCCTTGTGCTTCTCCATTGCTTTGGCCCCGGAATCATCATAATATTCAAACCTAATAATAAACAAGAATTTGGCATGAGGTAGTATATCGTTTCCACGAATAGAAGGAAATTCATTAAGAAACAAATTCACCTGACAATATATAAATGCGGCTCAATACTTCTTTCCAGTGAAATAATGTATTTGACTTAAAAGTGTTAAGCATGTGTGTATCTGCATCATCCTCCCCTTCTTCAAGAAAAGCCGTCCTCGACTTTTGATAGCCTGAAATTGTACTAAACAAAGAATACAATGTGTGTGCATGGTATATGTATTGGTCAGTTACACCCCTTCCGTCTTTCACATTATTGTCACCTGCAGGTGTAATAAGTAAAAAGGACAACACATATGCGTGGTATATGTATGAATCAATTATTGTGTCATTCTCATTTTCACTGTTTTGCACGAACCAATTGATACTACAACAGCTATCAAATGCATACATTGCAATGTTTTCATTGACTTCATTCTCCCTCCAATAAGAAAGTCGTCCTCGACTTTGTGAAGTACATGGACATGTCATTAATGGGCAAAACTAGATGAAATGGTTCAAATATGGAGGAGAAAATCTTTAATGCCTTCCATGCTTCAACTATGCTACTCTGATTAATTGTACATGATTGTACATGAAAGGATGAACAAGTAGGATTATAAAATCTTTCTAAACATGAAGCACTATTGTTGAATCTTATCTCATTGTGATCATGACATGGTATAAAAGGTTGTTTATCCAAAATATGCAATTTCAATTTAGCAAGCTTATCACATGTAATGCATATTCGAAATACATAAAACTTGTCATCTACACCATAATCTCCGATCAAATTAAACTTATAGGTGTAGGCATAAACACTAACTAGTGATTTTAAACATAAAATTTCAGCAATATTCTCAAGCACACTAGATAGCTCTCTAGGATAATCAAACATGATATAGTACAAAGAATCACTAGGAGATATTCGAGTAAGAACTTCCTTATGAGTAATCAATTCCACATTATGTAAATTGAGCAAAGAAATTTCAGAACATGGAATTTTCAGTCGTACATATGAGTTCTCACAAGTACTCACCGTTTCACAATTAATTTCAGCACCAATATTGTTACCTTTGTTGTTCTCCTCAGTTGATGTAGATGTTGTAGGTATTAAATCATCATGATATAACAATGGGACAGCAAGTACTTCATCTTCAACCATGGTTATCTCTTCATTTTTGACTTCCAATGATGTCGGTTGTTGAATGTTTAATTCCTCATCTTCAATTTCAACCTGCACAATGTGAGAAACAACACTAGAAGTAAATATTAATGTGTTAGTTTCAAAATCAACCTCACTTTATCTATCTTCTACTTCTCTCTTTTCTTTTGGTGTATCTCTCACACTCTCAATTTGGATGCTCTCAAACTCACATATGGTGGAATCACACAGCTCACTCTTTTTGACACTCTCACTCAATTTGGCTATGTGGCTCTCATTCTCACATGGGTTTTGATGCATCTCAATTGTTGTATGTGTCATTGGGGCAGGACAAGATGTTTCCTTTACCGAAGGGAAAGTCCCATGGTCAGTCATCTTCTCATGTGTCACACTAGTGGAACCATAAGAGCTGAAGTATGGACATGGATTGAACCGTGATGTAAGTCTCTCCATAAGTCTCTTCTCCTCCTTAATAGCACAATTCACAAGATCATGCATGCTACTAAAATATTTATGTTGAAGTGCAGTGGGGATCTTAGAATTTAAACCACCCCTGAAGTATGCCTTCTCTCTTGATGGACTAGTGACACCAACACGACGCATCGCATCTTGCAGTTCAAGATAGTAATCTTGGACAGTATTACTCTCTTGTGTGATATTCTCCAGATGGTGAAGCAATTCCTACACATAATAGGATGGCACAAACTCGCTTCTCATGAACGCCTTCAAATCTGACCAAGATTTAATGAATTGTTTTCCAATTAGTTGTTGCCACCAACTATAAGCATAGTCTTCAAACTCCCTCGTGGCACGCATCACGTCTTGGTCTTTGGAAAGTTTCTGAAATCTAAACACTTTCTCCATTCACCATTCCCACTCAACATACTCCTCTGGATCATCACTGCCATAGAAAGGAACAAAGCTATCTTCTTCTTGTTGGGGACGAAGTGCTTGCACAATATCATTCACGATGTTTTTGTGTAACACCTTCATTTGTTGATTGAGCTCAATACGGAAATCCCGCATATCCGCCTTAAGTTGTACATGCTTAGCAGTGGTGCCTGATTGGAGCTCTTGTTGCAATGTACTTTTTGATGCCTGATGTTGAAAGCGAGTCACCGGGGAATTCAGACCATGCTCCTCTCCCATGTTGTCGTCTCCACCTGACATGGTTAGTAGCACAAAGAAGACACAAAAGCCACAATGTATGGGTAATATGTGGAGCACTCAATCTCACTTTTCTTCTCCCAAGTAAAGTTCTTACCTTTCCGAAGTGAATTGAGGCCAAAAGAACCTTACACATCGAGGTGGTTTCAATAGCAAGTGATGATCAAGCGGATTTAAAAGTGACTCACAATTGCACGGCAAAGGATATTTTGTGGAGCTTGGTTAGGAAGTTTTTATCTTACACAATCTGAATTTCACGATGTTGTAAAATTAAGTAATAATCCAAGCTAGAAAATATTGCCTATGTGCTGATCCAATAGATATAAGTGAAGTGTATGAACGCACATGCAAAGATCAATGTGACTCAATTGACAAATGATTGAGCTAGATGGAAACAATCAGGAAAATTGGCTCGTTTGCATCAAGTACTAGGAGAGACGCTAGCGCCGTCCCGCAGGAGGACCCGAACTGCTACGACCGCGCCCGGTGCGACGGCTGCTGCCGCCTCTGTTGATGCAGCGAACGCAGAATCGGATTCAACAAAGTACGCCGACTCGGATCTGAAGGAGGGCACGGGCGCCGGGGGCGAAGAGCGCGCCGTGGGCTACCGGGAGGGGGAGGTCTCGACGCCCATGACGGTCGCCGAGGCAGAACCGGTGTTGGCCAGCGGCACCGGGGTGGAGCCCTTGTCCGCGGCCACGACGGTGCTGGGGTTGCCCTCTGCGGGGGTAAGTGCGACGGGGCCTTCGCCGACGGTAGCAGCCGAGGCTGAGATGCCTCCCGCAGAGCTTATGAGGGTGGAGCCTCCTCTCGCAAGCGTTGCGGTCGCGGGGACCCCATCTGCGAGCGTTGCTGCTGTGGAGGCCCCTTCTGCGGTGGTTACTGAGGTAGGACCCTCTCCTCCTCAAGCGAAGCGGCCACGCCTGCGATCCCCCCTTCACCAGACTTCGAGGGGATTTGCCGTAGCGACCGGCATTAGGAGCCTATGGGACCCCGACTCACACACCGAAGTCCCTGTGCCACGCGTTTCTCTGGCTCCTCAAGTCGTGGCGACCGTGGCGCGGGAACCGCCGGCTTCGGGTCCCAGTGCGAAGGCTCCGCCAACCCAGGAGCCGACGCTGTCCGCGGGGCTTGGCGCTGTTGCCAACCCGCCCGAGGCTGAGGAGGCGCTTGCGCGAAGCCCACCGTCCGCCACCGAGGGTAAGCTACCTTGGCCTACCTTGGTAGCGCTTCTTATGAGACTTAGACCGGTATCTTTTCTTGCAGCGATACTTATCCCGGAGGACAGGCAGCCCTCGGGATACGGGGGCACGATGCTGGCGGCACGGCCACCGCACGCCCGAGCCCAGCAGACTTCGTTCCTCCATCGGAGGCGCTGAGGGCGTGGCGTGGGATTGCTGATGACGCGGCCGCCAGCATTGGCCAGCAAACGTTGCTGACCTATGGGACGGGGCGTCTTGGGGACGCACTGGAGGTATCGGGAGTGAGGGTAAGTACCTGACCTTAGGACCACTTATGGCCGCATGAAAACTTGCTGACCCCCTTTGCCGCGTAGACCCTCGTTCTGGCCCAGGCGCTGCAAACGGTTTACGTCCGTGAAGAAAGGGCGCTACAGGTTAGGCTGCAGACCGCCGAAGCGGCGCTGCGGGGGCGCGGTCTGCCCAAGATGGCCGTATCCGCCACTTGGAAGCCGAGTGCGCGCGTCTGAAGTCGCACGCCGAAAAACTTGTCACCGCGGCCCAGGCATCATCCGCAGAGGTGGCGCGGTAGGAAATTGCAGCGGAGCGAGACGACTTACTGCAACAAGTCGCTGCGCTGGAGAGGGAGAACGGCGAGCTTGCCGCCTCTCTAGCGGAGCGGGATCGAGCCTTGGGTGATGCTTCGGTAGCTGCTTGGGATGCTATGTTGGCCCTGGAAGACACCCTTAAGGGGCTTATCGCCGAAGTGCCGGCACGCTCCTTCGGGCCCGAGGACCTGTCGCGATCGCTTCAGTGGATCGAAGACGCGGCCGACATTGCATGCGGTGCCGCGACGACCTTTGGCAACCACTGCGCCTACGTAGTGTCGTGTCTGATATGCGCGCTCCTGTGACTCCGCGGCTGTGAACATGTTGCCGGGCTAGCCGATCCTGAACTGGAGATGCCCGCCAGAGGCGGGGTATTGTTCGGTGTCGTGCGCGCCGCTCGCCGCGCTGTGAAGTTCTTCCATGAGCGGATATGGGAGTACTGCGGGGAGGCCGCAGCCATAGTCGAGCTGCAGAATAACCTTCACGGCGAGGGAAACCTTGGCCAGTTTCTGCACGAGGTCCCGCGGCGTGAGGAGGGTGGCGCTGCAGCCCCGGAGGGCATTACGAACCCACAGGTGTGACGGCAGGTTGTCGCGTGTTGGCGTACGTTGTAACCGATGCCGTTTCTTTTTTGAATAAAGTACGAAGTTGCTTCGCCGCTGTTCTGATATTTGCCCTCTTGCTCCGAGCAGCTACACAGCCGGGGCCGGCTACTAATTTCTGACCTTGCGACCCGACCTGGCGAAGCGCCGAGGAAGCGCTGGATTTTTGGGCAGGTCGTAGCGGCCTCGTGCGCCGGAGGTGTTTGTATGCCTTTGTAATTCGGCTTTGTAAGCGTCCCTCAACGAATGCAAAGAATAATCTTGTTGGAACTTGCGAAGTGCGTCTCCGTATCTCTGGCTACGCTGTCCCATGGTGAAGTCGGAAGGTTACAGCACTCGCCCGTACACGACGGTTTGCGCCTCGGGAGGGTAGGGTGGTCGAGGTGGACGCGTAGTTGAAGTAACCGCACAGGCGCTTCATCCCTTACCCCTTTGAAGTGGGGGCAGCGGAGCTGGTGCCTTAGTCGAAGTAGGGGCGCGAACGCTCTGTCCCTTACCCTTCGAAGTGGGGGCAGCGGAGCTGGCGCCTTAGTCGAAGTAGAGGCGTGAGCGCCGTCCCTTGCCCTTCGAAGTGGGGGCGGCGGAGCTGGCGCCTCGGTTCGAGATAGACACGCGAGCGCTCCGTCCCTTACCCTTCGAAGTGGGTGATGAGGACATCACTTCTTCGGATACACACAACACTCCTCCACTTGACATTCAAGGACCAATCACTAGAGCTCGCGCCCGACAATTAAATTTACAGGTGAGCTCGTTCCTAAGTACTTCTTTTTGTTCACTTGAGAATCGATTGCTACCTAATGATTTAATTATGATTAGGAACCATGGAGAGGACCTGGAAGTACTTGGAAAAGAGCTACGAGGCGCACAAGTCCACCAAGGGCGGTCGAATCCTGTTGGAGGCCCAACTCAAGCCGACTTCGAATCCAATTCGGAGTCCAGGACCAGGCCGCACTAAAACGGATGCCCAGATCTCATCCGGACTCCGTTTTGGACGTTCTATATATGGATGGAAATCTGATAAGACGGTCTTTCCAATGGCTCTGGTCCCATATCCAAATTCATTCTGAGTCAATGGGAATCGTCAAAACAATTGGGTATTCAGAATCTGTCAGGGTGCTGCGCCACCGTCTTTTGGGCCGTTCGGCTTTGTATCGTGTTGGAGCCCATTAGGGCACGTCCAGGGGTTTTGCACGCCCCTCACTCCTCTATATCTAGCCACCACCCCCACCATTAGGGTTTGGGTTTTGCTTAGATTATTCTATCTTTGAACAGTTTCGCCGTTCATCGGTTTGTGAGACCGCAACTTTCGAGTGCTAAATCAATACATCTGCAATTCTGTCATGTTCTTCCTTGTTCTTGCTTGTGTTGTTCAATTCACAGGTGAGGATTAGACTTCTTGGCGAGGTCAACCGGGCTACGTACGGTTGATAACCTGAGGAGACGTGGTGCTGCGATTGCGGGGTTCGGAACGTGTTGTTCGGAAGCCGGATCGAATTGTGTCACGCCTCCACCAAATCGAACATATCCAGAACCTGTTGGAAGATCGGGACCCCATTCCTATCAAGTGGTAATCAGAGCTTCAGGTGTTCCTTCAGGTTCGAGTTTACCCTACCTTTGTTGTTTTCGGTTTCATCCTAGAGTCCAAGAAAAAGCCATACAAAAACATTTGTAGTCATAAATTATTTCCTGTCCCAGATCTCATTTAGCCTTTTGCACAATTTGATTTCAGAGTCCGTAGTGTTGAGTTTGTGTCTGTCGTAGCTACGGGCTAAACAGGAAAGAGGGGACTAGTGAGGAGGAAGAGGAGAGCAAGCCTGTGGGAGTATTGGTGAGAATGAGAGGATGTCCCCTCCCTTTGCCCCTCCTGGGGGTTTATATATATGAGTGGGGTAGAATGGGAAATCCCCGTTCTACCCCTTAGTGCTTACAAGGGATGAGGGTACATTGGTATATTTACACTGTTATAATCTTCTACACTATTGGGCCTATTACATGTTGGATTAGTTGCATGGCCCAGTCACGGGGGGTTGGGCCACCCCTACAACAGTGTCCTTAGTCGAGTTGTGTTGCTGGTTTAGATCGTGTTTTGTTTCGGGTTGTCTTGCTTCCGCTACCTCTCATACAAACCCTAGCCGTCAACTTTTGTTTTCCCACCCATATCCTACCCTCTGTTTTGAGTCATCCATCGTGTCTCGTGATCACCCAGCACCATCCCCCACCTTTCCCCGAGCTTCCGCCCCCAATTTCCACCAATTTCCTCCACCTGATTTTCGTTTCGGCCTCCACAGCAACCATAACTCGGAGGCCCTCCTTCAAACGGCCGTAACTTTCTCATACAGACTCGAAATCAGGCGGTCTTTTTTCAAATTGGGTGAAATTAAATTTTGCATCCGAAACTTCCTACTTCGTCGGGTTTGGCGAATTTATTTTACCCAAATTCGGCCTGGAAAGTGCAGTACTCGAGCTCCGAAATTTCATCACCGAATTTACAGCACATTCATCATTTTCTGTAGGCCACACCTTACATCAGATTGAGGTGAAACTTTGTGTGGTTCCTATTTCTGTGCTCTGCTTCGTGAAAAAAATAAAAGAAAAAAGGAAAAAAAGAAAAAATTCGGCACCTGCTCTTATAGTGCTGAGAGTGCTATCCGTGCCCAAAAAAATCGTGGCAAAGCACAGTTTTAGGTGACAGAGCTTCATTTGTTTTGTGCTTATGCTGAATTAAGTTTCTCATTGCCTAGCCATCTTTGTTGCTGTCTTTGCTTACGAGGCGGACGGCGGAGTTGAGGCCGAAGACGTGTCGTCGAGCGCCGAAGACGTGCCGGCACTGCCGTTCCCCCCACCTTCGAAAAGAGTGCCCGCGAAGAGCGGGCGCTTGCGGCGTAGGCCGAGGGCACTACGCACGCCCAGGTAGGGAGGCGAAGCCGCCGTTCCCCTACCTTCAAAAAGAGTGCCCGCGAAGAGCGGGCGCTGGCGGCGTAGGCCGAGGGCACTACGCACGCCGAGGTAGGGAGGCGAAGCCGCCGTTCCCCTACCTTCCAAAAGAGTGCCCGCGAAGAGCGAGCGCTTGCGGCGTAGGCCGAGGGCACTACGCACGCCGAGGTAGGGAGGCGAAGCCGCCGTTCCCCTACCTTCGAAAAGAGTGCCCGCGAAGAGCGGGCGCTTGCGGCGTAGGCCGAGGGCACTACGCACGCCGAGGTAGGGAGGCGAAGCCGCCGTTCCCCTACCTTCGAAAAGAGTGCCCGCGAAGAGCGGGCGCTTGCGGCGTAGGCCGAGGGCACTACGCACGCCGAGGTAGGGAGGCGAAGCCGCCGTTCCCCTACCTTCGAAAAGAGTGCCCGCGAAGAGCGGGCGCTTGCGGCGTAGGCCGACGGCACTACGCACGCCGAGGTAGGGAGGCAAAGCCACCGTTCCCCTACCTTCAAAAAGTCACGGCGCACTCCCTGGTGCAACGCGCGCAAGGGCGCGATATCCAATTGGTGCGCCGCCTAAAGCGAGGCACTCCCTAGTGTCTTGGCCGTGTCGCAATTGACGACTTAATTTATAGTCCGTAGACTCGCGCGTGCGGAGGCGTACCTCGACGCTACGTCTTAATTTATAGTCCGTAGACTCGCGCGTGCGGAGGCGGACCTCGACGCTACGTCTTATTTAAAGTCCGTAGACTGGTGCGTGCGGAAGCTGAGCTCAACGCTACGTCTTATTTATAGTCCTCGGACTCTCGCGTGCGGAGGTGAACCTCGACGCTACGTCTTATTTAAAGTCCGTAGACTGGTGCGTGCGGAAGCTGAGCTCAATGCTACGTCTTATTTATAGTCCGCGGACTCTCGCGTGCGGAGGTGAACCTCGACGCTACGTCTTATTTAAAGTCCATAGACTGGTGCGTGCGGAAGCTGAGCTCAACGCTACGTCTAATTTAAAGTCCGTAGACTGGTGCGTGCAGAAGCTGAGCTGAACGATACGTCTTATTTATAGTCCTCGGACTCTCGCGTGCGGAGGTGAACCTCGACGCTACGTCTTATTTAAAGTCCGTAGACTGGTGCGTGCGGAAGCTGAGCTCAACGCTACGTCTTATTTATAGTCCGCGGACTCTGGCGTGCGGAGGTGAACCTCGACGCTACGTCTTATTTAAAGTCCGTAGACTGGTGCGTGCGGAGCTTGGCTCAACGCTACGTCTTATTTAAAGTCCGTAGACTGGTGCGTGCGGAGCTAGGCTCGACGCTACGTCTTATTTATAGTCCGTAGACTGTCGCGTGCGGAGCTAGGCTCGACGCTACGTCTTATTTAAAGTCCGTAGACTGGGGCGTGCGGAGCTAGGCTCGACGCTACGTCTTATTTATAGTCCGTAGACTGTCGCGTGCGGAGCTAGGCTCGACGCTACGTCTTATTTAAAGTCTGTAGACTGGTGCGTGCGGAGCTAGGCTCGACGCTACGTCTTATTTGTAGTCCGTAGACTGTCGCGTGCGGAGGCGTCCCCCCACACGTCTTTGTTTATACTCCGTAGAGTACGCCGACGCTCGAGGTAGCCGGGCAATTTAAACCAAAAAGCGGGAACCAAAACAGAGGCACCAAAGAATTGGCCGAAGACTTGCGACAGCAAAACGCTCCAAGATGCGGTACTGGAAAAGGCTACGGCAGCCCAAAACAGGCCAAAACTGAAGACGCAAATACGGCCAAATCCAATGCTCTCAGAATGGAAGAGTAGTCTCACAGAATGATATGGCGACCAACCATTTTTCCATGCCATGTACGCAAGGAATGCAGCGGGAATTTAGTAGAGCCTCGTGGGCAATTACGTGCAGTGCGTACCAGGCGGGGCGGTGGCGACGCAAAATAGGCTCCGTAGGTGCGGAGACCCTGGCTACGCAGAGCTAGCGGAGGCCTCGTCGTGAGATGCGAAACCGACGCCGTGAGTCAAGTGCTCTGGTTGCAGTGTCTTTATATGCATGCACGCATGTATACGCCATGCACGCGCCTTCCTACCCACGCACGGAGCCCAGCAGCATGCGGAGGTGAGCCAACGCAGAGGGACGCGCCGAGCGAATGCCGGCGAAGTCGCCACGGGCTGAGCGGAGGCCGGCGAGTACTCCCTGGAGTTGAAGCGAGGGCTGGCGAAGTTGTCGCGGAGTCGAGGCGAAAGCCGGTGAAGACTCTGGAGCTGGCGAGCCGTCGCCGGCAGGCTGCTCGGGTTCCAACGAAACTTGCTGGATCATCGCTTTCGCTTCCAGCACCGCCACGGTCCAGAGCATTGCCTCCGCCGCCGGCCTGACGGGCGAGCAGGGGACGGACTTTGGCCGGGCGGAGCCCCACCGCGGCGTGCCGCCGCGGTTGCCACATCACTTTCTCCGCGCGTGCAGGGCCGGCTTGGAATTCTTGCAGAACATGGAGGCAGAAGTCTCGCTACGCCTGCTCGTGTACGTGCATGGCATATGCCTTGTAGACTTCATGAGCTCGTCGGAGACTCCGGACACCGATGCGAAGGCTACAGACACCGCGGCGGAGGCTCCGAAGACCCAGGCGAGGACTCCGAAGAGCTCAGGGAAGGCTCCGGAGAGGTCGGCGTAGACTCCGACGGACTCGCCGAAGACTCCGAGTTTGCCGATGCTTCGTCTGCGCGGAGTCCCCTTCCTCGTCTTCGGCAGCGCGGAGACGAGCCGAGGTCGGAGGAAATCTCAGAGGCCGGAGCCTGCCTTCGGATGCGCGAAGTCCACTTCCTCATCTTCGACAGCGCGGAGTACTCGCGGGCCATATGGAGCTCGGCACTGTGCCTGCAACACGGAGGAGCGCTGGCCCTGTGCAGAAACTGCAGTGCAGCGGAAGCTCGACGTTGTCCCTGCGCGGAAGCCGCAATGCGGAGGCTCGTGCACGCATGGTTGGCCTGAGCCTCTGCGCAGTCCTTCCCTCCATGCAGCCCAGATGCTGTTGACACCTCGGGGAGGGCCTTGTCGCGGCACAGAGCGCAGGAGCAACCCGGGCCCCGGCCTCGCCTTCCTGGCGAGTGGTATCGTCGACGCGGAAGCTCCCAGGCGCAGACGTCGCTGAACCCGTAGTGCTTATCCCAGAAGATTCACGGTCTCCACCTGCACACCTTCCCACTGCTTACCCGTGGATATCCAGGGACGATGCAGAGTTCGGAGCCTGTCTTCGGCGACGCGGAGCCGGGGCTGGTCTTCGGCCGGCTTGGGGCTTTCTCTGCGCATGCTCCTCGAGCTGCTTCTGCCTCGCGCCAGGTGGCCTAGAGGCCGTGGACACCTTGGCGAAGATCTTCGTGCCATGCAGCCTGGGAGCTGCCGACAGCTCGACGAAGACCCTAGAGCCGACGCGGAGTCTGGTGGAGTCGGCGTGGAGCCTTCGGCCAGCGCGCGGAGTCTTCGGCCAACGCGCGAAGATATCCCTCGACATGGCGGAGACGACGCCTCTACGTAGACCTTCATGCCATGCAGCTTGGGAGCTGCCGATAGCTCGACGAAGACCCTAGAGTCGACGCGGAGGACTTCGGAGGCGCTTGACGATGTGGAGTCCAGGCGACACCTGGCGCGGCGTGGAGGTCCTCAGAGGTGCGAGATGGTGGCGCTTTCGCGTGTGGCAGAGCCACCAGAGGCTTCGGAGGCTTCGATGACGCCGAGGACTTCGGAGGCGCGGAGTGGCGCCTGGCGCGGCGTGCACTCTCCGTGCGCGGGGTGGATACTGAGTGCATGCACAAATGGGTGGAAACGCATGCACAGATGGATGTGCCTGAATGGGTGTTTGTAACTACATGCATGCACACATAGGAGGATACTTCATGCATGCATACACAGAAAATGCATTTGCGACTACATGCATGCCTGGGCACTGCGGACGCATGCAAGGACTGTGGAGAGAGAAAAAAGGTCCCTGCACCCCGGACGGAGACTTAAGTGCATGCGCGCAGACTTCACGGGTGAATATTTGGATGCCCACGGGTGGACGGCTGGATCCTGCATGTCCGTCTGCGCGGAGTCCGCAACGGGGGCCGCGGCGCGAGGGCGACCTCGCCCGCGCGGAGGCTGCTGCGCAGCGAGGGCAGGGACAGCTCCACCTGGACACGGAGGCCCGCGGTGACGACATCAGAGCTAGACACCCCCCGCGCTGGTATTTCATGCATACGTACCTGGGGTTGGCTTGCCTCCACCCGTACACAAATACAATCATACATGCGATAACACGTGCAAGGAGAAGTTTTACGTGTGCATGCGCCACACCTGGGAGGATAAATATACTTGAAGGGATACTTCATGCGTACGTACGTACTCGCGGAAGCTCGACGTCGCGCGGAGACTCAACGCAAAAGCTCCACGCGGAGGCTGCACATCGCGCGGAGACCCGCGGAGGCTCGATGCGGGGGCTCGACGTCACGCGGAGACACACAGAGGCTCTGCTTAGCCTGCGCGAAGTGCCCCTACCATCCCTGCATGCACGCATCGCATGCTTCCGCATGGATCTACAGCCACGCGTGAAATCCGGCTCGCGGAGGGGAGGTCCTGCACGAAGCTGTCACTAATGACGCTCCCAAGAACTGCTTCCAGCTCCTTAAGCGACTTTTCATCCAGTCCCCACGGACGGCGCCATCTGTCGTAGCTACGGGCTAAACAGGAAAGAGGGGACTAGTGAGGAGGAAGAGGAGAGCAAGCCTGTGGGAGTATTGGTGAGAATGAGAGGATGTCCCCTCCCTTTGCCCCTCCTGGGGGTTTATATATATGAGTGGGGTAGAATGGGAAATCCCCGTTCTACCCCTTAGTGCTTACAAGGGATGAGGGTACAATGGTATATTTACACTGTTATAATCTTCTACACTATTGGGCCTATTACATGTTGGATTAGTTGCACGGCCCAGTCACGGGGGGTTGGGCCACCCCTACAACAGTGTCCTTAGTCGAGTTGTGTTGCTGGTTTAGATCGTGTTTTGTTTCGGGTTGTCTTGCTTCCACTACCTCTCATACAAACCCTAGCCGTCAACTTTTGTTTTCCCACCCATATCCCACCCTCTGTTTTGAGTCATCCATCGTGTCTCGTGATCACCCAGCACCATCCCCCACCTTTCCCCGAGCTTCCGCCCCCAATTTCCACCAATTTCCTCCACCTGATTTTCGTTTCGGCCTCCACAGCAACCATAACTCGGAGGCCCTCCTTCAAACGGCCGTAACTTTCTCATACAGACTCGAAATCAGGCGATCTTTTTTCAAATTGGGTGAAATTAAATTTTGCATCCGAAACTTCCCGCTTCGTCGGGTTTGGCGAATTTATTTTGCCCAAATTCGGCCTGGAAAGTGCAGTACTCGAGCTCCGAAATTTCATCACCGAATTTACAGCACATTCATCATTTTCTGTAGGCCACACCTTATATCAGATTGAGGTGAAACTTTGTGTGGTTCCTATTTCTGTGCTCTGCTTTGTGAAAAAAATAAAAGAAAAAAGGAAAAAAAGAAAAATTTTGGCACCTGGGCTTATAGTGCTGAGAGTGCTATCCGTGCCCAAAAAAAATCGTGACAGAGCACAGTTTTAGGTGACAGAGCTTCATTTGTTTTGTGCTTATGCTGAATTAAGTTTCTCATTGCCTAGCCATCTTTGTTGCTGTCTTTGCTTTACTATTCTGGTCTTGACTCCTTGTTCATCATATCCTAACTGATATAGGACACATTTAGACCAGTAACTAGGACTAGTGCTTTGGACATTTATTCAGCATTACTATCTGTTATTGATTTGTGTTCCACTAACATATTTGGCCTGCCAAGCTCCATATACCTACTTCCGGATAGCAAAGTTTTTGACACTTGCAATCGCCGGATCACACTCTCCAGGTATCCTTTGCCTTGCTTTGGTAAGAACACTTGTAAGAGCTTCGTAAGCCACTTCCTTTTGCGGGTTCCCACTGCCCTTACTTTGTAGTTGATAGGGATAATCCATTTGTTTTCCTAGTGTTTCCACTAACCATGGCAGGAGACGAAGGGGACGGGACACCGGTCGATTTCAACGAGTGTGTTAGTCGCGGCCAGCTACAAGCTGCGCTCGACAAACAAAATGCTTCACTCACTGATCTCGGCGCGAGAATGGACACCATCGTCGCCGCCATTGCCCAGTTGAACACCACGGAAGGCATTGAGCGGGTGGAGCGGCGGATGGCTGACCTCACTGGTCGGATGGACACATTGGAGGCACGCTTGCCACCTGTCAATGACGGCCATCATCATGATGATGACACAGTGTATGATGCGGATGGCAACATTGATCAGCGGGTGACACAAGATGCACGACTACGTCGGCGTCTTCAGCAAAACCGACATTGTATAGGAGGTAATAATCAGAACCGTCATGGTAACGACGACCCTTTTGCTAAAGTCAAGTTTACCACTCCATCTTTTTCTGGTCTTTATGATGCTGAAATATATCTTGATTGGGAGATGACGGTAGAGCAGAAGTTTAATTCTCACTTGGTTCCTGAACAACATAGAGTTAGACAAGCTACTAGTGAGTTTAAGGACTTTGCTATTATCTGGTGGAATGAACTGGGTACCATGCGCTTACAACCTGATACGTGGGAGTGGTTAAAAGAAGCTATGCGTAATCGTTTTGTTCCTCCCTCATATAAACGTGATTTGAGAAAAAAAATTGCAGCGCTTAGAACAAGGTGATAATTCTGTTCAGGACTATTATGCTGAGCTTCAAAAGGGTACGATGCGTTGTGGGGTTGTTGACGAAACGGAGGATAAGATTTGTCATTTTTACGGGGGGTTACGGCGTGAAATTCAGGACATTGTTGATTATAAAGATTTTTCTACTGTCAACCAGTTGTTCCAGCTTGCTATGCTTGCAGAAAAAGAATTGCAGGGACGCAAGGACTCAGCGAAGGCAAGCACCGGACGACCCTTCTACACGCCGCGAACGACTACATCGACGGGACTGCCCAAGTCTTCTTCGAGTTTTTGTTCTCCTCCACCTATGAACAAGTTTGCAGCAGTGCCACTGAAGCCACCTTCCATGACACGCCTTGCAGATTCTACAAAAAAATCTTTGCAGGGTCCAGCCAAGAGTTCTTCTTCCGTGGCTTCAACGGGCTGCTCCTCCGACATTTAGTGCCACCGCTACCATGGGCTTGGTCAAGTGCAGAAGAATTGCCCTAGCCAACGGGCATACATCGCCACAGAAGATGGAGGCTACATCAGCACTTCGGATGTCGAGGAGGATGATGATGTTGCTGCTGCTTCGGGCGACAATGGCGGTGGTGATGACGACCTAGTCCTTGGTGGGGCGTCCACAGCGACGCTACGGAGCATCATTGTGCAGCGAGTCCTCAGCACATAGGTACAACAACCCGATAAGCTTGCCATAATTTGTTTCAGACTTTCTTCGCAATCAAGAACCGGCGCGCATGTGTCATCATTGATGGAGGAAGCTGCAACAACTTGGTGAGTTCTGATTTGGTTAAGAAGCTTGGCTTGACCACGCGACCACATCCACATCCATACCATATTCAGTGGTTAAATGACTCTGGAAAAGCTAAGGTAATGCAAACATGCCGAGTCCATTTTTCCATTGGTGGTTATGCTGATCATGTTGATTGTGATGTGGTTCCCATGCAAGCATGCTCTCTTTTATTGGGTCGACCTTAGGAATTTGATAATGATGCTTTACACCATGGTAGTAGTAACAAATACACTTTTATGCATAAGGGAAAGAAAGTTACTTTACTGCCTTTGACCCAGCTGAGATTACAGAGGCCGATAGGGACAGAGCTGCTGCTGCTAATGATCCAAAGGAACATGATAAATCTGAAAAACAGCAAGTAATCCATTTGAAAAATTCTGTTATGCTTGCCACAAAATCAGACCTTGCTGCAATTGATAATGTTAATGATACATGCTATGCTTTGGTGTGCAAAGATGCTTTATTTTTTCTTGATAATATGCCTTGCACTTTGCTTGCTCCTGTCACTAACCTTTTGCAGGAGTTTAGAGATGTTTTCCCTGATGAGATATCTCTAGGACTTCCACCCATTCGAGGGATTGAGCACCAGATTGACTTGATCCCTGGAGCGAGTTTGCCAAACCGAGCGGCGTACAGGACCAATCCTGAAGAGACTAAGGAGATTCAGTGACAAGTCCAAGACCTTTTGGACCGTGGGTACGTACGTGAGAGCCTTAGTCCTTGTGCTGTTCCTGTTCTTTTGGTTCCCAAAAAAGATGGTTCTTGGCGTATGTGTGTAGATTGTAGAGCCATTAACAACATTACTATAAGGTATCGTCATCCTATTCCCAGGCTAGACGACATGCTTGATGAGTTGTGTGGTGCTATAATTTTCACAAAGATTGACTTGCGTAGTGGATACTACCAAATAAGAATGAAACTTGGCAATGAATGGAAAACTGCTTTTAAAACTAAGTTCGGCTTGTATGAGTGGTTAGTCATGCCTTTTGGTTTAACTAATGCACCTAGCACTTTCATGAGATTAATGATTGAGGTTTTACGTCCTTTCATTGGCAAATTTGTGGTTGTTTACTTTGATGATATCTTGATTTATAGCAAGTCCATGGATGAACATTTGAATCACTTACGTGCTGTTTTTAATGCTTTGAGAGATGCACGTTTGTTTGGTAACCTTGAGAAGTGCACCTTTTGCACGGATCGAGTCCCTTTTCTTGGCTATGTTGTGACTCCACAGGGAATTGAGGTTGATAGAGCCAAGGTGGAGGCGATATGGAGTTGGCCCACACCCACGACGGTCTCCCAAGTGCGGAGTTTTCTTGGCCTTGTAGGATTTTATCGCCGCTTTGTCAAGGAATTCAGCACCATTGCGACACCGTTGATTGAGTTGACAAAGAAGGGCGTCGTGTTCCATTGGGGACCATCACAAGAGGAGTCCTTTAATCTTTTGAAGGACAAGCTTACACACGCACCATTGCTCCAACTTCCGGATTTTGGTAAGACTTTTGAGCTGGAATGTGATGCTAGCGGAATTGGTATTGGTAGTGTTTTGATGCAAGAAGGCAAACCTGTTGCCTACTTTAGTGAAAAATTGAATGGTCCTGCTCTTAATTATTGCACGTATGATAAACAATTGTATGCTCCTGTTCGTTCTTTAGAGACGTGGCAACACTATTTATGGCCTAAAGAATTTGTCATTCATTCCGATCATGAATCACTTAAGCATATTCGTAGTCAAACCAATTTGAATCGTAGACATGCTAAGTGGGTTGAATTTATTGAATCTTTTCCTTATGTCATTAAACACAAGGGAAGGATAATGTGATTGCTGATGATTTGTCTTGACGCTATGCCATGTTGTCTCAACTTGATTGTCGCATTTTTGGTCTTGAACCTATTAAAGCACAATATGCTTTTGATGCTGATTTTAAGGAGGTGTTGTTGCATTGTAAAGAGGGACAAGCATGGAATAAATTCGTGATCAATGATGGGTTTTTGTTTAGAGCTAACCGCCTATGCATTCCAGTTGGATTCGTTCGTCTTTTGTTGTTACAGGAGGCGCATGGAGGCGGTTTGATGGGACATTTTGGTGCTAAGAAGACGGAGGACGTTTTGGCCACACACTTCTTTTGGCCAAAGATGAGGCGAGATGTTGAGCGGTTTGTGGCTCGTTGCACTACATATCAAAAAGCTAAGTCTCGCTTGAATCCACATGGTTTATATGTGCCTCTTCCTGTTCCTTCTATTCCGTGGGCAGATATTTCTATGGACTTTGTTTTAGGATTGCCCAGGACTAAGAGGGGGAGGGATAGCATTTTTGTTGTTGTGGATCGCTTTTCTAAGATGGCTCACTTTATACCATGTCATAAAACCGATGATGCCGTTCATATTGCTGACCACTTTTTCAAAGAGATAGTTCGTTTGCATGGTATGCCTTCTACTATTGTTTTAGATCGTGATGCCAAGTTGGGTACAAAGTTGTTGTACTCTACAACATGTCACCCACAAACTGATGGCCAAACCGAGGTGGTGAACCGCACATTGTCTACCATGTTGAGAGCTATTTTGAAGAATAATTTGAAGCTGTGGGAAGAGTGTTTGCCGCATGTTGAGTTCGCATATAATCGAGCGGAACACTCCACCACCAAGGTAAGTCCTTTTCAGGTAGTGTGTGGATTCAATCCCCGTGCCCCTATTGATATTTTACCTTTGCCTACTAGTGAGAGAGTTCATAATGATGCTAAGTAGCGTGCTGATTTTATTGTCAAAATGCATGAGACTACAAAGGCAAACATTGAAAAGATGCATGAAAAATATAGGATTACTGGTAGTAAAGGTAGAAAGGAAGTTAAACTTGAACCGGGTGATTTTGTTTGGTTGCACTTGAGAAAGGATAGATTTCCTGAGTTAAGAAAGTCAAAATTGATGCCTAGAGCTACTAGTCCTTTTAAGATAGTTGATAAGATAAATGATAATGCATATAAAATTGAGTTGCCTCCCGAGTTTGGGGTTAGTCCCACCTTTAACATTTCAGATTTGAAGCCATACTTGGGAGAAGAAGATGAGGCTGAGTTGAGGACAACTCCGCTTCAAGAGGGGGAGGATGATGAGGACATCACTTCTTCGGATACACACAACACTCCTCCACTTGACATTCAAGGACCAATCACTAGAGCTCGCGCCCGATAATTGAATTTACAGGTGAGCTCGTTCCTAAGTACTTCTTTTTATTCATTTGAACCATGGTACATGCTACCTAATGATTTAATTACGATTAGGAACCATGGAGAGGACCTGGAAGTACTTGGAAAAAGGCTACGAGGTGCACAAGTCCAGCAAGGGTGGTCGAATCATGTTGGAGGCCCAACTCAAGCCGACTTCAAATCCAATTCGGAGTCCAGGACCAGGCCGCACTAAAACGGACGCCCAGATCGCATCCGGACTCCGTTTTGGACGTTCTACATATGGATGGAAAGCTGAGAAGACGACCTTTCCAATGGATCTAGTCCCATGTAAAAACCCCTTCTGAGGCAATAGGAATCGTCAAAACAATTAGGCGTTCAGAATCTGTCAGGGTGCTGCGCCACCATCTTTTGGGCCGTTCGGCTTTGTATCATGTTGGAGCCCATTAGGGCACGTCCAGGGGTTTTGCATGCCCCTCACTCCTCTATATCCAGCCACCACCCCACCATTAGGGTTTGGGTTTTTCTTAGATTATTCTGTCTTTGAACAGTTTCGCCGTTCATCGGTTTGTGAGACCCCAACTTTCGAGTGCTAAATCAATACATCTGCAATTCAGTTGTGTTCTTCCTTGTTCTTGCTTGTGTTCTTCGATTCGTAGGCGAGGATTAGCCTTCTTGGCGAGGTCAACCGGGCTGCGCACGGTTGATAACCTGAGGAGACGTGGTGCTGCGATTGCGGGGTTCGGAACGTGTTGTTCGGAAGCCGGATCGAATTGTGTCGCGCCTCCACCAAATCGAACATATCCAGAACCTGTTGGAAGATCAGGACCCCGTTCCTATCAGTGGGTGCAGCGGAGCTGGCGCCTTAGTCGAAGTAGACGCGCGAGCGCTCCGTCCCTTACCCTTCGAAGTGGGGGTAGCGGAGCTGGCGCCTTAGCCGAAGTAGAGGTGCAAGCGCTCCATCCCCTACCCTTCGAAGTGGGGGCAGCGGAGCTGGCGCCTTAGTTGAAGTAGACGCGCGAGCGCTCCATCCCTTACCCTTTGAAATAGGGGCAGCGGAGCTGGCGCCTTAGCCAAAGTAGAGGCGCAAGCGCCCCATCCCCTACCCTTCGAAGTGGGGGCAGCGGAGCTGGCACCTTAGTCGAAGTAGACGCGCGAGCGCTCCGTCCCTTACCCTTCGAAGTGGGGGCAGCAGAGCTGGCGCCATAGCCGAAGTAGAGGCGCCAGCGCTCTGTCCCTTACCCTTCGAAGTGGGGGCAGCAAAGCTGTCGCCTTAGTCAAAGTAGACGCGCGAGCACTTCGTCCCTTACCCTTCGAAATGGGGGCAGCGGAGCTGGCACCTTAGCCGAAGTAGAGGCGCAAGCGCTCCGTCCCTTACCGTTCGAAGTGGGGGCAGCGGAGCTGGCGCCTCGGTTCGAGGTAGACGCGCGAGCGCTCCGTCCCTTGGGATTGTGTGAGGATAGCCTTTGGTGCCTTTTTGCCCGCTCGTGCGCTCGCGTGGGAGCTAGCCTCTGGTGCATCACCTTGGTACTTTGCGGGATGCGCATAGGAGTGGGCCCCCGCGGTGCGCCGTGCTTATGTCCTGCAGGGTACGTGCGGAGGTGAACCTTGGCGCTACGCCGTACTGAGGTCCGCGGGCTGCGCGGGACTAACACCCATGCCTCATCTATACTCCGAAGAGTACACACAGGTACAACGTTCGTGCGCGCGCGGGGTTCGCGTCTTGTTTGCACTCCGTAGAGTACGCCGGGATAGCCTCCGCGTCTTTTTTTATACTCCAGAGAGTGCGCGGGATCGACATCCACGTCTTATTTATACTCCGAAGAGTACGCACAGGAGCAACGCCCATGCGTGCGTGGGGTTCGCGTCTTGCTTATACTCCGTAGAGTGCGTAGGGATAGCCTCCGCGCCTTTTTTATACTCCAGAGAGTGCGTGGGATCGACATCCACGTCTTATTTATACTCCGAAGAGTACGCACAGGAGCAACACCCAGGCGTGCGCGGGGTTCGTGTCTTGTTTATACTCTGTAGAGTGCGCAAGGATAGCATCCGCGTCTTTTTTATACTCCGTGGAGTGCGTGCGGAGGCAAGCCTCGATGCTACGTCTTATTTAGAGTCCGTGGACTGCGCGCGGAGGCAAGCCTCTGCGCGTTGCGGGCGGTGAGGTGCGTGCGGAGGCGGACCTCAATGCTACGTCTTGTTTATACTCTGTAGAGTGCGTGCGGAGGCAAGCCTCGACGCTACGTCTTATTTAGAGTCCGTGGACTGCACGCGGAGGCAAGCCTCTGCGCGTTGCAGGCGGTGAGATGCGTGCAGAGGCAGACCTCAACGCTACGTCTTGTTTATACTCCGTAGAGTGCGTGCGGAGGCGTCCCACCGCTCGTCTTTGTTTATACTTTGTACGCCGGGAGTACGCGCGGGGGCGGGCCTCAGCACGTTCTTGCCGTGTATTTCTGTAGGCAGTGAGGAGAGTACGACAAACGGTAAACTTTATTAAATTCCCGTTTGCGCGGGTGAGCGATTACAAAAAACGGAGGCACTAACCACTCATTGCTAGCGCGGCCGGAGCCTCTGGTAACAGGACGATCTGCGCGGGGGTACGCCAAGCTGGTTCCCTAGGACGTAGTAGATCCTCGCATTACGGTTCCCATCCTAGGCATTCCGTTGAGCCTCACGGTGCGGACCTTTGGTGCCGAGCTCGATACGCCGAGCCATGTCCTGGTCGCCACGGATAGTGATAATGGCCTGCGGTCCGGGGAGCTTCATGCATAGGAAGCCGTGGTGAGGCACCGCTCCGAAGGAGTTGAGGATTGGTCGCCCCAGGATGGCATTGTAGGGGTACAGGATATCGACGATGTCGAAGATGCCGTCTTCGCTTCGTACATTGTCGTCCTGGCCGAAGGAGACTTGTAGGCATATCTGGCCTAGCGCCCGCAGGGGTTGACCTCCTAAGCCTTGCAGGGGGATTCCCGAGGAGCCCAGTCGGCTCCGGGGGATCCCCATCTGGTCGAAGGCTGCCGCGAACAAGATATTTGCGGAGCTGCCGTCGTCCACCAGAATGCGGCCAACGTCGCACCCCGCCATGGTGACCCGGATGACGAGGGGATCTTGATGGGGTAATTCCACACCCTGGGCGTCGGTGGGCGTGAAAGTGATCTCATGTTGAGCCCAGTCTGGGGGTGCCTGCGCCGAGTACGCCGCCACGTGGTGTAGCCTCCTTGCGTAGGCTTTCCGCTGTCGTGTTGAGGCAAACTCCAACGAGGAACCTCCGGAGATGACATTGATGACCCTGCGCTGGGCTCCCTCCGGGGCTTGCAGCTACAAGAGGCCTGCCCGAGGCTGCTGTATATGAGCCTGAATCCACAGGAGGCCCTCCTGGGGCTGCGGTCCCTAATCTTGGATCTGCATGGGGGCTTCCGAGGGCTGCTGAATGTGGGCCACGACGGGTGGACGTGCTTCCACATTCTTGTCCCTGGCGACGCTTTGCCGGAGTGCTGCGATAGAGATGCACGCCCGCGTGTCATGGTTGCCTCGACCGTGGACCTCGCACCACTGCCCGTGGTGGTGGTCTTCGTATTCTCCACGGCCTCTATCGTCGCGACCCCGGCCGCGGCCCCGTCCTCGTCCCCGGCGGCCTCTACCGCCGCGGCCGGCGAGGGCGTTGTCCTCGGAGCCGCCCTCAATGTCGAAGACGTATCGGGGCTTCCACGACTTCTGCTGGCCGCGTTTGGACTTGTCGGCGGACGACTTCTTGTGCTGGACGTCCTTGCGTTCGGAGGCATCCTTCGACGGCTCCGGCTTGTGCTTGCCTTTCGAGGAGCCGTCTTTCGACGGATCTTCGCTTTTGGCCAGGCCTTCCTGATTGGTGTCGGAGTCGTCACCTTGTCTTCGACGCGCGACCTCTTCTGCCCTGGCGTATTCCTCCATTTTGTTGAAGAGCTTCGCCACTGTCTTGATTGGCTTTCGTGCGTTGTATTCGGCCATCGGGCCGGGGCGAAGGCCCTGTATGGCTGCATTGATAATGGTTGTTTCACTAACGTCCTTGACTTGGCAGCGTACCTTCGCAAAGCATTTGAAGTAATCCCGAAGCTTCTCTGAAGGTTTTTGCTTCACTGCGAAGAGCTGATCGGCGCCGACTCGCTCGACGTATTTCCCCTGGAAGTTGTTATAGAGGCGGTCACGGATCTGCTCCCACGCGTAGATGGAGTTTGGCTCTATGGAAAAAAACCAAGAGAGCGCCACGCCTTGCAACGCGAGGGGGAGTCCCTTCGCCTTCGTGGTGTCGTCTCTGCCAGCGGCTTCGATGGCGGTTTCGTACATGCGCACGAATTCTCGCGGGTCCGTGTCGCCCTTGTACGATTCGATAGCGCTAGGGAACTTGAAGTCTTCCGGCCACGCCGCATGCTGCAGGCCCGCGGAGAGTAGGGACTCCGGATCCACACGTCGTAGCGGGACGTGGCTGGATGTGGGGGCGTCGCGGCTGTTCGGCCTCTCCGGCGTGGGCTCCAACGCGACCACTGGCGGGATCTGTTGGCTTCGAGCCTCCTGCATGTCTCGCACGGCCCCGCGGAGATCCGTTAGCTCCCGCTGGAACGCGTTGAGGGCCGCCAGCAGAGCGTTTTCCGCTGCGGACGCGGGTGGGACTGCCGGCACTCCTGGTGGTACAATCGGAGCGGTGGTAACCACGTCCTGCGTTCCCGGATTACCCGCCTCGCTGGCGCGAAGGGCTCCGGAACAGGTGACGAAGCCCCCGTTACCACTGGAGCCGCTCGCCATTCCTGTACTAGATGGGAGGGCAGATGCCGCGCCAGTGTGCGCGTCGGCATTACCAGCTCCGAACGCCTGGGCAGCGCTGCCGGCGGCCACCGCGGTACCTGCGATGGGGTTACCTGCGACGTGTGTGGCAGTTTTGACGGTCGTCGCGGTGTGGTGGCAAGGTTAACCGTCGTGGCGATGGTAGCAGGGTCGGTTGTCGCGGCGATGGTGACGGGGTCGGTCGTTGCGGCGACCGTGATGGGGTCGGCCGTCGCGGCAATGGTGGCGGGGTCGGTCGTCGTGTCATGAACGCCGGTGTCGTCGGCTACCACACTCGCGTCACCATCCATGCCTGCAACTACCGACGCCGAAGCCCGGGTACCGACGCGATGCTTCGCCGCGTCCGCCTTCCTCTTTGCCGTTGTCGACGAAGCTTTCTTTGGTGCCATCCTCCTCCGGATTTTGCGGCTTGCTCCTGTCCTCCCCACGGACGGCGCCAACTGTCGTGGCTACAGACCAGACAGGAAGAGAGTATGGTAGTGGAGAGTTAGGTGAGTAATGGCTTAGGGTTTTCCCCCCATGGCCTGTGCTGTATATATATATCCACATGGGGAGTGCTTTTACAATTATACCCTTACATCCAAGTATTCCCTACAAGGGCGCTTATGTCATTACACATGTCCCATTTTGGACCTTACATTCCTTTAACAGGCCTGCTGGGCTTAGGTGGGGGGCCACCCCTACAACAAACACCATGCGGTCTAACACCATACATACGAGCTTCACTTATATCCTTTGAATACTTGAGACTAGTCATTGATATTGCATTGATGGCTGCTCCTGAATACTTAAAGTTGAACATTGGGCTTGTGCATCACCACTCCGGCCGATCAAAAAAATTTCAAAGTTTAGAGAGAGAGAGATATTTACCTTTATACCCATACGTTCTACAAAAAGTTTGTGACCCATATGCCTTAATAGACTCAGAACAGTGAGTTGAACATATTTGGGTGATTGGCAGGGTAGCAAAAAAAAGGTGAGCAAAAAAAGAGGAAAACAAAAGAGAGAAGGCTGATTGGGTGAGTAGTTCTAGTTCATATTTTCAGTTTGAGTTACTAAAATTCTTGAGCAATCCTGTGCCCTCTATTCTTGTTATTGTAATTGGCTAGCGTCTCTCCTAGTACTTGATGCAAACGAGCTATTGTTCCTAATTGTTTCTATTTAGCTCATTCCTTTGTTGCATTGAGACACATTGATCGTTGCATGTGCGTTCATGCACATCACTTATAGGCACATATAGACAATATTTTCTAGCTTGGATTATTACTTAATTTTACAACATCATGAAATTCAGATTGTGTAGAATAAAAACTTCCTAACCAAGCTCCACAAAATATCCTTTGCCGTGCAATTGTGAGTCACTTTTAAATCCGCTTGATCATCACTTGCTATTGAAACCACCTCGATGTGTAAGTTTCTTTTGGCCTCAATTCACTTCTGAAAGGTAAGAACTTTACTTGGGAGAAGAAAAGTGAGATTGAGTGCTCCACATATTACCCATACATTGTGGCTTTTGTGTCTTCTTTGTGCTACTAACCATGTTAGGTGGAGACGACAACATGGGAGAGGAGCATGGTCTGAATTCCCCGGTGACTCGCTTTCAACATCAGGCATCAAAAAGTACATTGCAACAAGAGCTCCAATCAGGCACCACTGCTAAGCATGTACAACTTAAGGCGGATATGCAGGATTTTCGTATTGTGCTCAATCAACAAATGAAGGTGTTACACAAAAACATCGTGAATGATATTGTGCAAGCACTTCGTCCCCAACAAGAAGAAGATAGCTTTGTTCCTTTCTATGGCAGTGATGATCCAAAGGAATATCTTGAGTGGGAATGGCGAATGGAGAAAGTGTTTAGATTTCAGAAACTTTCCAAAGACGGTGATGCGTGCCACGAGGGAGTTTGAAGACTATGCTTATAGTTGGTGGCAACAACTAATTGGAAAACAATTCATTAAATCTTGGTCAGATTTGAAGGCATTCATGAGAAGCGAGTTTATGCCATCCTATTATGTGCAGGAATTGCTTCACCATCTGGAGAATATCACACGAGGGAGTAATACTGTCCAAGATTACTATTTTGAACTGCAAGATGCGATGCGTTGTGCTGGTGTCACTAGTCCATCAAGTGATGAGGACATCCCTTCCATGGATACAACTCATCCACAGCATGTGTTGCAAGGACCACTTACTCGAGCTCATGCTCGTCAACTTAATTACCAGGTGAACTCATTCCTAGGTTCATATGTTACCGAGAATAGACCGCTACCTAATGCAAGTGATTTAATTGTGCTTAGGAACTTGGGAAAGGATGAAGGAAAGGGACATGGAGTCATAGACATGCATGGAAGGAATAATGGAGGTCACCACATTACTTTGGGACCAAGCCAAGCTTGAATTCGAGTTGGACACGTTCTGGAATCATATTCGGACTGCTGCGATAGTACTAAGTTCAAACGGGCATAACTTCCTCATACGGACTCTGTTTGGGATGTTCTTGTACTTCATGGAAAGCTTATGAAGGGTGTTGTGCCACCACCACTTGCGCCCATGGGCCTTGTAACCCTAGGGCGTGCACTTGGACGCCACCCCTGGTCGTTCTTCCTATATAGGAGCCGTCGCCTCCCTTGCTAGGACTAGAGATTTTGTTGAGTTTAGGTTTAGCCATTGTGCAAACTTCTATTCTTCAGTTGTGTCAGACGACCACCTGTCAAGACAACTTTTCGGGATCCCAACTTTGGTAAGACAACTTTTCAATATTATTCGCAATACCAGATTGCCAACATCTTATTCTTGCTAGTTCTTCGATTGCTTGCAGGGATTGAACTTCGTGTTCAGGTTGATCGCGCATCCAGCTAGATTAATAACATCTCGGAGTTGGTGCAGCGATTGCTAAGGCGCAAACGTCGTCGTACGGTTGTAGTCGGATCATGAGGGTCATCTCCACCAAAATCGATAGTTATCAATCTCATCGAAAGATCGGGCACCTCATCTCCATCAAGTGGTATCAGAGCCCAGGTTGCTCGGTGAGAATTTCCAGTTTACCATAGATTAGATTGTTTTTCCTTACCTAGAGTACACAAAACCAAAAAAAATTAGCAGTAGATCATCCTGTCCAAACCAGTCTTAGCCTCACAATTTTCCTTTTCAGTACATTGCATTGTTGAACTTTCGGTTACATCGTCGTGTCCTTTGCTGGTCTTAGTGTCTAGTTCCTCTAGAGTTTCGAGTTTTGTTCATGTTTTGTTCTCACCATTGCGGTTGGATTCGAACTGCCACGGCGAGGGTAGAAAAGGAGGACTCGTCTTCTAGGGAGGCTTTGCCCTAGTTGGAATCGGAGTAGGACTCCGTTTCTAGGGAGGCTTTGCCCTAGTTGGACTCGGAGTAGGAATCGGTTTCTAGGGAGGCTTTGCCCTAGTTGGTCTCGGTGCAGGACATGATTTCAGATTCAACCGCGTCGTGTGTGTGAAAAAAAAAGAAAAAAAGAAAGGAAAAAAGAGAGAAAAAGAAAAAAGTGTAACTTTTGCATACGACCTCCGATTGAGGCGTTTCTTGATCCGTTGGAAAGGAAATCAGAAGATAGAGTGAAAAAAAGAAGACTGGGAAATTTGGAGATTTTAGATTCGCGTAAGCCTCCAGGCACACACGCGGCAACTTCGACCCCAAAACACGTCGTTTAGGCCCTCAAAATGGGCCCGCAAACCGAGGAAAAATCATGTTTCTCAGAATTTGCTCAAAATTGACAGGAACCTTTTACAAGTGATTCTAAGATTCCCCGTGTAGACGGCATCTTTTTTCGAGCTCCTGAACCCCATGTGCAACGTCATCTAGTTTCTTTCTACGTGGTGTATTCGTTTGTGTTCTAGGCTCACGTCTCTAGTACGGTCTAGCCTAGGACCAGCACCAACCAACGTTGAATGATTTTTTAGCTTATATTTTCTGAATTGATTATTGCTACTACTTGCTACCAAACTTGATCCTTCCCAGCTACACCTTTTCTACACCGTACAGGCTGAGCTTCACCTGGCAATCGCTTCATCCAATCTTCGCAAATATATTGTCATCGCTGGTTGCCGATCACCCCTGTGTGCTTGGTAAGAATTGGTAAGAATTCGATAGAAGGTTTGAGAGCGAGCGACTTTTGAACCACAATACCCTAGTACTTGTTAGGGACACATTCTTGTGTTTTTGCTAACAATAGCAGGTTCTGGAGAGTTTACAGATCAGGATACATCTCATACTCCTCGTACAAAAGGAATCATACAACATTTCACTCATGAAATGAATCGTCGTACGGAGGGCCTTGAGGAGGATGTCAGAGTCACAAATGAGCGACTTGCTCAACTCGAGGGCGCCCAGATTGAGACAAACGCAACGCTCGCTGCGATGGAGAGAGCACAAGGTATCACTAACTCTTCTTTGGCAGATATTCTGGCGCGCCTTGAGGAGATTGCCCAAGCTTCGGCTACTGTTCCCCCTGCTGTGACGGTAGAGGGACAAGATGAATTCGACTATGTGTGTTTTAACTGACAAGGTATGCGAAGAGAACCCTCACGACGTGAGGTACGTGACCACGATGATGCTTTTGCTAAGGTTAAATTCACTATGCCCTCTTTTAATGGTAAATATGATTCTGATGGTTATCTTGATTGGGAACTAGCTGTTGATCAAAATTTTACTTGCCATGATTTTCCTGAGAATAGATGAGTTAGGGCTGCTACTAGTGAATTTACCGATTTTGCTTCTATTTGGTGGAAAGAACATTGCCGTCAACATCCCAATAACATACCTAACACTTGGGAGGCTTTAAAATTTGCTTATGCACCATCGATTTGTTCCCTCATATTATGCTCGTGATTTGTTAAATAAACTGCAACGCTTACAACAAGGTGCAAAGTTTGTGGAAGAATACTATTAGGAATTACAAATTGGTATGTTGCGCTGTGGGTTAGTTGAGATGAGGAGGCATCAATGGCTAGGTTTTTGGGAGGGTTGAATCGTGAAATTCAAGACATTCTTGATTACAAGATTACAACTCCATGACTAGATTGTTTCATCTTGCTTGCAAAGCTGAACGACAATTGCAGGGACGCCAAACGAGAACGTGATTTAACTCTTTTGCAGGTCGCACAAATTCATGGACGCTGCGTATACCTTCTACCTCATCCACTGTGGCGCCCCCACCATTACCCTCCAACAACAAGTAGCGCCCTACTACGTCAAATTCGGCACCACGAGTTTCCGAAGCACACAAATCAGCACCACAACTTTCTGCAAAAACCTCCTCTTCAGTTGCTTCGACAGGAAGAACGAGGGATGTTCAATACCATCGTTGCAAAGGCTATGGACACATGATGCGGGACTGTCCAAGCAAGCGTGTATTGATTATACGCGATGATGGTGGGTATTCTTCTGCTAGTGATTTTGATGATGAAACATATGCTATGCTTGCAAATGACCCTGCAGGACATGATGATGAATCTGACCATGAGGAGGAACATGTTGGCGCCGAAATTGCCGACAAGTATTTGAGCATTATAGTGCAACGCGTACTAAGTGCTCAAGTGTCTTGTGCTAAGCAAAATCAGCGCCATAATTTGTTCCAAATCAAGGGCGTTGTCAAGGAACACGCGATTCGCATAATTATTGATGGTGGGAGTTGCAACAATTTGGTGAGTATGGATATGGTGGAGAAGATTGCCTTACCGACCAAACCCCATCCCCACCCATACCATATTCAATGGTTCAACAACAGTGGTAAGTTGAAGGTAACACGGATGGTGAGGGTACATTTTTCTATGGGTTCATACCATGGTTATGTTGATTGCGACATTGTTCCTATGCAAGCTTGTTCAATGTTATTAGGAAGACCTTGGCAATACGATACTGATTGTGTACATCATGGTAAGAATAATCCATACTGTCTCATGTGTAAGGGAAAGAAAATTGTGCTGCATCCTATGACTCCTCAACAAATTGTTAAAGATGATCTTGCTAGAGCTAGAAGAGAGAAAAGTCAGGAGAATACTGAGAGCGAAAATCAGATTGTAGCCTAAATCTGAAAGGTGCTTGTTTCCTTACGAGAGAGAAGGAACCTAAATCTGTTCATGACAAGAATAAAGAAATTAAATTGAAAGGTGCTTGTTTCCTTACTACTAAATCTGATATGACTGAACTGGATGCTAGTAAATTTTTTTGCTATGCATTAATTTGCAAAGAAGCTTTGTTTTCATTTGAGAATATACCTTCTTCTTTGCCACCTGCTGTCACTAACATTTTGCAGGAGTACAAAGATGTCTTTCCAAAAGACATACCGCCGGGGCTACCACCGCTTCATGGAATTGATCATCAAATTGATTTAATCCCCGGTGCATCATTGCCCAACCGAGCACCATATAGGACCAATCCAGAAGAAACTAAAGAAATTCAACGCCAAGTCAAGAGTTGCTTGATAAAGGGTATGTGCGCGAATCTCTTAGCCCTTGTGCTGTTCCAGTCATTTTAGTACCAAAGAAAGATGGATCATGGTGCATGTGTGTGGATTGTAGAGCAATCAATAATATGACCATTAGGTATCGTCATCCCATTCCTAGGTTAGATGACATGCTTGATGAATTGAGTGGCTCTGTTGTCTTTTCCAAGGTTGATTTGCGTAGTGGTTATCATCAAATCCGCATGAAATTAGGCGATGAATGGAAAATGGCATTTAAAACTAAGTTCAGGTTATATGAGTGGTTAGTAATGCCTTTTGGTTTAACTAATACACCTAGTACCTTCATGAGACTAATGAACGAGGTTTGCGTGCTTTCATTGGTAGATTTGTGGTTGTTTATTTTGATGATATACTGATATATAGCAAATCATTAGAGGAACATCTTGACCATTTACGTGCTGTTTTTAATGCTTTACGTGGTGCACGCCTATTCGGTAACCTTGAGAAGTGCACCTTTTGCACCGATCGAGTGTCGTTTCTTGGCTATGTTGTTACTCCATAGGGAATTGAAGTTGATCATGCCAAGGTTGAAGCAATACAGAGTTGGCCGACTCCTAACACGTTTACATGGGTGCAGAGCTTTTTAGGACTTGCTGGGTTCTACCGCCGCTTTGTGAAGGATTTCAGCACCATTGCCGCACCATTAATTGAGCTTACCAAGAAGGGCGTGCCATTTGTTTGGGGTGCCGCACAGGAGAACGCCTTCACCACATTGAAAGATAAGTTAACACATGCACCTTTACTCCAACTCTCTGATCTCAATAAGACTTTTGAACTAGAATGTGACGCAAGCGGAATTGGTTTAGGTGGTGTGTTGTTACAAGAAGGCAAACCTGTAGCATACTTCAGTGAGAAATTGAGCGAGCCTAGTTTGAACTATTCTACTTATGATAAGGAGTTATATGCACTCTTTCGAACTTTACAAACTTGGCAACATTATTTATGGCCCAAAGAATTTGTTATACATTCTGATCATGAATCTTTAAACCATATTCGAAGTCAAGGAAAGCTGAACCGTAGACATGCAAAGTGGGTTGAATTTATTGAGTCTTTTCCCTATGTCATAAAACACAAGAAGGGAAAGGAGAATGTTATTGCTGATGCTTTGTCTAGGAGATATGCCATGTTATCACAACTTGACTTCAAAATTTTTGGATTAGAGACTATTAAAGAGCAATATGTGCATGATGCTGATTTTGCGAAAATACTGTTGAATTGTAAAGAAGGGAAAATGTGGAATAAATTTGTCATTAATGATGGGTTCGTGTTTAGAGCCAACAAGTTGTGCATTCCTGCTAGTTCCGTTCGTCTGTTGTTGTTACAGGAAGCACATGGAGGCGGGTTGATGGGACATTTTGGTGTGAAGAAAACGGAGGACATACCTGCTGATCATTTCTTTTGGCCAAAGATGAGATGGGACGTCGAGCGCTACGTTGCTCGCTGCACTACATGTCAAAGAGCTAAGTCACGACTTAATCCTCATGGTTTATATATGCCTTTACCCGTTCCTAGTGTTCCGTGGGAAGATATTTTCGATGGACTTTGTTTTAGGATTGTCTAGGACAAAGAAGGGGAGGGATAGTCTATTTGTGGTTGTTGATAGATTTTCTAAGATGACTCATTTTATACCATGTCATTAGAGCGATGATGCTACCAATATTGCTGATTTATTCTTTCGTGAAGTTATTCGCTTGCATGGTGTGCCTAATACTATAGTTTCAGATCGTGATACTAAATTCCTTAGCCATTTTTGGAGAACTTTATGGGATAAATTGGAGACTAAGTTGTTATTTTCTACTACTTGTCATCCCCAAACTGATGGACAAACTGAGGTTGTGAATAGAACTTTGTCTACCATGCTTAGGGTTGTGTTGAAAAAGAATTTAAAAATGTGGGAAGAATGCTTGCATCATGTTGAGTTTGCTTACAATCATTCATTGCATTCTACTACAAAGATGTGCCCTTTTGAAGTTGTTTATGGTTTTGTGCCTCGTGCCAAGAGCTGATGGTCCTTTCAAGGTGTTAGAAAAGATTAGTGATAATGCATACAAGCTTGACCTGCCTGCAGATTTCGGGTTAGTCCTACTTTTAACATTGCAGATTTGAAACCCTACTTGGGAGAAGAGGACGAGTTTGAGTCGCAGACGACTCAAATGCAAGAAGGGGAGGATAATGAGGACATCCCTTCCATGGATACAACTCATCCACAGCATGTGTTGCAAGGACCACTTACTCGAGCTCATGCTCGTCAACTTAATTAACAGGTGAACTCATTCCGAGGTTCATATGTTACCCAGAATAGACCGCTACCTAATGCAAGTGATTTAATTGTGCTTAGGAACTTGGGAAAGGATGAAGGAAAGGGACATGGAGTCATGTACATGCATGGAAGGAATAATGGAGGTCACCAGGTCACTTGGGACCAAGCCAAGCACGAATTCGAGTTGGACACGTTCTGTAATCAGATTCGGAATGCTGCGATGGTACTAAGTTCAAACGGGCATAACTTCGTCATACGGACTCCGTTTGGGACGGTCTTGTACTTCATGGAAAGCTTATGAAGTCTACTTTCTAAAGGATCCAACCTCATCTTCAAATTCCTTCTGAGGTGGACACAATCATCAAATCCACATTGGTTTTTGAGTCCGAGTCAAAAAGGGTGCTGCGCCACCACCACTTGGGCCC
Organism: Dendrocalamus latiflorus; assembly: GCA_017311315.1. Lineage (NCBI taxonomy): Eukaryota > Viridiplantae > Streptophyta > Magnoliopsida > Poales > Poaceae > Dendrocalamus > Dendrocalamus latiflorus. The sequence continues at coordinate 18,482,759 of CM029676.1, forward strand.
ATGGGCCTTGTAACCCTAGGGCGTGCACTTGGACGCCACCCCTGGTCGTTCTTCCTATATAGGAGCCGCAGCCTCCCTTGCTAGCACTGGGGATTTCGTTGAGTTTAGATTTAGCCATTGTTCAAACTTCTGTTCTTCAGTTGTGTCGGACGACCACTTGTCAAGACAGATTTTCGGGATCCCAACTTTGTTTTCATATTATTCGCAATACCAGATTGCCTACATATTATTCTTGCTAGTTCTTCGATTGCTCGCAGGGATTGAACTTCGTGTTCAGGTTGATCGCGCATCCAGCTAGATCAATAACATCTCGGAGTTGGTTCAGCGATTGCTAAGGCACAAGCGTCATCGTATGGTTGTAGTCGGATCGTGAGGGTCATCTCCACTGAAATCGATAGTTATCAATCTCATCGAAAGATCGGGCACCTCGTCTCCATCATCGAGGGATAAGGCATACTTCAAGGGTGGCTTAAATTCTAAGATCGCCGCTGCACTTCAACACAAATATTTTAGTAGCGTGCATGATCTTGTGAATTGTGCTATTGAGGAGAAGAAGATGACGAGCATGGGACTTTCCCTTCGGTCAAGGAGACATCTTGTGCCGCCCCAATGACACATACAATATTTGAGATGCGTCAAAACCATGTGAGAATGAGAGCCATATAACCAAATTGAGTGAGAGTGATAAGAAGAGTGAGCTGTGTGATCCCACCATATGTGAGTTTGAGGGCATCCAAATTGAGAATGTGATAGGAACATCAAAAGAGAAGAAAGAGGTAGATGATGGACAAAGTGAGGTTGATTTTGAAACTAACACATTAATGTCTACTTCTAGTGTTGTTTCTCACATTGTGTAGGTTGAAATTGAAGATGAGGAATTAAACATTCAACAACCTGCATCATTGGAAGTCAAAGATGAGGAGATAACCACGGTTGAAGATGAAGTACTTGTTGTTCCGTTGTTACATCATGATGATTTAATAGCCACAACACCTATATCAACTGAGGAGAACAATAAAGGTAACAATATTGGCGCTGAAATTAATTGTGAAACGGTGAGTACTTGTGAGAGCTCATATGTGCGAATGAAAATTTCATGTTCTGAAATGCCTTTGCTCAACTTACATAATATGGAATTGATTACTCATAAGGAAGTTCTTACTCGAATATCTCCTAGTGATTCTTTGTGCTATATCATGTTTGATGATCCTAGAGAGCTATCTAGTGTGATTGAGAATGTTGCTGAAATTTCGTGTTTAACATCACTAGTTAATACCTATGCATATACATATAAGTTCAATTTGATTGGAAATTATGGTATAGATAATAAGTTTTATGTTTACCGAATATGCATTACATGTGATAAGCTTACTGAATTGAAATTGCATATTTTTGGATAAACAAAATTTTGTGCCATATCATGATCACAATGAGATGAGTTTCAACAATAGTGCTTCATGTTTTAAAAGATTTCTTAAGCCTACTTATTCATCCTTTAATGTACAATCATGTACAAATAATCAGAGTAGCGCAGTTGAAGCATGGAAGGAACTAAAAATTTTCTCCCCCATATTTGAACAACTTAATTTGGTTTGGCCCATAATGACTTGTCCATATGCTTAGCAAAGTCGAGGACGACTTTTTCTCTAGGGAGGGAGAATGATATGAAAGACAATATTGAAATATATACATCTCATGGTTGTTGTTATATTAACTGGTTTGTGTGGAACAACGAGAATGACACAATAATTGATTCATACATATACCATGCATATGTGTTTTTCTTTTTATCTACTATGCCTTCAGATGTTCTTGATATGCTAAGTAAAAGAAGTGTTGATGACAAATATGTATACCATGCATATGTTGTATTCTTTGCTTAGTACAATTTCAGGCTACCAAAAGCCGAGGACAGCTTTTCTTGAAGAAGGGAAGGATGATGCGGATACGCACATGCTTAGCACTTTTCAGTCAAATACATTATTTCACTGGAAAGAAGTATTGAGCCGCACTAAATATTGTCAGGTGAACTTGTTTCTAAATGAATTTCCTTCTATTCGTGGGAATGATATACTACCTTATGCCAAATTCTTGTTTATTATTACGTTTAAATATTATGATGATTCTAGGGCCAAAACAATGGAGAAGCACAAGGAGGGTAATCATATTTCTTACCAAGAACAAAAAGCTCAAAGCCCATGGGGATGGAAAGGAGAAAGCCAAGCAGCCCATGCAGCTAATCAAGGAGGAAAGAAGCCCATGCAGCAGGAGAGCAAAAGGGAGGAGCCCAAGGACTTAAACTACAAGTTTTGGATAAGATTTTCAAGCCAAATTCGGACTTCCCACGTGCTCAACCCAATTCAAACTCGGATTCAACTCAGAATTCAATTCGGATTCGGTTCGGGACAACCTGACAGACAGTTACTAAAAAGGTCATAACTTTCACAAACGGAGTCCGATTCAGGAGTTCTTGTACTCGTTGGAAAGATAATTTCAAGGGCTACGCAATGGATCTAATCCCACCTTCAAATTCATCATAGAGAAAAGTTATGACCAAAACAATATGACAGGTGGAAAATATAGTTTCCTTTCTGTGAGAGTTCGTATCTAAAACCATATAGGGTTGAGTTGTACTTGGTTTGAGGACCATATGGACGCCCCAAGGGGTTATATAAGCCTTGTATTGGCAGCCTTTAGGGATCAGACCACGTTTGAGAAAAATAAATCTACTAAAGTTTTCGAGTTTAGCATTACTGCCGAAATTTCTTATGGAATTAGGAGTGTCTTTTCAATGAAGATCGTTTAGCCTTTCCGCTAGGAATCGGGTGCACGATAGATCTTCGCTTGGTGGTCGGCGAAATCAACACGAGTGTGTTTTGGCGGATTAAAGAGTGTTCGTCCCTTGCACTGGCATTGGAGGATCATTACGATTCATCAAGACTCCGTGAGTATCCATCCTATGTCGAGAAGATCGGGCGACCCTGTATCACTGTTGGAACCCGTTATGGACAAAACAGTAACACTGACTCGGACGTATTTAGAACGCATGCCGAATGTGTTAGGAAGCGTATGAAGTCCATTCGGGGCGTTGGACTCATTTTTCATTTCGTGCCCTATTTTTGTAAGCTTGGAGTTTATAATATCCGTGGGAACCCGTTTTAGAGGAAGGTTTAACATCGAGTCGAGCGAATTCGCAATGTGTCTTGAACTGAGTTAGTGCGCACATAAAGTCCATTCAGGGGTTTGGCACTCAGTTTCATATCGTGCCTAGATTTCGTACGCACGGAGTTTGTAGTACCCGTAAAAGCCCATTATGGAGGAAGCAATAACACTGACTCAGACATATTCGGAATGCATGCCGAAATGAGTTAGGGAGCATATAAAATCCATTCGGCGTGTTTTACCCTGATTTCTCATTTCATGCCTCGTTTTTGTAAGCACGGAGTTTATAGTATCTGTTGGAACCCGTTGTGGAGGAAAGTTTAACGCTGACTCGGATGGATTTGAAATACATGACGAATGAGGTGGAGAACATAGGAAGTCCATTCGGGGGGATTTGGCACTTTGTTTTATTTCGTGCCTCGATTTGTGCGCATGGAGTTTGTAGTACCTATAGGAGCCCATTATGGATGAACATTTAACCGACTTGGACAAATTCAAAATACGCATTGAAATTAGCTAGGGAGCATATGAAGTCCATTCAGGGTGTTTGGCACACATTTGTATTTCATACGCATGGAATTTGCTCCTTCGGAACACTTTGGCGGAAAGTTTAACCCCGAGTGCGACAGATTCAAAATGCATTCCGAAATGTGCTATAGAGCATATGAAGTCCATTCGGGGGGTTTGGCACACATTTTTGTTTTGTGCCAATATTTCATACGTGTGGAGTTTATAGTTTCCGTTCGAACCCGTTATTGAAGAAAGTTAGACACTGACTTGGACGGATACAAAATGCATGCCAAAATTACCGTAGATTCAAAACACGTGCCAAAATGAGCAAGGGAGCATACGATGTTCATTCGGAGTGTTTGTCACTTATATTCATTTCATGCCCATATTTCGTACGTATGGAGTTTATAATGCCCGTTGGAACCAATTTTGGTGGAATATTTAACACTGGCTCGGACGGATTCGAAATGAACCCCGAAATGAGTTAGGGAGCATATGAAGTCCACCTGTGATGCTTGGCTCTCACACTCATTTTGTGCCTCTATTACGTACGCGTCGAGTTTATAGTACCGTTCGAACCCGTTTTAGAGGAAAGTTTAACGGATTCGAAATGCATCTTGAGATGAATTAGAGCGCATATAACGTCCATTGGGGGGTTTGGCACTTAGTTTCGTTTCGTGCATCGATTTTACACGCATGGAGTTTGTAATACCTGTAGGAGCCCATTATGTACAAAACGTTAAAACTGACTCGAACATATTCAGATTGCATGCTAAAATGAGTTAGGAAGCATATGTAGTCCATGCCGTCCACCCCTACCTGGTCGAGGTGAAGGTGGCGGCTTCCATGGTCCGGGGAGGGGCCATGGACATGGAGGCCGTGCCGGAGGAGCACCTCACTTTGACAATGATGACTTTCTTCACTACGACGATGGCTACCACTGCCGTAATCGTCGCGGCGGTGAACGTCTAAATGAGGATAAGTTTGGTAAGCTTAAATTTACCATGCCAACATTTTCAGGTACACATGACCCGGAGGAATACCTTACTTGGAAGCTCAAGGAGGACAAGGTGTTCCGCCTACACAATTATTCGGAAGAGAAGAAAATTCACATGGCGGGACTTGAATTCACTGATTATGCACTCATATGGTGGGAACAAGTACAAATCAAAGGAGAGGGAACGGCAACCTTCCCATCACTACGTGGGAAAAGATGAAGTACCACATGACAGCAAGGTTTGTTCCCAAACATTACAAGCGTGATTTGTTTGACAAATTGCAGCAAATGAAGCAAGGAACCCTCACGGTGGAGTACTACAAAGAGATGGAGATGGCGATGATTTGAGCTAATGTATATGAGCAAGAAGAGCAAAGAACGGCGCGATTCCTTGCTGGTTTACACCCTTCCATCAAGCGCATCACGGAATTTCAGCCTTACAACAACATGGTGGAGTTGGTACATTAAGCAACCAAGGCTGAAAGACAAGTTCAATAAGACATGAGGGCAACAAGAACTTCATCCTACATGCCCAGAGCAGCACCAACAGGAGGTAAAACAACATCTCGTTTCAATTCGTTTAAAACTAATCCATCTAGTGGAAGTTTTGTTCCTAGTGCACGTGCTGCCCCGAGTGCCAAGAATGCCACTCCTTCCTTTCCAAAGAGAGGACCAGCCCCATCTTCATCATCATCTGTTGGTTCTACGGCCAAGAGTAGCTCCATCCAATACTTCAAGTGTCTTGGTCATGGACATATGCAAAAGGATTGCCAAAATAGCAAGGTAATGTTGATAACTGACAATGGAGAATATGACTTTGCTAGTGAGGAAGATGGAGAGCACCTAGCTGATTTTGAGGCATTTGAGGATGGCCATGAGGAAGAAAGAGAAGAAGAAACACATAGGGATGGGTATTGTGACCCCGAGTCCGGTCCTATCCTTGTGTGCACCCCTTTGGTATTGAGCGTTCAAGCAAAACCCAATCATGAACAGTGCTACAACCTTTTCCAAACAAGAGCTCAGGTAAGTAAAGATGGTAAGTGTTGCAGAGTTATTATTGATGGAGGTAGTTGTCATAACCTGGCTAGCAAAGAACTTTACACTAAACTTGGATTGAAATACAAGAAACACCCACATCCATATCAAATTCAGTAGTTGAATAATAATGGTTCTATGAATGTTGGGTACACTGTTGATGTTAGCTTTCAAATTGGTTCTTATCATGATACTGTAGAATGTGATGTTGTGTCCATGGAAGTATGTCACTTGTTATTAGGTAGACCATGGCAATATGATCGTTCTGTTATTCATGATGGAAAAACTAATCAGTACAAATTCATGTGGAACAATAAGGAAATAACGCTACTGCCATTAACTCCTTCTCAAATCATACATGATAACATGCAAAAAGTTGAGGTGAAAGTAGAGAGTGAGAAAGGGAAGGAGCAAAGGAATGTGATTGCACAAAAGGTTAGAGAGAGCCACAAGCTAAAATTGAGTGGAAAAAGAAAGGATGAGGGAGAGACAAAGCTAGTCATGATAGCCACCAAATCTGATTTGAGAGCGATGAGAGATGATTCCATTTGGAGCATTTGGTATTGCTGTATAAAGATGTCTTGCTTTCTACTAATGACTTAACCTCCCTTCCTAGCGTGGTTTCTCAAGTGTTACAGGATTATGAGGATGTTTTTCCGGACGAGGTACCCACTGGTCTACCACCCATTCGAGGCATCGAACATCAAATTGACTTGGTACCAGGAGCTCCAATTCCCAACCGGCCGCCGTATCGCACAAACCCGGAGGAGAGAAAAGAAATTCAACGGCAAGTCCAAGCGCTCATGGAAAAAGGGTATGTATGCGAAAGTCTTAGTCCTTGTGCCGTTCATTTCATTCTTGTTCCTAAGAAAGATGGTACATGGAGAATGTGCGTAGACTGTAGGGCTATCAACAATATCACCATTCATTATCGTCATCCCATTCCTAGGTTAGATGATACGCTTGATGAATTGAGTGTCTCTACTATCTTTTCTAAGATTGATTTACGTAGCGGATATCATCAGATTAGAATGAAACATGGTGATGAGTGGAAGACAGCTTTTAAAACCAAATTTGGATTGTATGAATGGTTAGTGATGCCTTTTTGATTACCTAATGCCCCTAGTGCATTCATGCGATTAATGAACCATGTTTTGAGACACTTCATTGGAAAATTTGTGGTAGTATATTTTGATGACATCTTGATATATATAGCCGCTCATTGGAAGAACATGTTGAACACATTAGACAAGTGCTAGAAGTGCTAAGAACCGAACAATTGTATGCTAATCTTGAGAAGTGTACCTTTTGCACAAACAAAGTGGTGTTCTTAGGCTATGTTGTTTCAGCTCATGGAATTGAAGTAGATGAATCTAAAATTGAAGCTATTCGAAATTGGTCTACTCCTGTCAATGTTAGTCAAATTCGTAGCTTTCATGGACTTGCTAGTTTTTATCGTCGCTTTCTGAAAGATTTTAGCACCATTGCTGCCCCATTAAATGAATTAACAAAAAAAGGAGTTACTTTTGAGTGGGGAGAAAAACAAGACAAAGCTTTTGCTGAATTGAAGAAATGTTTGACTGAAGCACCATTGCTTGTTTTACCTGATTTCACTAAAACTTTTGAGATTGAATGTGATGCTAGTGGAATAGGTATTGGTGGTGTTTTGATGCAAGAAAGAAAACCTGTTGCATATTTCAGTGAGAAACTTCATGGTGCACAATTGAACTATCCTATTTATGACAAAGAATTGTATGCTCTTGTGCGCGTATTAGAGACTTGGCGACATTATCTTTGGGCTAAAGAATTTGTCATTCATTCTGATCATGAAGTTTTGAAATATTTGAAAGGTCAAGCTAAACTAAACCGTAGACATGCTAAGTGGGTCGAATTCATTGAGACTTTTCCATACGTTGTTAAATACAAGAAAGGCAAAGAAAATGTGGTAGCTGATGCATTGTCTAGAAAACATGTGCTTTTCACTCAATTGGAAGTAATGGTTCTAGGGCTAGAAAGTTTGAAAGATTTATATGCTTCAGATCATGACTTTTCAGCACCATATTCTAATTGCAAAGAAGGGAAAGGGTGGGATAAGTTTCATGTTCATGATGATTTTCTCTTTCGCATGAACAAACTATGCATTCCAGATTCTTCTGTGCGTTTGCTACTATTGCAGGAGTCTCATGCAGGAGGATTGATGGGTCACTTTGGAAGAGAGAAGACGTACATGATGTTGGCCGATCATTTCTATTGGCCTAAGATGAGGCGAGATGTCAAGAGGTTTGTTCAATGATGCATCATGTGCCATAAAGCGAAGTCAAAGCTAAATCCACATGGTTTGTATACTCCACTTCCAGTTCGTAGCGCACCTTGGGAAGATATTAGTATGGATTTTATTTTAGGATTGCCTAGAACTAGGAGGGGGAGGGATTCTGTGTTTGTAGTTGTGGATAGGTTTTCTAAAATGGCTCATTTTATTCCTTGTCATAAGAGCGACGACACGTCGCATGTAGCTGACTTGTTTTTCAGGGAAATTGTGAGACTACATGGCATGCCAAGGACTATTGTTTCATATCGTGACGTAAAGTTCGTGATGATGAGGCGATGGGGTCCCAATCTTACGAAAGGATGATAACTTCGATTTTGGTGGAGGTGACTCTTGCGATTCGACAACAACCGTACGACGTTGCTTGCGCCTTAGCAATCGCTGAACCAACCCCAAGATGTTATCAACCGTGCCAAGAACGCGGTTGACCTGACCACTAATGTCTATTCCTGTATGCAATCGACGAACACACAAGAACAACATAACAAGCAATCTGAAATTGCAAATATATAAATTGAGTTCAAAAGGTGGGATTCCGATGGCTATCTTGACAGGTGGTCGTCCGACACAACTGAAGAACAGAAGTTTGCACAATGGCTAAACCTAAACTCAACGAAATCCAAACAGTTCAAAGGGGGTAGAGTGTGAATATATGAGTTGGAGAAGAGAGAGGGATGGCCAAGGGTCGTCCTAGGGTTGGACACCCACCCTAAAAATTACAAAGCCATTGGGCCCAATTGGAGGTGGTGCAACACCTTTAGATTCGAATTCAGAAATAGTCCTGACTTGTTTCGATGATATCTTTTCGCATAGATGGAATTTTGATGTAAGGACAGATCCATTGGAAAGAGGATAGGATAAGCTTTCCATCAAGTACTCACCCATCCCAAACAGACTCCAGATGCGAATTATATGCATGTTGGAAGTCGGTCCTGTCAGGCTAAATCAGCGTCAGATTGTTTTGGCAATTGCGATGCGACCACAAGGTTTATTGATACGGGGTCGCCCGATCTTCTCGACGTAGGATGGATACTCACGGGAGTCTTGATGAATCGTAATGATCCTCCAATGCCAATGCAAGGGACGAACACTCTTTAATCCGCCAAAACACACTCGTGTTGATTTCACCGACCACCAAGCGAAGATCTATTGTGCACCCAATTCCCAACGGAAAGGCTGAACGATCTTGATTGAAGAAGACACTCCTAATTCCCTTAGGAATTTTGGCAGCAATGCTAAACTTGAAAGCTTTAGTAGATTGATTTTTCTCAAACGTGGTCTGAGCAAAACAAAGGGGATACAAGGGGGTTTTATAGTGCTTCCCCGAACTCACACAAGGAAAGTCTTGGCCGAATCAATCCCTTATTCGGTCAAGGTGTCCTATTCCAATTCCTAAAACTTAGCAATCTGTTTCCTTTATTTTCGGGCTAAGCCCCTATCCTATTACAAGACCGAGATTGAGTTGGACTCGGTCACCCTTTGGCACGCAGGCCACATCTTGTGCACGCCATGAGATATATAATCACGTGGCCTTCCATTGATTAGCTCCTTGCCCGCATGGACTCTTCTTCTCATGACTCGTGGCCACTTGGTCCTTCTCCACTTGATCCTCTGTTGCTTCAAATCTGAGAACACATAACATATTTGCATTAGGTAGTATGCTATTCTCATCTAACATAATAGAAGACTCTCTAAGAAACAAAAGCACTTGTTGTTGAAGTAGCTTAGCTCTTGCTCTTGTCATAGGACCTTTTGGAACCTCATCACTAGCTTTGTCATGCACACTTGGAGTGGATGAAGAATGTGTAATAGAGATGTCCTCAATATTTATGAAGCTGAGGCCTTACACATTGGATGGGCCTTGGAATAAGCTTTCCAACAAGCACAAGAACACCTAAATCGGACTCTGTTTGTGAAAGTGTTGGCCGTTTTATTACAGACCTGTCTGGCCGTTCCGAACCGAATCTGAATTGAGTTCTGAGTTGATTCCGAGTTTGATTTCGGTTGGGCTTGAGGAAATTTCGAATTGGGCTTGGAAACCTCACCCAAAACTTGGGTTTTAAGTTCTTGGACCTCTCCTCTTTTGCTCTCCAACTGAATGGCTTCTCCTTGGCCTTCTTCTTCCTTATGCTTTGGTGTCGGCCTCCCTCTCGGTTCGAAAGTATTCCATTTGTCAAACCTGAGAATGAACAAAGTGGTGACATGAGGTAATATTTTGTTCTCATGAATAACATTGGTAGTAATAGATAGAAACGAATTCACCTTTTGTTCAATCTTAATATTGGGTGCTATGGTCGTATGTGTTTGTGGCGTGGTCACATCACATGAGCTACTTTTGGAAGATTGGGACAAAGCTGTTGTTTTCAGCGACTTGTCACCCACAAATAGATGGACAGACGGAGGTAGTGAACCGTACACTCTCAATGCTACTGCGGACAATGATCAAAAAGAATTTGAAAGAGTGGGAAGATTGTCTATCGCATGTTGAATTTGCATATAATCGGGCGGTGCATTCTACAACTCAATTGTGTCCGTTCGAGGTGGTGTATGGTTTCAAACCGATCACACCACTTGACTTGATACCACTTTCATTACAAGAACGTACAAATATGGAGGCTTCTGAACGTGCTAATTTTGTGAAAAAGCTCCATGAAAAGACTAAAGAGGTAATTGAAAAGAAGGTACGTGCTTATTCTTCTAAAGCTAACAAGGCTAGAAAGAAAATGCTATTTGAACCAGGTGACTTAGTATGGGTACATCTTCGCAAAGAACAATTTCCAGAGAAGCGTTAATCAAAATTGATGCCCCGTGGTGATGGTCCTTTTAAAGTACTTGCCAAGATCAATGATGCATACAAGATAGAGCTTGCGGGAGACAATTATGGGGTGAGTACTACTTTTAATGTTGCTGATTTATCACCATTCTTTGGACAAGATGGCACAGAGTGAGGACGACTCCTTTTCAAGAGGTGGAGAATGATGAGGACATCTCTATTACACATACGTCGTCCACTCCAAGTGTACATGAGAAAGCCAGTGATGAGGCTCCAAAAGGTCCTATGACAAGAGCAAGAGCTAAACTACTTCAACAACAGGTGCTTTTGTTTCTTAGAGAGTCTTCTATTACGTTAGATGAGAATAACATACTACCTAATGCAAATATGTTGTGCCTTCTCAGATTCGAAGCAACGGAAGATCAAGTGGAGAAGGTCCAACCAGCCACGAGTCAAGAGGATGCGAGTCCATGCAAGAAAGGAACTAAGATATATGCATCCAAGAAAGTCTCAACCAAGAAGCCATCAAAACAATGGAAGGCCACGTGATCACAAAACTCATGGTGTGCACAAGATGTGGCCTGCGTGCCCAAAAGCCGATCGAATCCACCTCAATCTCGGTCTTGTAATACAATAGGGGCTTAGCCCGAAATTGAAGGAAACAGACTTGCTAAATTTTAGGAATTAGATTAGGAAACTTGACCAAATTAGAGATTGATTCGGCCAAGGCTTTCCTTGCGTGAGTTCGGGGAAGCACTATAAAACCCCCTTGTATCCCTTTTGTTTAAGGCAGACCACATTTGAGAAAAATCAATCTACTAAAGTTTTCGAGTTCAGCATTGTTGTCGAAGTTCCTAAGGGAATTAGGAGTGTCTTCTTCAATCAAGATCGTTCAGCCTTTCCGCTGGGAATTGGGTGCACGATTGATCTTCGCTTGGTGGTCGGCGAAATCAACACGAGTGTGTTTTGGCGGATTAAAGAGTGTTTGTCCCTTGCATAGGCATTGTAGAATCATTACGATTCATCAAGACTCCCGTGAGTATCCATCCTACGTCGAGAGGATCGAGCGACCCCGTATCAATTCCATTCTTTGAAACATTTGTATGCAAACTTAGGAACGCATTCACCTGATGGTTAAGTTGACGTGCTCACGCTCTAGTCATCGGTCCTTGTATCATAGTTTCAATTTGATACGGGGTCGCCTGATCTTCTCGACATAGGATGGATACTCACGGGAGTCTTGATGAATCGTAATGATCCTCCAATGCCAATGCAAGGGACGAACACTCTTTAATCCGCCAAAACACACTCGTGTTGATTTCGCCGACCACCAAGCGAAGATCAATCGTGCACCCAATTCCCTGCAGAAAGGCTGAATGATCTTGATTGAAGAAGACACTCCTAATTCTCTTAGGAATTTCGGCAGCAATGTTAAACTCGAAAACTTTAGTAGATTGATTTTTCTCAAACGTGGTCTGCCTCAAACAAAAGGGATACAAGGGGGTTTTATAGTGTTTTCCCGAACTCACGGAAGGAAAGTCTTGGCTGAATCAATCCCTCATTCGGTCAAGGTTTCCTAATCCAATTCCTAAAACTTAGCAATATGTTTCCTTTATTTTCGGGCTAAGCCCCTGTCCTATTACAAGACCGAGATTGAGATGGACTCAGTCACCCTTTGGGCACGCAGGCCACATCTTGTGCATGCCATGAGATATGTGATCACGTGGCCTTTCATTAATTTGATGGCTGCTTGGTTGAGAAATTGCTGGACACATATATCCTAGCTCCTTGCCCACATGGACTCTTCTTCTCATGACTTGTGGCCAGTTGGTCCTTCTCCACTTGATCTTCTGTTGTTTCAAATCTGAGAACACATAACATATTTGCATTAGGTAGTATGCTATTCTCATCTAACGTAATAGAAGACTCTCTAAGAAATAAAAACACCTGTTGTTGAAGTAGCTTAGCTCTTGCTCTTGTCATAGGACCTTTTGGAGCCTCATCAGTAGCTTTGTCATGCACACTTGGAGTGGATGAAGAATGTGTAATAGAGATGTCATCATCATAGTTTGTTGAGCTTGTTGTGGAGTCGGCACAGTTGTATCTATGGAAAGGATGTCCTTATCATCCTCCCCTTCTTGCATTTGAGTCGTCCATGACTCAAGCTCATCTTCTTCTCCCAAGTATGGCTTCAAATCTGTAATGTTAAAGGTGGGACTAACCCCAAAATCTGCAGGTAACTCAAGCTTATATACATTATCATTAATCTTTTGCAACACTTTGAAAGGACCATCAGCTCTAGGCATCAACTTAGACCTCCTCAATTTAGGAAATCTATCTTTTCTCAATGCAACCAAACTAAATCACCCGGTTGAAAAGTTAAATGCTTTCTTCCTTTACTACTAGCAAGTTTATATTTAGCATTCATGCGTTCAATATTTTCTTTGGTTGTCTCATGCATTTTCAACATCAAATCCGCACGTTTTTAGGCATCAAATTTTAACTTCTTCGAAGATGGAAGTGGTAGCATATCAACAGGAGCACGAAGCACAAAACCATAGACAATCTCAAAAGGGCACAACTTTGTAGTTGAATGCAGCGAACGATTATAAGCAAACTCAATATGAGGCAAGCATTCTTCCCACATTTTGATGTTCTTTTTCAAAACAGCCCTAAGCATGGTATATAAAGTTCTATTCATAACTTCAGTTTGCCCATCAGTTTGGGGATGACAAGTAGTAGAAAAAATAGCTTAGTCCCCAATTTAGCCCATAAAGTTCTCCAAAAATGGCTAAGGAATTTAGTGTCACGATCGGAAACTATTGTATTTGGCACAACATGCAAGCGAACAACTTCACAAAAGAACAAATCAACAATGTTGGTAGCATCATCACTTTTATGACATGGTATGAAGTGTGTCATCTTAGAAAATCTATCAACGACAACAAATATGCTATCCCTCCCCTTCTTTGTCCTAAGCAGTCCTAAAACAATGTCCATAGAAATATCTTCCCAAGGCACACTAGGAACAGGTAGAGGCATACACAAACCATGAGGATTAAGTCGTGACTTAGCCTTTTGACATGTAGTGCAGCGAGCAACAAAACGTTCCACATCACGTCTCATCTTTGGCCAAAAGAAATGACTAGCAAGTATGTCTTCCGTCTTCTTCACTCCAAAATGTCCCATCAGTCCACCTCCATGCGCTTCCTGTAACAACAACAAACGAACGGAGCAAGCTGGAATGCATAGCTTGTTAGCTCTAAACACAAATCCATCATTTAGGATAAATTTATTCCACGTTTTTCCCTCTTTACAATGCAGAAACACATCTTTAAAATCATCATCATGAACATAATGCTCTTTAATTGTTTCTAATCCAAAAATTTTGAAGTCAAGTTGTGAGAGCATGGTATATCTCCTAGACAATGCATCAGCAATAATATTCTCCTTTCCTTTTTTGTGTTTGATGACATAAGGAAAAGTCTCTATGAATTCAACCCACTTTGCATGCCTACGGATCAATTTTCCTTGATTTCTAATATGCTTTCATGACTCGTGATCAGAATGAATGACAAATTCTGTGGGCCATAAATAATGTTGCCATGTCTTGAAAGTTCGAACTAGAGCATATAATTTCTTATCATAAGTAGAATAGTTCAAACTAGGCCCACTCAATTTTTCACTAAAGTATGCTACAGGTTTACCTTCTTGCAACAGCACACCACCCAATCCAATTCCACTAGCATCACATTCTAGCTCAAAACTCTTACTAAAATCTGGAAGTTGGAGTAATGGTACATGTATTAACTTATCTTTCAATGCGTTGAAGGCGTCTTCCTATGCATTTCCCCAAGTAAACGGCACCCCCTTTTTAGTGAGCTCATTCAATGGTGCGGCGATGGTGCTGAAACCCTTCACAAAACGACGATAGAATCCAGCAAGTCCTAGAAAACTTTGCACCTGCGTGACTGTTTTAGGAGTCGGTCAACTCTGTATTGCCTCAACCTTGGCTTGATCAACTTCAATCCCCTGTGGAGTAACAACATAGCCAAAGAAAAGAGACTCGACCTGTGCAAAATGTGCACTTCTCAAGGTTACCAAATAAACGTGCATTACGTAAAGCATCAAAAACAGCACGTAAATGGAAAAGGTGTTCCTCTAGTGATCTGCTATATATCAATATATCATCAAAATATACCACTACAAATTTAGCAATGAAAGCACGCAAAACCTCGTTCATTAATCTCATGAATGTGCTAGGTGCATTAGTTAAACCAAACGGCATCACTAACCACTCATACAAACCGAACTTAGTTTTAAATGCTGTTTTCCATTCATCTCGCAACTTCATGCGAATTTGGTGGTACCCACTATGCAAATCAACTTTAGAGAAGACAATAGAGCCACTTAATTCATTAAGCATATCATCTAACCTAGGAATAGGGTGACGATATCTAATGGTAATGTTATTGATCGCTCTACAGTCCACACACATACGCCATGATCCATCTTTCTTAGGCACTAAAATTACCGGACCAACACAAGGACTAAGAGACTCACGTACATACCCTTTATCAAGCAATTCTTGAACTTGACGCTGAATCTCCTTAGTTTCTTCCGAATTGGTCCTGTATGGTGCACGATTGGGCAAAGATGCCCCGGGAATCAGATCAATCTGGTGCTCAATCCCTCGCACTGGTGGTAGCCCTGGTGGCACGTCCTTTGGAAAGACATCCATGTACTCCTGCAAAAGATTAGTGACAGCAGGAGGCACAGAAGAAGATACATCCTCGAATGAAAATAAAGCTTGTTTGCAAAATAAAGCATAACAAACGGAAGTACTAGCATCCAGCTCATTCACATCAGACTTAGTAGCAGGAAAACATGCACCTTTTAGTTTAATCTCATCTTTCTTCTCATGAACAGATTTAGAGTTTTTCTTTTTATGTTGCTCAAGTTCGTTTGCTACAATCTGATTTTCACTCCTATTCTGCTCCTGATTTTTCTCTTTACTAGCTCTAGCAATCTCATCTTATAAAATAGCATCAGGAGACATAGGATGTAACACAATTTTCTTATCATGATGCACAAAAGAATATTGGTTTGTCTTACCATGATGCAGAGAATCTTTATCATATTTCCACGGTCTACCTAACAGCATAGAGCACGCTTGCATAGGAACAACATCGCATTGTACAACATCATGATAAGAACCAATAGCAAAATTTACTCTCACCATTTCGTGTTACCTTCATCTTGTCGCTGCTATTGAACCATTGAATGTAGTAAGGTTGTGGGTGTGGTTTGGTGTTCAACGCAAGCTTCTCCACCATATCAGAGCTCGCCAAGTTGTTGCAGCTCCCTCCATCAATGATCACACGGCATGAACGTTCCTTCACGGCACCTTTGTTTGGAAAAGGGTGTGCCGCTGATTTTGCTCCATCCTCTCCATTTGCGCACTCAACACATGCTGCACAATGAGGCTCTCATAGCGCTCTGCATCTTCAGCACCAATGTGCTCTTCTTCTTACTCCTTCCTACTACTTGCATGGTCAGCTGCAAGCATAGCATATTTATCCTCATCCAAATTACTAGCAGAAGAATACTCACCATTATCTCTCACAATCAAAACACGCTTGCTTGGGCATTCACTCCGCACATGGCCATACCCCTTGCATTGATGATATTGGATATCCCTCGTTAGTCCCGTAGATGCAACGGATGAGGAGCTCTTTGCATGTGCTTGGGTTGACCCCTTTGTTGCTTTGGATACCCGAGATGCTGAATTTGAGGATTAAAACTGTGGCTTGCTGTTGGAGGAAGAAGGTGCAGTCGGTTGGCTTGGTGGTGTAGCAGATGCACGTTAAGGCCAAATGTTACCACGACTTGCGGAAACGTTAGTCCTTATGCTCGCGTGTCGTCCCTGTACTTCTCTTTCAGCTTTACAAGCAAGATGAAATAAACGAGTGACATAATTATATTCGTTGTAAGCTAAAATGTCCTGAATTTCACGATCCAAACCACCCATAAACCTAGCCATAGCAGCTTCCTCAGTTTCCTCTAAGTCACAACGCAACATTCCTGTTTGCAAATCTTGAAAATATTCCTCTACACTTTTACTACCTTGCCTCAATTGTTGCAACTTATGTAAAAAAATCACGTGCATAATATGAAGGAATAAATCTAGCTTGCATGATTCTTTTTAATGCATCCCAAGTTTGTGGTATTGTTAAAAGATTTTTCTTACAATATTCACTCCACCAAACAAATGCAAAATCAGTAAACTCAGTAGTAGCAGCAAGACGTCTTGGGGGATGCACGGCCCATCTCATCAAGACGTCTCAGTGAGGCATTGACGGTGCCAACGGAAGCCTCCAATGTTGCAAGCGTATGTTGGTGTCGATCTGCGCGGCCTCCAATTGACCAAGGCGTTCATTAGTGACCCGTACATCCTCATCAAGTCCCTCAGTGTGCAGCTTCATTTGGCACTCAAAGTGTTGTATGATGCCTCTAGTCCGAGGGGAATGTGGTGCAGCCCTCGGGTCCACTGGTTCTCCTGACATTGTTAGGAAAAACACACGAGAACAAACAAAGAAGAGAAAAATAATAAAACTGCAGGTTATGCCCTCACAACTACTAGGATGTGGTTAAATCAAGTCGCACACTCTCAACATGTTCTGTCAAGTTCTTACTAGTTCTTACCACAGCGAACAGGAGGTGATGGCAGCCGACAAGACAAAACAATAACTCCTGGAAGTTGGGTGTATTGTTGCCTCGATAGCAAGTCCCTATGAGGTAGTAGCCAAATCTATGGAGCTATAGGTGGGCTGAGAGTGAACAAAGGATAACTAGAACCACATTAGTCAACGCAAGTTGAATAATCGTTCAATGACGGTACTGTGCTGGTCCTAGGCTAGACCGTACTAGAGACGCGAGCCTAGAACACAAACGAAAACACTGTGCAGAAAGAAACTAGATGACGTTGCACACAGAGTTCGGAAGCTCAAAAAAGGATGCCGTATTCACAGGGAACCTTAGAATCACGTGTAGAAGGGCTCCGTCAAGTTTGAGCGAATTCTGAGAAACTTGAATTTTTCTCGGTTTGCGGGCCCGTTTTGAGGCCCTAAACGATGTTTTTTGGGTCGAAGTTGCTGCGCGTGTGCCTGAAGGCTTATGCGGATTTAAAATCTCCAGATTTCCCAGACTTGTTTTTTTCACTCTATCTTCTCATTTCCTTTCCAACAGATTAAGAAACGCCTCAATTGGAGGTCGTATGCAAAAGTTGATTTTTTTTTCTTTTTTCTCTTTTTTTCTTTTTTTTTCACACACACGGTACAGTTGAATCCGAAATCGTGTCCTACTCCGAGACCAACTAAGGCAAAGCCTCCCTAGAAACCGAGTCCTCCTTTTCTACCCACGCCGTGGCAGTTCGGATCTCACTGCAACGGTGAGACCAAAACGTGAACAGAACTCGAAACTCCAGAGAACTAGACACTAAGACCAGCAAAGGACACGACGATGCAACCAAAAACTCAACAAACAAAGACTATGCAGCAATAGAGTAAGGCTCAAATTGTTTCGAATTTTGGAGAAAAGATATCTAATCTACTATTTTTTGGTTTTCTGGACTGTAGGTAGAAAAAGATGCAAAGACTAAATAAAATCTCTCACCGATCAACCTTGAGCTCTGATACCAACTGATAGCACTAGCGGTCCCGATCTTTCGATGAAAGAGGTAGATTCGATTGGAGAAGGAGATTACGTTGACGACCCGACTACAACCATCCAAGGATGTTGCACCTTAGCGATCGATACACCAACTCCAGAAGTTGTTCGTGACCTTGTCGGCGCACAATCAACCTAACCACGAGGGTACTTGTTCCTGCAAGCAATCGAAGAACAGGCAAGAACAAGATAAACAACAACTCAATTGCGAATAAAAGATGCAGGTGTCAATCGAAAACAAAAGCTAACTTAGTCTATCAAAACTCAAACCCTAGAAGAGGGTGCGGCTGCCTATTTAAGAGACACGGCAGGTGGAGGGTCGGCCAAAACACATGGAAGCCGAACAGGACTCGATTACAAGGCCTAAGGCCCACTTTGACTCAGACTGGAAAAATAACATGATTTGTTTGGCAGTTTTTGACCGGCTCAGATGAAATTTCGAGGTGAGACTGGATCTATCCAAAAGTAGACTTCAAGAGCTTTCCAACGAGTGCTCACGGGTCCCGAGAAATCTTCGGGATCAAAAGTTATGACCGTTTAAAGTAGACGCTGTTGCGAAGGCCGAATCCGAGTCACACTCGCGAACAGGACTTGGGTTGCGCATGACGGTTCCACTTCTATACTTGAGCTCATGTGGTTCTTACCCATGGTTCCTAAGGATGACTAAATCATCACAAGAATTAAGTAGTATTCCATTCTTTGAAACATTTGTATGCAAACTTAGGAACGCATTCACCTGATGGTAAAGTTGACGTGCTCGCGCCCTAGTCATTGGTCCTTGTATCATAGTTTCCGTTTGTTGAGCATGTTGTGGAGTTGGCGCAGTTGTATCTATGGAAATGATGTCCTCATCACCGTTGGAACTCGTTATGCAGGAAAGTCAACACTGAGTTGGGTAGATTCAAAATACGTGCCAAAATGAGCAAGGGAGCATACGATGTTCATTCGGGGTGTTTGTCACTTATATTCATTTGATGTCAATATTTCGTACGTATAGAGTTTATAATGCCCGTTCAGGGGTTTGCACTCAGTTTCATATCGTGCCTTGATTTCGTACGCACGGAGTTTGTAGTACCCGTAAAATCCCATTATGGAGGAAGCAATAATACTGACTCAGACATATTCGGAATGCATGCCGAAATGAGTTAGGGAACGTATAAAATCCATTCGGCATGTTTTGCACTGATTTTTCATTTCATGCCTCGCTTTTGTAAGCACGGAGTTTATAGTATCCGTTGGAACCCGTTGTGGAGGAAAGTTTAACGCTGACTCGGACAGATTTGAAAAACATGACGAATGAGGTGGAGAACATAGGAAGTCCATTCGGGGGGGGGGGGGGTTGGCACTTTGTTTTATTTCGTGCCTCGACTTGTGCGCATGGAGTTTGTAGTACCTACAGGAGCCCATTATGGATGAACATTTAACTCCGACCTGGACAAATTCGAAATACGCATTGAAATTAGCTAGGTAGCATATGAAGTCCATTCAGGGTGTTTGGCACACATTTTTATTTCGTACGCATGGAATTTGCTCCTTCGGAAAACTTTGGCGGAATGTTTAACCCTGAGTGCGAGGGATTCAAAATGCATTGCGAAACGGGCTATAGAGCATATGAAGTCCATTCGGGGGGTTTGGCACACATTTTTGTTTTGTGCCAATATTTCATACGTGTGGAGTTTATAGTTTCCGATCGAACCCGTTATTGAAGAAGGTTAGACACTGACTTGGACGGATTCAAAACGCGTGCCAAAATTACCGTGGGAGCATACGAAGTACATTCGGGTGGTTTGGCACTTATTTTTATTTCGTGCCAATATCTCGTACATCTGGAGTTTGTGGTTTCCATTTGGACCCACTTTGCAGAAAAGTTAAACATCGACTCAGGTGGATTCAAAAATCCCGCCAAAATGAGCAAGGCACCATACGAAGTCCACTCGGGTGGTTGGCACTCTTTTTCATTTCGTGACTTGATTTCGAACCCGCGGAGTTTACAGCACCCGTTGGAAGTCGTTATGGTGCAAAGTGTAACACCAAGTCAGCCTGTTTCGAAATGCATCCCAAAATAAGTTTGGAGTTTGGCAATAATTTTTATTTAGTGCCAATATTTCGTACGTGTGGAGTTTATTGCTCCCGTTGGCACCCGTTATGCAGGAAAGTCAACACTGAGTTGGGTAGATTCAAAACACGTGCCAAAATGAGCAAGGGAGCATACGATGTTCATTCAGGGTGTTTGTCACTTATATTCATGTGATGCTAATATTTCGTAGGTATGGAGTTTATAATGCCCGTTTGAACCAATTTTGGTGGAATATTTAACACTAACTCGGACGGATTCGAAATGAACCCCGAAATGAATTAGGGAGCACATGAAGTCCACTCGGAATGCTTGGCTCTCACACTCATTTCGTGCCTCTATTACGTATGCGTGGAGTTTACTATACCTTTCGAACCTGTTTTAGAGGAAAGTTTAATATCGACTCCAACGGATTCGAAATGCATCTTGAAATGAATTAGAGTGCATATAACGTCCATTGGGGGGTTTGGCACTTAGTTTCGTTTCGTGCCTCGATTTCATACGCATGGAGTTTGTAATACCTGTAGGAGCCCATTATGTACAAAATGTTAACACTGACTCGAACATATTCAGATTGCATGCTGAAATGAGTTAGGAAGCGTATGTAGTCCATTCGGTACATTCGGCACTTATTTTTAATTTCGTGCCTCATTTTTGTAAGCACGGAGTTTATAGTATCAGGTGGATCCCGTTTCACAGAAAAGTTTAACGTCGACTCGAACAGATTCACAACCATCTTGAACTGCGTTAGAGCGCACATAACGTCTACTCCGGGGATTTGCACTCAGTTTTTTTTCGTGCCTCGATACCATACGCAAGGAGTTTCTAATACCTGTTGGAGCCCGTTATGGACAAAATAGTAACACTGACTCATATGTATTCAGAACGCATGCCGAAATGTGTTAGGGAGCGTATGAAGTCCATTCGGGGCGTTGGACTCATTTTTCATTTCGTGCCCTATTTTTGTAAGCATGGAGTTTATAGTATCCGTGGGACCTATTTTAGAGGAAGGTTAGACATCGACTCTAACGGATTCGCAATGTGTCTTGAACTGAGTTAGTGCGCACATAAAGTCCATTTAGGGGTTTGGCCCTCAGTTTCATATCCTGCCTCGATTTCGTGCGCACGGAGTTTGTAGTACCCGTAAAAGCCCATTATGGAGGAAGCAATAACACTGACTCAGACATATTCGGAATGCATGCCAAAATAAGTTAGGGAGCGTATAAAATCCATTCGGCGTGTTTTACACTGATTTCTCATTTCATGCCTCGTTTTTGTAAGCACGGAGTTTATAGTATCCGTTGGAACCCGTTGTGGAGAAAAGTTTAACGCTAACTCGGACGGATCTGAAATACATGACAAATGAGGTGGAGAACATAGGAAGTCAATTCGGGTTGGTTTGGCACTTTGTTTTATTTCGTGCCTCGACTTGTGTGCATGGAGTTGTAGTACGTACAGGAGCCCATTATGGACGAACATTTAACACCGACCTGGACAAATTCGAAATACGCATTGAAATTAACTGGGGAGCATATGAAGTCCATTCAGGGTGTTTGGCACACATTTTTATTTCATACGCATGGAATTTGCTCCTTCCGAACACTTTGGCGGATAGTTTAACCCCGAGTGCGACGGATTCAAAATGCATTGCAAAATGGGCTATAGAGCATACGAAGTCCATTCGGGGGGTTTGGTTGGGCACTTTGTTTTATTTCGTGCCTCGACTTGTGCGCATGGAGTTTGTAGTACCTACAGGAGCCCATTATGGACGAACATTTAACACCGACTTGGACAAATTTGAAAAACACATTGAAATTAGCTAAGGAGCATATGAAGTCCATTCAGGGAGTTTGGCACACATTTTTATTTCTTACGCATTGAATTTGCTCCTTCGTAACTTTGGCAGAAAGTTTAACCCGAGTGCGACGGATTCAAAATGCATTGCGAAATGGGCTGTAGAGCATATGAAGTCCATTCGGGGGGTTTGGCACATATTTTTGTTTTGTGCCAATATTTCATACGTGTGGAGTTTATAGTTTCCGTTCGAACCCGTTATTGAAGAAAGTTAGACACTGACTTGGACGGATTTAAAACGCATGCCAAAATTACCGTGGGAGCATACGAAGTCCATTCGGGTGGTTTGGCACTTATTTTTATTTCGTGCCAATATCTCGTACATCCAGAGTTTATGGTTTCCATTGGGACCCATTTTGCAGGAAAGTTAAACATCAACTCAGATGGATTCAAAAATCCCGCCAAAATAAGCAAGGCACCATACGAAGTCCACTCAGGTGGTTGGCACTCTTTTTCATTTTGTGACTTGATTTCGTACCCGTGGAGTTTACAGCACCCGTTGGAAGTCGTTGTGGTGCAAAGTGTAACACCAAGTCAGACTGATACGAAATGCATCCCAAAATATGTTTGGAGTTTGGCACAAATTTTTATTTAGTGCCAGTATTTCGTACGTGTGGAGTTTATAGTTCCCATTGCAACCCGTTATGCAGGAAACTCAACACTGAGTTGGGTAGATTCAAAACACGTGCCAAAATGAGCAAGGGAGCATACGATGTTCATTCGGGGTGTTTGTCACTTATATTCATTTGAATTTTGGACACATCTGGCCCTG
Source organism: Dendrocalamus latiflorus (assembly GCA_017311315.1). Classification (NCBI taxonomy): domain Eukaryota; kingdom Viridiplantae; phylum Streptophyta; class Magnoliopsida; order Poales; family Poaceae; genus Dendrocalamus; species Dendrocalamus latiflorus. The sequence continues at coordinate 18,505,990 of CM029676.1, forward strand.
TAGCACGCAAAAATTCCGCATCTGGCCCCCATTGCGCAAAAATTCCAAAAGTAGCACCCGGCCGACCACGCGTCTCTCGCGTGGTGCCACGTGTCCCGGTCGTGTGGTCTGGTACCGCATGACCGCACTGTTCACAGGTCGTGCGGTACCAGACTGCATGACTGCTCTGCCGACCGCGCCACTCGCCTCCCGACCGCACCACTGATCCCCCGAGCGCGCGACTGATCCCCGACCGCACCACAGATCCCCCGAGCGCGCGTTCACACTGTAGACGGACCGTTAGGGTTTGGGCTGCTGTTACGGTTTGAAATTTCCGTGGTTTTCGTCGTGCCTCGATTTCGTACGCACGGAGTTTGTAGTACCCGTAAAAGCCCATTATGGAGGAAGCAATAACACTGACTCTGACATATTCGGAATGCATGCCGAAATGAGTTAGGGAGCATATAAAATCAATTCGGCGTGTTTTACACTGATTTTTCATTTCATGCCTCGTTTTTGTAAGCACGGAGTTTATAGTATCCATTGAAACCCATTGTGGAGGAAAGTTTAACGCTAATTCGGACGGATTTGAAATACATGACGAATGAGGTGGAGAACATAGGAAGTCCATTCGGGGGGTTTGGCACTTTTTTCATTTCGTGCCTCGACTTGTGCCATGGAGTTTGTAGTACCTACGGGAGCCCATTCTGGACGAACATTTAACACCGACTTGGACAAATTCGAAATACACATTGAAATTAGCTAGGGAGCATATGAAGTCCATTCAGGGTGTTTGGCACACATTTTTATTTCGTTCGCTTGGAATTTGCTCCTTTCGAACACTTTGGCGGAAAGTTTAACCCGAGTGCGACGGATTCAAAATGCATTGCGAAATGGGCTGTAGAGCATATAAAGTCCATTCGGGGGGTTTGGCACACATTTTTGTTTTGTGCTAATATTTCATACGTGTGGACTTTATAGTTTCCGTTCGAACCCGTTATTGAAGAAAGTTAGACACTGACTTGGACGGATTCAAAACGCATGCCAAAATTACTGTGGGAGCATACGAAGTCCATTCGGGTGGTTTGGCACTTATTTTTATTTCGTGCCAATATCTCGTACATCCAGAGTTCATGGTTCCCATTGGGACCCATTTTGCAGGAAAATTAAACATCGACTCAGATGGATTCAAAAATCCCGCCAGAATGAGCAAGGCACCATACGAAGTTCACTCGGGTGGTTGGCACTCTTTTTTATTTTGTGGCTTGATTTCGTACCCGTGGAGTTTACATCACCCGTTGGAAGTCATTATGGTGCAAAGTGTAACACCAAGTCAGACTGATACGAAATGCATCCCAAAATATGTTTGGAGTTTGGCACAAATTTTTATTTAGAGCCAATATTTCGTACGTGTGGAGTTTATAGTTCCCGTTGGAACCCGTTATGCAGGAAAGTCAATACTGAGTTGGGTAGATTCAAAACACGAGCCAAAATGAGCAAGGGAGCATACGATGTTCATTCGGGGTGTTTGTCACTTATATTCATTTGATGCCAATATTTCGTACGTATGGCGTTTATAATGCCCGTTGGAACCAATTTTGGTGGAATATTTAACACTAGCTCGGACGGATTCGAAATGAACCCCAAAATGAGTTAGGGAGCATATGAAGTCCACTCGGGATGCTTGGCTCTCACACTCATTTCGTGCCTCCATTACGTACGTGAGGAGTTTACTGTACCGTTCGAACCCCTTTTAGACGAAAGTTTAATATCGACTCCAACGGATTCGAAATGCATCTTGAAATGAATTAGAGCGCATATAACGTCCATTGGGGGGTTTGGCACTTAGTTTCGTTTCGTGCCTCGATTTCACACGCATGGAGTTTGTAATACCTGTAGGAGCCCATTATGTACAAAACGTTAAAACTGACTCGGACATATTCAGATTGCATCCGGAAATGAGTTAGGAAGTGATACGGGGTCGCCCGATCTTCTCGACGTAGGATGGATACTCACGGGAGTCTTGATGAATCGTAGTGATCCTCCAATGCCAATGCAAGGGACGAACACTCTTTAATCCACCAAAACACACTCGTGTTGATTTCGCCGACCACCAAGCGAAGATCTATCGTGCACCCAATTCCCAGCGGAAAGGCTGAACGATCTTGATTGAAGAAAACACTCCTTCGGCAGCAATGCTAAACTCGAAAACTTTAGTAGATTGATTTTTCTCAAACGTGGTCTGAGCAAAACAAAGGAGATACAAGGGGGTCTTATAGTGCCTCCCCGAACTCACGCAAGGAAAGTCTTGGCCGAATCAATCCCTTATTCGGTCAAGGTGTCCTATTCCAATTCCTTTATTTTCTTTATTTTCAGGTTAAGCCCCTATTCTATTACAAGACCGAGATTGAGTTGGACTCGGTCTCCCTTTGGCACGCAGGCCACATCTTGTGCACGCCATGAGATATGTGATCACGTGGCCTTCCGTTCATTAGCTCCTTGCCCGCATGGACTCTTCTTGTCATGACTCGTGGCCACTTGGTCCTTCTCCACTTGATCTTCTGTTGTTTCAAAACTGAGAACACATAACATATTTGCATTAGGTAGTATGCTATTCTCATCTAACATAATAGAAGACTCTCTAAGAAACAAAAGCACCTGTTGTTGAAGTAGCTTAGCTCTTGCTCTTGTCATAGGACCTTTTGGAGCCTCATCACTAGCTTTGTCACGCACACATGGAGTGGATGAAGAATGTGTAATAGAGATGTCCTCATCATCCTCCCCCTTTTGAAAAGGAGTCGTCCTCGACTCTGTGCCATCTTGTCCAAAGAATGGTGATAAATCAGCAACATTAAAAGTAGTACTCACCCCATATTCGTCTCCTGGAAGCTCTATCTTGTATGCGTTGTCATTGATCTTGGCAAGTACTTTAAAAGGACCATCACCACGGGGCATCAATTTTGATTTACGCTTTTCCGGAATGCGTTCTTTGCGATGATGCACCCATACTAAGTCACCTGGTTCAAATAGCATTTTCTTTCTAGTCTTGTTAGCTTTAGAAGCATAAGCACGTACCTTCTTTTCAATTACCTCTTTAGTCTTTTCATGGAGCTTTTTCACAAAATCAGCACGCTTAGAAGCCTCCATATTTGTACGTTCTTGTAATGGAAGTGGCATCAAGTCAAGTGGCGTGATCGGTTTGAAACCATACACCACCTCAAATGGACACAGTTGAGTTGTGGAATGCATCGCCCGATTATATGCAAATTCAACATGCGGTAGGCAATCTTCCCACTCTTTCAAATTCTTTTTGATCATTGTCCGCAGCAGCATTGAGAGTGTACGGTTCACCACCTCCGTTTGTCCATCTGTTTGTGGGTGACAAGTCGTTGAAAATAACAATTTTGTCCCAAGCTTGGCCCACAAAGTCTTCCAAAAGTAGCTCATGAACTTCACGTCACGATCTGAAACAATAGTTTTTGGCATTCCATGCAACCTCACAATATCCCTGAAAAACAAGTCAGCTACATGCGACGCATCGTCGCTCTTATGACAGGGAATAAAATGTGCCATTTTAGAAAACCGATCCACAACAACAAAGACTGAATCCCTCCCCCTCTTGGTCCTAGGTAATCCCAACACAAAATCCATGCTAATATCTTCTCAAGGAACACTAGGAACTGGAAGTGGAGTGTACAAACCATGTGGATTGAGTTTTGACTTTGCTTTATGGCATGTGATGCATCTTTGAACAAATCTCTCGACGTCGCGCCTCATCCTTGGGCAATAGAAGTGATCAGCCAACATCAAGTATGATGAGGCGATGGGGTCCCGATCTTCCGATAGGATGATAACTTCGATTTTGGCAGAGGTGACCCTTGCGATCCGACTACAACCAAACGATGTCGCTTGCGCCTTAGCAACCGCTGAAGCACACTCCAAGTTGTTATCAACCGTGCGAAGAACGCGGTTGACCTGACCACGAAGGTCTACTCCTGCATGCAATCGAAGAACACGCAAGAACAAGATAACAAGCAATCCGAAATTGCAAATATTTATATTAAGCTCAAAAGGTGAGATTCTACAGAAGGTTCTTTACGGTTGGTCTAGCCGACACAAGCGAAGAACAAAAGTTTTCACCATGGAAAAACTAATCAAACGAAATCCAAGAAAACTAGAAGGGTACAACCTCCTTAAATAGGGGTGGGGAAGCCACACAAAACTAAGGAAAAGGGGTGGTACAATTCATGATACTGTTCACATGAATAGTAACCCATGAACAGTATGGGCCTAGGTGGGGGAGCACCTCCCCTTTGGGCCCAAACATTACAAGGCCCAATTTGACCCGAATAGGTGATGCAGCACCTTCTTCGAGTGATTGTGGCAAGCACAGGAGGAATTTGGAGATGAGGCTGGATCCATTGGAAAGAGAACAAGAAAATCTTTCCATCAAGTACTCGTGGACCTCAAACGGACTCTGTATGTGAAAGTTATGCATATTTGAAATTGGGCCGTCGTGCTGAATCCGAACTGATCTGGAGGCCGAATTGGATTCCAAAACGTGTCCAAGTTGAACTCTTGCTTGAATTGGTGCAAACATGATGTGGTTCTACAAAAATATATATTTTCATCATTAGGTAGCATCATATTCTTATTTAAAATATGTTGAAACTGAAGAAACGAATTCATCTTTAGTTCAATCTTGATATTGGGCGCTAGGGTCATACGTGTTGGTGGCGTGGTTACATCAAAGTATGTCTTCTCTCTTCCAAAGTGACCCATCAATTCTCCTGCATGAGACTCCTGCAAAAGTAGCAAACGCACAGAAGAATCTGGAACACATAGTTTGTTCATGCGAAAGAGAAATCCATCATGAACATGAAACTTATCCCACCCTTTCCCATCTTTGCAATTAGAATATAGTGCTGAAAAGTCATGATCAGAAGCATACAAATCTTTCAAACTCCCTAGCCCTGGAACCTTTACTTCCAATTGAGTGAAAAACACATGTTTTCTAGACAACGCATCAGCTACCACATTTTCCTTGCCTTTCTTGTATTTAACAACATATGGAAAAGTTTCAATGAATTCAACCCACTTAGCATGTCTACGGTTCAGTTTAGCTTGTCCTTTCAAATATTTCAATGCTTCATGATCAGAATGAATGACAAATTATTTAGGCCAAAGATAATGTTGCCAAGTCTAATACGCGCACAAGAGCATACAATTCTTTGCCATAAACAGGATAATTCAATTGTGCACCATGAAGTTTCTCACTGAAATATGCAACAGGTTTTCTATCTTGCATCAAAACACCACCAATACCTATTCCACTAGCATCACATTCAATCTCGAAAGTTTTAGTGAAATCAGGTAAAACAAGCAATGGTGCTTCAGTCAAACGCTTCTTCAATTCAGCAAAAGCTTTGTCTTGTTTTTCCCCCTAGTCAAAAGTGATTCCCTTTTTAGTTAATTCATTTAATGGGGCAGCAATGGTGCTAAAGTATTTCACAAATCGCCTATAAAAACTAGCAAGGCCATGGAAGCTATGAATTTGACTAACATTCACAGGAGTAGGCCAATTGCGAATAGCTTCAATTTTAGATTCATCAACTTCAATTCCATGGGCTGAAACAACATAGCCTAAGTACACCACTTTGTATGTGCAAAAGGTAACCCTCTGTTCTATGGAATAATTAGGGTTCTTGGCACGGATTTTGAAGGTAGTTAATAGATTAATTGCCCGATTAGAGATTAGCTGATGTCTGCCTGTAGATTGATTCGCGCAGCGTGTCTGTTCGCGAGGTTTTGACCTAGTAAACGAATTTGCCTGCGGACCTTCCCAAAAGGAAAGTTGTAGAGGACTTTTAGAATCATCTCCTGTATTTGTTTCGGAATTTTATGCCTTGTTATCTGGGAGTTACAGGGTCGGGAATACTGCTGTTCGTCAGGCGAGCAGATTGGTACAGACCGACGGTAATCTGGGAATTAGAGGTCGTAAATGATTTTTATGACCATGGACGTAATTGAGAAAGTTGTAGATAATTTAGAGATCTAGCTTCTGTATAGAATTCCGAATTTTTAGACCCTTTTACTGATGTTGGGACGCATTTGTTTATTGCTGTCCAATCTGACAGAACAGAGTTCTTCCTCTGTTTTGGGCATTAAATTACACCTAGCTGTGATCAAAATAAAAATAGGTGTTCTACATGAAAAATGTAGGCTTTTAAGTGATGAATCCAGAGAGATATCGTTTGCTGTAAATGGATCAATATTTTTTAAAGTTACGAAAATGTTAAGCAGCGCTGCTGCAGAGGGTAATTTGCTGAATTGTTGAGCGGAGAGGAGTTTGTGCGGGTTCGGGGTTCTAGCGACGTTTTTAATTATTAATGTCATGTTTGTATGCTGTAGCTGTGTGCTGAGAGTTGCCTTTTGGACAGGTGGTCTTGTCCCTGAGCGCTCTTGATTTTACTTCGCTTCGTCGGTTTGAGGCAAGTAAACGTAGCGGTGGTTGCTACCGTTTAACTTGTTATTCCTTCTACTTGCAGTTTACATTATTATCGTAATTTGATACATTATGCCATGATTGCATGATAATTTAATTGTGGAGATGGTAGCAAGTACTTATCCATTGATATGTTGATAATCTGCTAGTAGCCATGTGGAAATCTTGCTTAATGTTATAATGCGGAACATGAAAATAACATGTGGTGGATGTGGATATGTCATGAGCATGTTGATGCTCCTTTGAGGATGGATTAATGTGATTTGTGATTATCATATCATATCATGTCATATGCATATGTGGATGTCGCTGCACATAGCCGCGACCGTACCGGTACAGCATCGTATATTGCCGTAATACGATGCATCTCTTATCCCGCGGGAAGCATCGTATATTGCCGTAATACGATGCACCTCAAATCCTGCCCTGGAAAGAGTGACGTGGAGCAAAGCATTCATATGCATTGCATTGTGGAAAGATTCGTTTGCATACATATGCAATATGTTGTGGTGAAGTTATTTTTGTGGAATATTCAACTCATAGTTGTAATGTGGATTATACAACTTCATAGTTGTCATGTGGAATTGGCTCATGTGAGCTATTTGTGGTATGAGGATTATGGTTGTGGACGTGGAATGGGGTTCATCCCTTGTGTACGGTAAGGGTTGTGATTGTGGCATGAGATTCTTTTCTCTTGTATTAATTGTTGATAACAATTGTGGATGTGAGAAATAATAAAGTGTTGAAGTAAAACATACATATGTTTTATTGCTTTTGCTAGTGGTAGTGGTTGAGAATTTAAAGTAGTCAAACAAGATTTATTTGTTAATGCTTTAACGTCATCGATGGTGATTTGAGGTTGAGGATAATAACATTGTAATTGTGGAAGAATGTTGATGATTAACCTATTGTGGTTTGTGGAAGATTAAATGTTTCATTTGCATTTAATTGTGGATAAAATGACTGCATTCATATGCCAATTAAATCTGAAATTGGAGAGGTATGATTCATGAAAATTTGTGGTGGTTTAATAATTGTGGACATGGATTATGGTTGTAGTTGTATGGAATTATAAATGATGATGTATAATTGTTTGTAGTTTGAATAGCCTGTTCAACAGTTTGTTTGCTGAGATTTTTATCTCACCCTTGTTTCCCCCTCCCTACAGGTGGACTTTGAGTATGCATGGGAAGGGTAGAACGGCACCACACTGATGCACGTGAATCATATTTTTATGCTGTAATAAAGTTGAAAGGATTCTAGACCTTGCATAGCTTTGTTTACATTATCTTAATAATGTTAAATTTGTGAACTATGTTTTAGATTAAAATGTTGGAGGATGTTTTAAATAGTGAATTGCTATCATTGTCCTGTTGTTCCTTAGTTGTTTATGCTTCCGCTTATACTATCTTGTTTAGTAATTGTTGCCAGTTTATTTTATCTTGTAAATTGCCTCGTTGTAGAGCAGTTTTAGTAGCATCCCAGGGTAATGTGGGTCCTGGGGTGTTACACCATTACGGACTAACATTTAACACCGATTTGGACAAATTCGAAATACGCATTGAAATTAGCTAGGGAGCATACGAAGTCCATTCAGGTTGTTTGTCACACATTTTTATTTCGTACGCATGGAATTTGCTCCTTCGGAACACTTTGGCGGAATGTTTAGCCCGGAGTGCGACGGACTCAAAATGCATTGCGAGATGGGCTATAGAGCATATGAAGTCCATTCGGGGGGTTTGGCACATATTTTTGTTTTGTGCCAATATTTCATACGCGTGGAGTTTATTGTTTCCGTTCGAATCCGTTATTGAGGAAAGTTAGACACTGACTTGGACGGATTCAAAACACATGCCAATATTACCGTGGGAGCGTACGAAGTCCATTCGGGTGGTTTGGCACTTATTTTTATTGCGTGCCAATATCTCGTACATCTGGAGTTTATGGTTCCCATTGGGACCCATTTTGCAGGAAAGTTAAACATCGACTCAGATTGATTCAAAAATCCCGCCAAAATGAGCAAGGCACCATACAAAGTCCACTCGGGTGGTTGGCACTCTTTTTCATTTCGTGACTTGATTTCGTACCCGCGGAGCTTACAACACCCGTTGGAAGTCGTTATGGTGCAAAGTGTAACACCAAGTCAGACTGATTCGAAATGCATCCCAAAATAAGTTTGGAGTTTGGCACTAATTTTTATTTAGTGCCAATATTTCGTACGTGTGGAGATTATAGCTCCCGTTGGAACCGTTATGCAGGAAAGTCAACACTGAGTTGGGTAGATTGAAAACACGTGCCAAAATGAGCAAGGGAGCGTACGATGTTCATTCAGGGTGTTTGTCACCTATATTCATTTGATGCCAATATTTCGTGCGTATGGAGTTTATAATGCCCGTTGGAACCAATTTTGGTGGAATATTTAACACTGGCTCGGACAGATTCGAAATGAACCCCGAAATGAGTTAGGGAGCATATGAAGTCCACTCGGGATGCTTGGCTCTCACACTCATTTCGTGCCTCTATTACGTACGCGTGGAGTTTACAGTACCGTTCGAACCCGTTTTAGAGGAAAGTTTAATATCGACTCCAACGGATTCGAAATGATTCTTGAAATGAATTAGAGCGCATATAACGTCCATTGGGGGGTTTGGCACTTAGTTTCGTTTCGTGCCTCGATTTCATACGCATGGAGTTTGTAATACCTGTAGGAGCCCTTTATGTTCAAAACGCTAACACTGACTCATACATATTCAGATTGCATGCTGAAATGAGTTAGGAGCGTATGTAGTCCATTCGGGGCATTCGGCACTCATTTTTCACGTCGTGCCACGTTTTTGGAAGCCCGGAATTTATAGTATCAGGTGGAGCCCGTTTTACAGAAAAGTTTAATGTCGGCTCGAACAGATTCGCAATCCATCTTGAACTGCGTTAGAGCGCACATAACGTCTACTCTGTGGATTGGCACTCAGTTTTATTTCGTACCTCGATATCGTACGCAAGGAGTTTCTAATACCTGTTGGAGCCCGTTATGTTCAAAACAGTAACACTGACTCGGACGTATTCAGAACGCACGCCGAAATGTGTTAGGGAGCGTATGAAGTCCATTCAGGGCGTTTGGACTCATTTTTCATTTCGTGCCCTGTTTTTGTAAGCATGGAGTTTATAGTATCCGTGGGAACCCGTTTTAAAGGAAGGTTTGACATCGACTCGAACGGATTCGCAATGTGTCTTGACCTGAGTTAGTGCGCACATAAAGTCCATTCAGGGGTTTGGCACTCAGTTTCATATCGTGCCTCGATTTCGTACGCACGGAGTTTGTAGTACCCGTAAAAGCCCATTATGGAGCAAGCAATAACACTGACTCAGACATATTCGGAATGCATGCCGAAATGAGTTAGGGAGCGTATAAAATCCATTCGGCGTGTTTCACACTAATTTCTCATTTCGTGCCTCGTTTTTGTAAGCACGGAGTTTACAGTTTCCGTTGGAACCCGTTGTGGAGGAAACTTTAACGCTGGCTCGGACGGATTTGAAATACGCGACGAATGACGTGCAGAACATAGGAAGTTCATTCGGGGGGTTTGGCACTTTGTTTTATTTCGTGCCTCGACTTGTGCGCATGGAGTTTGTAGTACGTACAGGAGCCCATTACGGACGAACATTTAACACCGACTTGGACAAATTCGAAATACGCATTAAATTAGCTAGGGAGCATACGAAGTCCATTCAGGGTGTTTGGCACAAATTTTTATTTTGTACGCATGGAATTTGCTCCTTCGGAACACTTTGGCGGAAAGTTTAACCCCGAGTGCGACGGATTCAAAATGCGCTGCGAAATGGGCTATAGAGCATATGAAGTCCATTCGGGGGGTTTGGCACACATTTTTGTTTTGTGCCAATATTTCATACGCGTGGAGTTTATTGTTTCCGTTCGAATCCGTTATTGAAGAAAGTTAGACACTAACTTGGACGGATTCAAAACGCATGCCAAAATTACCGTGGGAGCGTACGAAGTCCATTCGGATGGTTTGGCACATATTTTTATTTCGTGCCAATATCTCGTACATCTGGAGTTTATGGTTCCCGTTGGGGTCCATTTTGCAGGAAAGTTAAAGATCGACTCAGATGGATTCAAAAATCCCGCCAAAATGAGCAAGGCACCATACGAAGTCCACTCGGGTGGTCGGCACTCTTTTTCATTTCGTGACTTGATTTCGAACCCGCGGAGTTTACAGCACCCGTTGGAAGTCGTTATGGTGCAAAGTGTAACACCAAGTCAGACTGATTCGAAATGCATCCCAAAATAAGTTTGGAGTTTGGCACTAATTTTTATTTAGTGCCAATATTTCGTACGTGTCGAATTTATAGTTCCCGTTGGAACCCGTTATGCAGGAAAGTCAACACTGAGTTGGGTAGATTGAAAACACGTGCCAAAATGAGCAATGGAGCGTACGATGTTCATTCAGGGTGTTTGTCACTTATATTCACTTGATGCCAATATTTCGTGCGTATGGAGTTTATAATGCCCGTTGGAACCAATTTTGGTGGAATATTTAACACTGGCTCGGACGGATTCGAAATGAACCCGAAATGAGTTAGGGAGCATATGAAGTCCACTCAGGATGCTTGGCTCTCACACTCATTTCGTGCCTCTATTACGTACGCGTGGAGTTTAAAGTACCGTTCGAACCCGTTTTAGAGGAAAGTTTAATATCGACTCCGACGGATTCGAAATGCATGATGAAATGAATTAGACCGCATATAACGTCCATTGGAGGGTTTGGCACTTAGTTTCGTTTCGTGCCACGATTTTATACGCACGGAGTTTGTAATACCTATAGGAGCCCATTATGTTCAAAACGTTAACACCGACTCGGACATATTCAGATTGCATGCTGAAATGAGTTAGGAGCGTATGTAGTCCATTCGGGTCATTCGGCACTCATTTTTCACTTCGTGCCACGTTTTTGCAAGCACGGAGTTTATAGTATCAGGTGGAGCCCGTTTTACAGAAAAGTTTAACGTCGACTCGAACAGATTCGCAATCCATCTTGAACTGCGTTCTAAGCGCACATAAAGTCTACTCCGGGGATTGGCACTCAGTTTTATTTCGTGCCTCGATATCATACGCAAGGAGTTTCTAATACCTGTTGGAGCCCGTTATGGACAAAACAGTAACACTGACTCGGACGTATTCAGAACGCATGCCGAAATGTGTTAGGGAGCGTATGAAGTCCATTCGGGGCGTTTGGACTCATTTTTCATTTCGTGCCCTGTTTTTGTAAGCATGGAGTTTGTAGTATCCGTGGGAACCCGTTTTAGAGGAAGGTTTGACATCGACTCGAACGGATTCGCAATGTGTCTTGAGCTGAGTAAGTGCGCACATAAAGTCCATTCAGGGGTTTGACACTCAGTTTCATATCGTGCCTCGATTTCGTACGCACGCAGTTTGTAGAACCCGTAAAAGCCCATTATGGAGCAAGCAATAACACTGACTCAGACATATTCGGAATGCATGCCGAAATGAGTTAGCGAGCGTATAAAATCCATTCGGCGTGTTTCACACTGATTTCTCATTTCGTGCCTCGTTATTGTAAGCACGGAGTTTATAGTATTCGTTGGAACCCGTTGTGGAGGAAACTTTAACGCTGACTCGGACGGATTTGAAATACATGACGAATGACGTGCAGAACATAGGAAGTCCATTCGGGGGGTTTGGCACTTTGTTTTATTTCGTGCCTCGACTTGTGCGCATGGAGTTTGTAGTACGTACAGGAGCCCATTACGGACTAACATTTAACACCGACTTGGACAAATTCGAAATACGCATTGAAATTAGCTAGGGAGCATACGAAGTCCATTCAGGGTGTTTGGCACACATTTTTATTTCGTACGCATGGAATTTGCTCCTTCAGAACACTTTGTCGGAATGTTTAGCCCCGAGTGTGACGGGTTCAAAATTCACTGTGAAATGGGCTATAGAGCCTATGAAGTCCATTCGGGGGGGTTTGGCACACATTTTTGTTTTGTGCCAATATTTCATACGCGTGGAGTTTATTGTTTCCGTTCGAATCCGTTATTGAAGAAAGTTAGACACTGACTTGGACGGATTCAAAACGCATGCCAAAATTACCGTGGGAGCGTACGAAGTCCATTCGGATGGTTTGGCACATATTTTATTTTGTGCCAATATCTCGTACATCTGGAGTTTATGGTTCCCGTTGGGGCCCATTTTGCAGGAAAGTTAAACATCGACTCAGATGGATTCAAAAATCCCGCCAAAATGAGCAAGGCACCATACAAAGTCCACTCGGGTGGTTGGCACTCTTTTTCATTTCGTGACTTGATTTCGTACCCGCGGAGCTTACAACACCCGTTGGAAGTCGTTATGGTGCAAAGTGTAACACCAAGTCAGACTGATTCGAAATGCATCCCAAAATAAGTTTGGAGTTTGGCACTAATTTTTATTTAGTGCCAATATTTCGTACGTGTCGAATTTATAGTTCCCGTTGGAACCCGTTATGCAGGAAAGTCAACACTGAGTTGGGTAGATTGAAAACACGTGCCAAAATGAGCAAGGGAGCGTACGATGTTCATTCAGGGTGTTTGTCACTTATATTCACTTGATGCCAATATTTCGTGCGTATGGAGTTTATAATGCCCGTTGGAACCAATTTTGGTGGAATATTTAACACTGGCTCGGACGGATTCGAAATGAACTCGAAATGAGTTAGGGAGCAAATGAAGTCCACTCAGGATGCTTGGCTCTCACACTCATTTCGTGCCTCTATTACGTACGCGTGGAGTTTACAGTACCGTTCGAACCCGTTTTAGAGGAAAGTTTAATATCGACTACAACGGATTCGAAATGCATCATGAAATGAATTAGACCGCATATAACGTCCATTGGAGGGTTTGGCACTTAGTTTCGTTTCGTGCCACGATTTTATACGGACGGAGTTTGTAATACCTATAGGAGCCCATTATGTTCAAAACGTTAACACTGACTCGGACATATTCAGATTGCATGCTGAAATGAGTTAGGAGCGTATGTAGTCCATTCGGGTCATTCGGCACTCATTTTTCACTTCGTGCCACGTTTTTGCAAGCACGGAGTTTATAGTATCAGGTGGAGCCCGTTTTACAGAAAAGTTTAACGTCGACTCGAACAGATTCGCAATCCATCTTGAACTGCGTTCTAAGCGCACATAAAGTCTACTCCGGGGATTGGCACTCAGTTTTATTTCGTGCCTCGATATCATACGCAAGGAGTTTCTAATACCTGTTGGAGCCCGTTATGGACAAAACAGTAACACTGACTCGGACGTATTCAGAACGCATGCCGAAATGTGTTAGGGAGCGTATGAAGTCCATTCGGGGCGTTTGGACTCATTTTTCATTTCGTGCCCTGTTTTTGTAAGCATGGAGTTTGTAGTATCCGTGGGAACCCGTTTTAGAGGAAGGTTTGACATCGACTCGAACGGATTCGCAATGTGTCTTGAGCTGAGTAAGTGCGCACATAAAGTCCATTCAGGGGTTTGACACTCAGTTTCATATCGTGCCTCGATTTCGTACGCACGCAGTTTGTAGAACCCGTTAAAGCCCATTATGGAGCAAGCAATAACACTGACTCAGACATATTCGGAATGCATGCCGAAATGAGTTAGCGAGCGTATAAAATCCATTCGGCGTGTTTCACACAGATTTCTCATTTCGTGCCTCGTTTTTGTAAGCACGGAGTTTATAGTATCCGTTGGAACCCGTTGTGGAGGAAACTTTAACGCTGACTCGGACGGATTTGAAATACATGACGAATGACGTGCAGAACATAGGAAGTCCATTCGGGGGGTTTGGCACTTTGTTTTATTTCGTGCCTCGACTTGTGCGCATGGAGTTTGTAGTACGTACAGGAGCCCATTACGGACTAACATTTAACACCGACTTGGACAAATTCGAAATACGCATTGAAATTAGCTAGGGAGCATACGAAGTCCATTCAGGGTGTTTGGCACACATTTCTATTTCGTACGCATGGAATTTGCTCCTTCGAAGCACTTCGGCGGAATGTTTAGCCCCGAGTGCGACGTATTCAAAATGCACTGCGAAATGGGCTATAGAGCCTATGAAGTCCATTCGGGGGGTTTGGCACACATTTTTGTTTTGTGCCAATATTTCATACGCGTGGAGTTTATTGTTTCCATTCGAATCCGTTATTGAAGAAAGGTAGACACTGACTTGGACGGATTCAAAACGCATGCCAAAATTACCGTGGGAGCGTACGAAGTCCATTCGGATGGTTTGGCAGATATTTTTATTTCGTGCCAATATCTCGTACATCTGGAGTTTATGGTTCCCGTTGGGGCCCATTTTGCAGGAAAGTTAAACATCGACTCAGATGGATTCAAAAATCCCGCCAAAATGAGCAAGGCACCATACGAAGTCCACTCGGGTGGTTGGCACTCTTTTTCATTTCGTGACTTGATTTCGAACCCGCGGAGTTTACAGCACCCGTTGGAAGTCGTTATGGTGCAAAGTGTAACACCAAGTCAGACTGATTCGAAATGCATCCCAAAATAAGTTTGGAGTTTGGCACTAATTTTTATTTAGTGCCAATATTTCGTACGTGTCGAATTTATAGTTCCCGTTGGAACCCGTTATGCAGGAAAGTCAACACTGAGTTGGGTAGATTGAAAACACGTGCCAAAATGAGCAAGGGAGCGTACGATGTTCATTCAGGGTGTTTGTCACTTATATTCACTTGATGCCAATATTTCGTGCGTATGGAGTTTATAATGCCCGTTGGAACCAATTTTGGTGGAATATTTAACACTGGCTCGGACGGATTCGAAATGAACCCGAAATGAGTTAGGGAGCATATGAAGTCCACTCAAGATGCTTGGCTCTCACACTCATTTCGTGCCTCTATTACGTACGCGTGGAGTTTACAGTACCGTTCGAACCCGTTTTAGAGGAAAGTTTAATATCGACTCCAACGGATTCGAAATGCATCATGAAATGAATTAGACCGCATATAACGTCCATTGGAGGGTTTGGCACTTAGTTTCGTTTCGTGCCACGATTTTATACGGACGGAGTTTGTAATACCTATAGGAGCCCATTATGTTCAAAACGTTAACACTGACTCGGACATATTCAGATTGCATGCTGAAATGAGTTAGGAGCGTATGTAGTCCATTCGGGTCATTCGGCACTCATTTTTCACTTCGTGCCACGTTTTTGCAAGCACGGAGTTTATAGTATCAGGTGGAGCCCGTTTTACAGAAAAGTTTAACGTCGACTCGAACAGATTCGCAATCCATCTTGAACTGCGTTCTAAGCGCACATAAAGTCTACTCCGGGGATTGGCACTCAGTTTTATTTCGTGCCTCGATATCATACGCAAGGAGTTTCTAATACCTGTTGGAGCCCGTTATGGACAAAACAGTAACACTGACTCGGACGTATTCAGAACGCATGCCGAAATGTGTTAGGGAGCGTATGAAGTCCGTTCGGGGCGTTTGGACTCATTTTTCATTTCGTGCCCTGCTTTTGTAAGCATGGAGTTTATAGTATCCGTGGGAACCCGTTTTAGAGGAAGGTTTGACATCGACTCAAACGGATTCGCAATGTGTCTTGAGCTGACTTAGTGCGCACATAAAGTCCATTCAGGGGGTTGGCACTCAGTTTCATATCGTGCCTCGATTTCGTACGCACGGAGTTTGTAGTACCCGTAAAAGCCCATTATGGAGCAAGCAATAACACTGACTCAGACATATTCGGAATGCATGCCGAAATGAGTTAGGGAGCGTATAAAATCCATTCGGCGTGTTTCACACTGATTTCTCATTTCGTGCCTCGTTTTTGTAAGCACGGAGTTTATAGTATCCGTTGGAACCCGTTGTGGAGGAAACTTTAACGCTGACTCGGACGGATTTGAAATACATGACGAATGACGTGCAGAACATAGGAAGTCCATTCGGGGGGTTTGGCACTTTGTTTTATTTCGTGCCTCGACTTGTGCGCATGGAGTTTGTAGTACGTACAGGAGCCCATTACGGACTAACATTTAACACCGACTTGGACAAATTCGAAATACGCATTGAAATTAGCTAGGGAGCATACGAAGTCCATTCAGGGTGTTTGGCACACATTTCTATTTCGTACGCATGGAATTTGCTCCTTCGAAGCACTTCGGCGGAATGTTTAGCCCCGAGTGCGACGGATTCAAAATGCACTGCGAAATGGGCTATAGAGCCTATGAAGTCCATTCGGGGGGTTTGGCACACATTTTTGTTTTGTGCCAATATTTCATACGCGTGGAGTTTATTGTTTCCATTCGAATCCGTTATTGAAGAAAGGTAGACACTGACTTGGACGGATTCAAAACGCATGCCAAAATTACCGTGGGAGCGTACGAAGTCCATTCGGATGGTTTGGCAGATATTTTTATTTCGTGCCAATATCTCGTACATCTGGAGTTTATGGTTCCCGTTGGGGCCCATTTTGCAGGAAAGTTAAACATCGACTCAGATGGATTCAAAAATCTCGCCAAAATGAGCAAGGCACCATACGAAGTCCACTCGGGTGGTTGGCACTCTTTTTCATTTCGTGACTTGATTTCGAACCCGCGGAGTTTACAGCACCCGTTGGAAGTCGTTATGGTGCAAAGTGTAACACCAAGTCAGACTGATTCGAAATGCATCCCAAAATAAGTTTGGAGTTTGGCACTAATTTTTATTTAGTGCCAATATTTCGTACGTGTCGAATTTATAGTTCCCGTTGGAACCCGTTATGCAGGAAAGTCAACACTGAGTTGGGTAGATTGAAAACACGTGCCAAAATGAGCAAGGGAGCGTACGATGTTCATTCAGGGTGTTTGTCACTTATATTCACTTGATGCCAATATTTCGTGCGTATGGAGTTTATAATGCCCGTTGGAACCAATTTTGGTGGAATATTTAACACTGGCTCGGACGGATTCGAAATGAACCCGAAATGAGTTAGGGAGCATATGAAGTCCACTCAAGATGCTTGGCTCTCACACTCATTTCGTGCCTCTATTACGTACGCGTGGAGTTTACAGTACCGTTCGAACCCGTTTTAGAGGAAAGTTTAATATCGACTCCAACGGATTCGAAATGGATCTTGAAATGAATTAGACCGCATATAACGTCCATTGGAGGGTTTGGCACTTAGTTTCGTTTCGTGCCACGATTTCATACGCATGGAGTTTGTAATACCTGTATGTAGGGCCCCAGATATTAACATCCGGATTCCTCTGTGATTTTCTGCACTATTCCCTGGATCAGTAGATAGTGCTCACAGTTTACAGTTCTGAATATCAAAATACATATCATGCGAAAGCGTAAATGTAGTAGTAAACTTACTCATGGGCCGATTAGGCCGAAATCATTAAATTGCAGCAGCGGAAGAACGAAGCACACAGGTGGGACCTTCAGGACATGCCCACAGGCAGCCAACTGGAGGTTCGCGACCTAGCCCTTGACATCTTCATCTTCTTGGCCAGCTTGTCCAATCTTGTTGCTGAGGCGAGGTGATTCGATTTCCTGATTCTGAATTTTTGTCGCAAAAGCGAGCATGAGCACTCCGACCCCGTGCTCCGCGAGCCAATACACAGAATGCAAATAAATAATATGCATGGCTTAACAAAGGAGAGGCTCGGGCTATTTTATTTTGCGTAGAGTGCTTTTGAATACAATTAATTAAAAAGTCCTACGACTTAGCAATTTTGGAACAAGTCATAATGTACAAGGAAATGCATTATTAATATCGATTCAGATTCCATCCACCGTTACATGGCATCTGCACCATATAGCAATTTCTTCAGCGTTATAGCCGCTTAACTTACCACTGGGACGACGCCCAGGACAATTCCAAACCAGGGCAGTCCTTCGCCCTTCAAGTTTCCATTCCCAGCTTCCAATGTTTTTGAAATAGAACTATATCCAGTTAAGTTCCCATGTCTGCCCATGACCGTGGGCACGGCTATTCGAATAGTTTTGACTCTGCAGAGTTTGTACACTTTCACCACAAGAGACAATCAACTCGTTGCCCCACACGTTTCCTTAGACATGTGGTTGAGCAGATCATCACAGTGACTTTTCAAAGTATCTAGTCCTTTCTCCCATCTCACATTATGGGTGACCGCCCATTTGCGATGGGTCCCATCTGTGCGCGGGATGTTTTCCCCAGACTCTAACGCAGCTCGGGCTCCTACTTCCCGCAACGTTAGGAAAGCGGGAAAACTTCACCCCCCACTGGTGTCCCTTCGGCCCCCTTGCCATAGCATAACCCCATCAATCCACTACCAGTGAGATGAGTCCGGGATTTCGATAAGTCTACTTAGCCAAGTTGTATTTTACAGACTTGTGGTTGTACTGTTTTACACGGGTTGGCATGACAAGATTCAGTCCTTAGTGGTATCTGGGCGGTTCTACCACAAACCACACTCTCGTGCACCACTGCACCACACCCCCGAACCATCCACCCAGATATTAAGCATGTTGAGGTTTTTGGGAATATAAAATAACCATAATCAACATACATCAGTCATTACCACCATGACTGCCCAACCAATTTTTCTCAGGATTAAAAGTGATGCTTGGGCGCTCTCGCGCCCATGAATATCTAAACAATACTACGCATGGCATATAATTACGGACTTATTTCCGAAAGGTTACTATTATAATTTGTGCTAGGGCGACAATGTTCACATGTTCAAATATTCCAAAGGAGGGGTAATATTAACCAAGTACACAATGGGATATAACTAGAATCTTAAATTATCATGTATTTGCATATAACATAACAGCATGCAATTTGATAATTTAAACAAAAGTAATTTGCAGAAAACGTAGGTTCAACATGATCAAAGTATTGACTCGCCTGCGTGGTTTACCGCGGTCTTGAGCTCACTCAAAGCTATCTCATTTGATGGTCTTGAGATTCTGGTCTTTATCTTCATTTCGGGCTTGATCTCGCTTTATCCACTGAATCTTCAGGACTCCGATATCTAATTACGTGCTAAATAACTGAATACAAATAAAGGCGAATAACTCAAAAGATCCAAATAAATCCGAATAATTGAAATGGCCGATTTAATTTAATTTATACATTTATTACAATTTGAGAATAGAAGGGTGATTCGGTTTAATGTGCTGCAAACACGGTAGTAGCTGGATTTGAGTGGGAGAACGGGTTATTTGAATAGCTTTACCGTGAGGGAAAATTTTAGGATAATAAGAGATCAAGGGTGAGGAAGTATCTACAGGAATTGTTTACTTTGGAAAAGAAGTGGCCAAACATAGCCGATTGAAGAAAGGCGAGGTTCAATCTTTTAATTGAAGCCTTTCGATTTATTGATTTATATTTATCAAGAAAGTTCCATGAGTTAAGTTAGACCTATGGGCTGGTGTAGGAGTTTAGTGTACAAATTTTATCTTTAGGGTATGCATTCCTTGCAACTTAGGTTATGGTAAAGGCAAACTAGACTGATGGATGAGATCTGTACTTATTCTATAAATCTTTTAGTCGAAGGTATTATAATACTTGGATATCTTTATTAAGTTTTTAGAATAATCTCTGATATAGGCTTTTACTTATTAATTAGATTAAGATAAATAGCAAGGGCTCAATATTTATTCTTATAGGGTAATTATTTAGAATTTAAATCTCTAATAATCTTATTCTTATATTTTATGTATCTTCATTTATCGCTAGCTTAAGTTTAATTCGAATTAGGATCCTTTGGTACGGGTCTCAGCTTGATTTATATACAATTGTACTAAATTTTATTATGTACCAAAGCTAATGTTAGGATTTAGTTAATGGCACTATTATTAGCTTGCTCATACTTTAGCTACTATTAGGGTGTGTTTGGTTCGAGGGACGGGGACGTCCCAGGTGGGATATCCCACCTCGGGGTGGTGTTTGCTTCTGGGACAAGCAGAGTCAAGGACATCCCACTAGGAATATTCCTTGTAGATCCGGGACCAGGCAATCCTCTTTTTTTCATGGGACAGAGTCATCCCACGTGGGACAGAGTCATCCCACCTCTTTGTTTTTTTAAGTACTATTTTGTTTAAATTTTTTTTAAAAAAAACTCAAAGGCTTATGTGTACAAACATATCAACAATAGCCTCCAATTTTTTTTAAAAAAAAAAACTCAAAGGCCACACATGTCCCACATTCATCCTTCCATCCAAACAAAGGATGGGACCATTCCATCCCACTTTATCCTTCCAACCAAACAAAAAACAGGGATGACTCTATCCCCCTAACCAAACAAAAAATGGGATCATCCCATCCCAAAACCAGGGACAGGACCATCCCATCCCACCTTGTCTCTAAACCAAACACAACCTTAGGCTTAGCTCCACTTCTAACTCTAGTTTAAACTTAGCTACCGGAGCAAGGCTTAGTATGTATCATTTTATGTGAAATGTTAATCTAAATACCAATTGTCATTATTAACTAAATCTAGCTTCTGATATTTATTTATCGGCGATGTACTAAGGGTGGAGTCTGCATTATGAATCCTGACTTTCCAATTTAAATATGTATTTCATTTAATTTGGTGTTAGCATGAATTAATAACTATTTAAAGCTTAACCATAAGTCAGTTGCATACAAGGCAGCCTCTATTTCAATTTGAATATCATGGCCTAAAGGTTTGTTTATTAATATTCACATTATTTAATAAGTCAAAAGGATTCTCCTAACTGCTAGGGTATAAAGACAAGGGTTTATGGTTTAAACTTTACAGAGATTAATTTTATAACATTTACTAATATGCAAGGTTTTAGGCTTCATTGATTAATCAAATTTCATTTGCTAAGTTGTCATTCCAGGAGAGCATACACCTAACAACATCCCTACTAAGCCTTTAATTAATAGTTAGGATTTAATTAATGGCACCACTACCATTTTGTCTATAGCTCGATTATTATTAGGCTTAGCGTTGATTTCAATTTAAATTCTATTCATCTATCATGGGTTCATGTTTTGACATAGCTATTAATTAAATCTACAAAAGGGAATTTGTTGAAATGACGGTAGGATAAAGGTTAAAGCTTACATTTTAATTTCATGCAAGGGTAATCTTTATTTAAACTTGGATATTTTAACCAAAGGCACTTTTCTTTATCTATGTCTTTAATTTAGTATTTAGTCTTTTAGACAATTATTCAAACCGTATTAATTAATCATGAACTAAAGTCTCCATATAATCTCGTTTATGCCCTTAGTAGATAATTAGATTTAAAATTTAAATATTAAAGTCACACTAATTATTTACCATGACAACTAATCCGAATTTTAAATCATACATAAACTCTCTAAGGCCTTATTTAGATCTTATTAGCTTCCCTAATCTTTGTTTCTAAGTCTCTCCTTTAATTTAGGATTAGATTTAAAATAAATGCTAAAAGTATACTAATCATACATACATGATATTAACTAATCCATGATTAGACATGTATTAAGCTCATGTATACCCTAATAAATTTTGTACTTTTTATGGATGTATTATTAGACCTCATTTAGATAGTTAAACTAGTAAATAATCTGATATCTCAATGTTAAGTATCCTATTTTACATCATTATTAAATTTGCTACATTCCCTAAATTGTTCCCAACTTTTTCCTGATTTCTACTAACTAATAGGGGCTGCAAAAATCGAAATAAAAGGGTGGGAAAATAGTTGCAGCCGACTGGGGTGGAACCCTGGGGACCTTGGCTGTGTGTATGTTAACCGTGCGCTGCTAGCCAAATGGACAAAAGGTGTTACCTGACAAGGCTCCCGTGCTTATTTGGAAAGAACGGAGAGGCAGACAGGGAAAACAGAGGGGGCAGCTCGGGCGGCCATGGCTTACGGTGGCGCCGGCGACGAGCGGATGGGGAGGCGGGCGTAGCCGACAAAACGGGTTCCTGGGGAGCTGTAGAAGCCGGTGGAGGAGGTGGTGCGGTTCGGGATGGCGCAGGCCGGCAGGTGCGGCTGCTCGGGCGGCGGCAGTGAGGTGGGAATGGGGACGGCGGCGCCATGGTGGAGGGGAGGAGAAATCGACCGACGTGAGAGCAGTAGGGGGGCGTGGGGATGCTTACCACGTGGTTCTTCGGACAAGAGAGGGCCGGAGACGGGCCGGCACCGTGAGCCTGCGGTGGTGCGGAGGAGCTCTTGTCGCCGGCGGACCACGGTGGAGGGGAGAGCGGGGCGACGCTCGGGGATGATTTGCGGCGGCCTGAGGATGCTCCCGGCGAAGGGAATTGAGCCGAGGTGCTGTGTGCAGGGAACGGAGGCGGTGGCGGCGGTTTTGGCCGACGACGGAAAAATGGCCGTGCGGCGAGCTACGGTGCGTGAAATTCCAATTAGTTCAGAGGGCATGCGGTTGAGGAGTGGAGGTTCGCCGTGATGTTCTTGATTTTAGGAATAGATGACCGGGGCGACGGAATTTGGCGTGAAGGCGGCGGCGGTGAGCTCACGGGCGTCGGGTGCTCAAGCTCGGCTGGGTAAGGGAGGAATGGAGTAAGGCCAGGGGAGTGCGGCGGGCAAGCATTGGGGCGTTGGGCACCTTATAGCCGAATGGATGGAAGGCGTTGCCGCTGGGGCATGGCGGAGCTGACGGAGACTGTGGGCGCGCGTGGGGAAAAACCGGGGCGACGGCAGGAGGGGGCGGCGCATGGATGCCACGCGGCGGAAGAAGGCTGAGCGCGGCAGAGCACGCGCGGGTGGGAAGCAGAGAGATGGGAGAAGAGGGAGTGCGGGTGGTTCGGCGAGGCGACGTGGGGGCAGGTGCGCTGACGTGAAGCGGACGGAGGAGCAGGCCGGGCGGTGACGACGGGGAAAACCGTGGGCAGCGCTGCCGCATGAGTGCCACGCGGAGGAAGGAAACTGAGCGCACGGCAGAGAGGAGAAGAAGAGGGCGTGGGCGCTCGGGGTAACAAAGAAGAAGGAGAGAGGGAGAAGTGGCCTGGGCCCGCTGGCAGAAAGAGGAGAAAGAGAGGGGGAGAGAGAGAGAGGCTGGGGCCCACATGGAAGTGAGAGGGAGGTAAAAGAATGAGAGATAATGTGAAACTTTAGCAGTTTCTGAAATTTTGAATCTTGAGTTTGAATTTCTATTCCCTAATTAAAGTTGCTGATTTTAATACTTGAAATTTTATTTCAAGCTTTGGTTAGATTTTATAAATACAAAATCTATCGGTCCTCTATTTCGGTTTTATTTATTTATTTAAATTCTTATTTTCTATTAATCAAATATGTTTGTTTCTTCTCGATCCTTTTAACTTTTGGAACCTTCACCAAATCTCTCAGAAAACATCATAAACTCCAAATGCAAATAAAATATATCACAAATATAATTCAAAAAGCTTCACATTTTCAAACTCAGATTTTTGGGATGTTACAAACCTACCCCACTTAAAAAGAATCTCGACCCCGAGATTCCGGTAGAGTAGAAAGAAGCAGGTGAGGTTACATTGGCTAGCAATGGGTTTCGGGGTGTTGCTTGACGTATAGTTCTTTCGCTTTACTTAGAGATGAAAATCTGCACAATAGGGGTTAGCACTTGGAGAAGCAAAAAGGGAAGAGAAAAATCTTGTTCTCCTGGATAGGTCGTAGACTTCCAAATACTTGCTCTTTGACATTGTTGCCTTCACGTTATCGTAGAATGGAGTGGTTGCATCGTCTATCGGCAACACGGTTGTAGAATTGCATATTGATAGGTGTGTAGCAATGGTCTGTGCCCTAGGGGTAAGGACCTTAGGGATGCAGAGATGACTATGGATGTATCTTTATGGTGGTCTTTCGCTCCTACTATGATCTCGCTCTTATTCTTTAGATTTGCCTAAGCACGACCGTTTTAGCTACTATCACGTCTTTTGTCTTCATTACCAGAAGATTTCTGGCCTTGCGAATCTCCTTGTACTGGTCCGATTAGCTCTAAGTCCAGGTGGTTGCAGTCCCATGGTTATACTTCATAATAATTCCTTGGCAGTTCTGTCTCTTCGTACTACCCCCCTTAAATAAATGACAATTGTCATTATTTATCTATTGTACTCTAGATGTCTTGGTCAACAACAGATTTGAGGAGCAATTCGTGGGGCAAGGGTCTTGTCCTTCGCAGAAGCAGGTGACCTTGCTCTGCGGGCTCTCTGGCGGGTGGTCTTCTTCATGGTGATGTTGCTTTCCTTAAATACTGGGAGGTTGAAAAGTCTTCGCTTCTTCTTGATTGCCCTGGTTTTTGGGTTACTTGTTATTTCGTTCCTTTGGATCCGATGGGGTTTTTAGCAAGAGGTGAGAGGGAATAGCATGAGGTGAGGATTAAATCGCGGAGATAAGGTGTTCTAACCCATTTAACTTTAAAGGAAGATACCCCGGAAGCTAGGGTGATACAGAACCACACAAATTTTAAAAGCAAACGTTTTCCTGTGACTGCGAAATATGACGCCCGAGGGCAAGAAGACAGTGCACAGGGACCAATGAAAATCTTGCGACAATTCAACGTTTACTCGGGAAAGCACACATAAGGGGCATAGGGTTTATCTGCATAGTTCGTTTAAAATGAAACCACCTTATCTTCATGAACACCTTTGACGTTCCTAGCCTTAAATATTTGGAGTGAAGGTACGAGAAGAGGAGCAAAAATCTTTTTTTTTTTTGAAATCAATAGAACGAAAAGGGAAGTATTTGGGGGTAATTTGATTGATATCAACACTCACTTTTATGCTATCATTTGAATTCGGGGTAAGAGAGCCTCAGAAGTATAAATGGCTAAGGCAGCATTTAGATGAGGGGGAATCGCCTAAGAGAGAAGAGAATGGGCAACACTACTTATATTTCTGGAAATAGTATTTTAAAGAAATATTTCTAATCATGAACTAACGGCCAGGCTTACTAGGTCACGACCTGCAGTCGATATGCTCTGATACCATCGCTGTAGGGCCCCAGATATTAACATCCGGATTCCTCTGTGATTTTCTGCACTATTCCCTGGATCAGTAGATAGTGCTCACAGTTTACAGTTCTGAATATCAAAATACATATCATGCGAAAGCGTAAATGTAGTAGTAAACTTACTCATGGGCCGATTAGGCCGAAATCATTAAATTGCAGCAGCGGAAGAACGAAGCACACAGGTGGGACCTTCAGGACATGCCCACAGGCAGCCAACTGGAGGTTCGCGACCTAGCCCTTGACATCTTCATCTTCTTGGCCAGCTTGTCCAATCTTGTTGCTGAGGCGAGGTGATTCGATTTCCTGATTCTGAATTTTTGTCGCAAAAGCGAGCATGAGCACTCCGACCCCGTGCTCCGCGAGCCAATACACAGAATGCAAATAAATAATATGCATGGCTTAACAAAGGAGAGGCTCGGGCTATTTTATTTTGCGTAGAGTGCTTTTGAATACAATTAATTAAAAAGTCCTACGACTTAGCAATTTTGGAACAAGTCATAATGTACAAGGAAATGCATTATTAATATCGATTCAGATTCCATCCACCGTTACATGGCATCTGCACCATATAGCAATTTCTTCAGCGTTATAGCCGCTTAACTTACCACTGGGACGACGCCCAGGACAATTCCAAACCAGGGCAGTCCTTCGCCCTTCAAGTTTCCATTCCCAGCTTCCAATGTTTTTGAAATAGAACTATATCCAGTTAAGTTCCCATGTCTGCCCATGACCGTGGGCACGGCTATTCGAATAGTTTTGACTCTGCAGAGTTTGTACACTTTCACCACAAGAGACAATCAACTCGTTGCCCCACACGTTTCCTTAGACATGTGGTTGAGCAGATCATCACAGTGACTTTTCAAAGTATCTAGTCCTTTCTCCCATCTCACATTATGGGTGACCGCCCATTTGCGATGGGTCCCATCTGTGCGCGGGATGTTTTCCCCAGACTCTAACGCAGCTCGGGCTCCTACTTCCCGCAACGTTAGGAAAGCGGGAAAACTTCACCCCCCACTGGTGTCCCTTCGGCCCCCTTGCCATAGCATAACCCCATCAATCCACTACCAGTGAGATGAGTCCGGGATTTCGATAAGTCTACTTAGCCAAGTTGTATTTTACAGACTTGTGGTTGTACTGTTTTACACGGGTTGGCATGACAAGATTCAGTCCTTAGTGGTATCTGGGCGGTTCTACCACAAACCACACTCTCGTGCACCACTGCACCACACCCCCGAACCATCCACCCAGATATTAAGCATGTTGAGGTTTTTGGGAATATAAAATAACCATAATCAACATACATCAGTCATTACCACCATGACTGCCCAACCAATTTTTCTCAGGATTAAAAGTGATGCTTGGGCGCTCTCGCGCCCATGAATATCTAAACAATACTACGCATGGCATATAATTACGGACTTATTTCCGAAAGGTTACTATTATAATTTGTGCTAGGGCGACAATGTTCACATGTTCAAATATTCCAAAGGAGGGGTAATATTAACCAAGTACACAATGGGATATAACTAGAATCTTAAATTATCATGTATTTGCATATAACATAACAGCATGCAATTTGATAATTTAAACAAAAGTAATTTGCAGAAAACGTAGGTTCAACATGATCAAAGTATTGACTCGCCTGCGTGGTTTACCGCGGTCTTGAGCTCACTCAAAGCTATCTCATTTGATGGTCTTGAGATTCTGGTCTTTATCTTCACTTCGGGCTTGATCTCGCTTTATCCACTGAATCTTCAGGACTCCGATATCTAATTACGTGCTAAATAACTGAATACAAATAAAGGCGAATAACTCAAAAGATCCAAATAAATCCGAATAATTGAAATGGCCGATTTAATTTAATTTATACATTTATTACAATTTGAGAATAGAAGGGTGATTCGGTTTAATGTGCTGCAAACATGGTAGTAGCTGGATTTGAGTGGGAGAACGGGTTATTTGAATAGCTTTACCGTGAGGGAAAATTTTAGGATAATAAGAGATCAAGGGTGAGGAAGTATCTACAGGAATTGTTTACTTTGGAAAAGAAGTGGCCAAACATAGCCGATTGAAGAAAGGCGAGGTTCAATCTTTTAATTGAAGCCTTTCGATTTATTGATTTATATTTATCAAGAAAGTTCCATGAGTTAAGTTAGACCTATGGGCTGGTGTAGGAGTTTAGTGTACAAATTTTATCTTTAGGGTATGCATTCCTTGCAACTTAGGTTATGGTAAAGGCAAACTAGACTGATGGATGAGATCTGTACTTATTCTGTAAATCTTTTAGTCGAAGGTATTATAATACTTGGATATCTTTATTAAGTTTTTAGAATAATCTCTGATATAGGCTTTTACTTATTAATTAGATTAAGATAAATAGCAAGGGCTCAATATTTATTCTTATAGGGTAATTATTTAGAATTTAAATCTCTAATAATCTTATTCTTATATTTTATGTATCTTCATTTATCGCTAGCTTAAGTTTAATTCGAATTAGGATCCTTTGGTACGGGTCTCAGCTTGATTTATATACAATTGTACTAAATTTTATTATGTACCAAAGCTAATGTTAGGATTTAGTTAATGGCACTATTATTAGCTTGCTCATACTTTAGCTACTATTAGGCTTAGCTCCACTTCTAACTCTAGTTTAAACTTAGCTACCGGAGCAAGGCTTAGTATGTATCATTTTATGTGAAATGTTAATCTAAATACCAATTGTCATTATTAACTAAATCTAGCTTCTGATATTTATTTATCGGCGATGTACTAAGGGTGGAGTCTGCATTATGAATCCTGACTTTCCAATTTAAATATGTATTTCATTTAATTTGGTGTTAGCATGAATTAATAACTATTTAAAGCTTAACCATAAGTCAGTTGCATACAAGGCAGCCTCTATTTCAATTTGAATATCATGGCCTAAAGGTTTGTTTATTAATATTCACATTATTTAATAAGTCAAAAGGATTCTCCTAACTGCTAGGGTATAAAGACAAGGGTTTATGGTTTAAACTTTACAGAGATTAATTTTATAACATTTACTAATATGCAAGGTTTTAGGCTTCATTGATTAATCAAATTTCATTTGCTAAGTTGTCATTCCAGGAGAGCATACACCTAACAACATCCCTACTAAGCCTTTAATTAATAGTTAGGATTTAATTAATGGCACCACTACCATTTTGTCTATAGCTCGATTATTATTAGGCTTAGCGTTGATTTCAATTTAAATTCTATTCATCTATCATGGGTTCATGTTTTGACATAGCTATTAATTAAATCTACAAAAGGGAATTTGTTGAAATGACGGTAGGATAAAGGTTAAAGCTTACATTTTAATTTCATGCAAGGGTAATCTTTATTTAAACTTGGATATTTTAACCAAAGGCACTTTTCTTTATCTATGTCTTTAATTTAGTATTTAGTCTTTTAGACAATTATTCAAACCGTATTAATTAATCATGAACTAAAGTCTCCATATAATCTCGTTTATGCCCTTAGTAGATAATTAGATTTAAAATTTAAATATTAAAGTCACACTAATTATTTACCATGACAACTAATCCGAATTTTAAATCATACATAAACTCTCTAAGGCCTTATTTAGATCTTATTAGCTTCCCTAATCTTTGTTTCTAAGTCTCTCCTTTAATTTAGGATTAGATTTAAAATAAATGCTAAAAGTATACTAATCATACATACATGATATTAACTAATCCATGATTAGACATGTATTAAGCTCATGTATACCCTAATAAATTTTGTACTTTTTATGGATGTATTATTAGACCTCATTTAGATAGTTAAACTAGTAAATAATCTGATATCTCAATGTTAAGTATCCTATTTTACATCATTATTAAATTTGCTACATTCCCTAAATTGTTCCCAACTTTTTCCTGATTTCTACTAACTAATAGGGGCTGCAAAAATCGAAATAAAAGGGTGGGAAAATAGTTGCAGCCGACTGGGGTGGAACCCTGGGGACCTTGGCTGTGTGTATGTTAACCGTGCGCTGCTAGCCAAATGGACAAAAGGTGTTACCTGACAAGGCTCCCGTGCTTATTTGGAAAGAACGGAGAGGCAGACAGGGAAAACAGAGGGGGCAGCTCGGGCGGCCATGGCTTACGGTGGCGCCGGCGACGAGCGGATGGGGAGGCGGGCGTAGCCGACAAAACGGGTTCCTGGGGAGCTGTAGAAGCCGGTGGAGGAGGTGGTGCGGTTCGGGATGGCGCAGGCCAGCAGGTGCGGCTGCTCGGGCGGCGGCAGTGAGGTGGGAATGGGGACGGCGGCGCCATGGTGGAGGGGAGGAGAAATCGACCGACGTGAGAGCAGTAGGGGGGCGTGGGGATGCTTACCACGTGGTTCTTCGGACAAGAGAGGGCCGGAGACGGGCCGGCACCGTGAGCCTGCGGTGGTGCGGAGGAGCTCTTGTCGCCGGCGGACCACGGTGGAGGGGAGAGCGGGGCGACGCTCGGGGATGATTTGCGGCGGCCTGAGGATGCTCCCGGCGAAGGGAATTGAGCCGAGGTGCTGTGTGCAGGGAACGGAGGCGGTGGCGGCGGTTTTGGCCGACGACGGGAAAATGGCCGTGCGGCGAGCTACGGTGCGTGAAATTCCAATTAGTTCAGAGGGCATGCGGTTGAGGAGTGGAGGTTCGCCGTGATGTTCTTGATTTTAGGAATAGATGACCGGGGCGACGGAATTTGGCGTGAAGGCGGCGGCGGTGAGCTCACGGGCGTCGGGTGCTCAAGCTCGGCTGGGTAAGGGAGGAATGGAGTAAGGCCAGGGGAGTGCGGCGGGCAAGCATTGGGGCGTTGGGCACCTTATAGCCGAATGGATGGAAGGCGTTGCCGCTGAGGCATGGCAGAGCTGACGGAGACTGTGGGCGCGCGTGGGGAAAAACCGGGGCGACGGCAGGAGGGGGCGGCGCATGGATGCCACGCGGCGGAAGAAGGCTGAGCGCGGCAGAGCACACGCGGGTGGGAAGCAGAGAGATGGGAGAAGAGGGAGTGCGGGTGGTTCGGCGAGGCGACGTGGGGGCAGGTGCGCTGACGTGAAGCGGACGGAGGAGCAGGCCGGGCGGTGACGACGGGGAAAACCGTGGGCAGCGCTGCCGCATGAGTGCCACGCGGAGGAAGGAAACTGAGCGCACGGCAGAGAGGAGAAGAAGAGGGCGTGGGCGCTCGGGGTAACAAAGAAGAAGGAGAGAGGGAGAAGTGGCCTGGGCCCGCTGGCAGAAAGAGGAGAAAGAGAGGGGGAGAGAGAGAGAGGCTGGGGCCCACATGGAAGTGAGAGGGAGGTAAAAGAATGAGAGATAATGTGAAACTTTAGCAGTTTCTGAAATTTTGAATCTTGAGTTTGAATTTCTATTCCCTAATTAAAGTTGCTGATTTTAATACTTGAAATTTTATTTCAAGCTTTGGTTAGATTTTATAAATACAAAATCTATCGGTCCTCTATTTCGGTTTTATTTATTTATTTAAATTCTTATTTTCTATTAATCAAATATGTTTGTTTCTTCTCGATCCTTTTAACTTTTGGAACCTTCACCAAATCTCTCAGAAAACATCATAAACTCCAAATGCAAATAAAATATATCACAAATATAATTCAAAAAGCTTCACATTTTCAAACTCAGATTTTTGGGATGTTACACTGTAGGAGCCCATTATGTTCAAAACGTTAACACTGACTCGGACATATTCGGATTGCATGCTGAAATGAGTTAGGAGCGTATGTAGTCCATTCGGGTCATTCGGCACTCATTTTTCACTTCGTGCCACGTTTTTGCAAGCACGGAGTTTATAGTATCAGGTGGAGCCCGTTTTACAGAAAAGTTTAACGTCGACTCGAACAGATTCGCAATCCATCTTGAACTGCGTTCTAAGCGCACGTAAAGTCTACTCCGGGGATTGGCACTCAGTTTTATTTCGTGCCTCGATATCATACGCAAGGAGTTTCTAATACCTGTTGGAGCCCGTTATGGACAAAACAGTAACACTGACTCGGACGTATTCAGAACGCATGCCGAAATGTGTTAGGGAGCGTATGAAGTCCGTTCGGAGCGTTTGGACTCATTTTTCATTTCGTGCCCTGTTTTTGTAAGCATGGAGTTTATAGTATCCGTGGGAACCCGTTTTAGAGGAAGGTTTGACATCGACTCGAACGGATTCGCAATGTGTCTTGAGCTGAGTTAGTGCGCACATAAAGTCCATTCAGGGGTTTGGCACTCAGTTTCGTATCGTGCCTCGATTTCGTACGCACGGAGTTTGTAGTACCCGTAAAAGCCCATTATGGAGCAAGCAATAACACTGACTCAAACATATTCGGAATGCATGCCGAAATGAGTTAGGGAGCGTATAAAATCCATTCGGCGTGTTTCACACTGATTTCTCATTTCGTGCCTCGTTTTTGTAAGCACGGAGTTTATAGTATCCGTTGGAACCCGTTGTGGAGGAAATTTTAACGCTGACTCGGATGGATTTGAAATACATGACGAATGACGTGCGGAACATAGGAAGTCCATTGGGGGGTTTGGCACTTTGTTTTATTTCGTGCCTCGACTTGTGCGCATGGAGTTTGTAGTATGTACAGGAGCCCATTACAGACTAACATTTAACACCGACTTGGACAAATTCGAAATACGCATTGAAATTAGCAAGGGAGCGTACGAAGTCCATTCAGGGTGTTTGGCACACATTTTTATTTCGTACGCATGGAATTTGCTCCTTCGAAACACTTCGGCGGAATGTTTAGCCCCGAGTGCGACGGATTCAAAATGCACTGCGAAATGGGCTATAGAGCCTATGAAGTCCATTCGGGGGGTTTGGCACACATTTTTGTTTTGTGCCAATATTTCATACGCGTGGAGTTTATTGTTTCCATTCGAATCCGTTATTGAAGAAAGGTAGACACTGACTTGGACGGATTCAAAACGCATGCCAAAATTACCGTGGGAGCGTACGAAGTCCATTCGGATGGTTTGGCAGATATTTTTATTTCGTGCCAATATCTCGTACATCTGGAGTTTATGGTTCCCGTTGGGGCCCATTTTGCAGGAAAGTTAAACATAGACTCAGATGGATTCAAAAATCCCGCCAAAATGAGCAAGGCACCATACGAAGTCCACTCGGGTGGTTGGCACTCTTTTTCATTTCGTGACTTGATTTCGAACCCGCGGAGTTTACAGCACCCGTTGGAAGTCGTTATGGTGCAAAGTGTAACACCAAGTCAGACTGATTCGAAATGCATCCCAAAATAAGTTTGGAGTTTGGCACTAATTTTTATTTAGTGCCAATATTTCGTACGTGTCGAATTTATAGTTCCCGTTGGAACCCGTTATGCAGGAAAGTCAACACTGAGTTGGGTAGATTGAAAACACGTGCCAAAATGAGCAAGGGAGCGTACGATGTTCATTCAGGGTGTTTGTCACTTATATTCACTTGATGCCAATATTTCGTGCGTATGGAGTTTATAATGCCCGTTGGAACCAATTTTGGTGGAATATTTAACACTGGCTCGGATGGATTCGAAATGAACCCGAAATGAGTTAGGGAGCATATGAAGTCCACTCAGGATGCTTGGCTCTCACACTCATTTCGTGCCTCTATTACGTACGCGTGGAGTTTACAGTACCGTTCGAACCCGTTTTAGAGGAAAGTTTAATATCGACTCCAACAGATTCGAAATGCATCTTGAAATGAATTAGATCGCATATAACGTCCATTGGAGGGTTTGGCACTTAGTTTCGTTTCGTGCCACGATTTCATACGCATGGAGTTTGTAATACCTGTAGGAGCCCATTATGTTCAAAACGTTAACACTGACTCGGACATATTCGGATTGCATGCTGAAATGAGTTAGGAGCGTATGTAGTCCATTCGGGTCATTCGGCACTCATTTTTCACTTCGTGCCACGTAAGCAAGCACGGAGTTTATAGTATCAGGTGGAGCCCGTTTTACAGAAAAGTTTAACGTCGACTCGAACAAATTCGCAATCCATCTTGAACTGCGTTCTAATCGCACATAAAGTCTACTCCAGGGATTGGCACTCAGTTTTATTTCGTGCCTCGATATCATACGCAAGGAGTTTCTAATACCTGTTGGAGCCCGTTATGGACAAAACAGTAACACTGACTCGGACGTATTCAGAACGCATGCCGAAATGTGTTAGGGAGCGTATGAAGTCCGTTCGGAGCGTTTGGACTCATTTTTCATTTCGTGCCCTGTTTTTGTAAGCATGGAGTTTATAGTATCCGTGGGAACCCGTTTTAGAGGAAGGTTTGACATCGACTCGAACGGATTCGCAATGTGTCTTGAGCTGAGTTAGTGCGCACATAAAGTCCATTCAGGGGTTTGGCACTCAGTTTCGTATCGTACCTCGATTTCGTACGCACAGAGTTTGTAGTACCCGTAAAAGCCCATTATGGAGCAAGCAATAACACTGACTCAAACATATTCGGAATGCATGCCGAAATGAGTTAGGGAGCGTATAAAATCTATTCGGCGTGTTTCACACTGATTTCTCATTTCGTGCCTCGTTTTTGTAAGCACGGAGTTTATAGTATCCGTTGGAACCCGTTGTGGAGGAAATTTTAACGCTGACTCGGACGGATTTGAAATACATGACGAATGACGTGCAGAACATAGGAAGTCCATTGGGGGGTTTGGCACTTTGTTTTATTTCGTGCCTCGACTTGTGCGCATGGAGTTTGTAGTACGTACAGGAGCCCATTACGGACTAACATTTAACACCGACTTGGACAAATTCGAAATACGCATTGAAATTAGCTAGGGAGCGTACGAAGTCCATTCAGGGTGTTTGGCACACATTTTTATTTCGTACGCATGGAATTTGCTCCTTCGAAACACTTCGGCGGAATGTTTAGCCCCGAGTGCGACGGATTCAAAATGCACTGCGAAATGGGCTATAGAGCCTATGAAGTCCATTCGGGGGGTTTGGCACACATTTTTGTTTTGTGCCAATATTTCATACGCGTGGAGTTTATTGTTTCCGTTCGAATCCGTTATTGAAGAAAGGTAGACACTGACTTGGACGGATTCAAAACGAATGCCAAAATTACCGTGGGAGCGTACGAAGTCCATTCGGATGGTTTGGCAGATATTTTTATTTCGTGCCAATATCTCGTACATCTGGAGTTTATGGTTCCCGTTGGGGCCCATTTTGCAGGAAAGTTAAACATCGACTCAGATGGATTCAAAAATCCCGCCAAAATGAGCAAGGCACCATACGAAGTCCACTCGGGTGGTTGGCACTCTTTTTCATTTCGTGACTTGATTTCGAACCCGCGGAGTTTACAGCACCCGTTGGAAGTCGTTATGGTGCAAAGTGTAACACCAAGTCAGACTGATTCGAAATGCATCCCAAAATAAGTTTGGAGTTTGGCACTAATTTTTATTTAGTGCCAATATTTCGTACGTGTCGAATTTATAGTTCCCGTTGGAACCCGTTATGCAGGAAAGTCAACACTGAGTTGGGTAGATTGAAAACACGTGCCAAAATGAGCAAGGGAGCGTACGATGTTCATTCAGGGTGTTTGTCACTTATATTCACTTGATGCCAATATTTCGTGCGTATGGAGTTTATAATGCCCGTTGGAACCAATTTTGGTGGAATATTTAACACTGGCTCGGACGGATTCGAAATGAACCCGAAATGAGTTAGGGAGCATATGAAGTCCACTCAGGATGCTTGGCTCTCACACTCATTTCGTGCCTCTATTACGTACGCGTGGAGTTTACAGTACCGTTCGAACCCGTTTTAGAGGAAAGTTTAATATCGACTCCAACAGATTCGAAATGCATCTTGAAATGAATTAGATCGCATATAACGTCCATTGGAGGGTTTGGCACTTAGTTTCGTTTCGTGCCACGATTTCATACGCATGGAGTTTGTAATACCTGTAGGAGCCCATTATGTTCAAAACGTTAACACTGACTCGGACATATTCGGATTGCATGCTAAAATGAGTTAGGAGCGTATGTAGTCCATTCGGGTCATTCGGCACTCATTTTTCACTTCGTGCCACGTAAGCAAGCACGGAGTTTATAGTATCAGGTGGAGCCCGTTTTACAGAAAAGTTTAACGTCGACTCGAACAGATTCGCAATCCATCTTGAAATGCGTTCTAATCGCACATAAAGTCTACTCTGGGGATTGGCACTCAGTTTTATTTCGTGCCTCGATATCATACGCAAGGAGTTTCTAATACCTGTTGGAGCCCGTTATGGACAAAACAGTAACACTGACTCGGACGTATTCAGAACGCATGCCGAAATGTGTTAGGGAGCGTATGAAGTCCGTTCGGAGCGTTTGGACTCATTTTTCATTTCGTGCCCTGTTTTTGTAAGCATGGAGTTTATAGTATCCGTGGGAACCCGTTTTAGAGGAAGGTTTGACATCGACTCGAACGGATTCGCAATGTGTCTTGAGCTGAGTTAGTGCGCACATAAAGTCCATTCAGGGGTTTGGCACTCAGTTTCGTATCGTACCTCGATTTCGTACGCACAGAGTTTGTAGTACCCGTAAAAGCCCATTATGGAGCAAGCAATAACACTAACTCAAACATATTCGGAATGCATGCCGAAATGAGTTAGGGAGCGTATAAAATCCATTCGGCGTGTTTCACACTGATTTCTCATTTCGTGCCTCGTTTTTGTAAGCACGGAGTTTATAGTATCCGTTGGAACCCGTTGTGGAGGAAATTTTAACGCTGACTCGGACGGATTTGAAATACATGACGAATGACGTGCAGAACATAGGAAGTCCATTGGGGGGTTTGGCACTTTGTTTTATTTCGTGCCTCGACTTGTGCGCATGGAGTTTGTAGTACGTACAGGAGCCCATTACGGACTAACATTTAACACCGACTTGGACAAATTCGAAATACGCATTGAAATTAGCTAGGGAGCGTACGAAGTCCATTCAGGGTGTTTGGCACACATTTTTATTTCGTACGCATGGAATTTGCTCCTTCGAAACACTTCGGCGGAATGTTTAGCCCCGAGTGCGACGGATTCAAAATGCACTGCGAAATGGGCTATAGAGCCTATGAAGTCCATTCGGGGGGTTTGGCACACATTTTTGTTTTGTGCCAATATTTCATACGCGTGGAGTTTATTGTTTCCGTTCGAATCCGTTATTGAAGAAAGGTAGACACTGACTTGGACGGATTCAAAACGAATGCCAAAATTACCGTGGGAGCGTACGAAGTCCATTCGGATGGTTTGGCAGATATTTTTATTTCGTGCCAATATCTCGTACATCTGGAGTTTATGGTTCCCGTTGGGGCCCATTTTGCAGGAAAGTTAAACATCGACTCAGATGGATTCAAAAATCCCGCCAAAATGAGCAAGGCACCATACGAAGTCCACTCGGGTGGTTGGCACTCTTTTTCATTTCGTGACTTGATTTCGAACCCGCGGAGTTTACAGCACCCGTTGGAAGTCGTTATGGTGCAAAGTGTAACACCAAGTCAGACTGATTCGAAATGCATCCCAAAATAAGTTTGGAGTTTGGCACTAATTTTTATTTAGTGCCAATATTTCGTACGTGTCGAATTTATAGTTCCCGTTGGAACCCGTTATGCAGGAAAGTCAACACTGAGTTGGGTAGATTGAAAACACGTGCCAAAATGAGCAAGGGAGCGTACGATGTTCATTCAGGGTGTTTGTCACTTATATTCACTTGATGCCAATATTTCGTGCGTATGGAGTTTATAATGCCCGTTGGAACCAATTTTGGTGGAATATTTAACACTGGCTCGGACGGATTCGAAATGAACCCGAAATGAGTTAGGGAGCATATGAAGTCCACTCAGGATGCTTGGCTCTCACACTCATTTCGTGCCTCTATTACGTACGCGTGGAGTTTACAGTACCGTTCGAACCCGTTTTAGAGGAAAGTTTAATATCGACTCCAACAGATTCGAAATGCATCTTGAAATGAATTAGATCGCATATAACGTCCATTGGAGGGTTTGGCACTTAGTTTCGTTTCGTGCCACGATTTCATACGCATGGAGTTTGTAATACCTGTAGGAGCCCATTATGTTCAAAACGTTAACACTGACTCGGACATATTCGGATTGCATGCTAAAATGAGTTAGGAGCGTATGTAGTCCATTCGGGTCATTCGGCACTCATTTTTCACTTCGTGCCACGTAAGCAAGCACGGAGTTTATAGTATCAGGTGGAGCCCGTTTTACAGAAAAGTTTAACGTCGACTCGAACAGATTCGCAATCCATCTTGAAATGCGTTCTAATCGCACATAAAGTCTACTCCGGGGATTGGCACTCAGTTTTATTTCGTGCCTCGATATCATACGCAAGGAGTTTCTAATACCTGTTGGAGCCCGTTATGGACAAAACAGTAACACTGACTCGGACGTATTCAGAACGCATGCCGAAATGTGTTAGGGAGCGTATGAAGTCCGTTCGGAGCGTTTGGACTCATTTTTCATTTCGTGCCCTGTTTTTGTAAGCATGGAGTTTATAGTATCCGTGGGAACCCGTTTTAGAGGAAGGTTTGACATCGACTCGAACGGATTCGCAATGTGTCTTGAGCTGAGTTAGTGCGCACATAAAGTCCATTCAGGGGTTTGGCACTCAGTTTCGTATCGTACCTCGATTTCGTACGCACAGAGTTTGTAGTACCCGTAAAAGCCCATTATGGAGCAAGCAATAACACTAACTCAAACATATTCGGAATGCATGCCGAAATGAGTTAGGGAGCGTATAAAATCCATTCGGCGTGTTTCACACTGATTTCTCATTTCGTGCCTCGTTTTTGTAAGCACGGAGTTTATAGTATCCGTTGGAACCCGTTGTGGAGGAAATTTTAACGCTGACTCGGACGGATTTGAAATACATGACGAATGACGTGCAGAACATAGGAAGTCCATTGGGGGGTTTGGCACTTTGTTTTATTTCGTGCCTCGACTTGTGCGCATGGAGTTTGTAGTACGTACAGGAGCCCATTACGGACTAACATTTAACACCGACTTGGACAAATTCGAAATACGCATTGAAATTAGCTAGGGAGCGTACGAAGTCCATTCAGGGTGTTTGGCACACATTTTTATTTCGTACGCATGGAATTTGCTCCTTCGAAACACTTCGGCGGAATGTTTAGCCCCGAGTGCGACGGATTCAAAATGCACTGCGAAATGGGCTATAGAGCCTATGAAGTCCATTCGGGGGGTTTGGCACACATTTTTGTTTTGTGCCAATATTTCATACGCGTGGAGTTTATTGTTTCCGTTCGAATCCGTTATTGAAGAAAGGTAGACACTGACTTGGACGGATTCAAAACGCATGCTAAAATTACCGTGGGAGCGTACGAAGTCCATTCGGATGGTTTGGCAGATATTTTTATTTCGTGCCAATATCTCGTACATCTGGAGTTTATGGTTCCCGTTGGGGCCCATTTTGCAGGAAAGTTAAACATCGACTCAGATGGCTTCAAAAATCCCGCCAAAATGAGCAAGGCACCATACGAAGTCCACTCGGGTGGTTGGCACTCTTTTTCATTTCGTGACTTGATTTCGAACCCGCGGAGTTTACAGCACCCGTTGGAAGTCGTTATGGTGCAAAGTGTAACACCAAGTCAGACTGATTCGAAATGCATCCCAAAATAAGTTTGGAGTTTGGCACTAATTTTTATTTAGTGCCAATATTTCGTACGTGTCGAATTTATAGTTCCCGTTGGAACCCGTTATGCAGGAAAGTCAACACT
Organism: Dendrocalamus latiflorus; assembly: GCA_017311315.1. Lineage (NCBI taxonomy): Eukaryota > Viridiplantae > Streptophyta > Magnoliopsida > Poales > Poaceae > Dendrocalamus > Dendrocalamus latiflorus. The sequence continues at coordinate 18,545,206 of CM029676.1, forward strand.
GAGTTGGGTAGATTGAAAACACGTGCCAAAATGAGCAAGGGAGCGTACGATGTTCATTCAGGGTGTTTGTCACTTATATTCACTTGATGCCAATATTTCGTGCGTATGGAGTTTATAATGCCCGTTGGAACCAATTTTGGTGGAATATTTAACACTGGCTCGGACGGATTCGAAATGAACCCGAAATGAGTTAGGGAGCATATGAAGTCCACTCAGGATGCTTGGCTCTCACACTCATTTCGTGCCTCTATTACGTACGCGTGGAGTTTACAGTACCGTTCGAACCCGTTTTAGAGGAAAGTTTAATATCGACTCCAACAGATTCGAAATGCATCTTGAAATGAATTAGATCGCATATAACGTCCATTGGAGGGTTTGGCACTTAGTTTCGTTTCGTGCCACGATTTCATACGCATGGAGTTTGTAATACCTGTAGGAGCCCATTATGTTCAAAACGTTAACACTGACTCGGACATATTCGGATTGCATGCTGAAATGAGTTAGGAGCGTATGTAGTCCATTCGGGTCATTCGGCACTCATTTTTCACTTCGTGCCACGTAAGCAAGCACGGAGTTTATAGTATCAGGTGGAGCCCGTTTTACAGAAAAGTTTAACGTCGACTCGAACAGATTCGCAATCCATCTTGAAATGCGTTCTAATCGCACATAAAGTCTACTCCGGGGATTGGCACTCAGTTTTATTTCGTGCCTCGATATCATACGCAAGGAGTTTCTAATACCTGTTGGAGCCCGTTATGGACAAAACAGTAACACTGACTCGGACATATTCAGAACGCATGCCGAAATGTGTTAGGGAGCGTATGAAGTCCGTTCGGAGCGTTTGGACTCATTTTTCATTTCGTGCCCTGTTTTTGTAAGCATGGAGTTTATAGTATCCGTGGGAACCCGTTTTAGAGGAAGGTTTGACATCAACTCGAACGGATTCGCAATGTGTCTTGAGCTGAGTTAGTGCGCACATAAAGTCCATTCAGGGGTTTGGCACTCAGTTTCGTATCGTACCTCGATTTCGTACGCACAGAGTTTGTAGTACCCGTAAAAGCCCATTATGGAGCAAGCAATAACACTAACTCAAACATATTCGGAATGCATGCCGAAATGAGTTAGGGAGCGTATAAAATCCATTCGGCGTGTTTCACACTGATTTCTCATTTCGTGCCTCGTTTTTGTAAGCACGGAGTTTATAGTATCCGTTGGAACCCGTTGTGGAGGAAATTTTAACGCTGACTCGGACGGATTTGAAATACATGACGAATGACGTGCAGAACATAGGAAGTCCATTGGGGGGTTTGGCACTTTGTTTTATTTCGTGCCTCGACTTGTGCGCATGGAGTTTGTAGTATGTACAGGAGCCCATTACGGACTAACATTTAACACCGACTTGGACAAATTCGAAATACGCATTGAAATTAGCTAGGGAGCGTACGAAGTCCATTCAGGGTGTTTGGCACACATTTTTATTTCGTACGCATGGAATTTGCTCCTTCGAAACACTTCGGCGGAATGTTTAGCCCCGAGTGCGACGGATTCAAAATGCACTGCGAAATGGGCTATAGAGCCTATGAAGTCCATTCGGGGGGTTTGGCACACATTTTTGTTTTGTGCCAATATTTCATACGCGTGGAGTTTATTGTTTCCGTTCGAATCCGTTATTGAAGAAAGGTAGACACTGACTTGGACGGATTCAAAACGAATGCCAAAATTACCGTGGGAGCGTACGAAGTCCATTCGGATGGTTTGGCAGATATTTTTATTTCGTGCCAATATCTCGTACATCTGGAGTTTATGGTTCCCGTTGGGGCCCATTTTGCAGGAAAGTTAAACATCGACTCAGATGGCTTCAAAAATCCCGCCAAAATGAGCAAGGCACCATACGAAGTCCACTCGGGTGGTTGGCACTCTTTTTCATTTCGTGACTTGATTTCGAACCCGCGGAGTTTACAGCACCCGTTGGAAGTCGTTATGGTGCAAAGTGTAACACCAAGTCAGACTGATTCGAAATGCATCCCAAAATAAGTTTGGAGTTTGGCACTAATTTTTATTTAGTGCCAATATTTCGTACGTGTCGAATTTGTAGTTCCCGTTGGAACCCGTTATGCTGGAAAGTCAACACTGAGTTGGGTAGATTGAAAACACGTGCCAAAATGAGCAAGGGAGCGTACGATGTTCATTCAGGGTGTTTGTCACTTATATTCACTTGATGCCAATATTTCGTGCGTATGGAGTTTATAATGCCCGTTGGAACCAATTTTGGTGGAATATTTAACACTGGCTCGGACGGATTCGAAATGAACCCGAAATGAGTTAGGGAGCATATGAAGTCCACTCAGGATGCTTGGCTCTCACACTCATTTCGTGCCTCTATTACGTACGCGTGGAGTTTACAGTACCGTTCGAACCCGTTTTAGAGGAAAGTTTAATATCGACTCCAACAGATTCGAAATGCATCTTGAAATGAATTAGACCGCATATAACGTCCATTGGAGGGTTTGGCACTTAGTTTCGTTTCGTGCCACGATTTCATACGCATGGAGTTTGTAATACCTGTAGGAGCCCATTATGTTCAAAACGTTAACACTGACTCGGACATATTCGGATTGCATGCTGAAATGAGTTAGGAGCGTATGTAGTCCATTCGGGTCATTCGGCACTCATTTTTCACTTCGTGCCACGTAAGCAAGCACGGAGTTTATAGTATCAGGTGGAGCCCGTTTTACAGAAAAGTTTAACGTCGACTCGAACAGATTCGCAATCCATCTTGAACTGCGTTCTAATCGCACATAAAGTCTACTCCGGGGATTGGCACTCAGTTTTATTTCGTGCCTCGATATCATACGCAAGGAGTTTCTAATACCTGTTGGAGCCCGTTATGGACAAAACAGTAACACTGACTCGGACGTATTCAGAACGCATGCCGAAATGTGTTAGGGAGCGTATGAAGTCCGTTCGGAGCGTTTGGACTCATTTTTCATTTCGTGCCCTGTTTTTGTAAGCATGGAGTTTATAGTATCCGTGGGAACCCGTTTTAGAGGAAGGTTTGACATCGACTCGAACGGATTCGCAATGTGTCTTGAGCTGAGTTAGTGCGCACATAAAGTCCATTCAGGGGTTTGGCACTCAGTTTCGTATCGTACCTCGATTTCGTACGCACAGAGTTTGTAGTACCCGTAAAAGCCCATTATGGAGCAAGCAATAACACTGACTCAAACATATTCGGAATGCATGCCGAAATGAGTTAGGGAGCGTATAAAATCCATTCGGCGTGTTTCACACTGATTTCTCATTTCGTGCCTCGTTTTTGTAAGCACGGAGTTTATAGTATCCGTTGGAACCCGTTGTGGAGGAAATTTTAACGCTGACTCGGACGGATTTGAAATACATGACGAATGACGTGCAGAACATAGGAAGTCCATTGGGGGGTTTGGCACTTTGTTTTGTTTCGTGCCTCGACTTGTGCGCATGGAGTTTGTAGTATGTACAGGAGCCCATTACGGACTAACATTTAACACCGACTTGGACAAATTCGAAATACACATTGAAATTAGCTAGGGAGCGTACGAAGTCCATTCAGGGTGTTTGGCACACATTTTTATTTCGTACGCATGGAATTTGCTCCTTCGAAACACTTCGGCGGAATGTTTAGCCCCGAGTGCGACGGATTCAAAATGCACTGCGAAATGGGCTATAGAGCCTATGAAGTCCATTCGGGGGGTTTGGCACACATTTTTGTTTTGTGCCAATATTTCATACGCGTGGAGTTTATTGTTTCCGTTCGAATCCGTTATTGAAGAAAGGTAGACACTGACTTGGACGGATTCAAAACGCATGCCAAAATTACCGTGGGAGCGTACGAAGTCCATTCGGATGGTTTGGCAGATATTTTTATTTCGTGCCAATATCTCGTACATCTGGAGTTTATGGTTCCCGTTGGGGCCCATTTTGCAGGAAAGTTATGTTGGTGATATGCCCTAGAGGCAACATGGAGATGTTGAATATATCACATACTATGTTTATGATACATTGCTTTGTTCCTTGAAATAGACATTATCATTATTGATCAATGAGTATGTGACTTATTCATGAGACTCTTAATGCCAAAATGTTGCTATTTCTAAATGATCCCTGATCATATATCATATGAGGAACATATATGATTCAAAGATCAGCATATGTATTGATTGATGATCATGTCTCATGGATCATGGTATGGAGATACCAAATCAATAATATGGACATGTGTTAGTGAACATATGTTGGATAGACCCGCCATGAGACACTGCAGAGATTCCATGTGTCATTAGTTGGTCTCAAGTAGTGTTTATGTAGAATCGTTAGACTTGAGATCATCATGGTTCCCAACATGCGTAGTAGCCTATTTTGGGACTACTAACCACTACTCCGTAACTGGGTAGTCATAAAAGTAGTCTTCGGGTTTGCTATGAAACATGTAGTGGGATGTGAATGATCAAGATAGAATTTGCCCCTCCTTATGGGAGAGATATCTCTGGGCCCCTCGATGTAATGGATTATGAAAGTGCATGGCCATGCCAATGTGATTGAGGAGTCAATCACAAGTTTATAATCCATCACGGAATCGAGAGAGTGATTGAGCCATTAAGAGGATGACACAGGTCTCGCCTTGAGCTTAATCTATATCGTGAGGCAAAAGGATTCGTACATGAGAACATTACAGGTTCAGCCGATATGATCTTTACGTATACTTTGGGGTTAATATGTCTTGCTAGAGGCCGCTATTAACAGGGTGACCGGAAAGGTGTTTCCGGGTCGCGACCAAGTATACGTGAACCTACAGGGTCGCACACTTAACGGGTTGGAACACTAATTCGAATGTGATTCGGATGTGGGCTCAATTCGGATAGAGATCCGGATAGACTCCTATTGGGCCTCGGTCCACGAGGCCCAAGTGAGGAGGTCTATATATTTGGAGGCGGGGGGGCTGAGGGATGCACGCATATGTTCCTCCCGAACAAAACCCTAGCCGCCACCTCCCGAGCCAAACCCTAGCCGCTCGCGAGTGCTGGTACACTCGCGATCGGAGTTCCAGCCCCGGACGTGTGGATACCGGTGGAGGCGCTGCTCGTTGCGGCGTTGATCGGCATCAACAAACTACAGATTGGATCTGCTCGTGGTGTGGTTGATCGCGTGGAGGAGACGATCTGTTCGGGACGATCGGCTACTTCCACTACTACCTCGACGCGCGTGGTTGGATCGGCTTCTCCAACTCTTCTTCCGCTGCGCTGCGCGTCTAGTGGTAACGATCTATGATCCCGTCTTAGCATGATGTCCTGGTGTGCGCGGTAGAAATTTTTTATTTTCTGCTATCGTAGCCTACGCGCGTTCCTTCAGTGGTATCAGAGCCATCTTGCTTAGTTTGCGATCTGGATCAGCGCATATGATGATATGCGGTTGTAGTAGATTGGATCTATTACAGTCTAGATCAGTCGGTTCATGTGATGAATCGATGGTAGCACGGGTTGATGAGATCAATCGGTGAATAGGGGTTGGATGAGGCGCAGATTGTATCACTACTAGTGCCCTAGAGATTGTCTCGGATCGGCATAAGGTGGTTATGTCGAATACTAGTAGGATACGAATCTGATAGCCTCGGGCCAGTGGGAATACTAGTGCCCTAGAGATTGTCTCGGATCGGCATAAGGTGGTTATGCCGAATACTAGTAGGTTACGGATCTGATGGCCTCGGCCCAGTGGAAAAACTAGCATCCTAGAGAATGTCTCGGATCGGCATAAGGTGGTTGTGCCGAATAGTTTTTCCATTGCGATTTCATAGATTGGATCTGTAAATTTCGTAGGGTGTTCAGGGCGCTGCCCTGAAACCCGCGGGGGGCGGCCCCCCCCCTCGACCCCCCGCCCGCTGACCGGCCAGCGGGACCGCCGTGCGTACCCGCCTTGTATAGCGTCTTGGGTTCACATCGTTAGGTAGAATACGATTCTACGTCTAACTTGTTTTTGCAGAGAATGACGTGAATAGTATGGCCCTATATCTTATTGGAATGTATGAGATGTATGTGATGCATGTAACATTCGTTCATGGCCTGCGTGTCATGATTATTTCAGCTATTGTTAGCTGTCTATATTGTATTTAACGACCTGCGTGTCGACCTTAATGCTTGAATCTATCTTTGTAATCTTCAATTTCTAGCTATTATAGGTAGTAGCCTAGTTTTGAGGTTACAAGCTTTCAAGCATGGTGGCCTAAAGGAGTGATGTGGAGGATGGAGATCGTCTACACCTACATGGAGATGGAGATCACCATTTGTTTGGGCCATACTACTTCACAGTTAAATGTGTTTATCTGTGATATTATCTATCTTATTCTTATGCAATGTTTTTGTCATATGTTGCTTTGGATAGAATCCCTCATAAAATTAGGTGTTCATGCCCTTCCATATGTTGCACCAAAAGATAATGATCACCGCATGGTAGGTCTACCAAAGTAGAGTGCCGTCGGTTATCATCATTATTTGGGGTAGATGTCGGACATCTACATGCGGAAGCATTTGGTTTACTTAACAAGGTTATCAAAACAGTTTTGGACCTTGGGGCATAGATTGGGGCCGGGGCATGTTGATGTCACCCAACAAGCAAGAGTCACATAGGGATGTGATTAGCAAGGTGTTGCTTACCCATGTCACTAGTTTTCTAGCCGTGATGCCAAAGCTCACTAGGAATTAGTGAAATGAGGTTCTTGACCCACTATGTAACTTAGAGGGAGTTTTGTTGCAAAACACATAGTGGGAGTCTTTTGTTAAATTGTTTAATAAAAGATGAACATAAACATAGTGCTAAACTTTGCATATTCTTTGTTGTAGATCATGTCAACTAATGCCGCATCCAGTTCTTTTAATTTGCGATCTATTCTTGAGAAAGAAAAACTCAATGGAACGAACTTTATGGATTGGTATCGCAACTTGAGAATTGTTCTCAAGCAAGAGCGCAAGGAGTATGTCCTTGAGTCTCATTATCCTGATGACTTGCCTGATAATGCTACTGCGGCTGCACGGAGAGCTTATGAGAAGCAAACGAATGATTACCTTGATGTGAGCTGTCTCATGCTTGCCACAATGTCCTCTGAGCTTCAGAAGCAATATGAGAACACAGATGCCTACAATATCATTGTGGGGTTGCGTGGTATGTTTGAGAACCAAGCAAGGGCTGAGAGGTTCAACACTTCAAAGTCCTTGTTTGCGTGCAGGCTTGCAGAAGGGAATCCCGTCAGCCCTCATGTGATTAAGATGATTGGCTACATTGAGAGTCTGGAAAAGCTTGGTTTTCCCCTTAGCCAAGAGTTGGCTACTGATGTGATTCTCCAGTCGCTCCCCCCGAGCTTTGAGCCATTCATACTGAACTATCACATGAACAACATGGACAAGACCTTGGCAGAGTTGCATGGGATGCTAAAAGCTGCCGAGGAAAGCATTAAGAAAAGCAGCAATCATGTGATGATGATGCAGAAAGGCAAGGGCAAGCCCAATGTCAAGAAAGGCGCGGTCAAAAGAAAGTTAGCTCCCGATGAGATCGCGAGCAGTTCTAAGGCCAAGCAAGTCAAGAAGGGCGCTGCTCCTAATGCAGATTGTTACTACTGTAAGCAATCAGGTCATTGGAAAAGGAACTGCCCAAAGTACTTGGAGGATCTTGAGAAGAAGAAGGGAAGTACGACTTCCTCTCCAGGTATAAATGTTATAGAGATCAATCTTGCTACTTCATCCACTGATTCTTGGGTATTTGATACCGGATCGGTTGCTCACCTTTGCAAATCGTTGCAGGGGCTAAGAAGAAGTAGAAGTTTGAGGAGGAGCGAAGTGGATCTTCGCGTTGGCAATGGAGCAAAAGTTGCTGCGGTCGCTGTTGGCACCATGCCATTGTCTTTACCTTCAGGATTAGTTTTGGAATTGAATAATTGTTATTGTGTTCCATCTCTTTCCAAGAACATTATTTCTGCTTCATGTTTGCAAGCAGAAGGTTATGACTTTAGATCTGTGAACAATGGTTGTTCTCTTTATTTCAAAGATATGTTCTATTGTCATACTCCATTGGTGAATGGGTTATATGTTCTTACTCTTGAAGAGTCACCGGTCTATAACATTAATGCAAAGAGGCAACGTTCGAATGATTTGAATCCCACGTTTATTTGGCACTGTCGCTTAGGTCACATAAATGAGAAACGCATGGAGAAGCTCCATAGAGATGGTATTCTGCACTCATTTGATTTTGAATCATTTGAGACATGCGAATCTTGTTTACTTGGCAAGATGACAAAGGCACCTTTCACCGGTCAAGGTGAACGGGCAAGTGACTTATTGGCACTCGTACATTCTGATGTATGTGGACCAATGAGCTCAACAGCCAGAGGTGGTTTTCAGTACTTCATAACTTTTACTGATGATTTTAGTAGATATGGGTATATCTACCTGATGAAGCATAAGTCCGAATCCTTTGAAAAGTTCAAAGAATTCCAAAATGAAGTGCAAAATCATTTAGGCAAGACAATCAAGTTTCTACGATCTGATCGTGGAGGCGAGTATTTGAGCCATGAGTTTGGCAATCATCTGAAGGATTGTGGAATTGTTCCACAATTGACTCCGCCAGGAACACCTCAATGGAATGGGGTATCTGAACGGAGAAATCGCACCTTATTAGATATGGTGCGCTCCATGATGAGCCAAAGTGATCTTCCGTTGTCTTTTTGGGGGTACGCTCTTGAAACAGCCGCTTTCACACTAAACAGGGTTCCATCAAAATCAGTAGAAAAGACACCATATGAGATGTGGACAGGACAACGTCCTAGCTTGTCTTTTCTTAAGATTTGGGGATGTGAGGCTTATGTAAAACGTTTACAATCTGATAAGCTCAGTCCTAAATCTGATAAATGCTTCTTTATCGGGTATCCTAAGGAAACAAAAGGATATTACTTCTATAATCAAGGAGAAGGCAAAGTGTTTGTCGCCCGGCATGGTGTCTTCTTAGAGAAAGAGTTTCTCTCAAGAAGGGATAGTGGGAGCATGGTGCAACTTGAAGAAATTCGGGAAACACCTGAAAACGTTTCAGCTCCTACAGAACCACAACAGGATGAACAAACTGTTGAAGAACCTGTTGTGGACACACCGGCACCACGTAGGTCAGAGAGGTCACGTCGTGCACCTGAAAGGTACATGTTCTTGACTACTCAACAACGGGACATATTGTTGTTAGACAACGATGAGCCTAAGACCTATGAAGAAGCGATGGTGGGACCAGACTCTGAGAAATGGCTTGAAGCCATGAGATCCGAAATTGAATCCATGCACAGTAATCATGTTTGGAACTTGGTTGATCCACCTGATGGTGTTAAAACCATTGAGTGCAAATGGATTTTCAAGAAAAAGATAGACATAGATGGAAATGTTCACATCTATAAAGCGCGATTGGTGGCCAAAGGTTTCAAACAAATTCAAGGTGTTGATTATGATGAAACTTTTTCGCCCGTCGCAATGATAAAGTCTATTCGGATCATTCTAGCGATTGCTGCATATTTCGACTATGAAATATGGCAAATGGATGTCAAAACAGCTTTCCTTAATGGAAATCTGAGTGAGGATGTGTACATGACACAGCCCACGGGTTTTGTCGATCCGCAATCAGCTGGAAAGATATGCAAGCTGCAAAGATCCATTTATGGATTAAAGCAGGCATCTCGGAGTTGGAACATTCGTTTTGATGAAGTAATCAAAGGGTTTGGTTTCATCAAGAACGAAGAAGAGCCTTGTGTTTACAAAAAGGCTAGTGGGAGCGCACTCGTGTTTCTGGTCTTATATGTGGATGACATATTACTGATCGGAAATGACATTCCTATGCTCGAATCTGTTAAGTCTTCATTGAAAAATAGTTTCTCTATGAAAGACTTAGGAGAGGCGGCATATATTCTGGGCATCAAGATCTATAGGGATAGATCAAGAAGGCTAATTGGATTAAGCCAAGATACGTACATTGACAAGGTGTTGAAAAGGTTCAACATGCAGGATTCCAAGAAAGGCTTCCTACCTATGTCACATGGTATACATCTTAGCAAGAGTCAGTGTCCTAGTACACCTGATGAGCGGGATAAAATGAATGCGATTCCATATGCTTCGGCTATGGGATCCATTATGTATGCCATGCTTTGTACACGTCCAGATGTCTCGTATGCTTTAAGTGCTACAAGTAGATACCAGTCAGATCCAGGTGAAAGTCACTGGATTGCCGTAAAGAACATCTTGAAGTACTTGAGAAGAACTAAAGATGTGTTCCTCGTCTATGGGGGTGAGGAAGAGCTCGTTGTAAATGGTTACACCGATGCTAGCTTCCAAACTGACAAAGATGATTTTAGATCGCAATCTGGATTTGTGTTCTGCCTGAATGGCGGTGCGGTGAGCTGGAAGAGTTCCAAGCAGGAGACGGTTGCTGATTCTACAACAGAGGCCGAGTACATAGCAGCTTCTGAAGCTGCTAAAGAGGCTGTTTGGATCAAGAAATTTGTTTCTGAGCTTGGTGTGGTGGCTAGTGCCTCCAGCCCAATGGACCTCTACTGTGACAATAGTGGGGCCATTGCGCAAGCCAAGGAGCCTAGATCGCACCAGAAGTCCAAGCACATTCTACGGCGATTTCATCTCATCCGCGAGATTGTGGAGAGAGGCGATGTGAAGATATGCAAAGTACAAACGGATTTGAACATTGCAGATCCGTTGACAAAGCCGCTTCCCCAGCCAAAGCATGAGGCTCACACTAGGGCAATGGGTATTAGATACCTACATGGTTGACTCTAGTGCAAGTGGGAGACTGTTGGTGATATGCCCTAGAGGCAACATGGAGATGTTGAATATATCACATACTATGTTTATGATACATTGCTTTGTTCCTTGAAATAGACATTATCATTATTGATCAATGAGTATGTGACTTATTCATGAGACTCTTAATGCCAAAATGTTGCTATTTCTAAATGATCCCTGATCATATATCATATGAGGAACATATATGATTCAAAGATCAGCATATGTATTGATTGATGATCATGTCTCATGGATCATGGTATGGAGATACCAAATCAATAATATGGACATGTGTTAGTGAACATATGTTGGATAGACCCGCCATGAGACACTGCAGAGATTCCATGTGTCATTAGTTGGTCTCAAGTAGTGTTTATGTAGAATCGTTAGACTTGAGATCATCATGGTTCCCAACATGCGTAGTAGCCTATTTTGGGACTACTAACCACTACTCCGTAACTGGGTAGTCATAAAAGTAGTCTTCGGGTTTGCTATGAAACATGTAGTGGGATGTGAATGATCAAGATAGAATTTGCCCCTCCTTATGGGAGAGATATCTCTGGGCCCCTCGATGTAATGGATTATGAAAGTGCATGGCCATGCCAATGTGATTGAGGAGTCAATCACAAGTTTATAATCCATCACGGAATCGAGAGAGTGATTGAGCCATTAAGAGGATGACACAGGTCTCGCCTTGAGCTTAATCTATATCGTGAGGCAAAAGGATTCGTACATGAGAACATTACAGGTTCAGCCGATATGATCTTTACGTATACTTTGGGGTTAATATGTCTTGCTAGAGGCCGCTATTAACAGGGTGACCGGAAAGGTGTTTCCGGGTCGCGACCAAGTATACGTGAACCTACAGGGTCGCACACTTAACGGGTTGGAACACTAATTCGAATGTGATTCGGATGTGGGCTCAATTCGGATAGAGATCCGGATAGACTCCTATTGGGCCTCGGTCCACGAGGCCCAAGTGAGGAGGTCTATATATTTGGAGGCGGGGGGGCTGAGGGATGCACGCATATGTTCCTCCCGAACAAAACCCTAGCCGCCACCTCCCGAGCCAAACCCTAGCCGCTCGCGAGTGCTGGTACACTCGCGATCGGAGTTCCAGCCCCGGACGTGTGGATACCGGTGGAGGCGCTGCTCGTTGCGGCGTTGATCGGCATCAACAAACTACAGATTGGATCTGCTCGTGGTGTGGTTGATCGCGTGGAGGAGACGATCTGTTCGGGACGATCGGCTACTTCCACTACTACCTCGACGCGCGTGGTTGGATCGGCTTCTCCAACTCTTCTTCCGCTGCGCTGCGCGTCTAGTGGTAACGATCTATGATCCCGTCTTAGCATGATGTCCTGGTGTGCGCGGTAGAAATTTTTTATTTTCTGCTATCGTAGCCTACGCGCGTTCCTTCAAGTTAAACATCGACTCAGATGGATTCAAAAATCCCGCCAAAATGAGCAAGGCACCATACGAAGTCCACTCGGGTGGTTGGCACTCTTTTTCATTTCGTGACTTGATTTCGAACCCGCGGAGTTTACAGCACCCGTTGGAAGTCGTTATGGTGCAAAGTGTAACACCAAGTCAGACTGATTCGAAATGCATCCCAAAATAAGTTTGGAGTTTGGCACTAATTTTTATTTAGTGTCAATATTTCGTACGTGTCGAATTTATAGTTCCCGTTGGAACCCGTTATGCAGGAAAGTCAACACTGAGTTGGGTAGATTGAAAACACGTGCCAAAATGAGCAAGGGAGCGTACGATGTTCATTATGGGTGTTTGTCACTTATATTCACTTGATGCCAATATTTCGTGCGTATGGAGTTTATAATGCCCGTTGGAACCAATTTTGGTGGAATATTTAACACTGGCTCGGACGGATTCGAAATGAACCCGAAATGAGTTAGGGAGCATATGAAGTCCACTCAGGATGCTTGGCTCTCACACTCATTTCGTGCCTCTATTACGTACGCGTGGAGTTTACAGTACCGTTCGAACCCGTTTTAGAGGAAAGTTTAATATCGACTCCAACGGATTCGAAATGCATCTTGAAATGAATTAGACCGCATATAACGTCCATTGGAGGGTTTGGCACTTAGTTTCGTTTCGTGCCACGATTTCATACGCATGGAGTTTGTAATACCTGTAGGAGCCCATTATGTTCAAAACGTTAACACTGACTCGGACATATTCGGATTGCATGCTGAAATGAGTTAGGAGCGTATGTAGTCCATTCGGGTCATTCGGCACTCATTTTTCACTTCGTGCCACGTAAGCAAGCACGGAGTTTATAGTATCAGGTGGAGCCCGTTTTACAGAAAAGTTTAACGTCGACTCGAACAGATTCGCAATCCATCTTGAACTGCGTTCTAAGCGCACATAAAGTCTACTCCGGGGATTGGCACTCAGTTTTATTTCGTGCCTCGATATCATACGCAAGGAGTTTCTAATACCTGTTGGAGCCCGTTATGGACAAAACAGTAACACTGACTCGGACGTATTCAGAACGCATGCCGAAATGTGTTATGGAGCGTATGAAGTCCGTTCGGGGCGTTTGGACTCATTTTTCATTTCGTGCCCTGTTTTTGTAAGCATGGAGTTTATAGTATCCGTGGGAACCCGTTTTAGAGGAAGGTTTGACATCGACTCGAACGGATTCGCAATGTGTCTTGAGCTGAGTTAGTGCGCACATAAAGTCCATTCAGGGGGTTGGCACTCAGTTTCATATCGTGCCTCGATTTCGTACGCACGGAGTTTGTAGTACCCGTAAAAGCCCATTATGGAGCAAGCAATAACACTGACTCAAACATATTCGGAATGCATGCCGAAATGAGTTAGGGAGCGTATAAAATCCATTCGGCGTGTTTCACACTGATTTCTCATTTCGTGCCTCGTTTTTGTAAGCACGGAGTTTATATTATCCGTTGGAACCCGTTGTGGAGGAAACTTTAACGCTGACTCGGACGGATTTGAAATACATGACGAATGACGTGCAGAACATAGGAAGTCCATTCGGGGGATTTGGCACTTTGTTTTATTTCGTGCCTCGACTTGTGCGCATGGAGTTTGTAGTACGTACAGGAGCCCATTACGGACTAACATTTAACACCGACTTGGACAAATTCGAAATACGCATTGAAATTAGCTAGGGAGCATACGAAGTCCATTCAGGGTATTTGGCACACATTTTTATTTGGTACGCATGGAATTTGCTCCTTCGGAACACTTTGGCGGAATGTTTAGCCCCGAGTGCGACGGATTCAAAATGCACTGCGAAATGGGCTATAGAGCCTATGAAGTCCATTCGGGGGGTTTGGCACACATTTTTGTTTTGTGCCAATATTTCATACGCGTGGAGTTTATTGTTTCCGTTCGAATCCGTTATTGAAGAAAGGTAGACACTGACTTGGACGGATTCAAAACGCATGCCAAAATTAGCGTGGGAGCGTACGAAGTCCATTCGGATGGTTTGGCAGATATTTTTATTTCGTGCCAATATCTCGTACATCTGGAGTTTATGGTTCCCGTTGGGGCCCATTTTGCAGGAAAGTTAAACATCGACTCAGATGGATTCAAAAATCCCGCCAAAATGAGCAAGGCACCATACGAAGTCCACTCAGGTGGTTGGCACTCTTTTTCATTTCGTGACTTGATTTCGAACCCGCGGAGTTTACAGCACCCGTTGGAAGTCGTTATGGTGCAAAGTGTAACACCAAGTTAGACTGATTCGAAATGCATCCCAAAATAAGTTTGGAGTTTGTCACTAATTTTTATTTAGTGCCAATATTTCGTACGTGTCGAATTTATAGTTCCTGTTGGAACCCGTTATGCAGGAAAGTCAACACTGAGTTGGGTAGATTGAAAACACGTGCCAAAATGAGCAAGGGAGCGTACGATGTTCATTAAGGGTGTTTGTCACTTATATTCACTTGATGCCAATATTTCGTGCGTATGGAGTTTATAATGCCCGTTGGAACCAATTTTGGTGGAATATTTAACACTGGCTCGGACGGATTCGAAATGAACCCGAAATGAGTTAGGGAGCATATGAAGTCCACTCAGGATGCTTGGCTCTCACACTCATTTCGTGCCTCTATTACGTACGCGTGGAGTTTACAGTACCGTTCGAACCCGTTTTAGAGGAAAGTTTAATATCGACTCCAACGGATTGGAAATGCATCTTGAAATGAATTAGACCGCATATAACGTCCATTGGAGGGTTTGGCACTTAGTTTCGTTTCGTTCCACGATTTCATACGCATGGAGTTTGTAATACCTGTAGGAGCCCATTATGTTCAAAACGTTAACACTGACTCGGACACATTCGGATTGCATGCTGAAATGAGTTAGGAGCGTATGTAGTCCATTCGGGTCATTCGGCACTCATTTTTCACTTCGTGCCACGTTTTTGCAAGCACGGAGTTTATAGTATCAGGTGGAGCCCGTTTTACAGAAAAGTTTAACGTCGACTCGAACAGATTCGCAATCCATCTTGAACTGCGTTCTAAGCGCATATAAAGTCTACTCCGGGGATTGGCACTCAGTTTTATTTCGTGCCTCGATATCATACGCAAGGAGTTTCTAATACCTGTTGGAGCCCGTTATGGACAAAACAGTAACACTGACTCGGACGTATTCAGAACGCATGCCGAAATGTGTTAGGGAGCGTATGAAGTCCGTTCGGGGCGTTTGGACTCATTTTTCATTTCGTGCCCTGTTTTTGTAAGCATGGAGTTTATAGTATCCGTGGGAACCCGTTTTAGAGGAAGGTTTGACATCGACTCAAACGGATTCGCAATGTGTCTTGAGCTGACTTAGTGCGCACATAAAGTCCATTCAGGGGGTTGGCACTCAGTTTCATATCGGGCCTCGATTTCGTACGCACGGAGTTTGTAGTACCCGTAAAAGCCCATTATGGAGCAAGCAATAACACTGACTCAGACATATTCGGAATGCATGCCGAAATGAGTTAGGGAGCGTATAAAATCCATTCGGCGTGTTTCACACTGATTTCTCATTTCGTGCCTCGTTTTTGTAAGCACGGAGTTTATAGTATCCGTTGGAACCCGTTGTGGAGGAAACTTTAACGCTGACTCGGACGGATTTGAAATACATGACGAATGACGTGCAGAACATAGGAAGTCCATTCGGGGGGTTTGGCACTTTGTTTTATTTCGTGCCTCGACTTGTGCGCATGGAGTTTGTAGTACGTACAGGAGCCCATTACGGACTAACATTTAACACCGACTTGGACAAATTCGAAATACGCATTGAAATTAGCTAGGGAGCATACGAATTCCATTCAGGGTGTTTGGCACACATTTTTATTTCGTACGCATGGAATTTGCTCCTTCGAAACACTTTGGCGGAATGTTTAGCCCCGAGTGCGACGGATTCAAAATGCACTGCGAAATGGGCTATAGAGCCTACGAAGTCCATTCGGGGGGTTTGGCACACATTTTTGTTTTGTGCCAATATTTCATACGCGTGGAGTTTATTGTTTCCGTTCGAATCCGTTATTGAAGAAAGGTAGACACTGACTTGGACGGATTTAAAACGCGTGCCAAAATTACCGTGGGAGCGTACGAAGCTCATTCGGATGGTTTGGCAGATATTTTTATTTCGTGCCAATATCTCGTACATCTGGAGTTTATGGTTCCCGTTGGGGCCCATTTTGCAGGAAAGTTAAACATCGACTCAGATGGATTCAAAAATCCCGCCAAAATGAGCAAGGCACCGTACAAAGTCCACTCGGGTGGTTGGCACTCTTTTTCATTTCGTGACTTGATTTCGAACATGCGGAGTTTACAGCACCCGTTGGAAGTCGTTATGGTGCAAAGTGTAACACCAAGTCAGACTGATTCGAAATGCATCCCAAAATAAGTTTGGAGTTTGGCACTAATTTTTATTTAGTGCCAATATTTCGTACGTGTCGAATTTATAGTTCCCGTTGGAACCCGTTATGCAGGAAAGTCAACACTGAGTTGGGTAGATTGAAAACACGTGCCAAAATGAGCAAGGGAGCGTACGATGTTCATTCAGGGTGTTTGTCACTTATATTCACTTGATGCCAATATTTCGTGCGTATGGAGTTTATAATGCCCGTTGGAACCAATTTTGGTGGAATATTTAACAATGGCTCGGACGGATTGGAAATGAACCCGAAATGAGTTAGGGAGCATATGAAGTCCACTCAGGATGCTTGGCTCTCACACTCATTTCGTGCCTCTATTACGTACACGTGGAGTTTACAGTACCGTTCGAACCCGTTTTAGAGGAAAGTTTAATATCGACTCCAACGGATTCGAAATGCATCTTGAAATGAATTAGACCGCATATAACGTCCATTGGAGGGTTTGGCACTTAGTTTCGTTTCGTGCCATGATTTCATACGCATGGAGTTTGTAATACCTGTAGGAGCCCATTATGTTCAAAACGTTAACACTGACTCGGGCATATTCAGATTGCATGCTGAAATGAGTTTTGGAGCGTATGTAGTCCATTCGGGTCATTCGGCACTCATTTTTTACTTCGTGGCACGTTTTTGCAAGCACGGAGTTTATAGTATCAGGTGGAGCCCGTTTTACAGAAAAGTTTAACGTCGACTCGAACAGATTCGCAATCCATCTTGAACTACGTTCTAAGCGCACATAAAGTCTACTCCGGGGATTGGCACTCAGTTTTATTTCGTGCCTCGATATCATACGCAAGGAGTTTCTAATACCTGTTGGAGCCCGTTATGGACAAAATAGTAACACTGACTCGGACGTATTCAGAACGCATGCCGAAATGTGTTAGGGAGCGTATGAAGTCCGTTCGGGGCGTTTGGACTCATTTTTCATTTCGTGCCCTGTTTTTGTAAGCATGGAGTTTATAGTATCCATGGGAACCCGTTTTAGAGGAAGGTTTGACATCGACTCGAACGGATTCGCAATGTGTCTTGAGCTGAGTTAGTGCGCACATAAAGTCCATTCAGGGGTTTGGCCCTCAGTTTCATATCGTGCCTCGATTTCGTACGCACGGAGTTTGTGTTAGAATAAACCACATCATGTTCGTGCATGGCGTGCGTGCGTGTGTGTCAGGTTGAGTCGACAATGTGTGTGCGCACATCACGGAGCAAGAACCAGTCAAGCTATGCATGCATGCAAGAAATTGATGGCTAGAATCCTGGAGAGCCAAGTTAAGAAGTTAAGCCATGCATGTGTGGTAGTGGTTAGTGGAGTGCATGTGTGGTAGTGGTTAGTGGAGTGAGTCTCCAGAGTTGTTAGCTGCATGCATGCGCATGACTTGGTAGTGGAGTCCAGGAAGTGCATGTGTGTGTGTGTGAGGCTATTTAAACCATCTTATTTGTTGAGTTGAATACACAGAAAAGAGGTGTTCGTCGCCGCAAAATCTTCTTGTGTCTATCCATTACAAAATCACTCATGTGTGTGTTAGTTCGGGTGAGTTCGTTGCTGCGTCGAGCTGATCGATCCTTGAGCGGTTCCAACAATTGGTATCAGAGCCGGTGAAGATCGACAGCAAGCTGATGGCCGGTGACGAGCATACGCCGCCATCGTGTCCGAAGGCTTGCGTCGGCGACCCGAAGTCCGGCGGTAGCGGCACACCACGTGAGGTCGTGGTGGAACGCGTCGTCAAGGAGTCCGGCTGGTCGGTGGAGTTCCCGATATTGACGCGGGCCAATTACCACGAGTGGGCGTTGGTGATGCAGGTGAACTTGGAGGCGCTCGGGCTCTGGCGTGCTGTGGAGACGAGCGACGTCGAGCGTCGCGAGGATCGGCTGGCGTTGGCCACCATCCTGCGCGCGGTGCCGACGGAGATGCGCTCGGGTCTCGCCGGGAAGAAAAGCGCCAAGGAGGCATGGCGGCGGTGAAGGTGATGCGGATGGGCGACAAGCGCGTGCAGGAGGCGAACGCGCAGAGGCTCCTCAAGAAATTCGAGAATGTGGCATTCAACGTTGGTGAGTCCATCGACGAATTCTCCATGCGTCTTGGCTCCCTCGTTGCGGAACTGCGCGAGCTGGGGGAGAACATTGAGGAGGTGCGCATCGTCAAGAAGCTTCTTCCCGTGGTACCGGCAAAGTACAATCAAGTCGCCTTGTCCATCGAGATGCTCATGGACTTGAGTACGATGTCGCTCGAGGAGCTTGTCGGGAGGCTGCGCGTGGCAGAGGAGCGCTGTGGCAGCGTTGAGGAGGCTGCGGACGGCGTCCAGCGTCTGCTGCTCACTGAGGAGCAGTGGGAAGCTCGCTGGCACAGCGGCAAGGAGCACGGCAGTGAAGCGAGGCGCGACGGAAATGCGCGGCGCAGAGGCGGCGATGACAAGGGCGGTGGCAGCCACTTCGACGACGACGGCGGCAGTAGCACGTGCTCGGGGACCAGCGGGCGTTCGGAGCGCCGCAGGCGAGGAAGGTGCTACAACGGCGGCGTACGCGGCCACCTCGCCAGGGATTGCCGTGAGCCGAGGAAGGAGAAGGCACTGCTCGCCGATGTCGACGATGAGCCGACTCTTCTGTAGGTCAAACGCATGGGCGATGTCGTGGTTTAGGGGGAGTTTGTTAGAATAAACCACATCATGTTCGTGCATGGCGTGCGTGCGTGTGTGTCAGGTTGAGTCGTCAATGTGTGTGCGCACGTCACGGAGCAAGAACCAGTCAAGCTATGCATGCATGCAAGAAATGGATGGCTAGAATCCTGGAGAGCCAAGTCAAGAAGTTAAGCCATGCATGTGTGGTAGTGGTTAGTGGAGTGCATGTGTGGTAGTGGTTAGTGGAGTGAGTCTCCAGAGTTGTTAGCTGCATGCATGCGCATGACTTGGTAGTGGAGTCCAGGAAGTGCATGTGTGTGTGTGAGGCTTTTTAAACCATCTTATTTGTTGAGTTGAATACACAGAAAAGAGGTGTTCGTCGCCGCAAAATTTCTTGTGTCTATCCATTACAAAATCAGCTCATGTGTGCGTTAGTTCGGGTGAGTTCGTTGCTGCGTCGAGCTGATCGATCCTTGGGCGGTTCCAACAGTTTGTAGTACCCGTAAAAGCCCATTATGGAGAAAGCAATAACACTGACTCAGACATGAATGCATGCCGAAATGACTTAGGGAGCGTATAAAATCCATTCGGCGTGTTTCACACTGATTTCTCATTTCGTGCGTCGTTATTGTAAGCACAGAGTTTATAGTATCCGTTGGAACCCGTTGTGGAGGAAACTTTAACGCTGACTCGGACGGATTTGAAATACATGACGAATGACGTGCAGAACATAGGAAGTCCATTCGGGGGGTTCGGCACTTTGTTTTATTTCGTGCCTCGACTTGTGCGCATAGAGTTTGTAGTACGTACAGGAGCCCATTACGGACTAACATTTAACACAGACTTGGACAAATTCGAAATACGCATTGAAATTAGCTAGGGAGCATACGAAGTCCATTCAGGGTGTTTGGCACACATTTTTATTTCGTACGCATGGAATTTGCTCCTTCGGAACACTTTGGCGGAATGTGTTAGCCCCGAGTGCGACGGATTCAAAATGCACTGCGAAATGGGCTATAGAGCCTATGAAGTCCATTCGGGGGGTTTGGCACACATTTTTGTTTTGTGCCAATATTTCATACGCGTGGAGTTTATTGTTTTCGTTCGAATCCGTTATTGAAGAAAGTTAGACACTGACTTGGACGGATTCAAAACGCATGCCAAAATTACCGTGGGAGCGTACGAAGTCCATTTGGATAGTTTGGCACATATTTTTATTTCGTGCCAATATCTCGTACATCTGGAGTTTATGGTTCCCATTGGGGCCCATTTTGCAGGAAAGTTAAACATCGACTCAGATGGATTCAAAAATCCCGCCAAAATGAGCAAGGAACCATACGAAGTCCACTCGGGTGGTTGGCACTCTTTTTCATTTCGTGACTTGATTTCGAACCCGCGGAGTTTACAGCACCCGTTGGAATTCGTTATGGTGCAAAGTGTAACACCAAGTCAGACTGATTCGAAATGCATCCCAAAATAAGTTTGGAGTTTGGCACTAATTTTTATTTAGTGCCAATATTTCGTACGTGTCGAATTTATAGTTCCCGTTGGAACCCGTTATCCAGGAAAGTCAACACTGAGTTGGGTAGAATGAAAACATGTGCCAAAATGAGCAAGGGAGCGTACGATGTTCATTCAGGGTGTTTGTCACTTATATTCACTTGATGCCAATATTTCGTGCGTATGGAGTTTATAATGCCCGTTGGAACCGATTTTGGTGGAATATTTAACACTGGCTCGGACGGATTCGAAATGAACCCGAAATGAGTTAGGGAGCATATGAAGTCCACTCAGGATGCTTGGCTCTCACACTCATTTCGTGTCTCTATTACGTACGCGTGGAGTTTACAGTACCGTTCGAACCTGTTTTAGAGGAAAGTTTAATATCGACTCCAACGGATTCGAAATGCATCTTGAAATGAATTAGACCGCATATAACGTCCATTGGAGGGTTTGGCACTTAGTTTCGTTTCGTGCCACGATTTCATACGCATGGAGTTTGTAATACCTGTAGGAGCCCATTATGTTCAAAACGTTAACACTGACTCGGACATATTCAGATTGCATGCTGAAATGAGTTAGAAGCGTATGTAGTCCATTCGGGTCATTCGGCACTCATTTTTCACTTCGTGCCATGTTTTTGCAAGCACGGAGTTTATAGTATCAGGTGGAGCCCGTTTTACAGAAAAGTTTAACGTCGACTCGAACAGATTCGCAATCCATCTTGAACTGCGTTCTAAGCGCACATAAAGTCTACTCCGGGGATTGGCACTCAGTTTTATTTCGTGCCTCGATATCATACGCAAGGAGTTTCTAATACCTGTTGGAGCCTGTTATGGACAAAACAGTAACACTGACTCGGACGTATTCAGCACGCATGCCGAAATGTGTTAGGGAGCGTATGAGGTCCGTTCGGGGCGTTTGGACTCGTTTTTCATTTCGTGCCCTGTTTTTGTAAGCATGGAGTTTATAGTATCCATGGGAACCCGTTTTAGAGGAAGGTTTGACATCGACTCAAACGGATTCGCAATGTGTCTTGAGCTGAGTTAGTGCGCACATAAAGTCCATTCAGGGGTTTGGCACTCAGTTTCATGTCGTGCCTCGATTTCGTACGCACGGAGTTTGTAGTACCCGTAAAAGCCCATTATGGAGCAAGCAATAACACTGACTCAGACATATTCGAAATGCATGTCGAAATGAGTTAGGGAGCGTATAAAATCCATTCGGCGTGTTTCACACTGATTTCTCATTTCGTACCTCGTTATTGTAAGCACGGAGTTTATAGTATCCGTTGGAACCCGTTGTGGAGGAAACTTTAACGCTGACTCGGACGGATTTGAAATACATGACGAATGACGTGCAGAACATAGGAAGTCCATTCGGGGGGTGTTGTAGGGGTGGCCCAACCCCCCGTGACTGGGCCGTGCAACTAGTCCAACATATAATAGGCCCAATAGTGTAGAGGAATATACCAGTGTAAATATACCAGTGTACCCGCATCCTTTGTAAGTACTAAGGGGTAGAATGGGGATTTCCCATTCTACCCCACTCATATATATATATAAGCCCCCAGGAGGGGCAAAGGGGGACATCTCTCTCATTCTTACTCAACTCCCCCACACAGACCTGGCTCCTCTCCTTCCGCTAGTCCCCTCTTTCTCTGTTTGGCCCGTAGCCACAACAGATGGCGCCGTCCATGGGGACGACTAGAAGTTACGTATGGAAGAGACTCCTTCAACGATCAGTGAAAGCAGCGGCTGTGGACTTTTTCAGTAGATCCATCCATGGCAAGCTTCCACAGATAAGTAGTTTGCTTGCCGAAGATTTAACCATCCTGGCTATGGGAGTGTATGGGTTTTACCTGTATACTTTGCCATGTTTTGTTAATGTCGTATCGGATAGATCTAGCTATATAGGCTTTGTCTGTGCACTTCGCTTTGTTTCGTATGTGCTGCATAGAATAGATCTAGTTGTATCACCCAGATGTAGTCTCCAGTAGATCTAATCGAATCGCTCGTTTATGCAGAAAAAACGATGTCCTGGATGACTGGGCGTGCTATAGGCGTTATATCTGTGCATGTGCGCCTATGCTTCCGCCAGGCCTCCGCGAGTCGACTCCGTGCAGGTCCACGAGGTCCCTGGACTCCGCGCCACGCCACCGAGCTTCCGCGCGAAGCCCCCGCGCGGCGTGGCGCTGCAGCCGTCGCCCGCGATGACGAACTCCCCGCACCATCATCTGTGCCGTGCACCCCGCGGCGTTGAAGAACAGAAGCGAGGTGGCGAGCGAGTGGGTGGACGAGATCTTCTCCATGATTGAGCCGGGACGCACCCAGCATGGTGGATCCCGATCAGCTGGAATTAAAATGCCACCGAAGCAAAGCGTGTCCCTGCTATACCGAGCTCCAGCTCCATAGCCTCTGCGCGCACGGCCTCGCTATACTCCGCTGGACGCCTACGCGTAGTCTTCGCCTCTGGCGGCGGCCTCTATCGCCAACTTCGCATGCACTGTACCACGCAGGCATAGTAGTCTTCGCGGTGGTGACCTCGCGCTCCTAGCTCTCGCTTCGGCTTCACGACGTCGGCCCTCGCCACTGACAGACTCCGCGCTGCCGAGCGCGAGCTCGGCCTCCGCACGGCGTTCGCGACCCGGGCTCCGATTCCGTGCGATGGACTTCGCAGGGGCGACCCACTACAAGCGCCGCGTGCATGTGACTTCGCGTCGGTGGCGTCGACCCACTGCAAGCGCCGCGTGCATGTGACTTCGCGTCGGCGGCGTCGACCTCGGCCTTTGGAGACCGTCAAGAGTTACGCCGAGAGGATGCACGAGCTGAGCGTCGACGTCACCGGCAGGGTGGCCTCGAGCCTAGGTGCTGTGGGGCCGCCCGTCCTAGGACTGGCTGTTCCAGTTCTGCGTGAACAGGCAACTTCACGCAGGACGCCGCGGGCTCCCCCGGCGTGCAGATCCGCACCGCCTCCGGGTCCCTCACTGTGCTCCAGGAGTATGAATGCATTGGCGGCCTTGAGGCGTGGAGCAACGGAAGGCCGCACTGTAATATCCTGAACATCTTTACGGCGTAAGTTTTTAAAATAATCGCGGAGTCGCCGGTTTTTCGGTAAATCGCGGGAAGAAAAAAAATAAAAATTGTAGAACAGTGTAAAATGAATAAAATAAATTACAAATTAAATTAAAACCTCTGAGTGGGCTGCCTGGGGAGTGGGCCGACCGCCTTGGGCCGGAGACCGAAGGGGTGGCCGCACCTCCCCTCCCCCTCCCCAAAAACCCTAGCCTTTTTTCTCCCCCCTCTCCCATCCCTTTGCAGCCGCCACCCCCCTTCCTCCACCCCCTGGGCGCAGCCCTCTTCCCCCCTCCATCACCCCCCACAAGTGCTGCTGCCATTGGAGCCAAGGAGAGGAAGGAGAAGGAGAAGAAGGAAGGAGAAGGAAGAAGAAGAAGAGGAGGAGGAAACAAAGGGGTGATTCATCATCTAGGTAATTTTTCCTCATCCCAAACCCTCTGTTCTATGGAATAATTAGGGTTCTTGGCACGGATTTTGAAGGTAGTTAATAGATTAATTGCCCGATTAGAGATTAGCTGATGTCTGCCTGTAGATTGATTCGCGCAGCGTGTTTATTCGCGAGGTTTTGACCTAGTAAACAAATTTTCCTGCAGACCCTCTCAAAAGGAAAGTTGTAGACGCATCTCCTGTATTTGTTTCGGAATTTTATGCCTTGTTATCTGGGAGTTACAGGGTCGGGAATACTGCTGTTCGTCAGGCGAGCAGATTGGTACAGACCGACGGTAATCTGGGAATTAGAGGTCGTAAATGATTTTTATGACCATGGCCGTAATTGAGAAAGTTGTAGATAATTTAGAGATCTAGCTTCTGTATAAAATGCAGAATTTTGAGACCCTTTTACTGATGTTGGTACGCATTTGTTTATTGCTGTACAATCTGCCAGAACAGAGTTCTTCCTCTGTTTTGGGCATTAAATTACACCTAGCTGTGATCAAAATAAAAATATGTGTTCTACATGAAAAATGTAGGCTTTTAAGTGATAAATCCAGAGAGATATCGTTTGCTGTAAATGGATCAATATTTTTAAAGTTACGAAAATGTTAAGCAGCGCTGCTGCAGAGGGTAATTTGCTGAATTGTTGAGCGGAGAGGAGTTTGTGCGGGTTCGAGGTTCTAGCGACGTTTTTTAATTATTAATGTCATGTTTGTATGCTGTAGCTGTGTGCTGAGAGTTGCCTTTTGGACAGGTGGTCTTGTCTCTGAGCGCTCTTGATTTTACTTCGCTTCGTCGGTTTGAGGCAAGTAAACGTAGTGGTGGTTGCTACCGTTTAACTTGTTATTCCTTCTACTTGCAGTTTACATTATTATCGTAATTTGATACATTATGCCATGATTGCATGATAATTTAATTGTGGAGATGGTAGCAAGTACTTATCCATTGATATGTTGATAATCTGCTAGTAGCCATGTGGAAATCTTGCTTAATGTTATAATGTGGAACATGAAAATAACATGTGGTGGATGTGGATATGTCGTGAGCATGTTGATGCTCCTTTGAGGATGGATTAATGTGATTTGTGATTATCATATCATATCATGTCATATGCATATGTGGATGTCGCCGCACATAGCCGCGACCGTACCGGTACAACATCGTATATTGCCGTAATACGATGCACCTCTTATCCCGCGGGAAGCATCGTATATTGCCGTAATACGATGCACCTCAAATCCTGCCCTGGAAAGAGTGATGTGGAGCATAGCATTCATATGCATTGCATTGTGGAAAGATTCATTTGCATACATATGCAATATGTTGTGGTGAAGTTATTTTGTGGAATATTCAACTCATAGTTGTAATGTGGATTATACAACTTCATAGTTGTAATGTGGAATTGGCTCATGTGAGCTATTTGTGGTATGAGGATTATGGTTGTGGACGTGGAATGGGGTTCATCCCTTGTGTACGGTAAGGGTTGTGATTGTGGCATGAGATTCTTTTCTCTTGTATTAATTGTTGATAACAATTGTGGATGTGAGAAATAATAAAGTGTTGAAGTAAAACATACATATGTTTTATTGCTTTTGCTAGTGGTAGTGGTTGAGAATTTAAAGTAGTCAAACAAGATTTATTTGTTAATGCTTTAACGTCATTGATGGTGATTTGAGGTTGAGGATAATAACATTGTAATTGTGGAAGAATGTTGATGATTAACCTATTGTGGTTTGTGGAAGATTAAATGTTTCCTTTGCATTTAATTGTGGATAAAATGATTGCATTCATATGCCAATTAAATCTGAAATTGAAGAGGTATGATTCATGGAAGTTTGTGGTGGTTTAATAATTGTGGACATGAATTGTGGTTATAGTTGTATGGAATTATAAATGGTGATGTATAATTGTTTGTAGTTTGAATAGCCTGTTAAACAGTTTGCTTGCTGAGATTTTATCTCATCATTGTTTCCCCTCCCTACAGGTGGACTTTGAGCATGCATGGGAAGGGTAGAGCGGCACCACACTAATGCACTGAATCATATTTTTATGTTGTAATCAAGTTGAAAGGATTCTAGACTTTTGCATAGCTTTGTTTACATTATTTTAATAATGTTAAATTTGTGAACTATGTCTCAGATTAAAATGTTGGAGGATGTTGTAAATATTGAATTGCTATCACTATCTGTTATTCCTTAGTTGTTTATGCTTCCGCTTATACTATCTTGTTTATTAATTGTTGCCAGTTTAATTTATCTTGTAAATTGGCTAGTTGTGGAGTGGTTTTAGTAGCATCCCGGGGTAATGTGGGTCCTGGGGTGTTACACGCACAACATGAAGCACCCGGAGGTACCTCCTCGCTTGCCGAAGGTGGAGACCACTTCGGCCGCGGCCTCCGCGCTGCCGGAGGTGGACTCCAGGCCTTCGCACAAGCCGCCGTAGCTGCCTCCATCCACGTACGCATGCATGAAGCACTTATCCATCCATGTATGCAAAGTATTTGTATTTGTCATGAGCTGCAGGCCAGAAAGTATGTCAAGTGCTCACCCATCCACCCACGCATACATGAGATACGTATGCATGCATGAGCTCCACGCATGCATACATGAAGGGCCCGGCAATGCAGGATATGAGCTCGCATGGGAGCTAGCTTTGCATTCCGCACGAACACGAGTTCATGGTTCAGCTTTCGGCGAGGAAACGCGTGGATGGGCTGGCTTCGCCTTGGCTCCGGGAGGTCTTCGCTGGCCCGCGGCGAGGCCTGCTCTGCACCGATAAAGTCCGGCGCATCAAGGCGGAGCCCGTGGCGCGGACGCCAAGCAGAAGCCCAAGATGCACGCACGAAGAAGAGAAGATATGGCGATGGCCTCGTTGTCTGCGCTGGAGCTGTCGACCCAAGCGCGGTTCTTGACGCAATGGGCTCGGGCGGCGCCGCGTCGGTGCGGTCCGAGGAGGCGGCCGCGCTATTCAAGGAGGCCGCGGCGGCACTCCGCGTCTCCGATCGCGACAGGTCTCCGTCGGCCAGACTGGGCGCATCTCCTGGGGAAGCAGCTGCGTCGATGCCGCCACGCTTTGCCTTCACTTCGCTGGAGTCCGAGTTGGCTACGCCAACCTCGCCATGCCTCCGCGTCTGCTGCAGCGCCTTCAACCTCGACCTTCGCTTCACCAAGGTCTGAGCCGACCGTGTGTACTCCGCCCACGGCCTCGCGTCTGCGACAGCGCCTTTGGCCTCGACCCTCGCTTCGCCGAGGTCCGAGCTGACGTTGCGCCACGGCTCCGCGTCTCCGACGGTGCTGTCTGCCTTGCCACGGCTCCGTGTCTGTCCTTGTCTCTATCAACCTCGCCAAGGACCTGCTCAAAAAGTGCTCCTACCTCGGAGGTACTTGCACAAGCTGGAGTCGTCTACCGAGGTCCGAAGCCGAGCTCCTCTACGAGACGCTACGGTTCCTGAAGCCTCCGCCGTGTGCGTCGAGCCTCCGGCATCGAGCTTCGTGGCCCCACGTCTCACTACTAGATTCCGACCCTTTAGCCACGAAACGCATCGCAACGACACTAAATTAGTTGCAATAGGTATGTACTATTGCAACGTTTTGCCAAAATCGTGGCGATATGTGCACAGTATTGCCTCTAAAATATTGCGTTGCGATAGTCATTGAATTCGTTGTAATAAGGTGGCTTTATCGCCACCATTTAGAAAATGGTTGCGAGTAGTATGACTTTATTGCCACGGTTGTCTTGCGTTGTGATAATATTGATTTTCGTTGCAATAGTTAGGAGGTATTGCCACATTATAGAATTTCGTTGCGAGTGGGTGACAATATTGCCACAATTTTATAGCGTTGTCATAGTCATCAATTGCATTGCAAAAGGTTCCTATACAATGCGTATGAAATGAGTTTGTATTGCCACGAAATAAATTTGTTGCTATATATGATGATTGTTCGTGGCAATAATCTGTTATTGCAACGCTTTGTTTTCGTGGGCCTAACTGCTTAACGCAAGGGCCGAATTGGTGTGGAGGAATTATATTATCTATAGTTACTAGTACAATGCTCGTGTGTTGCAACGGATTCTCAAAAAAGGTGATATATAATATCAGTATGATTCTAAAATTTACAATAAATATAAATTTGGTTTCACACGTGACAAAGCGAAACATAACTCTGCATAAGGAGCATCTTCCAAACACCTTATATGGGACATTGGTTTTGAGAAATATTTTTGCCAGAATTCTATGTTTTACTACCCACTAACTGAATGTCTGTGCGTTGCTACGGATTTTAAAATTTTATAGTACTACATGATCTGAAATTAATAGATGGTAAAATGTTTTAGAACAATCAACTCGTTGCCCCACGCGATTCCTTAGTCGTGTGGTTGAGCAGACCATCACAGTGACTTTTCAAAGTACCTCGCCCCTTCCATCATTTCACCCTATGGGTCGCTCCCACTTGCGGTGGGTCCCATACGTTGTGTGGGATGTTCTCCTTCTGAACGTCTAGCAGCTGGCCACCCCCCTGCTAGCCCGCCACAGCAGAACTTTACCCTCTGCGAGTGTCCCATTCAAGCCGTCTCACAGACAGCCGCTTGCACTATCCCTCCAACCTCTCCTGGAAGGATGACTTTCAGGGTCCGGTAAATCTACTAAGCCAAGTTGTACTTTACAGACTTGTGGTTGTACTGTTTTACACAGGAGGTCATGACAAGATTCAGTCCTTAGTGGTATCTGGGCGGTTCTACCACAAACTCACTTTGTGCTTCCACCGCACCACACTCACACCCTCGAACCATCCGCCCAGATATTTAAGCAAGTTGGGGATTTTGGAAACATAAAATAATCATAGCCAACATGTACTAGTCATTACCACCATGACTGCCCAACCAAATTTTCTCATGATTAAAGTGATGCTTGGGCGTTCTCGCGCCCATGAATACCTAAGCGATACTAAGCCTGGCATATAAATTACGGACTTATTTTTGAAAGGTTACTATTATAATTTTGATAGGGCGACAAGGTTCACACATTCAGATATTCCAAAGGAGGTGTAATATTATTCAAGGCAAACAATGGGCATATATCTAGAATCTTAAATTAACATGTATTTGCATATAAAGTAACAGCATGCAATTTGATAATTTAAACAAAAATAGTTTGCAGAAAATGTAGGTTCAACATGATCAAAGTATTGACTCACCTTGGTCACGGGAGTCGAGGTCTTGATTTTCTGAAGCTTCTAGGGTGGCTGCCTCCTCCTCTTCTTCTTGAGCTTCGTATGCTATTTAATCACGTGAAAGCCCAAATAAAAGAAAAGCACAATCACTCAAAATTTCACCAAAAATTCATGTGGACTCTAAAAATCATGGTTCTGATTTCATTTGATAGATCTTGAATTTAGACGAATTTAGAAATTTGTCTCACTCAATTTGGAGTTAAATCGAATAAGTTACATGCATTTAAAGTTCCCAGTTCATGAAAATCCCAGAAATTATAAAAATCCGACATGTGGGTCCCACTGGTGATTTTTAATTCATTTACATTATTTTATTCCTATGTACAGTTTCTATGACAGGTGGGTCCTACTAGCATTTAATATTTATTTTATTTCTATCTCGTGTAATACTGACAAGTGGGCCGCTCGGGCTGCAGCCGCTGACTGGTGGGGCCCACCTGTCAGCCCGAAAATTAAAAGAAGAAACTCAACCCGCCGAGCTGCGGATGCGCGGCCGGGGAGTCTCGCGGGGGGGGGGGGGGGGAAGAGAGAAGAGAGTTAACCGCGCTAGCCAGGAGAGCCTTAAGTTGCTTCTCACTCAATAGGGGTGATAAATTTTTTTATACCGCTACTCCTAGCGTCATGGGTGAAAAGGAATTCCAACTAAACTTGCGGCCGAGGGAAATTGAACCCAGGCCGGCAGTATGAGTTCGCACGGTGCTAACCACTCAGTCAACCGGTGTTACCTGAGGGGGGGGCGGGAGTTGTATTGGGGGCGTGTAGCGGGGCACAGAGCAGAGGAGGCTCGGGGCCGGCGATGGGGGCGGCGGCTCGCCGGCGAGGAGGGACCGGAGAGGGTCTCGCGACGACCAAAATGGGATCTTTGCGCCCTCCTGATGCTGATGGCAGTGACGGCGGTAGTCGGGGATCACCGGAGGAGCGTCGGCGGCGTACGGTGGCGGTGGTCCCGGGAGAGGATCGACGCCGGCGTCGTACAGGCCGGGAGGGGCTCGACCGAGGGTAGGATTAGCTTCGGTGGGATCCCAGGAAAGGCGTGGGAGGGATGAATTGGCCAGAGGTGGATAGATGCGGTGGCGCGCTCGGTCGCCGGAGTTTAGGGAGAAGAGGGCACGGTGGCGATTGGGGCGGTTATTTTTCGATTCCTTTCTTCGGGAGAGCGTAGGCGAGGTGGGGAGTCCATGGGAGCCCTCAGTGGCGGTTATAATCGTGCGAGGAGGGCCGGCATCGAAATCATGTCCTGGCGATCACATCCGGGAGTGGCGGAGCAGGTGGCGGGCAGGGCATAGCAATCCCGCATAGGATTCGGCATCATACCACTGTGCTGCGCCTGCTGGGTGGCAGGGATCTCGAGCCATGTGCATGGAGGGACGGCTCGGGCAGCGCGGGGTGGAAAAAGAGAGCAGGGCAGGGCTCTTTCGGCGCGGCGGTCCTTCGGGCGGAGGCGGCGGCGACCGTTGGTCCGAAGGCGATGATCCGCTGGTCCGTGCGCGTGA
Source organism: Dendrocalamus latiflorus (assembly GCA_017311315.1). NCBI lineage: Eukaryota > Viridiplantae > Streptophyta > Magnoliopsida > Poales > Poaceae > Dendrocalamus > Dendrocalamus latiflorus. The sequence goes on from CM029676.1 coordinate 18,576,315, forward strand.
GGAGGAGGCGGGCTGGGCTGTGGCCGGGACAGACGAGCGGAGGGAGCTGCGGCCCGGAGGGAGAAGGAGGGGTTGGGGAAGAAGCACAGTAGAGAGGAGGGCCACTCGTACAGAGGGAGAAGAGAAGGTGGGCCGCGCCGAATTGGGGAGAAAAGGGGGTTGGGCTGGGCCAGCTTGGCCTGGTCTGACCCCCCCACCATATATTTTTTTTTCATTTTATTTTTTGTTTGTATATACATATATATTTATTTTATTTATATATATGTACATATATGCATATTCTTTTTATATACCTGTGGATGTTTCCTTTATGCTTATATAGATATTTTCTTGTATTCATACCTTTTACGTCTTGCTCATCTTTCTAGGCCTTTTTGTATCCATATTTATATATTTATTTTTGCTGCCCTTTTATACTATTGTTTCCAAAAATGAATCTTTTATATTTTATTAACTCAGGTTTCTCTGGGTTATCTTCTCATATTCACATTTAAAATTTTTGAGTTTCCATCATTCATATATTCCCTTTGTGACATTTCTAATTTTTGTTTTTCAATCTTTCTGCACTTGTTGAAAATCTCAATCAAACTTTTAGAAAAATACATAAACTCCAAATTCAAATGAAATACATTGCATAAATAATTTAAAAGCTTTCCATTTTTAATTTTTTGAATTTTTGGGATGTTACAGTATGTCACACCATTGGGCGCGTGTGCATGGATGAACGGGCTGGGGTCAATATAATGTAGTTGGAGTGCCGGAAAGTGAGGTGCCCGTCCGTTACTACACGAGATCGACCCTCACCTCACCCTCATTGCATCATGTATCGCGCGCCTAGCTACTTCAATTCATGAAGCCATCCATGCCATTCATTTGTACCTAATCAACATGGTTTTAAGTTTCACTCAAACTTATACAAAGTTCATCAAATCATTAATGGTCCACGAACATGATGTGATGACACCCAAACAAAATTTCTAAAATTTGACAAACTGGACAGCTCGCAAATTTATAAACGAAGTTAAAATTCCGCCAAAATAGAGATCCCGCCAATATTCTCCCAAACAAAGTCACAAGCGCGCCTTTCTTCCTGCTAAAAACCGCAAAAAAAGACGAAGCGCCAAAACCCCCGCCTGGACCCACGTTTTTGCCGCCCCCGCCTACACTCCGCCCAAATTAATCCCCTCCCTAATCTAATCTGGTGGGGGAGAAAGAGAGAGCCGCCGCCAGATAGTGTCTCCGCTCCTGTAGATGGCGACACTTGAGGACTCGACGGGAGCACCTGCGGCCACGGGGGGAGGGGAAGGTGGGTCACCGGCGGCCACGACGGCAGCGGCGGTTCCTGTATCTGAACCCAATGATGAGGACTTAGACGATGATGATGAAGATGATGACACCTACATAGATGATTTATAATAGTAAAGATATATATATATATATATATATATATATTATTTTTAGAAATCATAAACATTTTCCCTCCCTAATAACTTCCCCACAATACGCGACTCCTTTTATAATAGTAAAGATATATATTTTTTATTTTTATTTTTATTTTTATTATATTTGTAAAAAACATAAAAATTTTCCCTCCCTAATAACTTCCCCACGATACGCACATCCCGCCCAAAACCATCGTGGCCCTAAATCTTACGCCCGCCGCCGCCTCGTCCCCCACCTCCCCCGGCCTCCCCGCCTCCCCGTCTCCCTTCGCCTCCGCCCCCTCGGCCCCTCCGCCCTCGCCCTCCCGGCCTCCCCCACTCCGCCCGGCGCCCGCTCCCACGGGACCCCCTCCCACGCCGCCCCGCCGCCTCATCCCCCACCTCCCCCGCCGCCACCTCGTCCCCCACCTCCCCCGACCTCCCCGCCTCCGCCGCCTCCCCGCCTCCATCTGCATCCCTCCGCCTCCCCGGCCCCTTCGCCGCCCACCGCCCCCTCCGCCTTCGTCACCTCCCCCGCCGCCGCCCCCCTCCGCCTTCCCCCACCTCCACCGCAGTCCCCGTCTCCCTCCGCCTCCCCGGCCCCTTCGTCGCCCACCGCCCCCTCCGCCTCCGTCGCCTCCCCCGCCGCCGCCCCCCTCCGTCTCCCTCCGCCTCCGTCGCCTCCCCAGCCGCGTCGGTTCGGAGAAGACCTAGGTCGACAAGACGATGGCGATGACTCCATCGACGACGCCGATCACTGGTTCGGCCGCCGCCAACGCCACCGACGGGGATTTTGCCATCACGAGGGCCGACCGACGGGTTCCACCTCGAACTTCTGGCGCTGAAGAAGACGGCACGGATGATGCTTCCCTCCCCAGGTATGAAGCCTCATCATCTCCATCAAAAATTTGTGTCTAGTTTATTTCATATCAAATTTTCTTGATGCAAAAAGACTGAATACTTCGGTTGACTATTTTGTTGCCATGTCAAACAACATTTTGGGCAGTAACTCTGCACCCATTAATCATCAACATCAGCTATTCTAAAGGTTGTGTAATCTGGAAATAGTGAATGTGTACATACTGATAGGGAAATTGATTTTTCGCAGTAGTAAATATGAATACGATAATTTGTTCCATCTTGTGTGCTGCTGTTATTTTAATAGTGACATGTTCATTGGTTTCGATCGGTTAGTTTTTAATACTTCCCTTGAGCTGTCTGGAGCAGAGATGGACGTGACAACTGTGATGGAAGATCCTTTCGATTATTCGATGCTAGATTCACTTCCCTTGTGGAACGCTTTGCTGGAGTTATTGCAACAGTCTCCAGATTGTACTGTAGTTGAACTGGGCAAAAGAGAACAGAATGCTTTGGAAGGATCAGGGCAGACGTTAAACATGCGTCCAGATGCAGTACTCTTTGCTTTGACAGGTGAATGACTGTGTGGAGTATCACAAGATCTAGTTGAACCTGAAAGAAGATTTAAAGAGTCAAGCAAATACCCCAAGAGAAGCTCACGCTTTCCAACGGAGTTCCAGAGAGCAATGAATAACATGTAGTGCAAGCGAAGTGGCTGCAAGATAAGCAACTCACTTATGTTACGAAATGCAGTCATAACAACTTAGTTAAGAAGTACAGTCATATAGTGATGACACAAAAGTTCTTTGAGTTTATAACTCACACATGCATGAATAATTCAGAATGTTAGGATACATTTAGTTTTTTCTAGATGACAGGAACTCCTTTATTCATTTTGAGCAGGATTACAGTCCAAGAACAAGGCCTCATGCAAGAAGCTGGGTAACAGCATTGCTTTGCCATGTACACCGCCTCAAGTTACAAGGGACCTGCTTAGCACAAATATGGGAAACAGCATTGCTTTTCCTTCTAATAAAACGAAAAACAAAATTCATAGAGTGTTTTAGGACACATTCAGTTAGGATGATGTACTTGGACATTATGATATGTAATCCTTGACGTCAAAGAAGTATGGCAGCAGAAGCCATGTCGTACTGCTCAAAATGTTATTTATCTACCAAAGTCTGAAATGGAAGATTACTCATAAAACACTTGATATTTAGCCAGGGCAATCACCTTACTCATGGAACATGGTATAATGACGTAACAGCAAACCATAGGGATTATGGGGGTGTGCATTTATGCTCATTCTAAACAAATGAATGCAAATTTTGAAGTGGTAATGATTAGATAAACAAGAATCAAGTGCAGTGGATGCAATCTCAAGCCCTCATCTAAGCATACACACTTTAAGATTCACAATCATGGTTGTGCTGATCGCTTTGACTATTCTATTGACTTGTTTTTTTTCATGTTTGTCCTTTAATTAACTGTGATTTTCTTTGAAATCTATGTTGGTGGGCTGCCCTATGTGATGATGATATCAAACAAAGCTATGGATTAATTTCCATGTGAGGCTTGTTGTCATAGTTACTCTGATAGGCTGCCATATCAACCTTTGAATTTTCTTCTATGCAAATTTGCCTAACTTTTCTGTGGAGCAGAATAGCTGCTCTACTTAGGCAGGATTCCAAAATCAGCAACCCAGTTAGTTTTGTGGATAGAAACCTGGCTCCGACACCATACTGTGTATTGTCTGAATAGCATTGTCTTCTCCAGCTTGGTTTCCTGGTCAGAAAAAAATGTCACTGGTTTGAACCAAGTATGGAGTTAAAGTTTATTCTGGCTTTATAACATTGATCATCAAATTTCCCTGACTTGAAAGCTCAAGAGTCAAGACCAAAACAATACTTGTCTGTTCTTTAGAAAACTTTTTTATTATGTATGTTGGAGTTTTGCACAGAGATCATTTAATATAATAATCACTTGATCATAATAAAGTGATGTGTGACCAGAGTCAACTGTTGAAAGACAGACTCGATGAACAATCCCGTGCTTCAGCTGCAGCCCAGCGAAAAAATAATGAGCTCGAAAAAATAATGAGGTGCAAATGTTAAAGGAACAAATTGCAAATGGAGTTGCTGAAAGGGAAGAAACTAGGCGAGAGATGCAAGAGGAACTGGAGAAGGAAAGGAACGCAAGAGAACAACTTAGGCAAGAGTTCCTTTCATTGCTAGCACAAAAGAGAGAAGCAACATTACAGGTAATACATCTGTACATACACATCAGCAGCTGCTGCCTGTTTGTTGTTGATGGCTTGCAGCAGCCACCCAGCCTAACAGGTCCTAATGTTTTTCCTCATGGTCCATATGCAGGCTAACCAGGAAAGTATATTGAACACAAGGGAAAGCGAGGCTAATCCAAGTGAGGAAGACGAAAACATGACAACATTGGACAAGGCTAACCCAGATAGTACATTGAACACCACAGAAAAGACACCTGAACATGTGGAAGAAACATTACAACAGGTAACAAAATTTGCAAATAGTTTGCTGCCATAAGGGATTTGGACTTTGTACATTCTATTGATGACCTGCTGATGTGTACCTTCCCTGAACTTCAATTGATGCATGCATGCTGAACATATTTTAATAGTAGTACACATCAGGATGCTAATATTTTTTATTCTACATTTTACATTTGCAGAATGACCCAGCAAGCATCCTGACCACACAAAAAGATGCTAGGCCACCTATTCGCATCACTCGAGCTTCTAATCTTAACCGAAGCCTCTTCCAAAATGTCACTGTTAATAATGGTTCATCGAACTTCATTCCTCCACAACAATTGAAGAATATTGCTATAACTCGTTCGAAGAAAAGGAGGGACCATCAGGTATGAAATGAAAATGTGACTAATCTTCATCTGTCATTGTTCTTATGTCAAATATAGCATACTGTTCTAAACTACTAAAAAATTATGCCAGGTGATGTAGGGCTACTACATATCAGTAAATGAAATGAAATTAAATAATTCTGCTGGAATCACTTGCTAAACTTGCACTATGATGTACTTAAGTATGTGCTGCTGGAATCACTTGCTAAACGCAACTGAACTAGAGAACTCAGGATTGCTATTTTCAGCTGTAACTCGTATCTCTAAACTTGCATTATGATGTACTTAAGTATGTGCTGCTGGACAATACTCACATTAAGGTCCCTTTTTATTGTTCATGTTCTATCAGGATGAAACAATTTGATCAGAGCATACATACTCGTGGCGTCGTCAAGTCAGGAACTTCAACATGGCAAAGAAGCACGGACAAATGGAATGAAAGTGATAGTACTTTTGTTATTAGTTACAAACTTTGTAATTTAAGTATGGAGATTGATATGTAATTCCTGCATGAGTGGTGGCACTTTTAAATTATTATGTGTTGAATTAATATATGTGTTTTTGATCCAGCCGTGTTCCTAATTTGATTATTAATTTGCAACAACAAATTATAATAAACTATCATATGCTCACTATGCTACCGCAAATTTTACCGTTGCGATAAACCTGTATGCAAAATTGGTATTTCGTTGTGATAGGCTGTTGCAACGCCGCTACTATGTTGTGATTCCACTATATGCCATGAACAATGTTCGTTGCTATAGGATCTATTTGCCACAAAACATATTTTGTCGCAATAACTTTATGGCAATGAAATGCCTTCCGTGGCAATAAAATATATTGCAACGAAACACCTCGCGTGGCAATTAAACCTCCTGCAACGAAATGCTTCCCGTAGCAATATATCCTGTTGCAACGAGATGCTCTCCGTGGCAATAGGGTCTATTGCCACGAACCATTGGCGTGGAAATAGAACTTATTACCATGCAATATTTTCGTGGCAAATGATACTATTGCCACGACCAAGCTTCGTGGCAAAAGAAGCTATTGCCACGGAGTCAACCGTGGCAATAGCCTATATCGCCACGACATCATTCGTTGCAACAACAAACAATTACCATAACACATTGCATGGCAATAACCATAGGTATTGCAACGAAACCACAATCCGTTGCACAATCTTTTAAGCACGCAAGTACTTGCCACGCTTGCCAACGGAAGTGATGTGTTGCAATAGGTACATATTGCATCTATTTTGGCCCTATTGCAACGATTTCGCTCCGTTGTCCTAGACCTGAAAACTAGTAGTGTCTCCGACCTGGCCCATCTCCTCCGGCCCCAGCACTCCGCGCGGCTTCGAGCCTTTGCTCCGTCGTCTACGCTATGGCGACCACGTCTCCAAGCCTTCGCCGGCCTTCGCTCCGCTCCTCCGCAACTATGCCGGCCTGCCAACGACACCTCGCTGGCTCTGGGAAACCTTCACTGGCTTCCACCTCAGCTCCGCGACCACTCTGCCGACCTTCGCTTCGGCGCCAGGGAGTCTTCGTTGGCCTCCCCTCGGCCCCGTGGTGACTTCGTCGGAGCTCACTCGACGGGTCCCTCCGCATCTACCCACTTCCGCATGCCAATAGCCTCCGCTCGTTGGCACTGCTCGTACTCACGCATGCATGCACCCATGCATGCATGCCTGTGCTGACCAGCAACAAGGCGCGTAGAAGCATACACGCACACGTGCATGTGTCGACCGGACATACACCGGAGTCTGATCAAACCACAGCAATCGTCGAGGGGGCCCCGCACCTCAGGATGAGGCCTCCGCTACCCTCATGAAGCCAGGGCCTCCGCAACTGGGGAGTCTGCTTCGCGTCGACACCATCTCGCCTGGTACGTACTGCATGGGATTACGTGCGAGGCCTCAATAATCCTTGCTGCATCTTGCGCTCGCATGGCTTTAAGAAAACGATGGTGCATCATATCATTCAGCGTGGCTGCAGTTGCATTCGGAGAGCATTTGATTTGGCCGTACTTGCTTCTCCGGTTTTGACCTGTTTTGGGCTACCGTAGCATTTCATGCTCCTCCGGTACTGCATTCTGGAGCGTTTTGCCGTCGCAAGTCTTCGGCCTTTTCTCTGCTGCCTCGGTTTTGGTCCTAGTTTTTTATTTTAAATCGCACGACGACCTGGCGCCTCGGCGTAGTCTACGGACTATAAATTAAGACGTAGCGTCGAGGTCCGCCTCCGCACGCACCAGTCTACGGACTTTAAATAAGACGCAGCGGGGGGACGCCTCCGCGCGCACTCTACGAAGTATAAATAAGACGTAGCGTCGAGGTACGCCTCCGCACGCACCAGTCTACGGACTTTAAATAAGACGTAGTGTCGAGGTCCGCCTCCGCACGCGCGAGTCTACGGACTATAAATTAAGACGTAGCGTCGAGGTCCGCCTCCGCACGCACCAGTCTACGGACTTTAAATAAGACGTAGCGTCGAGGTCCGCCTCCGCACGCGCGAGTCTACGGACTATAAATTAAGACGTACCGTTGAGGTCCGCCTCCGCACGCACCAGTCTACGGACTTTAAATAAGACGTAGCGTCGAGGTCCGCCTCCGCACGCGCGAGTCTACGGACTATAAATTAAGACGTACCGTTGAGGTCCGCCTCCCCACGCACCAGTCTACGGACTTTAAATAAGACGTAGCGTCGAGGTCCGCCTCCGCACGCGCGAGTCTACGGACTATAAATTAAGACGTAGTGTCGAGGTACGCCTCCGCACGCACCAGTCTACGGACTTTAAATAAGACGTAGCGTCGAGGTCCGCCTCCGCACGCGACAGTCTACGGACTATAAATAAGACGTGGATGTTGTTCCCACGCACTCTACGGAGTATAAAAATTGCGACTGGCCGAGACACAAGGGAGTGCCTCGCTTTAAGCGGCGCACCACTTGGATATCGCGCACTCGTGCGCGTTGCACCAGGGAGTGCACCGTGACTTTTTCAAGGTAGGGGAACGGCGACGACGCCTCCCTACCTCAGCGTGCGTAGTGCCCTCGGCCTACGCCGCAAGCGCCCGCTCTTCGCGGGCACTGTCTTTGAAGGTAGGGGAACGGCGGCGACGCCTCCCTACCTCAGCGTGCGTAGTGCCCTCGGCCTACGCCGCAAGCGCCCACTCTTCGCGGGCACCCTTTTTCGAGGTAGGGGAACGGCGGCGACGCCTCCCTACCTCAGCGAGCGTAGTGCCCTCGGCCTACGCCGCAAGCGCCCGCTCTACGCGGGCACCCTTTTTAGAGGTAGGGGAACGGCGGCGACGCCTCCCTACCTCAGCGTGCGTAGTGCCCTCGGCTTACGCCGCAAGCGCCCGCTCTGCGTGGGCACCCTTTTTCGAGGTAGGGGAACGGCGGCGACGCCTCCCTACCTCAGCGTGCGTAGTGCCCTTGGCCTACGCCGCAAGCGCCCGCTTTTCGCAGGCACCCTTTTTTTTGAGGTAGGGGAACGGCGGCGACGCCTCCCTACCTCAGCGTGCGTAGTGCCCTCGGCCTAGGCCGCAAGCGCCCGCTCTGCGCGGGCACCCATTTTCCAGGTAGGGGAACGGCGGCGACGCCTCCCTACCTCAGCGTGCGTAGTGCCCTCGGCCTACGCCGCAAGCGCCCGCTCTTCGCGGGCACCCTTTCTTGAGGTAGGGGAACGGCGGCGACGCCTCCCTACCTCAGCGTGCGTAGTGCCCTCGGCCTACGCCGCAAGCGCCCGCTGTTCGCGGGCACCCCATTTTCAAGGTAGGGGAACGTCGGCGACGCCTCCCTACCTTAGCGTGCGTACTGCCCTCGGCCTACGCCGCAAGCGCCCACTTTTCGCAGGCACCCTTTTTTTTGAGGTAGGGGAACGGCGGCGACGCCTCCCTACGTCAGCGTGCGTAGTGCCCTCGGCCTAGGCCGCAAGCGCCCGCTCTGCGCGGGCACCCATTTTCCAGGTAGGGGAACGGCGGCGACGCCTGCCTACCTCAGCGTGCGTAGTGCCCTCGGCCTACGCCGCAAGCGCCCGCTCTTCGCGGGCACCCTTTCTTGAGGTAGGGGAACGACGGCGACGCCTCCCTACCTCAGCGTGCGTAGCGCCCTCGGCCTACGCCGCAAGCGCCCGCTCTTCGCGGGCACCCTTTTTCGAGGTAGGGGAACGGCGGCGACGCCTCCCTACCTCAGCGTGCGTAGTGCCCTCGGCCTACGCCGCAACCGCCCGCTCTGCGTGGGCACCCTTTTTCAAGGTAGGGGAACGGCGGCGACGCCTCCCTACCTCAGCGTGCGTAGTGCCCTCGGCCTACGCCGCAAGCGCCCGCTCTTCGCAGGCACTGTCTTTGAAGGTAGGGGAACGACGGCGACGCCTCCCTACCTCAGCGTGTGTAGCGCCCTCGGCCTACGCCGCAAGCGCCCGCTGTTCGCGGGCACCCCTTTTTCAAGGTAGGGGAACGGCGGCGACGCCTTCCTACCTCAGCGTGCGTAGTGCCCTCGGCCTACGCCGCTAGCGCCCGCTCTTCGCGGGCACCCTTTTTCGAGGTAGGGGAACGGCGGCGACGCCTCCCTACCTCAGCGAGCGTAGTGCCCTCGGCCTACGCCGCAAGCGCCCGCTCTGCGCGGGCACCCTTTTTAGAGGTAGGGGAACGGCGGCGACGCCTCCCTACCTCAGCGTGCGTAGTGCCCTCGGCCTACGCCGCAAGCGCCCGCTTTTCGCGGGCACCCTTTTTTTTGAGGTAGGGCGACGGCGGCGACGCCTCCCTACCTCAGCGTGCGTCGTGCCCTCGGCCTAGGCCGCAAGCGCCCGCTCTGCGCGGGCACCCATTTTCCAGGTAGGGGAACGGCGGCGACGCCTCCCAACCTCAGCGTGCGTAGTGCCCTCGGCCTACGCCGCAAGCGCCCGCTCTTCGCGGGCACCCTTTCTGGAGGTAGGGGAACGGCGGCGACGCCTCCCTACCTCAGCGTGCGTAGTGCCCTCGGCCTACGCCGCAAGCGCCCGCTGTTCGCGGGCACCCCTTTTTCAAGGTAGGGGAACGGCGGCGACGCCTCCCTACCTCAGCGTGCGTAGCGCCCTCGGCCTACGCCGCAAGCGCCTGCTCTTCGCGGGCACTGTCTTTGAAGGTATGGGAACGATGGTGACGCCTCCCTACCTCAGCGTGCGTAGCGCCCTCGGCCTACGCCGCAAGCGCCTGCTGTTCGCGGGCACCCCTTTTTCAAGGTAGGGGAACGGCGGCGACGCCTCCCTACCTCAGCGAGCGTAGTGCCCTCGGCCTACGCCGCAAGCGCCCGCTCTACGCGGGCACCCTTTTTAGAGGTAGGGGAACGGCGGCGACGCCTCCCTACCTCAGCGTGCGTAGTGCCCTCGGCCTACGCCGCAAGCGCCCGCTTTTCGCAGGCACCCTTTTTTTTGAGGTAGGGGAACGGCGGCGACGCCTCCCTACCTCAGCGTGCGTAGTGCCCTCGGCCTACGCCGCAAGCACCCGCTCTGCGCGGGCACTGTCTTTGAAGGTAGGGGAACGACGGCGATGCCTCCCTACATCAGCGTGATGAGCGCCCTCGGCCTACGCCGCAAGCGCCCGCTGTTCGCGGGCACCCGTTTTTCAAGGTAGGGGAACGGCGGTGACGCCTCCCTACCTCAGCGTGCGTAGCGCCGTCGGCCTACGCCGCAAGCGCCTGCTCTTCGCGGGCATCCTTTTTCGAGGTAGGGGAACGGCGGCGACGCCTCCCTACCTCAGCGAGCGTAGTACCATCGGCCTACGCTGCAACCGCCCGCTCTGGGCGGGCACCCTTTTTAGAGGTAGGGGCAGGGCGGCGACGCCTCCCTACCTCAGCGTGCGTAGTGCCCTCGGCCTACGCCGCAAGCGCCTGCTCTGCGCGGGCACCCTTTTTCAAGGTAGGGGAACGGCGGCGACGCCTCCCTACCTTAGCGTGCGTAGTGCCCACGGCCTACGCCGCAAGCGCCCGCTTTTCGCAGGCACCCTTTTTTTGGAGGTAGGGGAACAGCGGCGACGCCTCCCTACGTCAGCGTGCGTAGTGCCCTCGGCCTAGGCCGCAAGCGCCCGCTCTACGCGGGCACCCATTTTCCAGGTAGGGGAATGGCGGCGAGGCCTCCCTACCTCAGCGTGCGTAGTGCCCTCGGCCTACGCCGCAAGCGCCCGCTCTTCGCGGGCACCCTTTCTTGAGGTAGGGGAACGACGGCGACGCCTCCCTACCTCAGCGTGCGTAGTGCCCTCGGCCTACGCCGCTAGCGCCCGCTCTTCACGGGCACCCTTTTTCGAGGTAGGGGAACGGCGGCGACGCCTCCCTACCTCAGCGAGCGTAGTGCCCTCGGCCTACGCCGCAAGCGCCCGCTCTGCGCGGGCACCCTTTTTAGAGGTAGGGGAACGGCGGCGACGCCTCCCTACCTCAGCGTGCGTAGTGCCCTCGGCCTACGCCGCAAGCGCCCGCTCTGCGCGGGCACCCTTTTTCAAGGTAGGGGAACGACGGCGACGCCTCCCTACCTCAGCGTGCGTAGTGCCCTCGGCCTAGGCCGCAAGCGCCCGCTCTGCGCAGGCACCCATTTTCCAGGTAGGGGAACGGCGGCGACGCCTCCCAACCTCAGCGTGCGTAGTGCCCTCGGCCTACGCCGCAAGCGCCCGCTCTTCGCGGGCACCCTTTCTGGAGGTAGGGGAACGGCGGCGACGCCTCCCTACCTCAGCGTGCGTAGTGCCCTCGGCCTACGCCGCAAGCGCCCGCTGTTCGCGGGCCCCCCTTTTTCAAGGTAGGGGAACGGCGGCGACGCCTCCCTACCTCAGCGTGCGTAGCGCCCTCGGCCTACGCCGCAAGCGCCTGCTCTTCGCGGGCACTGTCTTTGAAGGTATGGGAACGATGGTGACGCCTCCCTACCTCAGCGTGCGTAGCGCCCTCGGCCTACGCTGCAAGCGCCTGCTGTTCGCGGGCACCCCTTTTTCAAGGTAGGGGAACGGCGGCGACGCCTCCCTACCTCAGCGTGCGTAGTGCCCTCGGCCTACGCCGCAAGCACCCGCTCTGCGCGGGCACCCTTTTTCAAGGTAGGGGAACGGCGGCGACGCCTCCCTACCTCAGCGTGCGTAGCGCCCTCGGCCTACGCCGCAAGCGCCCGCTCTTCGCGGGCACCCTTTTTCGAGGTAGGGGAACGGCGGCGACGCCTCCCTACCTCAGCGAGCGTAGTGCCCTCGGCCTACGCCGCAAGCGCCCGCTCTACGCGGGCACCCTTTTTAGAGGTAGGGGAACGGCGGCGACGCCTCCCTACCTCAGCGTGCGTAGTGCCCTCGGCCTACGCCGCAAGCACCCGCTCTGCGCGGGCACTGTCTTTGAAGGTAGGGGAACGACGGCGATGCCTCCCTACATCAGCGTGATGAGCGCCCTCGGCCTACGCCGCAAGCGCCCGCTGTTCGCGGGCACCCGTTTTTCAAGGTAGGGGAACGGCGGTGACGCCTCCCTACCTCAGCGTGCGTAGCGCCGTCGGCCTACGCCGCAAGCGCCTGCTCTTCGCGGGCATCCTTTTTCGAGGTAGGGGAACGGCGGCGACGCCTCCCTACCTCAGCGAGCGTAGTGCCATCGGCCTACGCTGCAACCGCCCGCTCTGGGCGGGCACCCTTTTTAGAGGTTGGGGCAGGGCGGCGACGCCTCCCTACCTCAGCGTGCGTAGTGCCCTCGGCCTACGCCGCAAGCGCCCGCTCTGCGCGGGCACCCTTTTTCAAGGTAGGGGAACGGCGGCGACGCCTCCCTACCTCAGCGTGCGTAGCGCCCTCGGCCTACGCCGCAAGCGCCCGCTCTTCGCGGGCACCCTTTTTCGAGGTAGGGGAACGGCGGCGACGCCTCCCTACCTCAGCGAGCGCAGTGCCCTCGGCCTACGCCGCAAGCGCCCGCTCTACGCGGGCACCCTTTTTAGAGGTAGGGGAACGGCGGCGACGCCTCCCTACCTCAGCGTGCGTAGTGCCCTCGGCCTACGCCGCAAGCGCCCGCTCTGCGCGGGCACTGTCTTTGAAGGTAGGGGAACGACGGCGACGCCTCCCTACATCAGCGTGATAAGCGCCCTCGGCCTACGCCGCAAGCGCCCGCTGTTCGCGGGCACCCGTTTTTCAAGGTAGGGGAACGGCGGTGACGCCTCCCTACCTCAGCGTGCGTAGCGCCGTCGGCCTACGCCGCAAGCGCCCGCTCTTCGCGGGCATCCTTTTTCGAGGTAGGGGAACGGCGGCGACGCCTCCCTACCTCAGCGAGCGTAGTGCCCTCGGCCTACGCTGCAACTGCCCGCTCTGGGCGGGCACCCTTTTTAGAGGTAGGGGCAGGGCGGCGACGCCTCCCTACGTCAGCGTGCGTAGTGCCCTCGGCCTAGGCCGCAAGCGCCCGCTCTGCGCGGGCACCCTTTTTCCAGGTAGGGGAATGGCGGCGATGCCTCCCTACCTCAGCGTGCGTAGTGCCCTCGGCCTACGCCGCAAGCGCCCGCTCTTCGCGGGCACCCTTTCTTGAGGTAGGGGAACGACGGCGACGCCTCCCTACCTCAGCGTGCGTAGTGCCCTCGGCCTACGCCGCAAGCGCCCGCTGTTCGCGGGCACCCCTTTTTCAAGGTAGGGGAACGGCGGCGACGCCTCCCTACCTCAGCGTGCGTAGCGCCCTCGGCCTACGCCGCAAGCGCCCGCTCTTCGCGGGCATCCTTTTTCGAGGTAGGGGAACGGCGGCGACGCCTCCCTACCTCAGCGAGCGTAGTGCCCTCGGCCTACGCTGCAACCGCCCGCTCTGGGCGGGCACCCTTTTTAGAGGTAGGGGCACGGCGGCGACGCCTCCCTACCTCAGCGTGCGTAGTGCCCTCGGCCTACGCCGCAAGCGCCCGCTCTGCGCGGGCACCCTTTTTCAAGGTAGGGGAACGGCGGCGACGCCTCCCTACCTCAGCGTGCGTAGCGCCCTCGGCCTACGCCGCAAGCGCTCGCTCTTCGCGGGCACCCTTTTTCGAGGTAGGGGAACGGCGGCGACGCCTCCCTACCTCAGCGAGCGTAGTGCCCTCGGCCTACGCCGCAAGTGCCCGCTCTACGCGGGCACCCTTTTTAGTGGTAGGGGAACGGCGGCGACGCCTCCCTACCTCAGCGTGCGTAGTGCCCTCGGCCTACGCCGCAAGCGCCCGCTCTGCGCGGGCACTGTCTTTGAAGGTAGGGGAACGACGGCGACGCCTCCCTACATCAGCGTGATGAGCGCCCTCGGCCTACGCCGCAAGCGCCCGCTGTTCGCGGGCACCCGTTTTTCAAGGTAGGGGAACGGCGGTGACGCCTCCCTACCTCAGCGTGCGTAGCGCCGTCGGCCTACGCCGCAAGCGCCCGCTCTTCGCGGGCATCCTTTTTCGAGGTAGGGGAACGGCGGCGACGCCTCCCTACCTCAGCGAGCGTAGTGCCCTCGGCCTACGCTGCAACTGCCCGCTCTGGGCGGGCACCCTTTTTAGAGGTAGGGGCAGGGCGGCGACGCCTCCCTACCTCAGCGTGCGTAGTGCCCTCGGCCTACGCCGCAAGCGCCCGCTCTGCGCGGGCACCCTTTTTCAAGGTAGGGGAACGGCGGCGACGCCTCCCTACCTCAGCGTGCGTAGCGCCCTCGGCCTACGCCGCAAGCGCCCGCTCTTCGCGGGCGCCCTTTTTCGAGGTAGGGGAACGGCGGCGACGCCTCCCTACCTCAGCGAGCGTAGTGCCCTCGGCCTACGCCGCAAGCGCCCGCTCTACGCGGGCACCCTTTTTAGAGGTAGGGGAACGGCGGCAACGCCTCCCTACCTCAGCGTGCGTAGTGCCCTCGGCCTACGCCGCAAGCGCCCGCTTTTCGCAGGCACCCTTTTTTTTGAGGTAGGGGAACGGCGGCGACGCCTCCCTACCTCAGCGTGCGTAGTGCCCTCGGCCTAGGCCGCAAGCGCCCGCTCTGCGCGGGCACCCATTTTCCAGGTAGGGGAACGGCGGCGACGCCTCCCTACCTCAGCGTGCGTAGTGCCCTCGGCCTACGCCGCAAGCGCCCGCTCTTCGCGGGCACCCTTTCTGGAGGTAGGGGAACGGCGGCGACGCCTCCCTACCTTAGCTTGCGTAGTGCCCTCGGCCTACGCCTCAAGCGCCCGCTGTTCGCGGGCACCCCATTTTCACTGTAGGGGAACGGCGGCGAAGCCTCCCTACCTTAGCGTGCGTAGTGCCCACGGCCTACGCCGCAAGCGCCCGCTTTTCGCAGGCACCCTTTTTTTGAGGTAGGGGAACGGCGGCGACGCCTCCCTACGTCAGCGTGCGTAGTGCCCTCGGCCTAGGCCGCAAGCGCCCGCTCTGCGCGGGCACCCATTTTCCAGGTAGGGGAACGGCGGCGATGCCTCCCTACCTCAGCGTGCGTAGTGCCCTCGGCCTACGCCGCAAGCGCCCGCTCTTCGCGGGCACCCTTTCTGGAGGTAGGGGAACGACGGCGACGCCTCCCTACCTCAGCGTGCGTAGTGCCCTCGGCCTACGCCGCAAGCGCCCGCTGTTCGCGGGCACCCCTTTTTCAAGGTAGGGGAACGGCGGCGACGCCTCCCTACCTCAGCGTGCGTAGCGCCCTCGGCCTACGCCGCAAGCGCCCGCTCTTCGCGGGCACCCTTTTTCGAGGTAGGGGAACGGCGGCGACGCCTCCCTACCTCAGCGAGCGTAGTGCCGTCGGCCTACGCCGCAAGCGCCCGCTCTGCGCGGGCACATTTTTAGAGGTAGGGGAACGGCGGCGACGCCTCCCTACCTCAGCGTGCGTAGTGCCCTCGGCCTACGCCGCAAGCGCCCGCTGCTCGCGGGCACCCCTTTTTCAAGGTAGGGGAACGGCGGCGACGCCTCCCTAACTCAGCGTGCGTAGTGCCCTCGGCCTACGCCGCAAGCGCCCGCTCTGCGCGGGCACTGTCTTTGAAAGTAGGGGAACGACGGCGACGCCTCCCTACATCAGCGTGATGAGCGCCCTCGGCCTACGCCGCAAGCGCCCGCTGTTCGCGGGCACCCGTTTTTCAAGGTAGGGGAACGGCGGTGACGCCTCCCTACCTCAGCGTGCGTAGCGCCGTCGGCCTACGCCGCAAGCGCCCGCTCTTCGCGGGCATCCTTTTTCGAGGTAGGGGAACGGCGGCGACGCCTCCCTACCTCAGCGAGCGTAGTGCCCTCGGCCTACGCTGCAACTGCCCGCTCTGGGCGGGCACCCTTTTTAGAGGTAGGGGCAGGGCGGCGACGCCTCCCTACCTCAGCGTGCGTAGTGCCCTCGGCCTACGCCGCAAGCGCCCGCTCTGCGCGGGCACCCTTTTTCAAGGTAGGGGAACGGCGGCGACGCCTCCCTACCTCAGCGTGCGTAGCGCCCTCGGCCTACGCCGCAAGCGCCCGCTCTTCGCGGGCGCCCTTTTTCGAGGTAGGGGAACGGCGGCGACGCCTCCCTACCTCAGCGAGCGTAGTGCCCTCGGCCTACGCCGCAAGCGCCCGCTCTACGCGGGCTCCCTTTTTAGAGGTAGGGGAACGGCGGCAACGCCTCCCTACCTCAGCGTGCGTAGTGCCCTCGGCCTACGCCGCAAGCGCCCGCTTTTCGCAGGCACCCTTTTTTTTGAGGTAGGGGAACGGCGGCGACGCCTCCCTACCTCAGCGTGCGTAGTGCCCTCGGCCTAGGCCGCAAGCGCCCGCTCTGCGCGGGCACCCATTTTCCAGGTAGGGGAACGGCGGCGACGCCTCCCTACCTCAGCGTGCGTAGTGCCCTCGGCCTACGCCGCAAGCGCCCGCTCTTCGCGGGCACCCTTTCTGGAGGTAGGGGAACGGCGGCGACGCCTCCCTACCTCAGCATGCGTAGTGCCCTCGGCCTACGCCGCAAGCGCCCGCTGTTCGCGGGCACCCCATTTTCACTGTAGGGGAACGGCGGCGAAGCCTCCCTACCTTAGCGTGCGTAGTGCCCACGGCCTACGCCGCAAGCGCCCGCTTTTCGCAGGCACCCTTTTTTTTGAGGTAGGGGAACGGCGGCGACGCCTCCCTACGTCAGCGTGCGTAGTGCCCTCGGCCTAGGCCGCAAGCGCCCGCTCTGCGCGGGCACCCATTTTCCAGGTAGGGGAACGGCGGCGATGCCTCCCTACCTCAGCGTGCGTAGTGCCCTCGGCCTACGCCGCAAGCGCCCGCTCTTCGCGGGCACCCTTTCTTGAGGTAGGGGAACGACGGCGACGCCTCCCTACCTCAGCGTGCGTAGGGCCCTCGGCCTACGCCGCAAGCGCCCGCTGTTCGCGGGCACCCCTTTTTCAAGGTAGGGGAACGGCGGCGACGCCTCCCTACCTCAGCGTGCGTAGCGTCCTCGGCCTACGCCGCAAGCGCCCGCTCTTCGCGGGCACCCTTTTTCGAGGTAGGGGAACGGCGGCGACGCCTCCCTACCTCAGCGAGCGTAGTGCCGTCGGCCTACGCCGCAAGCGCCCGCTCTGCGCGGGCACATTTTTGGAGGTAGGGGAACGGCGGCGACGCCTCCCTACCTCAGCGTGCGTAGTGCCCTCGGCCTACGCCGCAAGCGCCCGCTGCTCGCGGGCACCCCTTTTTCAAGGTAGGGGAACGGCGGCGACGCCTCCCTAACTCAGCGTGCGTAGTGCCCTCGGCCTACGCCGCAAGCGCCCGCACTTCGCGGGCACTGTCTTTGAAAGTAGGGGAACGACGGCGACGCCTCCCTACATCAGCGTGATGAGCGCCCTCGGCCTACGCCGCAAGCGCCCGCTGTTCGCGGGCACCCGTTTTTCAAGGTAGGGGAACGGCGGTGACGCCTCCCTACCTCAGCGTGCGTAGCGCCATCGGCCTACGCCGCAAGCGCCCGCTCTTCGCGGGCATCCTTTTTCGAGGTAGGGGAACGGCGGCGAGGCCTCCCTACCTCAGCGAGCGTAGTGCCCTCGGCCTACGCTGCAACTGCCCGCTCTGGGCGGGCACCCTTTTTAGAGGTAGGGGCAGGGCGGCGACGCCTCCCTACCTCAGCGTGCGTAGTGCCCTCGGCCTACGCCGCAAGCGCCCGCTCTGCGCGGGCACCCTTTTTCAAGGTAGGGGAACGGCGGCGACGCCTCCCTACCTCAGCGTGCGTAGCGCCCTCGGCCTACGCCGCAATCGCCCGCTCTTCGCGGGCGCCCTTTTTCGAGGTAGGGGAACGGCGGCGACGCCTCCCTACCTCAGCGAGCGTAGTGCCCTCGGCCTACGCTGCAACTGCCCGCTCTGGGCGGGCACCCTTTTTAGAGGTAGGGGCAGGGCGGCGACGCCTCCCTACCTCAGCGTGCGTAGTGCCCTCGGCCTACGCCGCAAGCGCCCGCTCTGCGCGGGCACCCTTTTTCAAGGTAGGGGAACGGCGGCGACGCCTCCCTACCTCAGCGTGCGTAGCGCCCTCGGCCTACGCCGCAAGCGCCCGCTCTTCGCGGGCGCCCTTTTTCGAGGTAGGGGAACGGCGGCGACGCCTCCCTACCTCAGCGAGCGTAGTGCCCTCGGCCTACGCCGCAAGCGCCCGCTCTACGCGGGCACCCTTTTTAGAGGTAGGGGAACGGCGGCAACGCCTCCCTACCTCAGCGTGCGTAGTGCCCTCGGCCTACGCCGCAAGCGCCCGCTTTTCGCAGGCACCCTTTTTTTTGAGGTAGGGGAACGGCGGCGACGCCTCCCTACCTCAGCGTGCGTAGTGCCCTCGGCCTAGGCCGCAAGCGCCCGCTCTGCGCGGGCACCCATTTTCCAGGTAGGGGAACGGCGGCGACGCCTCCCTACCTCAGCGTGCGTAGTGCCCTCGGCCTACGCCGCAAGCGCCCGCTCTTCGCGGGCACCCTTTCTGGAGGTAGGGGAACGGCGGCGACGCCTCCCTACCTCAGCTTGCGTAGTGCCCTCGGCCTACGCCTCAAGCGCCCGCTGTTCGCGGGCACCCCATTTTCACTGTAGGGGAACGGCGGCGAAGCCTCCCTACCTTAGCGTGCGTAGTGCCCACGGCCTACGCCGCAAGCGCCCGCTTTTCGCAGGCACCCTTTTTTTGAGGTAGGGGAACGGCGGCGACGCCTCCCTACGTCAGCGTGCGTAGTGCCCTCGGCCTAGGCCGCAAGCGCCCGCTCTGCGCGGGCACCCATTTTCCAGGTAGGGGAACGGCGGCGATGCCTCCCTACCTCAGCGTGCGTAGTGCCCTCGGCCTACGCCGCAAGCGCCCGCTCTTCGCGGGCACCCTTTCTTGAGGTAGGGGAACGACGGCGACGCCTCCCTACCTCAGCGTGCGTAGGGCCCTCGGCCTACGCCGCAAGCGCCCGCTGTTCGCGGGCACCCCTTTTTCAAGGTAGGGGAACGGCGGCGACGCCTCCCTACCTCAGCGTGCGTAGCGCCCTCGGCCTACGCCGCAAGCGCCCGCTCTTCGCGGGCACCCTTTTTCGAGGTAGGGGAACGGCGGCGACGCCTCCCTACCTCAGCGAGCGTAGTGCCGTCGGCCTACGCCGCAAGCGCCCGCTCTGCGCGGGCACATTTTTAGAGGTAGGGGAACGGCGGCGACGCCTCCCTACCTCAGCGTGCGTAGTGCCCTCGGCCTACGCCGCAAGCGCCCGCTGCTCGCGGGCACCCCTTTTTCAAGGTAGGGGAACGGCGGCGACGCCTCCCTAACTCAGCGTGCGTAGTGCCCTCGGCCTACGCCGCAAGCGCCCGCTCTGCGCGGGCACTGTCTTTGAAAGTAGGGGAACGACGGCGACGCCTCCCTACATCAGCGTGATGAGCGCCCTCGGCCTACGCCGCAAGCGCCCGCTGTTCGCGGGCACCCGTTTTTCAAGGTAGGGGAACGGCGGTGACGCCTCCCTACCTCAGCGTGCGTAGCGCCGTCGGCCTACGCCGCAAGCGCCCGCTCTTCGCGGGCATCCTTTTTCGAGGTAGGGGAACGGCGGCGACGCCTCCCTACCTCAGCGAGCGTAGTGCCCTCGGCCTACGCTGCAACTGCCCGCTCTGGGCGGGCACCCTTTTTAGAGGTAGGGGCAGGGCGGCGACGCCTCCCTACCTCAGCGTGCGTAGTGCCCTCGGCCTACGCCGCAAGCGCCGGCTCTGCGCGGGCACCCTTTTTCAAGGTAGGGGAACGGCGGCGACGCCTCCCTACCTCAGCGTGCGTAGCGCCCTCGGCCTACGCCGCAAGCGCCCGCTCTTCGCGGGCGCCCTTTTTCGAGGTAGGGGAACGGCGGCGACGCCTCCCTACCTCAGCGAGCGTAGTGCCCTCGGCCTACGCCGCAAGCGCCCGCTCTACGCGGGCACCCTTTTTAGAGGTAGGGGAACGGCGGCAACGCCTCCCTACCTCAGCGTGCGTAGTGCCCTCGGCCTACGCCGCAAGCGCCCGCTTTTCGCAGGCACCCTTTTTTTTGAGGTAGGGGAACGGCGGCGACGCCTCCCTACCTCAGCGTGCGTAGTGCCCTCGGCCTAGGCCGCAAGCGCCCGCTCTGCGCGGGCACCCATTTTCCAGGTAGGGGAACGGCGGCGACGCCTCCCTACCTCAGCGTGCGTAGTGCCCTCGGCCTACGCCGCAAGCGCCCGCTCTTCGCGGGCACCCTTTCTGGAGGTAGGGGAACGGCGGCGACGCCTCCCTACCTCAGCATGCGTAGTGCCCTCGGCCTACGCCGCAAGCGCCCGCTGTTCGCGGGCACCCCATTTTCACTGTAGGGGAACGGCGGCGAAGCCTCCCTACCTTAGCGTGCGTAGTGCCCACGGCCTACGCCGCAAGCGCCCGCTTTTCGCAGGCACCCTTTTTTTTGAGGTAGGGGAACGGCGGCGACGCCTCCCTACGTCAGCGTGCGTAGTGCCCTCGGCCTAGGCCGCAAGCGCCCGCTCTGCGCGGGCACCCATTTTCCAGGTAGGGGAACGGCGGCGATGCCTCCCTACCTCAACGTGCGTAGTGCCCTCGGCCTACGCCGCAAGCGCCCGCTCTTCGCGGGCACCCTTTCTTGAGGTAGGGGAACGACGGCGACGCCTCCCTACCTCAGCGTGCGTAGGGCCCTCGGCCTACGCCGCAAGCGCCCGCTGTTCGCGGGCACCCCTTTTTCAAGGTAGGGGAACGGCGGCGACGCCTCCCTACCTCAGCGTGCGTAGCGCCCTCGGCCTACGCCGCAAGCGCCCGCTCTTCGCGGGCACCCTTTTTCGAGGTAGGGGAACGGCGGCGACGCCTCCCTACCTCAGCGAGCGTAGTGCCGTCGGCCTACGCCGCAAGCGCCCGCTCTGCGCGGGCACATTTTTGGAGGTAGGGGAACGGCGGCGACGCCTCCCTACCTCAGCGTGCGTAGTGCCCTCGGCCTACGCCGCAAGCGCCCGCTGCTCGCGGGCACCCCTTTTTCAAGGTAGGGGAACGGCGGCGACGCCTCCCTAACTCAGCGTGCGTAGTGCCCTCGGCCTACGCCGCAAGCGCCCGCACTTCGCGGGCACTGTCTTTGAAAGTAGGGGAACGACGGCGACGCCTCCCTACATCAGCGTGATGAGCGCCCTCGGCCTACGCCGCAAGCGCCCGCTGTTCGCGGGCACCCGTTTTTCAAGGTAGGGGAACGGCGGTGACGCCTCCCTACCTCAGCGTGCGTAGCGCCGTCGGCCTACGCCGCAAGCGCCCGCTCTTCGCGGGCATCCTTTTTCGAGGTAGGGGAACGGCGGCGAGGCCTCCCTACCTCAGCGAGCGTAGTGCCCTCGGCCTACGCTGCAACTGCCCGCTCTGGGCGGGCACCCTTTTTAGAGGTAGGGGCAGGGCGGCGACGCCTCCCTACCTCAGCGTGCGTAGTGCCCTCGGCCTACGCCGCAAGCGCCCGCTCTGCGCGGGCACCCTTTTTCAAGGTAGGGGAACGGCGGCGACGCCTCCCTACCTCAGCGTGCGTAGCGCCCTCGGCCTACGCCGCAAGCGCCCGCTCTTCGCGGGCGCCCTTTTTCGAGGTAGGGGAACGGCGGCGACGCCTCCCTACCTCAGCGAGCGTAGTGCCCTCGGCCTACGCCGCAAGCGCCCGCTCTACGCGGGCACCCTTTTTAGAGGTAGGGGAACGGCGGCAACGCCTCCCTACCTCAGCGTGCGTAGTGCCCTCGGCCTACGCCGCAAGCGCCCGCTTTTCGCAGGCACCCTTTTTTTTGAGGTAGGGGAACGGCGGCGACGCCTCCCTACCTCAGCGTGCGTAGTGCCCTCGGCCTAGGCCGCAAGCGCCCGCTCTGCGCGGGCACCCATTTTCCAGGTAGGGGAACGGCGGCGACGCCTCCCTACCTCAGCGTGCGTAGTGCCCTCGGCCTACGCCGCAAGCGCCCGCTCTTCGCGGGCACCCTTTCTGGAGGTAGGGGAACGGCGGCGACGCCTCCCTACCTCAGCATGCGTAGTGCCCTCGGCCTACGCCGCAAGCGCCCGCTGTTCGCGGGCACCCCATTTTCACTGTAGGGGAACGGCGGCGAAGCCTCCCTACCTTAGCGTGCGTAGTGCCCACGGCCTACGCCGCAAGCGCCCGCTTTTCGCAGGCACCCTTTTTTTTGAGGTAGGGGAACGGCGGCGACGCCTCCCTACGTCAGCGTGCGTAGTGCCCTCGGCCTAGGCCGCAAGCGCCCGCTCTGCGCGGGCACCCATTTTCCAGGTAGGGGAACGGCGGCGATGCCTCCCTACCTCAGCGTGCGTAGTGCCCTCGGCCTACGCCGCAAGCGCCCGCTCTTCGCGGGCACCCTTTCTTGAGGTAGGGGAACGACGGCGACGCCTCCCTACCTCAGCGTGCGTAGTGCCCTCGGCCTACGCCGCAAGCGCCCGCTGTTCGCGGGCACCCCTTTTTCAAGGTAGGGGAACGGCGGCGACGCCTCCCTACCTCAGCGTGCGTAGCGCCCTCGGCCTACGCCGCAAGCGCCCGCTCTTCGCGGGCACCCTTTTTCGAGGTAGGGGAACGGCGGCGACGCCTCCCTACCTCAGCGAGCGTAGTGCCGTCGGCCTACGCCGCAAGCGCCCGCTCTGCGCGGGCACCTTTTTAGAGGTAGGGGAACGGCGGCGACGCCTCCCTACCTCAGCGTGCGTAGTGCCCTCGGCCTACGCCGCAAGCGCCCGCTGCTCGCGGGCACCCCTTTTTCAAGGTAGGGGAACGGCGGCGACGCCTCCCTAACTCAGCGTGCGTAGTGCCCTCGGTCTACGCCGCAAGCGCCCGCACTTCGCGGGCACTGTCTTTGAAAGTAGGGGAACGGCGGCGACGCCTCCCTACCTCAGCGTGCGTAGCGCCCTCGGCCTACGCCGCAAGCGCCCGCTCTTCGCGGGCACCCTTTTTCGAGGTAGGGGAACGGCGGCGACGCCTCCCTACCTCAGCGAGCGTAGTGCCCTCGGCCTACGCCGCAAGCGCCCGCTCTGCGCGGGCACCCTTTTTAGAGGTAGGCGAACGGCGGCGACGCCTCCCTACCTCAGCATGCGTAGTGCCCTCGGCCTACGCCGCAAGCGCCCGCTTTTCGCGGGCACCCTTTTTTTTGAGGTCGGGGAACGGCGGCGACGCCTCCCTACCTCAGCGTGCGTCATGCCCTCGGCCTAGGCCGCAAGCGCCCGCTCTGCGCGGGCACCCATTTTCCAGGTAGGGGAACGGCGGCGACGCCTCCCTACCTCAGCGTGCGTAGTGCCCTCGGCCTACGCCGCAAGGGCCCGCTCTTCGCAGGCACTGTCTTTGAAGGTAGGGGAACGACGGCGACGCCTCCCTACCTCAGCGTGCGTAGCGCCCTCGGCCTACGCCGTAAGCGCCCGCTGTTCGCGGGCACCCCTTTTTCAAGGTAGGGGAACGGCGGCGACGCCTCCCTACCTCAGCGTGCGTAGTGCCCTCGGCCTACGCCGCAAGCGCCCGCTCTTCGCGGGCACTGTCTTTGAAGGTAGGGGAACGACGGCGACGCCTCCCTACCTCAGCGTGCGTAGCGCCCTCGGCCTACGCCGCAAGCGCCCGCTGTTCGCGGGCACCCCTGTTTCAAGGTAGGGGAACGGCGGCGACGCCTCCCAACCTCAGCGTGCGTACCGCCCTCGGCCTACGCCGCAAGCGCCCGCTCTTCGCGGGCACCCTTTTTCGAGGTAGGGGAACGGCGGCGACGCCTCCCTACCTCAGCGAGCGTAGTGCCCTCGGCCTACGCCGCAAGCGCCCGCTCTGCGCGGGCACCCTTTTTAGAGCTAGGCGAACGGCGGCGACGCCTCCCTACCTCAGCATGCGTAGTGCCCTCGGCCTACGCCGCAAGCGCCCGCTTTTCGCGGGCACCCTTTTTTTTGAGGTCGGGGAACGGCGGCGACGCCTCCCTACCTCAGCGTGCGTCATGCCCTCGGCCTAGGCCGCAAGCGCCCGCTCTGCGCGGGCACCCATTTTCCAGGTAGGGGAACGGCGGCGACGCCTCCCTACCTCAGCGTGCGTAGTGCCCTCGGCCTACGCCGCAAGTGCCCGCTCTTCGCAGGCACTGTCTTTGAAGGTAGGGGAACGACGGCGACGCCTCCCTACCTCAGCGTGCGTAGCGCCCTCGGCCTACGCCGTAAGCGCCCGCTGTTCGCGGGCACCCCTTTTTCAAGGTAGGGGAACGGCGGCGACGCCTCCCTACCTCAGCGTGCGTAGTGCCCTCGGCCTACGCCGCAAGCGCCCGCTCTTCGCGGGCACTGTCTTTGAAGGTAGGGGAACGACGGCGACGCCTCCCTACCTCAGCGTGCGTAGCGCCCTCGGCCTACGCCGCAAGCGCCCGCTGTTCGCGGGCACCCCTGTTTCAAGGTAGGGGAACGGCGGCGACGCCTCCCTACCTCAGCGTGCGTAGCGCCCTCGGCCTACGCCGCAAGCGCCCGCTCTTCGCGGGCACCCTTTTTCGAGGTAGGGGAACGGCGGCGACGCCTCCCTACCTCAGCGAGCGTAGTGCCCTCGGCCTACGCCGCAAGCGCCCGCTCTGCGCGGGCACCCTTTTTAGAGGTAGGCGAACGGCGGCGACGCCTCCCTACCTCAGCGTGCGTAGTGCCCTCGGCCTACGCCGCAAGCGCCCGCTTTTCGCGGGCACCCTTTTTTTTGAGGTCGGGGAACGGCGGCGACGCCTCCCTACCTCAGCGTGCGTAGTGCCCTCGGCCTACGCCGCAAGCGCCCGCTCTGCGCGGGCACCTTTTTAGAGGTAGGGGAACGGCGGCGACACCTCCCTACCTCAGCGTGCGTAGTGCCCTCGGCCTACGCCGCAAGCGCCCGCTTTTCGCGGGCACCCTTTTTTTTGAGGTCGGCGAACGGCGGCGACGTCTCCCTACCTCAGCGTGCGTCATGCCCTCGGCCTAGGCCGCAAGCGCCCGCTCTGCGCGGGCACCCATTTTCCAGGTAGGGGAACGGCGGTGACGCCTCCCTACCTCAGCGTGTGTAGTGCCCTCGGCCTACGCCGCAAGCGCCCGCTCTTCGCGGGCACCCTTTCTTGAGGTAGGGGAACGGCGGCGACGCCTCCCTACCTCAGCGTGCGTAGCGCCCTCGGCCTACACCGCAAGCGCCCGCTGTTCGCGGGCACCCCTTTTTCAAGGTAGGGGAACGGCGGCGACGCCTCCCTACCTCAGCGTGCGTAGCGCCCTCGGCCTACGCCGCAAGCGCCCGCTCTTCGCGGACACCCTTTGTCGAGGTAGGGGATCGCGGCGACGCCTCCCTACCTCAGCGTGCGTAGTGCCCTCGGCCTACGCCGCAAGCGCCCGCTCTTCGCGGGCACCCTTTCTGGAGGTAGGGGAACGACGGCGACGCCTCCCTACCTCAGCGTGCGTAGTGCCCTCGGCCTACGCCGCAAGCGCCCGCTGTGCGCGGGCACCCCTTTTTCAAGGTAGGGGAACGGCGGCGACGCCTCCCTACCTCAGCGTGCGTAGTGCCCTCGGCCTACGCCGCAAGTGCCCGCTCTTCGCAGGCACTGTCTTTGAAGGTAGGGGAACGACGGCGACGCCTCCCTACCTCAGCGTGCGTAGCGCCCTCGGCCTACGCCGTAAGCGCCCGCTGTTCGCGGGCACCCCTTTTTCAAGGTAGGGGAACGGCGGCGACGCCTCCCTACCTCAGCGTGCGTAGTGCCCTCGGCCTACGCCGCAAGCGCCCGCTCTTCGCGGGCACTGTCTTTGAAGGTAGGGGAACGACGGCGACGCCTCCCTACCTCAGCGTGCGTAGCGCCCTCGGCCTACGCCGCAAGCGCCCGCTGTTCGCGGGCACCCCTGTTTCAAGGTAGGGGAACGGCGGCGACGCCTCCCTACCTCAGCGTGCGTAGCGCCCTCGGCCTACGCCGCAAGCGCCCGCTCTTCGCGGGCACCCTTTTTCGAGGTAGGGGAACGGCGGCGACGCCTCCCTACCTCAGCGAGCGTAGTGCCCTCGGCCTACGCCGCAAGCGCCCGCTCTGCGCGGGCACCCTTTTTTAGAGGTAGGCGAACGGCGGCGACGCCTCCCTACCTCAGCGTGCGTAGTGCCCTCGGCCTACGCCGCAAGCGCCCGCTTTTCGCGGGCACCCTTTTTTTTGAGGTCGGGGAACGGCGGCGACGCCTCCCTACCTCAGCGTGCGTAGTGCCCTCGGCCTACGCCGCAAGCGCCCGCTCTGCGCGGGCACCTTTTTAGAGGTAGGGGAACGGCGGCGACACCTCCCTACCTCAGCGTGCGTAGTGCCCTCGGCCTACGCCGCAAGCGCCCGCTTTTCGCGGGCACCCTTTTTTTTGAGGTCGGCGAACGGCGGCGACGTCTCCCTACCTCAGCGTGCGTCATGCCCTCGGCCTAGGCCGCAAGCGCCCGCTCTGCGCGGGCACCCATTTTCCAGGTAGGGGAACGGCGGTGACGCCTCCCTACCTCAGCGTGTGTAGTGCCCTCGGCCTACGCCGCAAGCGCCCGCTCTTCGCGGGCACCCTTTCTTGAGGTAGGGGAACGGCGGCGACGCCTCCCTACCTCAGCGTGCGTAGCGCCCTCGGCCTACACCGCAAGCGCCCGCTGTTCGCGGGCACCCCTTTTTCAAGGTAGGGGAACGGCGGCGACGCCTCCCTACCTCAGCGTGCGTAGCGCCCTCGGCCTACGCCGCAAGCGCCCGCTCTTCGCGGACACCCTTTGTCGAGGTAGGGGATCGCGGCGACGCCTCCCTACCTCAGCGTGCGTAGTGCCCTCGGCCTACGCCGCAAGCGCCCGCTCTTCGCGGGCACCCTTTCTGGAGGTAGGGGAACGACGGCGACGCCTCCCTACCTCAGCGTGCGTAGTGCCCTCGGCCTACGCCGCAAGCGCCCGCTGTGCGCGGGCACCCCTTTTTCAAGGTAGGGGAACGGCGGCGACGCCTCCCTACCTCAGCGTGCGTAGCGCCCTCGGCCTACGCCGCAAGCGCCCGCTCTTCGCGGGCACCCTTTTTCGAGGTAGGGGAACGGCGGCGACGCCTCCCTACCTCAGCGAGCGTAGTGCCGTCGGCCTACGCCGCAAGCGCCCGCTCTGCGCGGGCACCTTTTTAGAGGTAGGGGAACGGCGGCGACGCCTCCCTACCTCAGCGTGCGTAGTGCCCTCGGCCTACGCCGCAAGCGCCCGCTCTGCGTGGGCACCCTTTTTCAAGGTAGGGGAACGGCGGCGACGCCTCCCTACCTCAGCGTGCGTAGTGCCCTCGGCCTACGCCGCAAGCGCCCGCTCTTCGCAGGCACTGTCTTTGAAGGTAGGGGAACGACGGCGACGCCTCCCTACCTCAGCGTGCGTAGCGCCCTCGGCCTACGTCGCAAGCGCCCGCTCTTCGCGGGCACCCTTTTTCGAGGTAGGGGAACGGCGGCGACGCCTCCCTACCTCAGCGAGCGTAGTGCCCTCGGCCTACGCCGCAAGCGCCCGCTCTGCGCGGGCACCCTTTTTAGAGGTAGGCAAACGGCGGCGACGCCTCCCTACCTCAGCGTGCGTAGTGCCCTCGGCCTACGCCGCAAGCGCCCGCTTTTCGCGGGCACCCTTTTTTTTGAGGTCGGCGAACGGCGGCGACGTCTCCCTACCTCAGCGTGCGTCATGCCCTCGGCCTAGGCCGCAAGCGCCCGCTCTGCGCGGGCACCCATTTTCCAGGTAGGGGAACGGCGGTGACGCCTCCCTACCTCAGCGTGCGTAGTGCCCTCGGCCTACGACGCAAGCGCCCGCTGTTCGCGGGCACCCTTTCTTGAGGTAGGGGAACGGCGGCGACGCCTCCCTACCTCAGCGTGCGTAGCGCCCTCGGCCTACGCCGCAAGCGCCCGCTGTTCGCGGGCACCCCTTTTTCAAGGTAGGGGAACGGCGGCGACGCCTCCCTACCTCAGCGTGCGTAGCGCCCTCGGCCTACGCCGCAAGCGCCCGCTCTTCGCGGACACCCTTTTTCGAGGTAGGGGAACGGCGGCGACGCCTCCCTACCTCAGCGAGCGTAGTGCCCTCGGCCTACGCTGCAAGCGCCCGCTCTGGGCGGGCACCCTTTTTAGAGGTAGGGGAACGGCGGCGACGCCTCCCTACCTCAGCGTGCGTAGTGCCGTCGGCCTACGCCGCAAGCGCCCGCTTTGCGCGGGCACTGTCTTTGAAGGTAGGGGAACGACGGCGACGCCTCCCTACCTCAGCGTGCGTAGCGCCCTCGGCCTACGCCGCAAGCGCCCGCTGTTCGCGGGCACCCCTTTTTCAAGGTAGGGGAACGGCGGCGACGCCACCCTACCTCAGCGTGCGTAGCGCCCTCGGCCTACGTCGCAAGCGCCCGCTCTTCGCGGGCACCCTTTTTCGAGGTAGGGGAACGGCGGCGACGCCTCCCTACCTCAGCGAGCGTAGTGCCCTCGGCCTACGCCGCAAGCGCCCGCTCTGCGCGGGCACCCTTTTTAGAGGTAGGCAAACGGCGGCGACGCCTCCCTACCTCAGCGTGCGTAGTGCCCTCGGCCTACGCCGCAAGCGCCCGCTTTTCGCGGGCACCCTTTTTTTTGAGGTCGGCGAACTGCGGCGATGTCTCCCTACCTCAGCGTGCGTCATGCCCTCGGCCTAGGCCGCAAGCGCCCGCTCTGCGCGGGCACCCATTTTCCAGGTAGGGGAACGGCGGTGACGCCTCCCTACCTCAGCGTGCGTAGTGCCCTCGGCCTACGCCGCAAGCGCCCGCTCTTCGCGGGCACTGTCTTTGAAGGTAGGGGAACGACGGCGACGCCTCCCTACCTCAGCGTGCGTAGCGCCCTCGGCCTACGCCGCAAGCGCCCGCTGTTCGCGGGCACCCCTATTTCAAGGTAGGGGAACGGTGGCGACGCCTCCCTACCTCAGCGTGCGTAGCGCCCTCGGCCTACGCCGCAAGCGCCCGCTGTTCGCGGGCACCCCTTTTTCAAGGTAGGGGAACGGCGGCGACGCCTCCCTACCTCAGCGTGCGTAGCGCCCTCGGCCTACGCCGCAAGCGCCCGCTCTTCGCGGACACCCTTTTTCGAGGTAGGGGAACGGCGGCGACGCCTCCCTACCACAGCGAGCGTAGTGCCCTCGGCCTACGCTGCAAGCGCCCGCTCTGGGCGGGCACCCTTTTTAGAGGTAGGGGAACGGCGGCGACGCCTCCCTACCTCAGCGTGCGTAGTGCCGTCGGCCTACGCCGCAAGCGCCCGCTTTGCGCGGGCACTGTCTTTGAAGGTAGGGGAACGACGGCGACGCCTCCCTACCTCAGCGTGCGTAGCGCCCTCGGCCTACGCCGCAAGCGCCCGCTGTTCGCGGGCACCCCTTTTTCAAGGTAGGGGAACGGCGGCGACGCCACCCTACCTCAGCGTGCGTAGCGCCCTCGGCCTACGTCGCAAGCGCCCGCTCTTCGCGGGCACCCTTTTTCGAGGTAGGGGAACGGCGGCGACGCCTCCCTACCTCAGCGAGCGTAGTGCCCTCGGCCTACGCCGCAAGCGCCCGCTCTGCGCGGGCACCCTTTTTAGAGGTAGGCAAACGGCGGCGACGCCTCCCTACCTCAGCGTGCGTAGTGCCCTCGGCCTACGCCGCAAGCGCCCGCTTTTCGCAGGCACCCTTTTTTTTGAGGTCGGCGAACTGCGGCGATGTCTCCCTACCTCAGCGTGCGTCATGCCCTCGGCCTAGGCCGCAAGCGCCCGCTCTGCGCGGGCACCCATTTTCCAGGTAGGGGAACGGCGGTGACGCCTCCCTACCTCAGCGTGCGTAGTGCCCTCGGCCTACGCCGCAAGCGCCCGCTCTTCGCGGGCACTGTCTTTGAAGGTAGGGGAACGACGGCGACGCCTCCCTACCTCAGCGTGCGTAGCGCCCTCGGCCTACGCCGCAAGCGCCCGCTGTTCGCGGGCACCCCTATTTCAAGGTAGGGGAACGGTGGCGACGCCTCCCTACCTCAGCGTGCTTAGGGCCCTCGGCCTACGCCGCAAGCGCCCGCTCTTCGCGGGCACTGCCTTTGAAGGTATGGGAACGACGGCGACGCCTCCCTACCTCAGCGTGCGTAGCGCCCTCGGCCTACGCCGCAAGCGCCCGCTGTTCGCGGGCACCCCTTTTTGAAGGTAGGGGAACGGCGGCGACGCCTCCCTACCTCAGCGTGCGTAGCGCCCTCGGCCTACGCCGCAAGCGCCCGCAGTTCGCGGGCACCCCTTTTTCAAGGTAGGGGAACGGCGGTGACGCCTCCCTACCTCAGCGTGCGTAGCACCCTCGGCCTACGCCGCAAGCGCCCGCTCTTCGCGGACACCCTTTTTCGAGGTAGGGGAACGGCGGCGACGCCTCCCTACCTCAGCGTGCGTAGTGCCCTCGGCCTACGCCGCAAGCGCCCGCTTTTCGCGGGCACCCTTTTTTTTGAGGTCGGGGAACGGCGGCGACGCCTCCCTACCTCAGCGTGCGTAGTGCCCTCGGCCTACGCCGCAAGCGCCCGCTTTTCGCGGGCACCCTTTTTTTTGAGGTCGGGGAACGGCGGCGACGCCTCCCTACCTCAGCGTGCGTAGTGCCCTCGGCCTACGCCGCAAGCGCCCGCTCTGCGCGGGCACCTTTTTAGAGATAGGGGAACGGCGGCGACACCTCCCTACCTCAGCGTGCGTAGTGCCCTCGGCCTACGCCGCAAGCGCCCGCTTTTCGCGGGCACCCTTTTTTTTGAGGTCGGCGAACGGCGGCGACGTCTCCCTACCTCAGCGTGCGTCATGCCCTCGGCCTAGGCCGCAAGTGCCCGCTCTGCGCGGGCACCCATTTTCCAGGTAGGGGAACGGCGGTGACGCCTCCCTACCTCAGCGTGCGTAGTGTTGGTGATATGCCCTAGAGGCAACATGGAGATGTTGAATATATCACATACTATGTTTATGATACATTGCTTTGTTCCTTGAAATAGACATTATCATTATTGATCAATGAGTATGTGACTTATTCATGAGACTCTTAATGCCAAAATGTTGCTATTTCTAAATGATCCCTGATCATATATCATATGAGGAACATATATGATTCAAAGATCAGCATATGTATTGATTGATGATCATGTCTCATGGATCATGGTATGGAGATACCAAATCAATAATATGGACATGTGTTAGTGAACATATGTTGGATAGACCCGCCATGAGACACTGCAGAGATTCCATGTGTCATTAGTTGGTCTCAAGTAGTGTTTATGTAGAATCGTTAGACTTGAGATCATCATGGTTCCCAACATGCGTAGTAGCCTATTTTGGGACTACTAACCACTACTCCGTAACTGGGTAGTCATAAAAGTAGTCTTCGGGTTTGCTATGAAACATGTAGTGGGATGTGAATGATCAAGATAGAATTTGCCCCTCCTTATGGGAGAGATATCTCTGGGCCCCTCGATGTAATGGATTATGAAAGTGCATGGCCATGCCAATGTGATTGAGGAGTCAATCACAAGTTTATAATCCATCACGGAATCGAGAGAGTGATTGAGCCATTAAGAGGATGACACAGGTCTCGCCTTGAGCTTAATCTATATCGTGAGGCAAAAGGATTCGTACATGAGAACATTACAGGTTCAGCCGATATGATCTTTACGTATACTTTGGGGTTAATATGTCTTGCTAGAGGCCGCTATTAACAGGGTGACCGGAAAGGTGTTTCCGGGTCGCGACCAAGTATACGTGAACCTACAGGGTCGCACACTTAACGGGTTGGAACACTAATTCGAATGTGATTCGGATGTGGGCTCAATTCGGATAGAGATCCGGATAGACTCCTATTGGGCCTCGGTCCACGAGGCCCAAGTGAGGAGGTCTATATATTTGGAGGCGGGGGGGCTGAGGGATGCACGCATATGTTCCTCCCGAACAAAACCCTAGCCGCCACCTCCCGAGCCAAACCCTAGCCGCTCGCGAGTGCTGGTACACTCGCGATCGGAGTTCCAGCCCCGGACGTGTGGATACCGGTGGAGGCGCTGCTCGTTGCGGCGTTGATCGGCATCAACAAACTACAGATTGGATCTGCTCGTGGTGTGGTTGATCGCGTGGAGGAGACGATCTGTTCGGGACGATCGGCTACTTCCACTACTACCTCGACGCGCGTGGTTGGATCGGCTTCTCCAACTCTTCTTCCGCTGCGCTGCGCGTCTAGTGGTAACGATCTATGATCCCTTCTTAGCATGATGTCCTGGTGTGCGCGGTAGAAATTTTTTATTTTCTGCTATCGTAGCCTACGCGCGTTCCCTTCAGTGGTATCAGAGCCATCTTGCTTAGTTTGCGATCTGGATCAGCGCATATGATGATATGCGGTTGTAGTAGATTGGATCTATTACAGTCTAGATCAGTCGGTTCATGTGATGAATCGATGGTAGCACGGGTTGATGAGATCAATCGGTGAATAGGGGTTGGATGAGGCGCAGATTGTATCACTACTAGTGCCCTAGAGATTGTCTCGGATCGGCATAAGGTGGTTATGTCGAATACTAGTAGGATACGAATCTGATAGCCTCGGGCCAGTGGGAATACTAGTGCCCTAGAGATTGTCTCGGATCGGCATAAGGTGGTTATGCCGAATACTAGTAGGTTACGGATCTGATGGCCTCGGCCCAGTGGAAAAACTAGCATCCTAGAGAATGTCTCGGATCGGCATAAGGTGGTTGTGCCGAATAGTTTTTCCATTGCGATTTCATAGATTGGATCTGTAAATTTCGTAGGGTGTTCAGGGCGCTGCCCTGAAACCCGCGGGGGGCGGCCCCCCCCCCTCGACCCCCCGCCCGCTGACCGGCCAGCGGGACCGCCGTGCGTACCCGCCTTGTATAGCGTCTTGGGTTCACATCGTTAGGTAGAATACGATTCTACGTCTAACTTGTTTTTGCAGAGAATGACGTGAATAGTATGGCCCTATATCTTATTGGAATGTATGAGATGTATGTGATGCATGTAACATTCGTTCATGGCCTGCGTGTCATGATTATTTCAGCTATTGTTAGCTGTCTATATTGTATTTAACGACCTGCGTGTCGACCTTAATGCTTGAATCTATCTTTGTAATCTTCAATTTCTAGCTATTATAGGTAGTAGCCTAGTTTTGAGGTTACAAGCTTTCAAGCATGGTGGCCTAAAGGAGTGATGTGGAGGATGGAGATCGTCTACACCTACATGGAGATGGAGATCACCATTTGTTTGGGCCATACTACTTCACAGTTAAATGTGTTTATCTGTGATATTATCTATCTTATTCTTATGCAATGTTTTTGTCATATGTTGCTTTGGTAGGATAGAATCCCTCATAAAATTAGGTGTTCATGCCCTTCCATATGTTGCACCAAAAGATAATGATCACCGCATGGTAGGTCTACCAAAGTAGAGTGCCGTCGGTTATCATCATTATTTGGGGTAGATGTCGGACATCTACATGCGGAAGCATTTGGTTTACTTAACAAGGTTATCAAAACAGTTTTGGACCTTGGGGCATAGATTGGGGCCGGGGCATGTTGATGTCACCCAACAAGCAAGAGTCACATAGGGATGTGATTAGCAAGGTGTTGCTTACCCATGTCACTAGTTTTCTAGCCGTGATGCCAAAGCTCACTAGGAATTAGTGAAATGAGGTTCTTGACCCACTATGTAACTTAGAGGGAGTTTTGTTGCAAAACACATAGTGGGAGTCTTTTGTTAAATTGTTTAATAAAAGATGAACATAAACATAGTGCTAAACTTTGCATATTCTTTGTTGTAGATCATGTCAACTAATGCCGCATCCAGTTCTTTTAATTTGCGATCTATTCTTGAGAAAGAAAAACTCAATGGAACGAACTTTATGGATTGGTATCGCAACTTGAGAATTGTTCTCAAGCAAGAGCGCAAGGAGTATGTCCTTGAGTCTCATTATCCTGATGACTTGCCTGATAATGCTACTGCGGCTGCACGGAGAGCTTATGAGAAGCAAACGAATGATTACCTTGATGTAAGCTGTCTCATGCTTGCCACAATGTCCTCTGAGCTTCAGAAGCAATATGAGAACACAGATGCCTACAATATCATTGTGGGGTTGCGTGGTATGTTTGAGAACCAAGCAAGGGCTGAGAGGTTCAACACTTCAAAGTCCTTGTTTGCGTGCAGGCTTGCAGAAGGGAATCCCGTCAGCCCTCATGTGATTAAGATGATTGGCTACATTGAGAGTCTGGAAAAGCTTGGTTTTCCCCTTAGCCAAGAGTTGGCTACTGATGTGATTCTCCAGTCGCTCCCCCCGAGCTTTGAGCCATTCATACTGAACTATCACATGAACAACATGGATAAGACCTTGGCAGAGTTGCATGGGATGCTAAAAGCTGCCGAGGAAAGCATTAAGAAAAGCAGCAATCATGTGATGATGATGCAGAAAGGCAAGGGCAAGCCCAATGTCAAGAAAGGCGCGGTCAAAAGAAAGTTAGCTCCCGATGAGATCGCGAGCAGTTCTAAGGCCAAGCAAGTCAAGAAGGGCGCTGCTCCTAATGCAGATTGTTACTACTGTAAGCAATCAGGTCATTGGAAAAGGAACTGCCCAAAGTACTTGGAGGATCTTGAGAAGAAGAAGGGAAGTACGACTTCCTCTCCAGGTATAAATGTTATAGAGATCAATCTTGCTACTTCATCCACTGATTCTTGGGTATTTGATACCGGATCGGTTGCTCACCTTTGCAAATCGTTGCAGGGGCTAAGAAGAAGTAGAAGTTTGAGGAGGAGCGAAGTGGATCTTCGTGTTGGCAATGGAGCAAAAGTTGCTGCGGTCGCTGTTGGCACCATGCCATTGTCTTTACCTTCAGGATTAGTTTTGGAATTGAATAATTGTTATTGTGTTCCATCTCTTTCCAAGAACATTATTTCTGCTTCATGTTTGCAAGCAGAAGGTTATGACTTTAGATCTGTGAACAATGGTTGTTCTCTTTATTTCAAAGATATGTTCTATTGTCATACTCCATTGGTGAATGGGTTATATGTTCTTACTCTTGAAGAGTCACCGGTCTATAACATTAATGCAAAGAGGCAACGTTCGAATGATTTGAATCCCACGTTTATTTGGCACTGTCGCTTAGGTCACATAAATGAGAAACGCATGGAGAAGCTCCATAGAGATGGTATTCTGCACTCATTTAATTTTGAATCATTTGAGACATGCGAATCTTGTTTACTTGGCAAGATGACAAAGGCACCTTTCACCGGTCAAGGTGAACGGGCAAGTGACTTATTGGCACTCGTACATTCTGATGTATGTGGACCAATGAGCTCAACAGCCAGAGGTGGTTTTCAGTACTTCATAACTTTTACTGATGATTTTAGTAGATATGGGTATATCTACCTGATGAAGCATAAGTCCGAATCCTTTGAAAAGTTCAAAGAATTCCAAAATGAAGTGCAAAATCATTTAGGCAAGACAATCAAGTTTCTACGATCTGATCGTGGAGGCGAGTATTTGAGCCATGAGTTTGGCAATCATCTGAAGGATTGTGGAATTGTTCCACAATTGACTCCGCCAGGAACACCTCAATGGAATGGGGTATCTGAACGGAGAAATCGCACCTTATTAGATATGGTGCGCTCCATGATGAGCCAAAGTGATCTTCCGTTGTCTTTTTGGGGGTACGCTCTTGAAACAGCCGCTTTCACACTAAACAGGGTTCCATCAAAATCAGTAGAAAAGACACCATATGAGATGTGGACAGGACAACGTCCTAGCTTGTCTTTTCTTAAGATTTGGGGATGTGAGGCTTATGT
The DNA here is from genome assembly GCA_017311315.1 of Dendrocalamus latiflorus. NCBI lineage: Eukaryota > Viridiplantae > Streptophyta > Magnoliopsida > Poales > Poaceae > Dendrocalamus > Dendrocalamus latiflorus. The sequence continues at coordinate 18,612,484 of CM029676.1, forward strand.
AAAACGTTTACAATCTGATAAGCTCAGTCCTAAATCTGATAAATGCTTCTTTATCGGGTATCCTAAGGAAACAAAAGGATATTACTTCTATAATCAAGGAGAAGGCAAAGTGTTTGTCGCCCGGCATGGTGTCTTCTTAGAGAAAGAGTTTCTCTCAAGAAGGGATAGTGGGAGCATGGTGCAACTTGAAGAAATTCGGGAAACACCTGAAAACGTTTCAGCTCCTACAGAACCACAACAGGATGAACAAACTGTTGAAGAACCTGTTGTGGACACACCGGCACCACGTAGGTCGGAGAGGTCACGTCGTGCACCTGAAAGGTACATGTTCTTGACTACTCAACAACGGGACATATTGTTGTTAGACAACGATGAGCCTAAGACCTATGAAGAAGCGATGGTGGGACCAGACTCTGAGAAATGGCTTGAAGCCATGAGATCCGAAATTGAATCCATGCACAGTAATCATGTTTGGAACTTGGTTGATCCACCTGATGGTGTTAAAACCATTGAGTGCAAATGGATTTTCAAGAAAAAGATAGACATAGATGGAAATGTTCACATCTATAAAGCGCGATTGGTGGCCAAAGGTTTCAAACAAATTCAAGGTGTTGATTATGATGAAACTTTTTCGCCCGTCGCAATGATAAAGTCTATTCGGATCATTCTAGCGATTGCTGCATATTTCGACTATGAAATATGGCAAATGGATGTCAAAACAGATTTCCTTAATGGAAATCTGAGTGAGGATGTGTACATGACACAGCCCACGGGTTTTGTCGATCCGCAATCAGCTGGAAAGATATGCAAGCTGCAAAGATCCATTTATGGATTAAAGCAGGCATCTCGGAGTTGGAACATTCGTTTTGATGAAGTAATCAAAGGGTTTGGTTTCATCAAGAACGAAGAAGAGCCTTGTGTTTACAAAAAGGCTAGTGGGAGCGCACTCGTGTTTCTGGTCTTATATGTGGATGACATATTACTGATCGGAAATGACATTCCTATGCTCGAATCTGTTAAGTCTTCATTGAAAAATAGTTTCTCTATGAAAGACTTAGGAGAGGCGGCATATATTCTGGGCATCAAGATCTATAGGGATAGATCAAGAAGGCTAATTGGATTAAGCCAAGATACGTACATTGACAAGGTGTTGAAAAGGTTCAACATGCAGGATTCCAAGAAAGGCTTCCTACCTATGTCACATGGTATACATCTTAGCAAGAGTCAGTGTCCTAGTACACCTGATGAGCGGGATAAAATGAATGCGATTCCATATGCTTCGGCTATGGGATCCATTATGTATGCCATGCTTTGTACACGTCCAGATGTCTCGTATGCTTTAAGTGCTACAAGTAGATACCAGTCAGATCCAGGTGAAAGTCACTGGATTGCCGTAAAGAACATCTTGAAGTACTTGAGAAGAACTAAAGATGTGTTCCTCGTCTATGGGGGTGAGGAAGAGCTCGTTGTAAATGGTTACACCGATGCTAGCTTCCAAACTGACAAAGATGATTTTAGATCGCAATCTGGATTTGTGTTCTGCCTGAATGGCGGTGCGGTGAGCTGGAAGAGTTCCAAGCAGGAGACGGTTGCTGATTCTACAACAGAGGCCGAGTACATAGCAGCTTCTGAAGCTGCTAAAGAGGCTGTTTGGATCAAGAAATTTGTTTCTGAGCTTGGTGTGGTGGCTAGTGCCTCCAGCCCAATGGACCTCTACTGTGACAATAGTGGGGCCATTGCGCAAGCCAAGGAGCCTAGATCGCACCAGAAGTCCAAACACATTCTACGGCGATTTCATCTCATCCGCGAGATTGTGGAGAGAGGCGATGTGAAGATATGCAAAGTACAAACGGATTTGAACATTGCAGATCCGTTGACAAAGCCGCTTCCCCAGCCAAAGCATGAGGCTCACACTAGGGCAATGGGTATTAGATACCTACATGGTTGACTCTAGTGCAAGTGGGAGACTGTTGGTGATATGCCCTAGAGGCAACATGGAGATGTTGAATATATCACATACTATGTTTATGATACATTGCTTTGTTCCTTGAAATAGACATTATCATTATTGATCAATGAGTATGTGACTTATTCATGAGACTCTTAATGCCAAAATGTTGCTATTTCTAAATGATCCCTGATCATATATCATATGAGGAACATATATGATTCAAAGATCAGCATATGTATTGATTGATGATCATGTCTCATGGATCATGGTATGGAGATACCAAATCAATAATATGGACATGTGTTAGTGAACATATGTTGGATAGACCCGCCATGAGACACTGCAGAGATTCCATGTGTCATTAGTTGGTCTCAAGTAGTGTTTATGTAGAATCGTTAGACTTGAGATCATCATGGTTCCCAACATGCGTAGTAGCCTATTTTGGGACTACTAACCACTACTCCGTAACTGGGTAGTCATAAAAGTAGTCTTCGGGTTTGCTATGAAACATGTAGTGGGATGTGAATGATCAAGATAGAATTTGCCCCTCCTTATGGGAGAGATATCTCTGGGCCCCTCGATGTAATGGATTATGAAAGTGCATGGCCATGCCAATGTGATTGAGGAGTCAATCACAAGTTTATAATCCATCACGGAATCGAGAGAGTGATTGAGCCATTAAGAGGATGACACAGGTCTCGCCTTGAGCTTAATCTATATCGTGAGGCAAAAGGATTCGTACATGAGAACATTACAGGTTCAGCCGATATGATCTTTACGTATACTTTGGGGTTAATATGTCTTGCTAGAGGCCGCTATTAACAGGGTGACCGGAAAGGTGTTTCCGGGTCGCGACCAAGTATACGTGAACCTACAGGGTCGCACACTTAACGGGTTGGAACACTAATTCGAATGTGATTCGGATGTGGGCTCAATTCGGATAGAGATCCGGATAGACTCCTATTGGGCCTCGGTCCACGAGGCCCAAGTGAGGAGGTCTATATATTTGGAGGCGGGGGGGCTGAGGGATGCACGCATATGTTCCTCCCGAACAAAACCCTAGCCGCCACCTCCCGAGCCAAACCCTAGCCGCTCGCGAGTGCTGGTACACTCGCGATCGGAGTTCCAGCCCCGGACGTGTGGATACCGGTGGAGGCGCTGCTCGTTGCGGCGTTGATCGGCATCAACAAACTACAGATTGGATCTGCTCGTGGTGTGGTTGATCGCGTGGAGGAGACGATCTGTTCGGGACGATCGGCTACTTCCACTACTACCTCGACGCGCGTGGTTGGATCGGCTTCTCCAACTCTTCTTCCGCTGCGCTGCGCGTCTAGTGGTAACGATCTATGATCCCTTCTTAGCATGATGTCCTGGTGTGCGCGGTAGAAATTTTTTATTTTCTGCTATCGTAGCCTACGCGCGTTCCCTTCACGTAGTGCCCTCGGCCTACGCCGCAAGCGCCCGCTCTTCGCGGGCACCCTTTCTTGAGGTAGGGGAACGGCGGCGACGCCTCCCTACCTCAGCGTGCGTAGCGCCCTCGGCCTACACCGCAAGCGCCCGCTGTTCGCGGGCACCCCTTTTTCAAGGTAGGGGAACGGCGGCGACGCCTCCCTACCTCAGCGTGCGTAGCGCCCTCGGCCTACGCCGCAAGCGCCCGCTCTTCGCGGACACCCTTTTTCGAGGTAGGGGAACGGCGGCGACGCCTCCCTACCTCAGCGTGCGTAGTGCCCTCGGCCTACGCCGCAAGCGCCCGCTCTTCGCGGGCACCCTTTCTGGAGGTAGGGGAACGACGGCGACGCCTCCCTACCTCAGCGTGCGTAGTGCCCTCGACCTACGCCGCAAGCGCCCGCTGTTCGCGGGCACCCCTTTTTCAAGGTAGGGGAACGGCGGCGACGCCTCCCTACCTCAGCGTGCGTAGCGCCCTCGGCCTACGCCGCAAGCGCCCGCTCTTCGCGGGCACCCTTTTTCGAGGTAGGGGAACGGCGGCGACGCCTCCCTACCTCAGCGAGCGTAGTGCCGTCGGCCTACGCCGCAAGCGCCCGCTCTGCGCGGGCACCTTTTTAGAGGTAGGGGAACGGCGGCGACGCCTCCCTACCTCAGCGTGCGTAGTGCCCTCGGCCTACGCCGCAAGCGCCCGCTCTGCGTGGGCACCCTTTTTCAAGGTAGGGGAACGGCGGCGACGCCTCCCTACCTCAGCGTGCGTAGTGCCCTCGGCCTACGCCGCAAGCGCCCGCTCTTCGCAGGCACTGTCTTTGAAGGTAGGGGAACGACGGCGACGCCTCCCTACCTCAGCGTGCGTAGCGCCCTCGGCCTACGTCGCAAGCGCCCGCTCTTCGCGGGCACCCTTTTTCGAGGTAGGGGAACGGCGGCGACGCCTCCCTACCTCAGCGAGCGTAGTGCCCTCGGCCTACGCCGCAAGCGCCCGCTCTGCGCGGGCACCCTTTTTAGAGGTAGGCAAACGGCGGCGACGCCTCCCTACCTCAGCGTGCGTAGTGCCCTCGGCCTACGCCGCAAGCGCCCGCTTTTCGCGGGCACCCTTTTTTTTGAGGTCGGCGAACGGCGGCGACGTCTCCCTACCTCAGCGTGCGTCATGCCCTCGGCCTAGGCCGCAAGCGCCCGCTCTGCGCGGGCACCCATTTTCCAGGTAGGGGAACGGCGGTGACGCCTCCCTACCTCAGCGTGCGTAGTGCCCTCGGCCTACGACGCAAGCGCCCGCTCTTCGCGGGCACCCTTTCTTGAGGTAGGGGAACGGCGGCGACGCCTCCCTACCTCAGCGTGCGTAGCGCCCTCGGCCTACGCCGCAAGCGCCCGCTGTTCGCGGGCACCCCTTTTTCAAGGTAGGGGAACGGCGGCGACGCCTCCCTACCTCAGCGTGTGTAGCGCCCTCGGCCTACGCCGCAAGCGCCCGCTCTTCGCGGACACCCTTTTTCGAGGTAGGGGAACGGCGGCGACGCCTCCCTACCTCAGCGAGCGTAGTGCCCTCGGCCTACGCTGCAAGCGCCCGCTCTGCGCGGGCACCCTTTTTAGAGGTAGGGGAACGGCGGCGACGCCTCCCTACCTCAGCGTGCGTAGTGCCGTCGGCCTACGCCGCAAGCGCCCGCTTTGCGCGGGCACTGTCTTTGAAGGTAGGGGAACGACGGCGACGCCTCCCTACCTCAGCGTGCGTAGCGCCCTCGGCCTACGCCGCAAGCGCCCGCTGTTCGCGGGCACCCCTTTTTCAAGGTACGGGAACGGCGGCGACGCCACCCTACCTCAGCGTGCGTAGCGCCCTCGGCCTACGTCGCAAGCGCCCGCTCTTCGCGGGCACCCTTTTTCGAGGTAGGGGAACGGCGGCGACGCCTCCCTACCTCAGCGAGCGTAGTGCCCTCGGCCTACGCCGCAAGCGCCCGCTCTGCGCGGGCACCCTTTTTAGAGGTAGGCAAACGGCGGCGACGCCTCCCTACCTCAGCGTGCGTAGTGCCCTCGGCCTACGCCGCAAGCGCCCGCTTTTCGCGGGCACCCTTTTTTTTGAGGTCGGCGAACTGCGGCGACGTCTCCCTACCTCAGCGTGCGTCATGCCCTCGGCCTAGGCCGCAAGCGCCCGCTCTGCGCGGGCACCCATTTTCCAGGTAGGGGAACGGCGGTGACGCCTCCCTACCTCAGCGTGCGTAGTGCCCTCGGCCTACGCCGCAAGCGCCCGCTCTTCGCGGGCACTGTCTTTGATGGTAGGGGAACGACGGCGACGCCTCCCTACCTCAGCGTGCGTAGCGCCCTCGGCCTACGCCGCAAGCGCCCGCTGTTCGCGGGCACCCCTTTTTCAAGGTAGGGGAACGGTGGCGACGCCTCCCTACCTCAGCGTGCTTAGGGCCCTCGGCCTACGCCGCAAGCGCCCGCTCTTCGCGGGCACTGCCTTTGAAGGTATGGGAACGACGGCGACGCCTCCCTACCTCAGCGTGCGTAGCGCCCTCGGCCTACGCCGCAAGCGCCCGCTGTTCGCGGGCACCCCTTTTTGAAGGTAGGGAACGGCGGCGACGCCTCCCTACCTCAGCGTGCGTAGCGCCCTCGGCCTACGCCGCAAGCGCCCGCAGTTCGCGGGCACCCCTTTTTCAAGGTAGGGGAACGGCGGTGACGCCTCCCTACCTCAGCGTGCGTACCACCCTCGGCCTACGCCGCAAGCGCCCGCTCTTCGCGGACACCCTTTTTCGAGGTAGGGGAACGGCGGCGACGCCTCCCTACCTCAGCGAGCGTAGTGCCCTCGGCCTACGCTGCAACCGCCCGCTCTGGGCGGCCACCCTTTTTAGAGGTAGGGGCAGGGCGGCGACGCCTCCCTACATCAGTGTGCGTAGTGCCCTCGGCCTACGCCGCAAGCGCCCGCTCTGCGCGGGCACCCTTTTTCAAGGTAGGGGAACGGCGGCGACGCCTCCCTACCTCAGCGTGCGTAGTGCCCTCGGCCTACGCCGCAAGCGCCCGCTCTTCGCGGGCACTGTCTTTGAAGGTAGGGGAACGACGGCGACGCCTCCCTACCCCAGCGTGCGTAGCGCCCTCGGCCTACGCCGCAAGCGCCCGCTGTTCGCGGGCACCCCTTTTTCAAGGTAGGGGAACGGTGGCGACGCCTCCCTACCTCAGCGTGCTTAGGGCCCTCGGCCTACGCCGCAAGCGCCCGCTCTTCGCGGGCACTGTCTTTGAAGGTATGGGAACGACGGCGACGCCTCCCTACCTCAGCGTGCGTAGCGCCCTCGGCCTACGCCGCAAGCGCCCGCTGTTCGCGGGCACCCCTTTTTGAAGGTAGGGGAACGGCGGCGACGCCTCCCTACCTCAGCGTGCGTAGCGCCATCGGCCTACGCCGCAAGCGCCCGCTGTTCGCGGGCACCCCTTTTTCAAGGTAGGGGAACGGCGGCGACGCCTCCCTACCTCAGCGTGCGTAGCGCCCTCGGCCTACGCCGCAAGCGCCCGCTCTTCGCGGACACCCTTTTTCGAGGTAGGGGAACGGCGGCGATGCCTCCCTACCTCAGCGAGCGTAGTGCCCTCGGCCTACGCTGCAAGCGCCCGCTCTGCGCGGGCACCCTTTTTAGAGGTAGGGGAACGGCGGCGACGCCTCCCTACCTCAGCGTGCGTAGTGCCCTCGGCCTACGCCGCAAGCGCCCGCTTTGCGCGCGCACCCTTTTTTGAGGTAGGGGAACGGCGGCGACGCCTCCCTACCACAGCGTGCGTAGTGCCCTCGTCCTACGCCGCAAGCGCCCGCTCTGCGCGGGCACTGTCTTTGAAGGTAGGGGAACGACGGCGACGCCTCCCTACATCAGCGTGATGAGCGCCCTCGGCCTACGCCGCAAGCGGCCGCTCTTCGCGGGCACCCGTTTTTCAAGGTAGGGGAACGGTGGTGACGCCTCCCTACCTCAGCGTGCGTAGCGCCCTCGGCCTACGCCGCAAGCGCCCGCTCTTCGCGGGCATCCTTTTTTGAGGTAGGGGAACGGCGGCGACGCCTCCCTACCTCAGCGAGCGTAGTGCCCTCGGCCTACGCAGCAACCGCCCGCTCTGGGCGGGCACCCTTTTTAGAGGTAGGGGCAGGGCGGCGACGCCTCCCTACCTCAGCGTGCGTAGTGCCCTCGGCCTACGCCGCAAGCGCCCGCTCTGCGCGGGCACCCTTTTTCAAGGTAGGGGAACGGCGGCGACGCCTCCCTACCTCAGCGTGCGTAGTGCCCTCGGCCTACGCCGCAAGCGCCCGCTCTTCGCGGGCACTGTCTTTGAAGGTAGGGGAACGACGGCGACGCCTCCCTACCTCAGCGTGCGTAGCGCCCTCGGCCTACGCCGCAAGCGCCCGTTGTTCGCGGGCACCCCTTTTTCAAGGTAGGGGAACGGTGGCGACGCCTCCCTACCTCAGCGTGCTTAGGGCCCTCGGCCTACGCCGCAAGCGCCCGCTCTTCGCGGGCACTGTCTTTGAAGGTATGGGAACGACGGTGACGCCTCCCTACCTCAGCGTGCGTAGCGCCCTCGGCCTACGCCGCAAGCGCCCGCTGTTCGCGGGCACCCCTTTTTCAAGGTAGGGGAACGGCGGCGACGCCTCCCTACCTCAGCGTGCTTAGGGCCCTCGGCCTACGCCGCAAGCGCCCGCTCTTCGCGGGCACTGTCTTTGAAGGTATGGGAACGACGGCGACGCCTCCCTACCTCAGCGTGCGTAGCGCCCTCGGCCTACGCCGCAAGCGCCCGCTGTTCGCGGGCACCCCTTTTTGAAGGTAGGGGAACGGCGGCGACGCCTCCCTACCTCAGCGTGCGTAGCGCCATCGGCCTACGCCGCAAGCGCCCGCTGTTCGCGGGCACCCCTTTTTCAAGGTAGGGGAACGGCGGCGACGCCTCCCTACCTCAGCGTGCGTAGCGCCCTCGGCCTACGCCGCAAGCGCCCGCTCTTCGCGGACACCCTTTTTCGAGGTAGGGGAACGGCGGCGATGCCTCCCTACCTCAGCGAGCGTAGTGCCCTCGGCCTACGCTGCAAGCGCCCGCTCTGCGCGGGCACCCTTTTTAGAGGTAGGGGAACGGCGGCGACGCCTCCCTACCTCAGCGTGCGTAGTGCCCTCGGCCTACGCCGCAAGCGCCCGCTTTGCGCGCGCACCCTTTTTTGAGGTAGGGGAACGGCGGCGACGCCTCCCTACCACAGCGTGCGTAGTGCCCTCGTCCTACGCCGCAAGCGCCCGCTCTGCGCGGGCACTGTCTTTGAAGGTAGGGGAACGACGGCGACGCCTCCCTACATCAGCGTGATGAGCGCCCTCGGCCTACGCCGCAAGCGGCCGCTCTTCGCGGGCACCCGTTTTTCAAGGTAGGGGAACGGTGGTGACGCCTCCCTACCTCAGCGTGCGTAGCGCCCTCGGCCTACGCCGCAAGCGCCCGCTCTTCGCGGGCATCCTTTTTTGAGGTAGGGGAACGGCGGCGACGCCTCCCTACCTCAGCGAGCGTAGTGCCCTCGGCCTACGCAGCAACCGCCCGCTCTGGGCGGGCACCCTTTTTAGAGGTAGGGGCAGGGCGGCGACGCCTCCCTACCTCAGCGTGCGTAGTGCCCTCGGCCTACGCCGCAAGCGCCCGCTCTGCGCGGGCACCCTTTTTCAAGGTAGGGGAACGGCGGCGACGCCTCCCTACCTCAGCGTGCGTAGTGCCCTCGGCCTACGCCGCAAGCGCCCGCTCTTCGCGGGCACTGTCTTTGAAGGTAGGGGAACGACGGCGACGCCACCCTACCTCAGCGTGCGTAGCGCCCTCGGCCTACGCAGCAACCGCCCGCTCTGGGCGGGCACCCTTTTTAGAGGTAGGGGCAGGGCGGCGACGCCTCCCTACCTCAGCGTGCGTAGTGCCCTCGGCCTACGCCGCAAGCGCCCGCTCTGCGCGGGCACCCTTTTTCAAGGTAGGGGAACGGCGGCGACGCCTCCCTACCTCAGCGTGCGTAGTGCCCTCGGCCTACGCCGCAAGCGCCCGCTCTTCGCGGGCACTGTCTTTGAAGGTAGGGGAACGACGGCGACGCCACCCTACCTCAGCGTGCGTAGCGCCCTCGGCCTACGCCGCAAGCGCCCGCTGTTCGCGGGCACCCCTTTTTCAAGGTAGGGGAACGGTGGCGACGCCTCCCTACCTCAGCGTGCTTAGGGCCCTCGGCCTACGCCGCAAGCGCCCGCTCTTCGCGGGCACTGTCTTTGAAGGTATGGGAACGACGGTGACGCCTCCCTACCTCAGCGTGCGTAGCGCCCTCGGCCTACGCCGCAAGCGCCCGCTGTTCGCGGGCACCCCTTTTTCAAGGTAGGGGAACGGCGGCGACGCCTCCCTACCTCAGCGTGCGTAGCGCCCTCGGCCTACGCCGCAAGCGCCCGCTCTTCGCGGGCACCCTTTTTTGAGGTAGGGGAACGGCGGCGACGCCTCCCTACCTCAGCGTGCGTAGCGCCCTCGGCCTACGCCGCAAGCGCCCGCTCTTCGCGGACGCCCTTTTTCGAGGTAGGGGAACGGCGGCGACGCCTCCCTACCTCAGCGAGCGTAGTGCCCTCGGCCTACGCTGCAAGCGCCCGCTCTGCGCGGGCACCCTTTTTAGAGGTAGGGGAACGGCGGCGACGCCTCCCTACCTCAGCGTGCGTAGTGCCCTCGGCCTACGCCGCAAGCGCCCGCTTTGCGCGGGCACCCTTTTTTGAGGTAGGGGAACGGCGGCGACGCCTCCCTACCTCAGCGTGCGTAGTGCCCTCGGCCTACGCCGCAAGCGCCCGCTCTGCGCGGGCACTGTCTTTGAAGGTAGGGGAACGACGGCGATGCCTCCCTACATCAGCGTGATGAGCGCCCTCGGCCTACGCCGCAAGCGCCCGCTGTTCGCGGGCACCCGTTTTTCAAGGTAGGGGAACGGCGGTGACGCCTCCCTACCTCAGCGTGCGTAGCGCCCTCGGCCTACGCCGCATGCGCCCGCTCTTCGCGGGCATCCTTTTTCGAGGTAGGGGAACGGCGGCGACGCCTCCCTGCCTCAGCGAGCGTAGTGCCCTCGGCCTACGCTGCAACCGCCCGCTCTGGGCGGCCACCCTTTTTAGAGGTAGGGGCAGGGCGGCGACGCCTCCCTACCTCAGCGTGCGTAGTGCCCTCGGCCTACGCCGCAAGCGCCCGCTCTGCGCGGGCACCCTTTTTCAAGGTAGGGGAACGGCGGCGACGCCTCCCTACCTCAGCGTGCGTAGTGCCCTCGGCCTACGCCGCAAGCGCCCGCTCTTCGCGGGCACTGTCTTTGAAGGTAGGGGAACGACGGCGACGCCTCCCTACCTCAGCGTGCGTAGCGCCCTCGGCCTACGCCGCAAGCGCCCGCTGTTCGCGGGCACCCCTTTTTCAAGGTAGGGGAACGGTGGCGACGCCTCCCTACCTCAGCGTGCTTAGGGCCCTCGGCCTACGCCGCAAGCGCCCGCTCTTCGCGGGCACTGTCTTTGAAGGTATGGGAACGACGGCGACGCCTCCCTACCTCAGCGTGCGTAGCACCCTCGGCCTACGCCGCAAGCGCCCGCTGTTCGCGGGCACCCCTTTTTGAAGGTAGGGGAACGGCGGCGACGCCTCCCTACCTCAGCGTGCGTAGCGCCATCGGCCTACGCCGCAAGCGCCCGCTGTTCGCGGGCACCCCTTTTTCAAGGTAGGGGAACGGCGGCGACGCCTCCCTACCTCAGCGTGCGTAGCGCCCTCGGCCTACGCCGCAAGCGCCCGCTCTTCGCGGACACCCTTTTTCGAGGTAGGGGAACGGCGGCGACGCCTCCCTACCTCAGCGAGCGTAGTGCCCTCGGCCTACGCTGCAAGCGCCCGCTCTGCGCGGGCACCCTTTTTAGAGGTAGGGGAACGGCGGCGACGCCTCCCTACCTCAGCGTGCGTAGTGCCCTCGGCCTACGCCGCAAGCGCCCGCTTTGCGCGAGCACCCTTTTTTGAGGTAGGGGAACGGCGGCGACGCCTCCCTACCACAGCGTGCGTAGTGCCCTCGTCCTACGCCGCAAGCGCCCGCTCTGCGCGGGCACTGTCTTTGAAGGTAGGGGAACGACGGCGACGCCTCCCTACATCAGCGTGATGAGCGCCCTCGGCCTACGCCGCAAGCGGCCGCTCTTCGCGGGCACCCGTTTTTCAAGGTAGGGGAACGGTGGTGACGCCTCCCTACCTCAGCGTGCGTAGCGCCCTCGGCCTACGCCGCAAGCGCCCGCTCTTCGCGGGCATCCTTTTTTGAGGTAGGGGAACGGCGGCGACGCCTCCCTACCTCAGCGAGCGTAGTGCCCTCGGCCTACGCAGCAACCGCCCGCTCTGGGCGGGCACCCTTTTTAGAGGTAGGGGCAGGGCGGCGACGCCTCCCTACCTCAGCGTGCGTAGTGCCCTCGGCCTACGCCGCAAGCGCCCGCTCTGCGCGGGCACCCTTTTTCAAGGTAGGGGAACGGCGGCGACGCCTCCCTACCTCAGCGTGCGTAGTGCCCTCGGCCTACGCCGCAAGCGCCCGCTCTTCGCGGGCACTGTCTTTGAAGGTAGGGGAACAACGGCGACGCCTCCCTACCTCAGCGTGCGTAGCGCCCTCGGCCTACGCCGCAAGCGCCCGCTGTTCGCGGGCACCCCTTTTTCAAGGTAGGGGAACGGTGGCGACGCCTCCCTACCTCAGCGTGCTTAGGGCCCTCGGCCTACGCCGCAAGCGCCCGCTCTTCGCGGGCACTGTCTTTGAAGGTAGGGGAACGACGGCGACGCCTCCCTACCTCAGCGTGCGTAGCGCCCTCGGCCTACGCCGCAAGCGCCCGCTGTTCGCGGGCACCCCTTTTTCAAGGTAGGGGAACGGTGGCGACTCCTCCCTACCTCAGCGTGCTTAGGGCCCTCGGCCTACGCCGCAAGCGCCCGCTCTTCGCGGGCACTGTCTTTGAAGGTATGGGAACGACGGTGACGCCTCCCTACCTCAGCGTGCGTAGCGCCCTCGGCCTACGCCGCAAGCGCCCGCTGTTCGCGGGCACCCCTTTTTCAAGGTAGGGGAACGGCGGCGACGCCTCCCTACCTCAGCGTGCGTAGCGCCCTCGGCCTACGCCGCAAGCGCCCGCTCTTCGCGGGCACCCTTTTTTGAGGTAGGGGAACGGCGGCGACGCCTCCCTACCTCAGCGTGCGTAGCGCCCTCGGCCTACGCCGCAAGCGCCCGCTCTTCGCGGACGCCCTTTTTCGAGGTAGGGGAACGGCGGCGACGCCTCCCTACCTCAGCGAGCGTAGTGCCCTCGGCCTACGCTGCAAGCGCCCGCTCTGCGCGGGCACCCTTTTTAGAGGTAGGGGAACGGCGGCGACGCCTCCCTACCTCAGCGTGCGTAGTGCCCTCGGCCTACGCCGCAAGCGCCCGCTTTGCGCGGGCACCCTTTTTTGAGGTAGGGGAACGGCGGCGACGCCTCCCTACCTCAGCGTGCGTAGTGCCCTCGGCCTACGCCGCAAGCGCCCGCTCTGCGCGGGCACTGTCTTTGAAGGTAGGGGAACGACGGCGATGCCTCCCTACATCAGCGTGATGAGCGCCCTCGGCCTACGCCGCAAGCGCCCGCTGTTCGCGGGCACCCGTTTTTCAAGGTAGGGGAACGGCGGTGACGCCTCCCTACCTCAGCGTGCGTAGCGCCCTCGGCCTACGCCGCAAGCGCCCGCTGTTCGCGGGCACCCCTTTTTCAAGGTAGGGGAACGGTGGCGACGCCTCCCTACCTCAGCGTGCTTAGGGCCCTCGGCCTACGCCGCAAGCGCCCGCTGTTCGCGGGCACTGTCTTTGAAGGTATGGGAACGACGGTGACGCCTCCCTAACTCAGCGTGCGTAGCGCCCTCGGCCTACGCCGCAAGCGCCCGCTCTTCGCGGGCACCCTTTTTTGAGGTAGGGGAACGGCGGCGACGCCTCCCTACCTCAGCGAGCGTAGTGCCCTCGGCCTACGCCGCAAGCGCCCGCTCTACGCGGGCACCCTTTTTAGAGGTAGGGGAACGGCGGCGACGCCTCCCTACCTCAGCGTGCGTAGTGCCCTCGGCTTACGCCGCAAGCGCCCGCTCTGCGTGGGCACCCTTTTCAAGGTAGGGGAACGGCGGCGACGCCTCCCTATCTCAGCGTGCGTAGTGCCCTCGGCCTACGCCGCAAGCGCCCGCTTTTCGCAGGCACCCTTTTTTTTGAGGTAGGGGAACGGCGGCGACGCCTCCCTACCACAGCGTGCGTAGTGCCCTCGGCCTAGGCCGCAAGCGCCCGCTCTGCGCGGGCACCCATTTTCCAGGTAGGGGAACGGCGGCGACGCCTCCCTACCTCAGCGTGCGTAGTGCCCTCGGCCTACGCCGCAAGCGCCCGCTCTGCGCGGGCACCCTTTTCCAAGGTAGGGGAACGGCGGCGACGCCTGCCTACCTCAGCGTGCGTAGTGCCCTCGGCCTACGCCGCAAGCGCCCGCTCTTCGCGGGCACCCCATTTTCCAGGTAGGGGAACGGCGGCGACGCCTCCCTACCTCAGCGTGCGTAGTGCCCTCGGCCTACGCCGCAAGCGCCCGCTCTGCGCGGGCACTGTCTTTGAAGGTAGGGGAACGACGGCGACGCCTCCCTACATCAGCGTGATGAACGCCCTCGGCCTACGCCGCAAGCGCCCGCTGTTCGCGGGCACCCGTTTTTCAAGGTAGGGGAACGGCGGTGACGCCTCCCTACCTCAGCGTGCGTAGCGCCCTCGGCCTACGCCGCAAGCGCCCGCTCTTCGCGGGCATCCTTGTTCGAGGTAGGGGAACGGCGGCGACGCCTCCCTACCTCAGCGAGCGTAGTGCCCTCGGCCTACGCAGCAACCGCCCGCTCTGGGCGGGCACCCTTTTTAGAGGTAGGGGCAGGGCGGCGACGCCTCCCTACCTCAGCGTGCGTAGTGCCCTCGGCCTACGCCGCAAGCGCCCGCTCTGCGCGGGCACCCTTTTTCAAGGTAGGGGAACGGCGGCGACGCCTCCCTACCTCAGCGTGCGTAGTGCCCTCGTCGTACGCCGCAAGCGCCCGCTCTTCGCGGGCACTGTCTTTGAAGGTAGGGGAACGACGGCGACGCCTCCCTACCTCAGCGTGCGTAGTGCCCTCGGCCTACGCCGCAAGCGCCCGCTGTTCGCGGGCACCCCTTTTTCAAGGTAGGGGAACGGTGGCGACGCCTCCCTACCTCAGCGTGCTTAGGGCCCTCGGCCTACGCCGCAAGCGCCCGCTCTTCGCGGGCACTGTCTTTGAAGGTATGGGAACGACGGCGACGCCTCCCTACCTCAGCGTGCGTAGCGCCCTCGGCCTACGCCGCAAGCGCCCGCTGTTCGCGGGCACCCCTTTTTCAAGGTAGGGGAACGGCGGCGACGCCTCCCTACCTCAGCGTGCGTAGCGCCCTCGGCCTACGCCGCAAGCGCCCGCTCTTCGCGGGCACCCTTTTTTGAGGTAGGGGAACGGCGGCGACGCCTCCCTACCTCAGCGAGCGTAGTGCCCTCGGCCTACGCCGCAAGCGCCCGCTCTACGCGGGCACCCTTTTTAGAGGTAGGGGAACGGCGGCGACGCCTCCCTACCTCAGCGTGCGTAGTGCCCTCGGCTTACGCCGCAAGCGCCCGCTCTGCGTGGGCACCCTTTTTCAAGGTAGGGGAACGGCGGCGACGCCTCCCTACCTCAGCGTGCGTAGTGCGCTCGGCCTACGCCGCAAGCGCCCGCTTTTCGCAGGCACCCTTTTTTTTGAGGTAGGGGAACGGCGGCGACGCCTCCCTACGTCAGCGTGCGTAGTGCCCTCGGCCTAGGCCGCAAGCGCCCGCTCTGTGCGGGCACCCATTTTCCAGGTAGGGGAACGGCGGCGACGCCTCCCTACCTCAGCGTGCGTAGTGCCCTCGGCCTACGCCGCAAGCGCCCGCTCTGCGCGGGCACTGTCTTTGAAGGTAGGGGAACGACGGCGACGCCTCCCTACATCAGCGTGATGAACGCCCTCGGCCTACGCCGCAAGCGCCCGCTGTTCGCGGGCACCCGTTTTTCAAGGTAGGGGAACGGCGGTGACGCCTCCCTACCTCAGCGTGCGTAGCGCCCTCGGCCTACGCCGCAAGCGCCCGCTCTTCGCGGGCATCCTTTTTCGAGGTAGGGGAACGGCGGCGACGCCTCCCTACCTCAGCGAGCGTAGTGCCCTCGGCCTACGCTGCAACCGCCCGCTCTGGGCGGGCACCCGTTGGTAGGGCCTACGCCGCAAGCGCCCGCTCTTCGCGGGCACCCTTTTTCAAGGTAGGGGAACGGCGGCGACGCCTCCCTACCTCAGCGTGCGTAGTGCCCTCGGCCTACGCCGCAAGCGCCCGCTCTTCGCGGGCACTGTCTTTGAAGGTAGGGGAACGACGGCGACGCCTCCCTACCTCAGCGTGCGTAGCGCCCTCGGCCTACGCCGCAAGCGCCCGCTGTTCGCGGGCACCCCTTTTTCAAGGTAGGGGAACGGTGGCGACGCCTCCCTACCTCAGCGTGCTTAGGGCCCTCGGCCTACGCCGCAAGCGCCCGCTCTTCGCGGGCACTGTCTTTGAAGGTATGGGAACGACGGCGACGCCTCCCTACCTCAGCGTGCGTAGCGCCCTCGGCCTACGCCGCAAGCGCCCGCTGTTCGTGGGCACCCCTTTTTCAACTTAGGGGAACGGCGGCGACGCCTCCCTACCTCAGCGTGCGTAGCGCCCTCGGCCTACGCCGCAAGCGCCCGCTGTTCGCGGGCACCCCTTTTTCAAGGTAGGGGAACGGCGGCGATGCCTCCCTACCTCAGCGTGCGTAGCGCCCTCGGCCTACGCCGCAAGCGCCCGCTCTTCGCGGACACCCTTTTTCCAGGTAGGGGAACGGCGGCGACGCCTCCCTACCTCAGCGAGCGTAGTGCCCTCGGCCTACGCCGCAAGCGCCCGCTCTGCGCGGGCACCCTTTTTAGAGGTAGGGGAACGGCGGCGACGCCTCCCTACCTCAGCGTGCGTAGTGCCCTCGGCCTACGCCGCAAGCGCCCGCTTTGCGCGGGCACCCTTTTTTGAGGTAGGGGAACGGCGGCGACGCCTCACTACCTCAGCGTGCGTAGTGCCCTCGGCCTACGCCGCAAGCGCCCGCTCTGCGCGGGCACTGTCTTTGAAGGTAGGGGAACGACGGCGACGCCTCCCTACATCAGCGTGATGAGCGCCCTCGGCCTACGCCGCAAGCGCCCGCTGTTCGCGGGCACCCGTTTTTCAAGGTAGGGGAACGGTGGTGACGCCTCCCTACCTCAGCGTGCGTAGCGCCCTCGGCCTACGCCGCAAGCGCCCGCTCTTCGCGGGCATCCTTTTTCGAGGTAGGGGAACGGCGGCGACGCCTCCCTACCTCAGCGAGCGTAGTGCCCTCGGCCTACGCAGCAACCGCCCGCTCTGGGCGGGCACCCTTTTTAGAGGTAGGGGCAGGGCGGCGACGCCTCCCTACCTCAGCGTGCGTAGTGCCCTCGGCCCACGCCGCAAGCGCCCGCTCTGCGCGGGCACCCTTTTTCAAGGTAGGGGAACGGCGGCGACGCCTCCCTACCTCAGCGTGTGTAGTGCCCTCGTCCTACGCCGCAAGCGCCCGCTCTTCGCGGGCACTGTCTTTGAAGGTAGGGGAACGACGGCGACGCCTCCCTACCTCAGCGTGCGTAGTGCCCTCGGCCTACGCCGCAAGCGCCCGCTGTTCGCGGGCACCCCTTTTTCAAGGTAGGGGAACGGTGGCGACGCCTCCCTACCTCAGCGTGCTTAGGGCCCTCGGCCTACGCCGCAAGCGCCCGCTCTTCGCGGGCACTGTCTTTGAAGGTATGGGAACGACGGCGACGCCTCCCTACCTCAGCGTGCGTAGCGCCCTCGGCCTACGCCGCAAGCGCCCGCTGTTCGCGGGCACCCCTTTTTCAAGGTAGGGGAACGGCGGCGACGCCTCCCTACCTCAGCGTGCGTAGCGCCCTCGGCCTACGCCGCAAGCGCCCGCTCTTCGCGGGCACCCTTTTTTGAGGTAGGGGAACGGCGGCGACGCCTCCCTACCTCAGCGAGCGTAGTGCCCTCGGCCTACGCCGCAAGCGCCCGCTCTACGCGGGCACCCTTTTTAGAGGTAGGGGAACGGCGGCGACGCCTCCTTACCTCAGCGTGCGTAGTGCCCTCGGCTTACGCCGCAAGCGCCCGCTCTGCGTGGGCACCCTTTTTCAAGGTAGGGGAACGGCGGCGACGCCTCCCTACCTCAGCGTGCGTAGTGCCCTCGGCTTACGCCGCAAGCGCCCGCTCTGCGTGGGCACCCTTTTTCAAGGTAGGGGAACGGCGGCGACGCCTCCCTACCTCAGCGTGCGTAGTGCGCTCGGCCTACGCCGCAAGCGCCCGCTTTTCGCAGGCACCCTTTTTTTTGAGGTAGGGGAACGGCGGCGACGCCTCCCTACCTCAGCGTGCGTAGTGCCCTCGGCCTAGGCCGCAAGCGCCCGCTCTGCGCGGGCACCCATTTTCCAGGTAGGGGAACGGCGGCGACGCCTCCCTACCTCAGCGTGCGTAGTGCCCTCGGCCTACGCCGCAAGCGCCCGCTCTGCGCGGGCACCCTTTTTCAAGGTAGGGGAACGGCGGCGACGCCTCCCTACCTCAGCGTGCGTAGTGCCCTCGGCCTACGCCGCAAGCGCCCGCTCTTCGCGGGCACCCCATTTTCAAGGTAGGGGAACGGCGGCGACGCCTCCCTACCATAGCGTGCGTAGTGCCCTCGGCCTACGCCGCAAGCGCCCGCTTTTCGCAGGCACCCTTTTTTTTGAGGTAGGGGAACGGCGGCGACGCCTCCCTACGTCAGCGTGCGTAGTGCCCTCGGCCTAGGCCGCAAGCGCCCGCTCTGTGCGGGCACCCATTTTCCAGGTAGGGGAACGGCGGCGACGCCTCCCTACCTCAGCGTGCGTAGTGCCCTCGGCCTACGCCGCAAGCGCCCGCTCTGCGCGGGCACTGTCTTTGAAGGTAGGGGAACGACGGCGACGCCTCCCTACATCAGCGTGATGAACGCCCTCGGCCTACGCCGCAAGCGCCCGCTGTTCGCGGGCACCCGTTTTTCAAGGTAGGGGAACGGCGGTGACGCCTCCCTACCTCAGCGTGCGTAGCGCCCTCGGCCTACGCCGCAAGCGCCCGCTCTTCGCGGGCATCCTTTTTCGAGGTAGGGGAACGGCGGCGACGCCTCCCTACCTCAGCGAGCGTAGTGCCCTCGGCCTACGCTGCAACCGCCCGCTCTGGGCGGGCACCCGTTGGTAGGGCCTACGCCGCAAGCGCCCGCTCTTCGCGGGCACCCTTTTTCAAGGTAGGGGAACGGCGGCGACGCCTCCCTACCTCAGCGTGCGTAGTGCCCTCGGCCTACGCCGCAAGCGCCCGCTCTTCGCGGGCACTGTCTTTGAAGGTAGGGGAACGGCGGCGACACCACCCTACCTCAATGTGCGTAGCGCCCTCGGCCTACGCCGCAAGCGCCCGCTGTTCGCGGGCACCCCTTTTTCAAGGTAGGGGAACGGCGGCGACGCCTCCCTACCTCAGCGTGCGTAGCGCCCTCGGCCTACGCCGCAAGCGCCCGCTCTTCGCGGGCACCCTTTTTTGAGGTAGGGGAACGGCGGCGACGCCTCCCTACCTCAGCGAGCGTAGTGCCCTCGGCCTACGCCGCAAGCGCCCGCTCTACGCGGGCACCCTTTTTAGAGGTAGGGGAACGGCGGCGACGCCTCCTTACCTCAGCGTGCGTAGTGCCCTCGGCTTACGCCGCAAGCGCCCGCTCTGCGTGGGCACCCTTTTTCAAGGTAGGGGAACGGCGGCGACGCCTCCCTACCTCAGCGTGCGTAGTGCCCTCGGCTTACGCCGCAAGCGCCCGCTCTGCGTGGGCACCCTTTTTCAAGGTAGGGGAACGGCGGCGACGCCTCCCTACCTCAGCGTGCGTAGTGCGCTCGGCCTACGCCGCAAGCGCCCGCTTTTCGCAGGCACCCTTTTTTTTGAGGTAGGGGAACGGCGGCGACGCCTCCCTACCTCAGCGTGCGTAGTGCCCTCGGCCTAGGCCGCAAGCGCCCGCTCTGCGCGGGCACCCATTTTCCAGGTAGGGGAACGGCGGCGACGCCTCCCTACCTCAGCGTGCGTAGTGCCCTCGGCCTACGCCGCAAGCGCCCGCTCTGCGCGGGCACCCTTTTTCAAGGTAGGGGAACGGCGGCGACGCCTCCCTACCTCAGCGTGCGTAGTGCCCTCGGCCTACGCCGCAAGCGCCCGCTCTTCGCGGGCACCCCATTTTCAAGGTAGGGGAACGGCGGCGACGCCTCCCTACCATAGCGTGCGTAGTGCCCTCGGCCTACGCCGCAAGCGCCCGCTTTTCGCAGGCACCCTTTTTTTTGAGGTAGGGGAACGGCGGCGACGCCTCCCTACGTCAGCGTGCGTAGTGCCCTCGGCCTAGGCCGCAAGCGCCCGCTCTGTGCGGGCACCCATTTTCCAGGTAGGGGAACGGCGGCGACGCCTCCCTACCTCAGCGTGCGTAGTGCCCTCGGCCTACGCCGCAAGCGCCCGCTCTGCGCGGGCACTGTCTTTGAAGGTAGGGGAACGACGGCGACGCCTCCCTACATCAGCGTGATGAACGCCCTCGGCCTACGCCGCAAGCGCCCGCTGTTCGCGGGCACCCGTTTTTCAAGGTAGGGGAACGGCGGTGACGCCTCCCTACCTCAGCGTGCGTAGCGCCCTCGGCCTACGCCGCAAGCGCCCGCTCTTCGCGGGCATCCTTTTTCGAGGTAGGGGAACGGCGGCGACGCCTCCCTACCTCAGCGAGCGTAGTGCCCTCGGCCTACGCTGCAACCGCCCGCTCTGGGCGGGCACCCGTTGGTAGGGCCTACGCCGCAAGCGCCCGCTCTTCGCGGGCACCCTTTTTCAAGGTAGGGGAACGGCGGCGACGCCTCCCTACCTCAGCGTGCGTAGTGCCCTCGGCCTACGCCGCAAGCGCCCGCTCTTCGCGGGCACTGTCTTTGAAGGTAGGGGAACAACGGCGACGCCTCCCTACCTCAGCGTGCGTAGCGCCCTCGGCCTACGCCGCAAGCGCCCGCTGTTCGCGGGCACCCCTTTTTCAAGGTAGGGGAACGGTGGCGACGCCTCCCTACCTCAGCGTGCTTAGGGCCCTCGGCCTACGCCGCAAGCGCCCGCTCTTCGCGGGCACTGTCTTTGAAGGTATGGGAACGACGGCGACGCCTCCCTACCTCAGCGTGCGTAGCGCCCTCGGCCTACGCCGCAAGCGCCCGCTGTTCGTGGGCACCCCTTTTTCAACTTAGGGGAACGGCGGCGACGCCTCCCTACCTCAGCGTGCGTAGCGCCCTCGGCCTACGCCGCAAGCGCTCGCTGTTCGCGGGCACCCCTTTTTCAAGGTAGGGGAACGGCGGCGATGCCTCCCTACCTCAGCGTGCGTAGCGCCCTCGGCCTACGCCGCAAGCGCCCGCTCTTCGCGGACACCCTTTTTCCAGGTAGGGGAACGGCGGCGACGCCTCCCTACCTCAGCGAGCGTAGTGCCCTCGGCCTACGCTGCAAGCGCCCGCTCTGCGCGGGCACCCTTTTTAGAGGTAGGGGAACGGCGGCGACGCCTCCCTACCTCAGCGTGCGTAGTGCCCTCGGCCTACGCCGCAAGCGCCCGCTTTGCGCGGGCACCCTTTTTTGAGGTAGGGGAACGGCGGCGACGCCTCACTACCTCAGCGTGCGTAGTGCCCTCGGCCTACGCCGCAAGCGCCCGCTCTGCGCGGGCACTGTCTTTGAAGGTAGGGGAACGACGGCGACGCCTCCCTACATCAGCGTGATGAGCGCCCTCGGCCTACGCCGCAAGCGCCCGCTGTTCGCGGGCACCCGTTTTTCAAGGTAGGGGAACGGTGGTGACGCCTCCCTACCTCAGCGTGCGTAGCGCCCTCGGCCTACGCCGCAAGCGCCCGCTCTTCGCGGGCATCCTTTTTCGAGGTAGGGGAACGGCGGCGACGCCTCCCTACCTCAGCGAGCGTAGTGCCCTCGGCCTACGCAGCAACCGCCCGCTCTGGGCGGGCACCCTTTTTAGAGGTAGGGGCAGGGCGGCGACGCCTCCCTACCTCAGCGTGCGTAGTGCCCTCGGCCCACGCCGCAAGCGCCCGCTCTGCGCGGGCACCCTTTTTCAAGGTAGGGGAATGGCGGCGACGCCTCCCTACCTCAGCGTGTGTAGTGCCCTCGTCCTACGCCGCAAGCGCCCGCTCTTCGCGGGCACTGTCTTTGAAGGTAGGGGAACGACGGCGACGCCTCCCTACCTCAGCGTGCGTAGTGCCCTCGGCCTACGCCGCAAGCGCCCGCTGTTCGCGGGCACCCCTTTTTCAAGGTAGGGGAACGGTGGCGACGCCTCCCTACCTCAGCGTGCTTAGGGCCCTCGGCCTACGCCGCAAGCGCCCGCTCTTCGCGGGCACTGTCTTTGAAGGTATGGGAACGACGGCGACGCCTCCCTACCTCAGCGTGCGTAGCGCCCTCGGCCTACGCCGCAAGCGCCCGCTGTTCGCGGGCACCCCTTTTTCAAGGTAGGGGAACGGCGGCGACGCCTCCCTACCTCAGCGTGCGTAGCGCCCTCGGCCTACGCCGCAAGCGCCCGCTCTTCGCGGGCACCCTTTTTTGAGGTAGGGGAACGGCGGCGACGCCTCCCTACCTCAGCGAGCGTAGTGCCCTCGGCCTACGCCGCAAGCGCCCGCTCTACGCGGGCACCCTTTTTAGAGGTAGGGGAACGGCGGCGACGCCTCCTTACCTCAGCGTGCGTAGTGCCCTCGGCTTACGCCGCAAGCGCCCGCTCTGCGTGGGCACCCTTTTTCAAGGTAGGGGAACGGCGGCGACGCCTCCCTACCTCAGCGTGCGTAGTGCCCTCGGCCTACGCCGCAAGCGCCCGCTTTTCGCAGGCACCCTTTTTTTTGAGGTAGGGGAACGGCGGCGACGCCTCCCTACCTCAGCGTGTGTAGTGCCCTCGGCCTAGGCCGCAAGCGCCCGCTCTGCGCGGGCACCCATTTTCCAGGTAGGGGAACGGCGGCGACGCCTCCCTACCTCAGCGTGCGTAGTGCCCTCGGCCTACGCCGCAAGCGCCCGCTCTGCGCGGGCACCCTTTTTCAAGGTAGGGGAACGGCGGCGACGCCTCCCTACCTCAGCGTGCGTAGTGCCCTCGGCCTACGCCGCAAGCGCCCGCTCTTCGCGGGCACCCCATTTTCAAGGTAGGGGAACGGCGGCGACGCCTCCCTACCATAGCGTGCGTAGTGCCCTCGGCCTACGCCGCAAGCGCCCGCTTTTCGCAGGCACCCTTTTTTTTGAGGTAGGGGAACGGCGGCGACGCCTCCCTACGTCAGCGTGCGTAGTGCCCTCGGCCTAGGCCGCAAGCGCCCGCTCTGCGCGGGCACCCATTTTCCAGGTAGGGGAACGGCGGCGACGCCTCCCTACCTCAGCGTGCGTAGTGCCCTCGGCCTACGCCGCAAGCGCCCGCTCTGCGCGGGCACTGTCTTTGAAGGTAGGGGAACGACGGCGACGCCTCCCTACATCAGCGTGATGAACGCCCTCGGCCTACGCCGCAAGCGCCCGCTGTTCGCGGGCACCCGTTTTTCAAGGTAGGGGAACGGCGGTGACGCCTCCCTACCTCAGCGTGCGTAGCGCCCTCGGCCTACGCCGCAAGCGCCCGCTCTTCGCGGGCATCCTTTTTCGAGGTAGGGGAACGGCGGCGACGCCTCCCTACCTCAGCGAGCGTAGTGCCCTCGGCCTACGCTGCAACCGCCCGCTCTGGGCGGGCACCCGTTGGTAGGGCCTACGCCGCAAGCGCCCGCTCTTCGCGGGCACCCTTTTTCAAGGTAGGGGAACGGCGGCGACGCCTCCCTACCTCAGCGTGCGTAGTGCCCTCGGCCTACGCCGCAAGCGCCCGCTCTTCGCGGGCACTGTCTTTGAAGGTAGGGGAACGACGGCGACGCCTCCCTACCTCAGCGTGCGTAGCGCCCTCGGCCTACGTCGCAAGCGCCCGCTGTTCGCGGGCACCCCTTTTTCAAGGTAGGGGAACGGTGGCGACGCCTCCCTACCTCAGCGTGCTTAGGGCCCTCGGCCTACGCCGCAAGCGCCCGCTCTTCGCGGGCACTGTCTTTGAAGGTATGGGAACGACGGCGACGCCTCCCTACCTCAGCGTGCGTAGCGCCCTCGGCCTACGCCGCAAGCGCCCGCTGTTCGCGGGCACCCCTTTTTCAAGGTAGGGGAACGGCGGCGACGCCTCCCTACCTCAGCGTGCGTAGCGCCCTCGGCCTACGCCGCAAGGGCCCGCTGTTCGCGGGCACCCCTTTTTCAAGGTAGGGGAACGGCGGCGACGCCTCCCTACCTCAGCGTGCGTAGCGCCCTCGGCCTACGCCGCAAGCGCCCGCTCTTCGCGGACACCCTTTTTCGACGTAGGGGAAAGGCGGCGACGCCTCCCTACCTCAGCGAGCGTAGTGCCCTCGGCCTACGCTGCAAGCGCCCGCTCTGCGCGGGCACCCTTTTTAGAGGTAGGGGATCGGCGGCGACGCCTCCCTACCTCAGCGTGCGTAGTGCCCTCGGCCTACGCCGCAAGCGCCCGCTTTGCGCGGGCACCCTTTTTTGAGGTAGGGGAACGGCGGCGACGCCTCCCTACCTCAGCGTGCGTAGTGCCCTCGGCCTACGCCGCAAGCGCCCGCTCTGCGCGGGCACTGTCTTTGAAGGTAGGGGAACGACGGCGACGCCTCCCTACATCAGCGTGATGAGCGCCCTCGGCCTACGCCGCAAGCGCCCGCTGTTCGCGGGCACCCGTTTTTCAAGGTAGGGGAACGGCGGTGACGCCTCCCTACCTCAGCGTGCGTAGCGCCCTCGGCCTACGCCGCAAGCGCCCACTCTTCGCGTGCATCCTTTTTCGAGGTACGGGAACGGCGGTGACGCCTCCCTACCTCAGCGAGCGTAGTGCCCTCAGCCTACGCTGCAACCGCCCGCTCTGGGCGGGCACCCTTTTTAGAGGTAGGGGCAGGGCGGCGACGCCTCCCTACCTCAGCGTGCGTAGTGCCCTCGGCCTACGCCGCAAGCGCCCGCTCTGCGCGGGCACCCTTTTTCAAGGTAGGGGAACGGCGGTGACGCCTCCCTACCTCAGCGTGCGTAGTGCCCTCGGCCTACGCCGCAAGCGCCCGCTCTTCGCGGGCACTGTCTTTGAAGGTAGGGGAACGACGGCGACGCCTCCCTACCTCAGCGTGCGTAGCGCCCTCGGCCTACGCCGCAAGCGCCCGCTGTTCACGGGCACCCCTTTTTCAAGGTAGGGGAACGGTGGCGACGCCTCCCTACCTTAGCGTGCTTAGGGCCCTCGGCCTACGCCGCAAGCACCCGCTCTTCGCGGGCACTGTCTTTGAAGGTATGGGAACGACGGCGACGCCTCCCTACCTCAGTGTGCGTAGCGCCCTCGGCCTACGCCGCAAGCGCCCGCCGTTCGCGGGCACCCCTTTTTCAAGGTAGGGGAACGGCGGCGACGCCTCCCTACCTCAGCGTGCGTAGCGCCCTCGGCCTACGCCGCAAGCGCCCGCTCTTCGCGGGCACCCTTTTTCGAGGTAGGGGAACGGCGGCGACGCCTCCCTACCTCAGCGAGCGTAGTGCCCTCGGCCTACGCCGCAAGCGCCCGCTCTACGCGGGCACCCTTTTTAGAGGTAGGGGAACGGCGGCGACGCCTCCCTACCTCAGCGTGCGTAGTGCCCTCGGCCTACGCCGCAAGCGCCCGCTTTTCGCAGGCACCCTTTTTTTTGAGGTAGGGGAACGGCGGCGACGCCTCCCTACCTCAACGTGCGTAGTGCCCTCGGCCTACGCCGCAAGCGCCCGCTCTTCGCGGGCACCCCATTTTCAAGGTAGGGGAACGGCGGCGACGCCTCCCTACCTTAGCGTGCGTAGTGCCCTCGGCCTACGCCGCAAGCGCCCGCTTTTCGCAGGCACCCTTTTTTTTGAGGTAGGGGAACGGCGGCGACGCCTCCCTACGTCAGCGTGCGTAGTGCCCTCGGCCTAGGCCGCAAGCGCCCGCTCTGCGTGGGCACCCATTTTCCAGGTAGGGGAACGGCGGCGACGCCTCCCTACCTCAGCGAGCGTAGTGCCGTCGG
This sequence comes from Dendrocalamus latiflorus, assembly GCA_017311315.1. Taxonomy (NCBI): domain Eukaryota; kingdom Viridiplantae; phylum Streptophyta; class Magnoliopsida; order Poales; family Poaceae; genus Dendrocalamus; species Dendrocalamus latiflorus. Next base: position 18,637,932 of record CM029676.1, read on the forward strand.
CCTACGCCGCAAGCGCCCGCTCTTCGCGGGCACCCTTTTTCGAGGTAGGGGAACGGCGGCGACGCCTCCCTACCTCAGCGAGCGTTGTGCCGTCGGCCTACGCCGCAAGCGCCCGCTCTGCGCGGGCACCCTTTTTAGAGGTAGGGGAACGGCGGCGACGCCTCCCTACCTCAGCGTGCGTAGTGCCCTCGGCCTACGCCGCAAGCGCCCGCTCTGCGTCGGCACCCTTTTTCAAGGTAGGGGAACGGCGGCGACGCCTCCCTACCTCAGCGTGCGTAGTGCCCTCGGCCTACGCCGCAAGCGCCCGCTCTTCGCAGGCACTGTCTTTGAAGGTAGGGGAACGACGGCGACGCCTCCCTACCTCAGCGTGCGTAGCGCCCTCGCCCTACGCCGCAAGCGCCCGCTGTTCGCGGGCACCCCTTTTTCAAGGTAGGGGAACGGCGGCGACGCCTCCCTACCTCAGCGTGCGTAGTGCCCTCGGCCTACGCCGCAAGCGCCCGCTCTTCGCGGGCACTGTCCTTGAAGGTAGGGGAACGACGGCGACGCCTCCCTACCTCAGCGTGTGTAGCGCCCTCGGCCTACGCCGTAAGCGCCCGCTGTTCGCGGGACCCCTTTTTCAAGGTAGGGGAACGGCGGCGACGCCTCCCTCCCTCAGCGTGCGTAGCGCCCTCGGCCTACGCCGCAAGCGCCCGCTCTTCGCGGGCACCATTTTTTGAGGTAGGGGAACGGCGGCGACGCCTCCCTACCTCAGCGAGCGTAGTGCCCTCGGCCTACGCCGCAAGCGCCCGCTCTGCGCGGGCACCCTTTTTAGAGGTAGGGGAACGGCGGCGACGCCTCCCTACCTCAGCGTGCGTAGTGCCCTCGGCCTACGCTGCAAGCACCCGCTTTTCGCGGGCACCCTTTTTTTTGAGGTAGGGGAGCGGCGGCGACGCCTCCCTACCTCAGCGTGCGTCGTGCCCTCGGCCTAGGCCGCAAGCGCCCGCTCTGCGCGGGCACCCATTTTCCAGGGAGGGGAACGGCGGCGACGCCTCCCTACCTCAGCGTGCGTAGTGCCCTCGGCCTACGCCGCAAACGCCCGCTCTTCGCGGGCACCCTTTCTGGAGGTAGGGGAACGGCGGCGACGCCTCCCTACCTCAGCGTGCGTAGTGCCCTCGGCCTACGCCGCAAGCGCCCGCTGTTCGCGGGCACCCCTTTTTCAAGGTAGGGGAACGGCGGCGACGCCTCCCTACCTCAGCGTGCGTAGCGCCCTCGGCCAACGCCGCAAGCGCCCGCTCTTCGCGGACACCCTTTTTCGAGGTAGGGGTACGGCGGCGACGCCTCCCTACCTCAGCGAGCGTAGTGCCCTCGGCCTACGCGGCAAGCGCCCGCTCTGCGCGGGCACCCTTTTTAGAGGTAGGGGAACGGCGGCGACGCCTCCCTACCTCAGCGTGCGTAGTGCCCTCGGCGTACGCCGCAAGCGCCCGCTTTGCGCGGGCACCCTTTTTTGAGGTAGGGGAACGGCGGCGACGCCACCCTACCTCAGCGTGCGTAGTGCCCTCGGCCTACGCCGCAAGCGCCCGCTCTGCGCGGGCACTGTCTTTGAAGGTAGGGGAACGACGGCGACGCCTTCCTACATCAGCGTGATGAGCGCCCTCGGCCTACGCCGCAAGCTCCCGCTGTTCGCGGGCACCCGTTTTTCAAGGTAGGGGAACGGCGGTGACGCCTCCCTACCTCAGCGTGCGTAGCGCCCTCGGCCTACGCCGCAAGCGCCCACTCTTCGCGTGCATCCTTTTTCGAGGTAGGGGAACGGCGGCGACGCCTCCCTACCTCAGCGAGCGTAGTGCCCTCGGCCTACGCTGCAACCGCCCGCTCTGGCGGGCACCCTTTTTAGAGGTAGCGGCAGCGCGGTGACGCCTCCCTACCTCAGCGTGCGTAGTGCCCTCGGCCTACGCCGCAAGCGCCCGCTCTGCGCGGGCACCCTTTTTCAAGGTAGGGGAACGGCGGCGACGCCTCCCTACCTCAGCGTGCGTAGTGCCCTCGGCCTACGCCGCAAGCGCCCGCTCTTCGCGGGCACTGTCTTTGAAGGTAGGGGAACGATGGCGACGCCTCCCTACCTCAGCGTGCGTAGCGCCCTCGGCCTACGCCGCAAGCGCCCGCTGTTCGCGGGCACCCCTTTTTCAAGGTAGGGGAACGGTGGCGACGCCTCCCTACCTCAGCGTGCTTAGGGCCCTCGGCCTACGCCGCAAGTGCCCGCTCTTCGCGGGCACTGTCTTTGAAGGTATGGGAACGACGGCGACGCCTCCCTACCTTAGCGTGCGTAGCGCCCTCGGCCTACGCCGCAAGCGCCCGCTGTTCGCGGGCACCCCTTTTTCAAGGTAGGGGAACGGCGGCGACGCCTCCCTACCTCAGCGTGCGTAGTGCCCTCGGCCGTCGCAAGCGCCCGGTTTTCGCGGGCACCCTTTTTTTTGAGGTAGGGGAACGGCGGCGACGCCTCCCTACCTCAGCGTGCGTAGTGCCCTCGGCCTCGGCCGCAAGCGCCCGCTCTGCGCGGGCACCCATTTTCCTGGTAGGGGAACGGCGGCGACGCCTCCCTATCTCAGCGTGCGTAGTGCCCTCGGCCTACGCCGCAAGCGCCCGCACTGCGCGGGCATTCTTTTTCAGGTAGGGGAACGGCGGCGACGCCTCCCTACCTCAGCGTGCGTAGTGCCCTCGGCCTACGCCGCAAGCGCCCGCTCTGCGCGGGCACCCTTTTTCAAGGTAGGGGAACGGCAGCGACGCCTCCCTACCTCAGCGTGCGTAGTGCCCTCGGCCTACGCCGCAAGCGCCCGCTCTTCGCGGGCACTGTCTTTGAAGGTAGGGGAACGGCGGCGACACCACCCTACCTCAATGTGCGTAGCGCCCTCGGCCTACGCCGCAAGCGCCCGCTGTTCGCGGGCACCCCTTTTTCAAGGTAGGGGAACGGCGGCGATGCCTCCCTCCCTCAGCGTGCGTAGTGCCCTCGGCCTACGCCGCAAGCGCCCGCTCTGCGCGGGCACCCTTTTTCAAGGTAGGGGAACGGCGGCGACGCCTTCCTACCTCAGCGTGCGTAGTGCCCTCGGCCTACGCCGCAAGCGCCCGCTCTTCGCGGGCACAGTCTTTGAAGGTAGGGGAACGACGGCGACGCCTCCCTACCTCACCGTGCATAGCGCCCTTGGCCTACGCCGCAAGCGACCGCTGTTCGCGGGCACCCCTTTTTCAACGTAGGGGAACGGCGGCGACGCCTCCCTACCTCAGCGTGCGTAGCGCCCTCGGCCTACGCCGCACGCGACCGCTCTTCGCGGGCACCCATTTTCGAGGTAGGGGAACGGCGGCGACGCCTCCCTACCTCAGCGAGCGTAGTGCCCTCGGCCTACGCCGCAAGCGCCCGCTCTGCGCGGGCACCCTTTTTCCATGTAGGGGAACGGCGGCGACGCCTCCCTACCTCAGCGTGCGTAGCGCGCTCGGCCTACGCCGCAAGCGCCCGCTGTTCGCGGGCACCCCTTTTTCAAGGTAGGGGAACGGCGGCGACGCCTGCCTACCTCAGCGTGCGTAGCGCCCTCGGCCTACGCCGCAAGCGCCCGCTCTGCGCGGGCACCCATTTTCCAGGTAGGGGAACGGCGGCGACGCCTCCCAACCTCAGCGTGCGTAGTGCCCTCGGCCTACGCCGCAAGCGCCCGCTCTGCGCGGGCACCATTTTTCCATGTAGGGGAACGGCGGCGACGCCTCCCTACCTCAGCGTGCGTAGTGCCCTCGGCCTACGCCGCAAGCGCCCGCTCTGCGCGGGCACCCTTTTTCAAGGTAGGCGAATGGCGGCGACGCCTCCCTACCTCAGCGTGCGTAGTGCCCTCGGCCTACGCCGCAAGCGCCCGCTCTTTGTGGGCACTGTCTTTGAAGGTAGGGGAACGGCGGCGACGCCTCCCAACCTCAGCGTGCATAGCGCGTTCGGCCTACGCCGCAAGCGTCCGCTCTTTGCGGGCACCCCTTTTTCAAGGTAGGGGAACGGCGGCGACGCCTCCCTACCTCAGCGTGCGTAGCGCCCTCGGCCTACGCCGCAAGCGCCCGCTCTGCGCGGGCACCCTTTTTCCAGGTAGGGGAACGGCGGCGACGCCTCCCAACCTCAGCGTGCGTAGTGCCCTCGGCCTACGCCGCAAGCGCCCGCACTGCGCGGGCACCCTTTTTCAGCTAGGGGAACGGCGGCGACGCCTCCCTACCTCAGCGTGCGTAGCGCCCTCGGCCTACGCCGCAAGCGCCCGCTCTGCGCGGGCACCCTTTTTCAAGGTAGGGGAACGGCGGCGACGCCTCCCTACCTCAGCGTGCGTAGTGCCCTCGGCCTACGCCGCAAGCGCCCGCTCTTCGCGGGCACTGTCTTTGAAGGTAGGGGAACGGCGGCGACACCACCCTACCTCAATGTGCGTAGCGCCCTCGGCCTACGCCGCAAGCGCCCGCTGTTCGCGGGCACCCCTTTTTCAAGGTAGGGGAACGGCGGCGACGCCTCCCTCCCTCAGCGTGCGTAGTGCCCTCGGCCTACGCCGCAAGCGCCCGCTCTGCGCGGGCACCCTTTTTCAAGGTAGGGGAACGGCTGCGACGCCTCCCTACCGCAGCGTGCGTAGTGCCCTCGGCCTACGCCGCAAGCGCCCGCTCTTCGCGGGCACAGTCTTTGAAGGTAGGGGAACGACGGCGACGCCTCCCTACCTCACCATGCATCGACTCAGATGGATTCAAAAATCCCGCCAAAATTAGCATGGCTCCATACGAAGTCCACTCGGGTGGTTGGCACTCTTTTTCATTCCGTGACTTGATTTCGAACCCGCGGAGTTTACAGCACCCGTTGGAAGTCGTTATGGTGCAAAGTGTAACACCAGGTCAGACTGATTTGAAATGCATCCCAAAATAAGTTTGGAGTTTGGCACTAATTTTTATTTAGTGCCAATATTTCGTACGTGTCGAATTTATAGTTCCCGATGGAACCCGTTATTCAGGAAAATCAACATTGAGTTGGGTAGATTGAAAACACGTGCCAAAATGAGCAAGGGAGCGTACGATGTTCATTCAGGGTGTTTGTCACTTATATTCACTTGATGCCAATATTTCGTGCGTGTGGAGTTTACAATGCCCGTTGGAACCAATTTTGGTGGAATATTTAACACTGGCTCGGACGGATTCGAAATGAACCCGAAATTAGTTAGGGAGCATATGAAGTCCACTCAGAATGCTTGGCTCTCACACTCATTTCGTGCCTATATTACGTACGCGTGGAGTTTACAGTACCGTTCGAACCCGTTTTAGAGGAAAGTTTAATATCGACTCCAACGGATTCGAAATGCATCTTGAAATGAATTAGACCGCATATAACGTCCAGTGGAGGGTTTGGCACTTAGTTTCGTTTCGTGCCACGATTTCATACGCATGGAGTTTGTAATACCTGTAGGAGCCCATTATGTTCAAAACGTTAACACTGACTTGGACATATTCAGATTGCATGCTGAAATGAGTTAGGAGCGTATGTGGTCCATTCGGGTCATTCGGCACTCATTTTTCACTTCGTGCCACGTTTCTGCAAGCACGGAGTTTATAGTATCAGGTGGAGCCCGTTTTACAGAAAAGTTTAACGTCGACTCGAACAGATTCGCAATCCATCTTGAACTGCGTTCGAAGCGCACATAAAGTCTACTCCGGGGATTGGCACTCAGTTTTATTTCATGCCTCGATATCATACGCAAGGAGTTTCTAATACCTGTTGGAGCCCGTTATGGACAAAACAGTAACACTGACTCGGACGTATTCAGAACGCATGCCGAAATGTGTTAGGAAGCGTATGAAGTCCGTTCGGGGCGTTTGGACTCATTTTTCATTTCGTGCCCTGTTTTTGTAAGCATGGAGTTTATAGTATCCGTGGGAACCCGTTTTAGAGGAAGGTTTGACATCAACTCGAACGGATTCGCAATGTGTCTTGAGCTGAGTTAGTGCGCACATAAAGTCCATTCAGGGGTTTGGCACTCAGTTTCATATCGTGCCTCGATTCCGTACGCACGGAGTTTGTAGTACCCGTAAAAGCCCATTATGGAGCAAGCAATAACACTGACTCAGACATATTCGGAATGCATGCCGAAATGAGTTAGGGAGCGTATAAAATCCATTCGGCGTGTTTCACACTGATTTCTCATTTCGTGCCTCGTTATTGTAAGCACGGAGTTTATAGTATCCGTTGGAACCCGTTGTGGAGGAAACTTTAACGCTGACTCGGACGGATTTGAAATACATGACGAATGACGTGCAGAACATAGGAAGTCCATTCGGGGGGTTTGGCACTTTGTTTTATTTCGTGCCTCGACTTGTGCGCATGGAGTTTGTAGTACGTACAGGAGCCCATTACGGACTAACATTTAACACCGACTTGGACAAATTCGAAATACGCATTGAAATTAACTAGGGAGCATACGAAGTCCATTCAGGGTGTTTGGCACACATTTTTATTTCGTACGCATGGAATTTGCTCCTTCGGAACACTTTGGCGGAATGTTTAGCCCTGAGTGCGACGGATTCAAAATGCACTGCGAAATGGGCTATAGAGCCTATGAAGTCCATTCGGGGGGTTTGGCAGACATTTTTGTTTTGTGCCAATATTTCATACGCGTGGAGTTTATTGTTTCCGTTCGAATCCGTTATTGAAGAAAGTTAGACACTGACTTGGACGGATTCAAAACGCATGCCAAAATTACCGTGGGAGCATACGAAGTCCATTCGGATGGTTTGGCACTTATTTGTATTTCGTGCCAATATCTCGTACATCTGGAGTTTATGGTTCCCGTTGGGGCCCATTTTGCAGCAAAGTTTACATCGACTCAGATGGATTCAAAAATCTCGCCAAAATGAGCAAGGCTCCATACAAAGTCCACTCGGGTGGTTGGCACTCTTTTTCATTTCGTGACTTGATTTCGAACCCGCGGAGTTTACAGCACCCGTTGGAAGTCGTTATGGTGCAAAGTGTAACACCAGGTCAGACTGATTTGAAATGCATCCCAAAATAAGTTTGGAGTTTGGCACTAATTTTTATTTAGTGCCAATATTTCGTACGTGTCGAGTTTATAGTTCCCGTTGGAACCCGTTATTCAGGAAAATCAACACTGAGTTGGGTAGATTGAAAACACGTGCCAAAATGAGCAAGGGAGCGTACGATGTTCATTCAGGGTGTTTGTCACTTATATTCACTTGATGCCAATATTTCGTGCGTATGGAGTTTATAATGCCCGTTGGAACCAATTTTGGTGGAATATTTAACACTGGCTCGGACGGATTCGAAATGAACCCGAAATGAGTTAGGGAGCATATGAAGTCCACTCAGGATGCTTGGCTCTCACACTCATTTCGTGCCTCTATTACGTAGCGTGGAGTTTACAGTACCGTTTGAACCCGTTTTAGAGGAAAGTTTAATATCGACTCCAACGGATTCGAAATGCATCTTGAAATGAATTAGACCGCATATAACGTCCATTGGAGGGTTTGGCACTTAGTTTTGTTTCGTGCCACGATTTCATACGCATGGAGTTTGTAATACCTGTAGGAGCCCATTATGTTCAAAACGTTAACACTGACTCGGACATATTCAGATTGCATGCTGAAATGAGTTAGGAGCGTATGTAGTCCATTCGGGTCATTCGGCACTCATTTTTCACTTCGTGCCACGTTTTTGCAAGCGCGGAGTTTATAGTATCAGGTGGAGCCCGTTTTACAGAAAAGTTTAACGTCGACTCGAACAGATTCGCAATCCATCTTGAACTGCGTTCGAAGCGCACATAAAGTCTACTCCGGGAATTGGCACTCAGTTTTATTTCGTGCCTCGATAACATATGCAAGGAGTTTCTAATACCTGTTGGAGCCCGTTATGGACAAAACCGTAACACTGACTCGGACGTATTCAGAACGCATGCCGAAATGTGTTAGGGAGCGTATGAAGTCCGTTCGGGGCGTTTGGACTCATTTTTCATTTCGTGCCCTGTTTTTGTAAGCATGGAGTTTATAGTATCCGTGGGAACCCGTTTTAGAGGAAGGTTTGACATCGACTCGAACGGATTCGCAATGTGTCTTGAGCTGAGTTAGTGCGCACATAAAGTCCATTCATGGGTTTGGCACTCAGTTTCATCTCGTGCCTCGATTTCGTACGCACGGAGTTTGTAGTACCCGTAAAAGCCCATTATGGAGCAAGCAATAACACTGACTCAGACATATTCGGAATGCATGCGGAAATGTGTTTGGGAGCGTATAAAATCCATTCGGCGTGTTTCACACTGATTTCTCATTTCGTGCCTCGTTATTGTAAGCACGGAGTTTATAGTATCCGTTGGAACCCGTTGTGGAGGAAACTTTAACGCTGACTCGGACGGATTTGAAATACATGACGAATGACGTGCAGAACATAGGAAGTCCATTCGGGGGGTTTGGCACTTTGTTTTATTTCGTGCCTCGACTTGTGCGCATGGAGTTTGTAGTACGTACAGGAGCCCATTACGGACTAACATTTAACACCGAATTGGACAAATTCGAAATACGCATTGAAATTAGCTAGGGAGCATACGAAGTCCATTCAGGGTGTTTGGCACACATTTTTATTTCGTACGCATGGAATTTGCTCCTTCGGAACACTTTGGCGGAATGTTTAGCCCCGAGTGCGACGGATTCAAAATGCACTGCGAAATGGGCTATAGAGCCTATGAAGTCCATTCGGGGGGTTTGGCAGACATTTTTGTTTTGTGCCAATATTTCATACGCGTGGAGTTTATTGTTTCCGTTCGAATCCGTTATTGAAGAAAGTTAGACACTGACTTGGACAGATTCAAAACGCATGCCAAAATTACCGTGGGAGCATACGAAGTTCATTCGGATGGTTTGGCACTTATTTTTATTTCGTGCCAATATCTCGTACATCTGGAGTTTATGGTTCCCGTTGGGGCCCATTTTGCAGCAAAGTTAAACATCGACTCAAATGGATTCAAAAATCTCGCCAAAATGAGCAAGGCTCCATACAAAGTCCACTCGGGTGGTTGGCACTCTTTTTCATTTCGTGACTTGATTTCGAACCCGCGGAGTTTACAGCACCCGTTGGAAGTCGTTATGGTGCAAAGTGTAACACCAAGTCAGACTGATTCGAAATGCATCCCAAAATAAGTTTGGAGTTTGGCACTAATTTTTATTTAGTGCCAATATTTCGTACGTGTCGAGTTTATAGTTCCCGTTGGAACCCGTTATTCAGGAAAATCAACACTGAGTTGGGTAGATTGAAAACACGAGCCAAAATGAGCAAGGGAGCGTACGATGTTCATTCAGGGTGTTTGTCACTTATATTCACTTGATGCCAATATTTCGTGCGTATGGAGTTTACAATGCCCGTTGGAACCAATTTTGGTGGAATATTTAACACTGGCTCGGACGGATTCGAAATGAACCCGAAATGAGTTAGGGAGCATATGAAGTCCACTCAGGATGCTTGGCTCTCACACTCATTTCGTGCCTCTATTACGTAGCGTGGAGTTTACAGTACCGTTCGAACCCGTTTTAGAGAAAAGTTTAATATCGACTCCAACGGATTCGAAATGCATCTTGAAATGAATTAGACCGCATATAACGTCCATTGGAGGGTTTGGCACTTAGTTTCGTTTCGTGCCACGATTTCATACGCATGGAGTTTGTAATACCTGTAGGAGCCCATTATGTTCAAAATGTTAACACTGACTCGGACATATTCAGATTGCATGCTGAAATGAGTTAGCAGCGTATGTAGTCCATTCGGGTCATTCGGCACTCCTTTTTCACTTCGTGCCACGTTTTTGCAAGCACGGAGTTTATAGTATCAGGTGGAGCCCGTTTTACAGAAAAGTTTAACGTCGACACGAACAGATTCGCAATCCATCTTGAACTGCGTTCGAAGCGCACATAAAGTCTACTCCGGGGATTGGCACTCAGTTTTATTTCGTGCCTCGATATCATACGCAAGGAGTTTCTAATACCTGTTGGAGCCCGTTATGGACAAAACAGTAACACTGACTCGGACGTATTCAGAACGCATGCCGAAATGTGTTAGGAAGCGTATGAAGTCCGTTCGGGGCGTTTGGACTCATTTTTCATTTCGTGCCCTGTTTTTGTAAGCATGGAGTTTATAGTATCCGTGGGAACCCGTTTTAGAGGAAGGTTTGACATCGACTCGAACGGATTCGCAATGTGTCTTGAGCTGAGTTAGTGCGCACATAAAGTCCATTCAGGGGTTTGGCACTCAGTTTCATATCGTGCCTCGATTCCGTACGCACGGAGTTTGTAGTACCCGTAAAAGCCCATTATGGAGCAAGCAATAACACTGACTCAGACATATTCGGAATGCATGCCGAAATGAGTTAGGGAGCGTATAAAATCCATTCGGCGTGTTTCACACTGATTTCTCATTTCGTGCCTCGTTATTGTAAGCACGGAGTTTATAGTATCCGTTGGAACCCGTTGTGGAGGAAACTTTAACGCTGACTCGGACGGATTTGAAATACATGACGAATGACGTGCAGAACATAGGAAGTCCATTCGGGGGGTTTGGCACTTTGTTTTATTTCATGCCTCGACTTGTGCGCATGGAGTTTGTAGTACGTACAGGAGCCCATTACGGACTAACATTTAACACCGACTTGGACAAATTCGAAATACGCATTGAAATTAGCTAGGGAGCATACGAAGTCCATTCAGGGTGTTTGGCACACATTTTTACTTCGTACGCATGGAATTTGCTCCTTCGGAACACTTTGGCGTAATGTTTAGCCCCGAGTGCAACGGATTCAAAATGCACTGCGAAATGGGCTATAGAGCCTATGAAGTCCATTCGGGGGGTTTGGCACACATTTTTGTTTTGTGACAATATTTCATACGCGTGGAGTTTATTGTTTCCGTTCGAATCCGTTATTGAAGAAAGTTAGACACTGACTTGGACGGATTCAAAACGCATGCCAAAATTACCGTGGGAGCATACGAAGTCCATTCGGATGGTTTGGCACTTATTTTTATTTCGTGCCAATATCTCGTACATCTGGACTTTATGGTTCCCGTTGGGGCCCATTTTGCAGCAAAGTTAAACATCGACTCAGATGGATTCAAAAATCTCGCCAAAATGAGCAAGGCTCCATACAAAGTCCACTCGGGTGGTTGGCACTCTTTTTCATTTCGTGACTTGATTTCGAACCCGCGGAGTTTACAGCACCCGTTGGAAGTCGTTATGGTGCAAAGTGTAACACCAAGTCAGACTGATTCGAAATGCATCCCAAAATAAGTTTGGAGTTTGGCACTAATTTTTATTTAGTGCCAATATTTCGTACGTGTCGAGTTTATAGTTCCCGTTGGAACCCGTTATTCAGGAAAATCAACACTGAGTTGGGTAGATTGAAAACACGTGCCAAAATGAGCAAGGGAGCGTACGATGTTCATTCAGGGTGTTTGTCACTTATATTCACTTGATGCCAATATTTCGTGCGTATGGAGTTTATAATGCCCGTTGGAACCAATTTTGGTGGAATATTTAACACTGGCTCGGACGGATTCGAAATGAACCCGAAATGAGTTAGGGAGCATATGAAGTCCACTCAGGATGCTTGGCTCTCACACTCATTTCGTGCCTCTATTACGTAGCGTGGAGTTTACAGTACCGTTCGAACCCGTTTTAGAGGAAAGTTTAATATCGACTCCAACGGATTCGAAATGCATCTTGAAATGAATTAGACCGCATATAACGTCCATTGGAGGGTTTGGCACTTAGTTTCGTTTCGTGCCACGATTTCATACGTATGGAGTTTGTAATACCTGTAGGAGCCCATTATGTTCAAAACGTTAACACTGACTCGGACATATTCAGATTGCATGCGGAAATGAGTTAGGAGCGTATGTAGTCCATTCGGGTCATTCGGCACTCATTTTTCACTTCGTGCCACGTTTTTGCAAGCACGGAGTTTATAGTATCAGGTGGAGCCCGTTTTACAGAAAAGTTTAACGTCCACTCGAACAGATTCGCAATCCATCTTGAACTGCGTTCGAAGCGCACATAAAGTCTTCTCCGGGGATTGGCACTCAGTTTTATTTCGTGCCTCGATATCATACGCAAGGAGTTTCTAATACCTGTTGGAGCCCGTTATGGACAAAACAGTAACACTGACTCGGACGTATTCAGAACGCGTGCCGAAATGTGTTAGGGAGCGTATGAAGTCCGTTCGGGGCGTTTGGACTCATTTTTCATTTCGTGCCCTGTTTTTGTGTGCATGGAGTTTATAGTATCCGTGGGAACCCGTTTTAGAGGAAGGTTTGACATCGACTCGAACGGATTCGCAATGTGTCTTGGGCTGAGTTAGTGCGCACACAAAGTCCATTCAGGGGTTTGGCACTAAGTTTCATATCGTGCCTCGATTTCGTACGCACGGAGTTTGTAGTACCCGTAAAAGCCCATTATGGAGCAAGCAATAACACTGACTCAGACATATTCGGAATGCATGCCGAAATGAGTTAGGGAGCGTATAAAATCCATTCGGCGTGTTTCACACTGATTTCTCATTTCGTGCCTCGTTTTTGTAAGCACGGAGGTTATAGTATCCGTTGGAACCCGCTGTGGAGGAAACTTTAACGCTGACTCGGACGGATTTGAAATACATGACGAATGTGGTGCAGAACATAGGAAGTCCATTCGGGGGGTTTGGCACTTTGTTTTATTTCGTGCCTCGACTTGTGCGCATATAGTTTGTAGTACGTACAGGAGCCCATTACGGACTAACATTTAACACCGACTTGGACAAATTCGAAATACGCATTGAAATTAGCTAGGGAGCATACGAAGTCCATTCAGGGTGTTTGGCACACATTTTTATTTCGTACGCATGGAATTTGCTCCTTCGGAACACTTTGGCGGAATGTTTAGCCCCGAGTGCGACGGATTCAAAATGCACTGCGAAATGGGCTATAGAGCCTATGAAGTCCATTCGGGGGGTTTGGCACACATTTTTGTTTTGTGCCAATATTTCATACGCGTGGAGTTTATTGTTTCCGTTCGAATCCGTTATTGAAGAAAGTTAGACACTGACTTGGACGGATTCAAAACGCATGCCAAAATTACCGTGGGAGCATACGAAGTCCATTCGGATGGTTTGGCACATATTTTTATTTTGTGCCAATATCTCGTACATCTGGAGTTTATGGTTCCCGTTGGGGCCCATTTTGCAGGAAAGTTAAACATCGACTCAGATGGATTCAAAAATCCCGCCAAAATGAGCAAGGCTCCATACGAAGTCCACTCGGGTGGTTGGCACTCTTTTTCATTTCGTGACTTGATTTCGAACCCGCGGAGTTTACAGCACCCGTTGGAAGTCGTTACAGTGCAAAGTGTAACACCAAGTCAGACTGATTCGAAATGCATCCCAAAATAAGTTTGGAGTTTGACACTAATTTTTATTTAGTGCCAATATTTCGTACGTGTCGAGTTTATAGTTCCCGTTGGAACCCGTTATGCAGGAAAGTCAACACTGAGTTGGGTAGATTGAACACACGTGCCAAAATGAGCAAGGGAGCGTACGATGTTCATTCAGGGTGTTTGTCACTTATATTCACTTGATGCCAATATTTCGTGCGTATGGAGTATATAATGCCCGTTGGAACCAATTTTGGTGGAATATTTAACACTGGCTTGGACGGATTCGAAATGAACCCGAAATGAGTTTGGGAGCATATGAAGTCCACTCCGGATGCTTGGCTCTCACACTCATTTCGTGCCTCTATTACGTACGCGTGGAGTTTACAGTACCGTTCGAACCCGTTTTAGAGGAAAGTTTAATATCGACTCCAACGGATTCGAAATGCATCTTGAAATGAATTAGACCGCATATAACGTCCATTGGAGGGTTTGGCACTTAGTTTCGTTTCGTGCCACGATTTCATACACATGGAGTTTGTAATACCTGTAGGAGCCCATTATGTTCAAAACGTTAACACTGACTCGGACATATTCAGATTGCATGCTGAAATGAGTTAGGAGCGTATGTAGTCCATTCGGGTCATTCGGCACTCATTTTTCACTTCGTGCCACGTTTTTGCAAGCACGGAGTTTATAGTATCAGGTGGAGCCCGTTTTACAGAAAAGTTTAACGTCGACTCGAACAGATTCGCAATCCATCTTGAACTGCGTTAGAGCGCACATAAAGTCTACTCCGGGGATTGGCACTCAGTTTTATTTCGTGCCTCGATATCATACGCAAGGAGTTTCTAATACCTGTTGGAGCCCGTTATGGATAAAATAGTGACACTGACTCGGACGTATTCATAACGCATGCCGAAATGTGTTAGGGAGCGTATGTAGTCCGTTCGGGGCGTTTGGACTCATTTTTCATTTCGTGCCCTGTTTTTGTAAGCATGGAGTTTATAGTATCCGTGGGAACCCGTTTTAGAGGAAGGTTTGACATCGACTCGAACGGATTCGCAATGTGTCTTGAGCTGAGTTAGTGTGCACATAAAGTCCATTCAGGGGTTTGGCATTCAGTTTCATGTCGTGCCTCGATTTCGTACGCACGGAGTTTCAAGTACCCGTAAAAGCCCATTATGGAGCAAGCAATAACACTGACTCAGACATATTCGGAATGCATGCCGAAATGAGTTAGGGAGCGTATAAAATCCATTCGGCGTGTTTCACACTGATTTCTCATTTCGTGCCTCGTTATTGTAAGCACGGAGTTTATAGTATCCGTTGGAACCCGTTGTGGAGGAAACTTTAACGCTGACTCGGACGGATTTGAAATACATGACGAATGACGCGCAGAACATAGGAAGTCCATTCGGGGGGTTTGGCACTTTGTTTTATTTCGTGCCTCGACTTGTGCGCATGGAGTTTGTAGTACGTACACGAGCCCATTACGGACTAACATTTAACACCGACTTGGACAAATTTGAAATACGCATTGAAATTAGCTAGGGAGCATACGAAGTCCATTCAGGGTGTTTGGCACACATTTTTATTTCGTACGCATGGAATTTGCTCCTTCGGAACACTTTGGCGGAATGTTTAGCCCCGAGTGCGACGGATACAAAATGCACTGCGAAATGGGCTATAGAGCCTATGAAGTCCATTCAGGGGGTTTGGCACACATTTTTGTTTTGTGCCAATATTTCATACGCGTGGAGTTTATTGTTTCCGTTCGAATCCGTTATTGAAGAAAGTTAGACACTGACTTGGACGGATTCAAAACGCATGCCAAAATTACCGTGGGAGCATACGAAGTCCATTCGGATGGTTTGGCACATATTTTTATTTCGTGCCAATATCTCGTACATCTGGAGTTTATGGTTCCTGTTGGGGCCCATTTTGCAGGAAAGTTAAACATCGACTCAGATGGATTCAAGAATTCCGCCAAAATGAGCAAGGCACCATACGAAGTCCACTCGGGTGGTTGGCACTCTTTTTCATTTCGTGACTTGATTTCGAACCCGCGGAGTTTACAGCACCCGTTGGAAGTCGTTATGGTGCAAAGTGTAACACCAAGTCAGACTGATTCGAAATGCATCCCAAAATAAGTTTGGAGTTTGGCACTAATTTTTATTTAGTGCCAATATTTCGTACATGTCGAGTTTATAGTTCCCGTTGGAACCCGTTATGCAGGAAAGTCAACACTGAGTTGGGTAGATTGAAAACACGTGCCAAAATGAGCAAGGGAGCGTACGATGTTCATTCAGGGTGTTTGTCACTTATATTCACCTGATGCCAAAATTTCGTGCGTATGGAGTTTATAATGCTCGTTGGAACCAATTTTGGTGGAATATTTAACACTGGCTCAGACGGATTCGAAACGAACCCGGAATGAGTTAGGGAGCATATGAAGTCCACTCAGGATGCTTGGCTCTCACACGCATTTCGTGCCTCTATTACGTACGCGTGGAGTTTACAGTACCGTTCGAACCCTGATGTGGCACCAAGTAGCACTACAACTTTGGTTAGTGCTTGCAGTTCTGTGCACAATGTTCAAGAAGCTTTGAATATCAATTCTGAGGTTTCTAACGTGCACAAAAGACATATTTGGAAATCTAATGAAGTCTATTTTCCAACGAATCAAACGGCACTTGATTTGGAGCTTCCTACACAAAGTTATGGTAATTTCATTGGATGCTGCACGAGCTGTCCGGAGAGACGCGCGAGACTTGCAAAACATAAAAAGTTCGAGTATTGCAATGCAAGTAAGGGTAAAATCCGACCACACCATGACTTTCTAAAGATTGAGAAGGATTCCTTTTCAGGTTCCAAACGGATTTGGAAGCCCCTTGAACCAGAAAACAAAACATATAAAGATTTGAAACCGATTCGGACTCGGATTGGGACAGCTAGCAAGACCGATACTAAAACGTCCATAACTTTCACAAACGGAGTCCGATTTGGGCGTTCTTGGACTTGTTGGAAAGCTATTTTGAAGTCCCACATAATGGACAAGGTGCCAGCCATGAAATCCTCATAGTCAGATCGCAAATTAAGAGAGAATCCAGAGGTAGCAGTTTAGGTGTTTCCTTTTTAGTTCGCATTGGAGTTTGTTTCGGCCTTAGGCCAAGTAGTGCGTGAGTTGTAATCAAGGCCGTGCATTGTGCACCAATATAAGGCCAGGGCCTTAGCCCCATTGTAACTTAGACTTTAATTTGAGAAATAGAAACCAGAAAATCACCATGGTTTGTTGGCCATTGTTGGCGTGTTCCTGAGATTTCCATCGAGGAATTGCTCTTGGTGTGTTGAATCCAATTGTGGTGTTGGATTCTACTCGCTGAAACTTCGGTTTCTCTACCCTTTGTTCACGTGCTGCGGTGTGTGTGAGAGAAGGCTTATCTTGGAGAGGGCATCCAACAAGGCGTATCGTGAAAGATCAGGGCCAAAGCAACGGGGTTCAGCTAGCTTGCTTGTGGATCCGTATCATCTTGGTATCAGAGCGTGGTTGATCACGGTACGAGGTTGCTGAATTTTTCTTGATGGCGGGTTCTATGAAGACTGAAGATGGCGAGGCGCGACATAATCATGCTGAGCTAATTGGGGAGGTGCCCCAATATGCGGCATCTTTGCCGCCTGAGGTACGAATTGGATTTGAAGCAACACGTGACTACTTCTTGAGTTGTCACTGGAAGTTTGAAGGCAAGGTTGATGATTTGGGGGCGCGAATTGATGCTTTGACGGAGGCAATACGCCTCCAGCCACCACAATTTCAGCATGCTAAACGGGGACCTCAATATCCCGAACGGCATGCACCATATGAAGACGATGAACACGAGGAGATCTTTGATGGTACAGCGGGCTTTGCTCCACAACCGCGCCATGCTCGGGACTACTGTGGTGCTGACCGTGGTAGGGACATGCGTGGCAGAGGTGCTGCCCATGGTGGAGGTATGCGTGATGGTGTCGGGTTTGCTCAGCGTGTTGCCGTGGATGATGGAATTGGGCGGATAAAAATTTATATCCCATCATTTAATGGTAAAGATGAACCGGAGGAGTACTTGGATTGGGAGATGCGTGTCGAACAAATTTTTGACAGCCATCACTATACTGAGGATAAGAAGATTCGGTTGGCGACAATTGAGTTCACCGGATATGCTCTTATTTGGTGGAACCAATTGTGTCGCGTAGGAGCTCGTCCGAATACTTGGGTACAATTGAAGAATATTTTGAGGCGTCGTTTTGTCCCGGCACACTACACTAGGACCTTGTACGATCGGCTACAACAACTACATCAAGGTAATTTTAGTGTTGATGAATATTATAAAGAGATGGAGATGTTGATGATCCGTACAGGGACAGAGGAGCATGATGAGGCTACTATGGCACGTTTCTTTAATGGGTTGAATGAGGATGTGCAAGATAGGGTGGAGATGGTCCATTACTACAACATTCAAGACTTGGTGCATCAAGCCGAACGTGCTAAACAACAATTGAAGTGCAAACAAGCTAAGGGTGGACATGCCAACACTCAAACAAACCCATGGAGGCGTGCATCACAGCAAGGCGATGATGTTGGTTCACACTCCAAGGTGGCGACATCAAGCCGTTCAAATGGGGCTCTTTCAAGGGAGGCAAGCAATAGAGGTAAAGAAGCAACTAAAACTGATTCTAGTTTGCCTTCTAATGCTCGTGCTAGTGAAATTGAGTGTTTCAAGTGCAAGGGAAGAGGTCATATGATGCGTGATTGTCCAAATCAACGAAGAGTGCTTCTCAATAAAGACGGCTATGCTTCAACAAATTCTAGTAGTGATTCTGAAAGTGAAAAATCCGATGATTCTAAGGAAGATGTTGTCTATTGTTATCCAGAGTTGAATGGTGTTAATCTTTTGGTCCGAAAGGTGCAAAGTAAAGAAACTGAAACAAAAGGACAGCGGTGGAGTGTTTTTCAAGCGGAGTGCAAAATCAAAGATAAAGCATGCAAGTTGATCATAAATGGTGGAAGTTATACCAATGTGATTAGCAAAGATTTGGTGTATGCTTTAGGGCTGTCCACGTGATGAGGACATGACCCCTATGGATACAACCATATTTGCTATGCTTGTTGTCATAATTACAAGAGTTCCTACGCATCGCTTAAATTATAAGGTGAGCTCGTTTCAAAGAGGCTTCACTTTGTTTGACAAAGAACTTATGATATTACATAATGAGAGTTTGTTGCGTTTGTTATTATGTACCGACATTTATGATGAAGATCATGCAATACGTGAGGCTACACATATGCTAAAACCGAGGACGGTTTTTCTATCAAGAAGGGGAGGATGATGTGACCACGCCACAAACACATACGACAATAGCACCCAATATCAAGATTGAACTAAAGGTGAATTCGTTTCTTCAGCCTTCATATGCTACTAAGAATAGACCGCTACCTAATGCAAGTGATTTAATTGTGCTTAGGAACTTGGGAAAGGATGAAGGAAAGGGACATGGAGTCCTGGACATGCATGGAAGGAATAATGGAGGTCACCACGTCACTTTGGGACCAAGTCAAGCACGAATTCGAGTTGGACACGTTTTGGAATCAGACTCGGACTGCTGCGATGGTACCAAGTTCAAACGGGCATAACTTCCTCATACGGACTCCGTTTGGGACGTTCTTGTACTTCATGGAAAGCTTATGAAGTCTACTTTCCAACGGATCCAACCTCATCTTCAAATTATATCCAAGCCGGCCGCAATCGTCAAAAGAGTCCACGTTGGTCACGTACTGGAATCGGATTCGGACTGCTGCAATGGTGCAAGTTTAAACGGACATAACTTCCTCATACGGACTCCGTTTGGGACGTTCTTGTACTTCATGGAAAGATTATCAAGTCTACTTTCCAATGGATCCAACCTCATCTTCAAATTCCATCCGAGCCGGCCGGAATCATCAAAACAATTCACGTAGGTTTCTGAGTCCGAGTCAAAAGGGTGCTGCGCCACCTCCACTTGGGCCCATGGGCCTTGTAACCCTAGGGTGTACCCTTTGGGACGCCTCCTCTGGTTGTTTTCACTATATAGAAGCCGCCGCCTCCGTTTCTAGGACTTAGGTTTTGTTTAGATCAGTTTAGCCCCTTGTGCAAACTCCATGTTCTCTTGTGTCGGCTAGACCAACAGATTCGTGTTACAGAACCTCAACTATCCTTGTGCGACTTTTATATCTAGCAAATTCAGGTTGCTCACTATCCTTGTTCTTGCTTGTTCTTCGATTGCATGCAGGAATAGACCTTCGTGGTCAGGTCAACCGCGTTCTTGGCACGGTTGATAACGACTTGGGTGTGGTTCAGCGATTGCTAAGGCGCAAGTGACGTCTCGTACGGTTGTAGTCGGATCGCAAGAGTCATCTCCACCAAAATCGATAGTTATCATCCTATCGGAAGATCGGGACCCCATCGCCTCATCAGTTGGTATCAGAGCTTCAGTTGACCGGTAGGAATTTCTTGTATCCCTAGTTAGTAGATTGGTTTTTATTTCCTATAGTCCAGAAAATTGCCCAAAAAAAAGAGTTAATTCCCGTTGTCCAAACCCCGTTGTGCCTTTCAATCTATTAGTTTTGGTTTGCTAAATTGAATTTGTGTCCGTTTTAGCTTTGTCTAGTTGCTGGTCATATCTTTGTTCCTATAAAAATCCAAACAAAAAAAAATTCCCCCACTCCAAACCCTAATTCCAATTTCGGCTGAATTTTCCTTTCTCTGCAGCCGCCACCAAAAAAGCCATAACTTTTGATTCCGAGATTATTTTTGAGTGAGACCACCGCCATTGGATTCAAAACTTCATTTTCCACCTATCTGTAAAAGTTCACGTCTTTCCAGAAAAGCAGTTAAGAGATATATGCGGTGAAAGTTGACCTAAAATACCAGATTGAATCTGCAACAGTCGGCACTTGTGAATTTTGTGCGAATTTGTCCGTCGGTTTCTAGAACTTGGCCCCAAAACAAAAGTGGTAGAAAAAGCCGTCAGCAAACTGAGAAAAAAAGAATCATTGAAAAAAAGGCAACTGACAAAAAGTTACGGCCGAAATACCGACGTGCTGTCCAGTGGACAGAAATCTCCAGATTTCAAGTTTTGGGTCAATCCTTGTGCTCTTCAATTCCAGATTGTATTCAATTGAATTATCTTGCATTTACCACTCCTATACATTACCATACACATATTTTAGCCTTCTTCCATCCTTGGTTGATCAGCAACATAGGCTAAGTGCTAGATACGAACTATAATTCAATTCTGTGCAATTTCTGAAATTAATTGATTGTTTTCCTTTGCTACAAAATACATAGCCTATCCAAGCTCCACTTTTCTACTAACCGAACAGGTCTCGCTGAACCTTGCAATCGCTTTACTCATCACTTGAGTTAGATTTATCACGAACCAGCCACCGGTTGCACCCCCTGTTTGCTTTGGTAAGAACTTGTAAGAATTTGGTAAGAGTTTGAGAGATGTGTGACTTGATTTGAGCCTCCATATCCTAGTAGTTGATAGGAACATTTATTTGTGATTTGTTTCCTTGTTTTCTACTAACAATGACAGGCTTGAGAAAATTGGTGGATTATGATGTCATCGCGGGCAGATTTGAACTTGAAGGGAAACAATTACCAGTATATATCTTGCCACTCACCGCTGAGAGTACGTCGTCGGACTACTTCTTGTGGGTTACTATGATGGATAGCTACTTTGAAAGACAAGATCTTGATCCTTATGAGAAGATGAGCATGGCAAGGACGGCGTTGATTGGTGATGTTCAACATTGGTGGTCGAATCTCGAGTTCCACTATATATACACATGGGAGGAGATGAAAAAGAAATTGCGACATCGTTTTGTACCTCCAGCACCCACGGTCACAAGCGAGGTGGAACCTGAGGTAATTGAAAATGTTGATATTGTTTTGGTTCCCACTCCATCTACAGATACCACCGAGATACTTGAAGAGGTGAAGGATGATCTGGTGCATCTTATGCCATTAGAGGAGAAGTTTGAGGTACCTACAGTATCTGATGAGGACGATAATGACAAAGGTACTGATTTGGTGCTACAACAAGACATAGATCAACCTTGTGAGTATATACCTGCTGTAGTGCAATTTTTTGATATTCCTTGTGTTGACTTGAACGAACCATGTGCTGATCTAAATGCTCATAATTTTGCACATGTCGAATTAATTACACATAAGGAAGTATTTGATAGAATATCTCCTGCTGACGCATTGTGCTATATCATGCTTAATGAGGCCGTTAGTTTGGATTGTGCTATGGAGAAAGTTTCTGAACTTGCATGTTCGAAATTCTTGTTTAGTGCCTACACCCCTGGGTATAAGTTTAATTTGATTGGAGATTATGGTGTAGACAATCAATTTTTTGTATATCGAATATGCATAACTTGTGATCACATGGATGAATTGAAGCTTGCTGTTTTAGACAACAATTCTTGTGTGTTGAATCTTGTTCAATATGAGAGGGGAGTAAAATTTAGTATGCATCCAATGCCTATGTGTTCATCTCTTTTTGCATCATCTAGTATGGACAATCTGAATAAAGATGATGAATTATGGAAGAACACACAAATCTCTTCACCCTTGCTGGATAAATTTGCTATTGCTCCATTGGGATATGATTATATGGATGAACTATGTTTAATTCCAAAAGTTGTAGCTTTGCCCATATGTGCCACCACTTCAAGTTTACAACTTCAGATATTTCAATTGCATAAATGCTTCACTTACATTTGCAAATCTAGTTGCAATAATTGCTGTGTGAGAAATTTTAATTTGGTCATTGACATATATGATTACTTTTGGGTTAATAATACAATGAGCTTTTATGATTGCTGCTGTGTTATAGCATTAATGGTGCAACAACGAAGAACCGTTAAAACGGATGACATATACATATACCATGCATACACCTTGGCTTCTTTGTTACCATATTTTCAGTTTATCAAAAGCCGAGGACGGCTTTGTTTTTAAGAAGGGGAGGATGATGAGGACATGACCCCTATGGATACAACCATATTTGCTATGCTTGTTGTCATAATTACAAGAGTTCCTACGCATTGCTTAAATTATAAGGTGAGCTCGTTTCAAAGAGGCTTCACTTTGTTTGACAAAGAACTTATGATATTACATAATGAGAGTTTGTTGCGTTTGTTATTATGTACCGACATTTATGATGAAGATCATGCAATACGTGAGGCTACACATATGCTAAAACCGAGGACGGTTTTTCTATCAAGAAGGGGAGGATGATGTGACCACGCCACAAACACATACGACAATAGCGCCCAATATCAAGATTGAACTAAAGGTGAATTCGTTTCTTCAGCCTTCATATGCTACTAAGAATAGACCGCTACCTAATGCAAGTGATTTAATTGTGCTTAGGAACTTGGGAAAGGATGAAGGAAAGGGACATGGAGTCCTGGACATGCATGGAAGGAATAATGGAGGTCACCACGTCACTTTGGGACCAAGTCAAGCACGAATTCGAGTTGGACACGTTTTGGAATCAGACTCGGACTGCTACGATGGTACCAAGTTCAAACGGGCATAACTTCCTCATACGGACTCCGTTTGGGACGTTCTTGTACTTCATGGAAAGCTTATGAAGTCTACTTTCCAACGGATCCAACCTCAGCTTCAAATTATATCCAAGACGGCTGCAATCATCAAAAGAGTCCACATTGGTCACGTACTGGAATCGGATTCGGACTGCTGCAATGGTGCAAGTTTAAACGGACATAACTTCCTCATACGGACTCCGTTTGGGACGTTCTTGTACTTCATGGAAAGCTTATCAAGTCTACTTTCCAATGGATCCAACCTCATCTTCAAATTCCATCCGAGCCGGCCGGAATCATCAAAACAATTCACATAGGTTTCTGAGTCCGAGTCAAAAGGGTGCTGCGCCACCTCCACTTGGGCCCATGGGCCTTGTAACCCTAGGGTGTACCCTTTGGGACGCCTCCTCTGGTTGTTTTCACTATATAGGAGCCGCCGCCTCCGTTTCTAGGACTTAGGTTTTGTTTAGATCAGTTTAGCCCCTTGTGCAAACTCCACGTTCTCTTGTGTCGGCTAGACCAACAGATTCGTGTTACAGAACCTCAACTATCCTTGTGCGACTTTTATATCTAGCAAATTCAGGTTGCTCACTATCCTTGTTCTTGCTTGTTCTTCGATTGCATGCAGGAATAGACCTTCGTGGTCAGGTCAACCGCGTTCTTGGCACGGTTGATAACGACTTGGGTGTGGTTCAGCGATTGCTAAGGCGCAAGTGACGTCTCGTACGGTTGTAGTCGGATCGCAAGAGTCATCTCCACCAAAATCGATAGTTGTCATCCTATCGGAAGATCGGGACCCCATCGCCTCATCACCATGTGGAGGCATCCTCAACTAGGGGTGGAAACGGATCGGATACGGTCGAATAGTCTCAAATACGAATACGAATCCATATTTTTCAAACGAATACGGATACAAATTCGAATATTCTCAAATACGGATACGAATATTCTCGAATACGAATACGGATATTTTCGAATACGGATTTTCTCGGATACGAATATCGGATAAAACGGATTCCTAGCGGTTTTACCGATTTTTCACCCGTTTTTTACCGGTTACCGGTTTTAAATCGCCTAAATTCAAATTTTGAATCACAAAATTTGTACGAATTTTTCATAGGTTCTAGAAACGGATCGAATACGAATCGAATAGTCTCAAATACGAATACGGATACGAATATTCTCAAATACGAATGCGAATACGAATAATCTCAAATACGGATACGAATATTCTCGGATATGAATACGAATATTTTCGAATACGGATTTTTACTTACCATATTTGTGTTTTCTCGGATACGAATATCGGATAAAACGAATTATCCGTTACCGTTTTCCACCCCTATCCTCAACCACATCATGTGGAGTGGCTACACAACTCCGGAAGGCTAAAGATAACTCACAAGGTGCGTGTTCCGTTTGTTGTTGGTGACTATGTTGACAAGGTGGATTGCGATGTAGTTCCAATGGATGCATGTGGGTTATTGTTGGGAAGACCATGGCAATATGATCGCAATGCTACGCACGAGGGCCGGTCCAACACATATACATTTGTACATGAGGGAAAGAAGCATGTGTTGAAACCAAAATTGGAGAGTGCTATTCAAGTTGATGAAGAAATTACAGCCAAGAAGAAGCCAGCTCCCAAGATTACCCCAAAGCCGAGGACGGCTTTGCTTCAAGGAGGGGAGGATGATGTGGCACCAAGTAGCACTACAACTTTGGTTAGTGCTTGCAGTTCTGTGCACAATGTTCAAGAAGCTTTGAATATCAATTCTGAGGTTTCTAACGTGCACAAAAGACATATTTGGAAAGCTAATGAAGTCTATTTTTCAACGAATCAAACGGCACTTGATTTGGAGCTTCCTACACAAAGTTATGGTAATTTCATTGGATGCTGCACGAGCTGTCCGGAGAGACGCGCGAGACTTGCAAAAATAAAGAGTTCGAGTATTGCAATGCAAGTAAGGGTAAAATCCGACCACACCATGACTTTCTAAATATTGAGAAGGATTCCTTTTCAGGTTCCAAACGGATTTGGAAGCCCCTTGAACCAGAAAACAAAACATATAAAGATTTGAAACCGATTCGGACTCGGATTGGGACAGCTAGCAAGACCGATACTAAAACGTCCATAACTTTCACAAACGAAGTCCGATTTGGGCGTTCTTGGACTCGTTGGAAAGCTATTTTGAAGCCCCACATAATGGACAAGGTGCCAGCCACGAAATCCTCATAGTCAGATCGCAAATTAAGAGAGAATCCAGAGGTAGCAGTTTAGGTATTTCCTTTTTAGTTCGTATTGGAGATTGTTTCGGCCTTAGGCCAAGCAGTGCGTGAGTTGTAATCAAGGCCGTGCATTGTGCACCAATATAAGGCCAGGGCCTTAGCCCCATGGTAACTTAGACTTTGATTTGAGAAATAGAAACCAGAAAATCACCATGGTTTGGTGGCCATTGTTGGCGTGTTCTTGAGATTTCCATCGAGGAATTGCTCTTGGTGTGTTGAATCCAATTGTGGTGTTGGATTCTACTCGCTGAAACTTCGGTTTCTCTACCCTTTGTTCACGTGCTGCGGTGTGCGTGGGAGAAGGCTTATCTTGGAGAGGGCATCCAACAAGGCATATCGTGAAAGATCAGGGCCAAAGCAACGGGGTTCAGCTAGCTTGCTAGTGGATCCGCATCAAACCCGTTTTAGAGGAAAGTTTAATATCGACTCCAACGGATTCGAAATGCATCTTGAAATGAATTAGACCGCATATAACGTCCATTGGAGGGTTTGGCACTTAGTTTCGTTTCGTGCCACGATTTCATACGCATGGAGTTTGTAATACCTGTAGGAGCCCATTATGTTCAAAACGTTAACACTGACTCGGACATATTCAGATTGCATGCTGAAATGAGTTAGGAGCGTATGTAGTCCATTCGGGTCATTCGGCACTCATTTTTCACTTCGTGCCATGTTTTTGCAAGCACGGAGTTTATAGTATCAGGTGGAGCCCGTTTTACAGAAAAGTTTAACGTCGACTCGAACAGATTCGCAATCCATCTTGAACTGCGTTATAAGCGCACATAAAGTCTACTTCGGGGATTGGCACTCAGTTTTATTTCGTGCCTCGATATCATACGCAAGGAGTTTCTAATACCTGTTGGAGCCCGTTATGGACAAAACAGTAACACTGACTCGGACGTATTCAGAACGCATGCCGAAATGTGTTAGGGAGCGTATGAAGTCCGTTCGGGGCGTTTGGACTCATTTTTCATTTCGTGCCCTGTTTTTGTAAGCATGGAGTTTATAGTATCCGTGGGAACCCGTTTTAGAGGAAGATTTGACATCGACTCGAACGGATTCACAATGTGTCTTGAGCTGAGTTAGTGCGCACATAAAGTCCATTCAGGGGTTTGGCACTCAGTTTCATATCGTGCCTCGATTTCGTACGCACAGAGTTTGTAGTACCCGTAAAAGCCTATTATGGAGCAAGCAATAACACTGACTCAGACATATTCGGAATGCATGCCGAAATGAGTTAGGGAGCGTATAAAATCCATTCGGCGTGTTTCACACTGATTTCTCATTTCGTGCCTCGTTATTGTAAGCACGGAGTTTATAATATCCGTTGGAACCCGTTGTGGAGGAAACTTTAACGCTGACTCGGACGGATTTGAAATACATGACGAATGACGTGCAGAACATAGGAAGTCCATTCGGGGGGTTTGGCACTTTGTTTTATTTCGTGCCTCGACTTGTGCTCATGGAGTTTGTAGTACGTACAGGAGCCCATTACGGACTAACATTTAACACCGACTTGGACAAATTCGAAATACGCATTGAAATTAGCTAGGGAGCATACGAAGTCCATTCAGGGTCTTTGGCACACATTTTTACTTCGTACGCATGGAATTTGCTCCTTCGGAACACTTTGGCGGAATGTTTAGCCCCGAGTGCGACGGATTCAAAATGCACTGCGAAATGGGCTATAGAGCCTATGAAGTCCATTCGGGGGGTTTGGCACACATTTTTGTTTTGTGCCAATATTTCATACGCGTGGAGTTTATTGTTTCCGTTCGAATCCGTTATAGAAGAAAGTTAGGCACTGACTTGGACGGATTCAAAACGCATGCCAAAATTTGTAACACCCCAGAACCCACATTACCCTGGGATGCTACTAAAACTGCTCTACAATGAGCCAATTTACAAGATAAAATAAACTGGCAACACTTACTAAACAAGATAGTATAAGCGGAAACATAAACAACTAAGGAATAACAGGATAGTGATAGCAATTCACTATTTAAAACATCCTCCAACATTTTAATCTAAAACATAGTTCACAAATTTAACATTATTAAGACAATGTAAACAAAGCTATGCAAGGTCTAGAATCCTTTCAACTTTATTACAGCATAAAAATATGATTCACGTGCATCAGTGTGGTGCCGTTCTACCCTTCCCATGCATGCTCAAAGTCCACCTGTAGGGAGGTGATGTGACCACACCACCAACACATATGACCCTAGCGCCCAATATCAAGATTGAACTAAAGGTGAATTCGTTTCTTCGGTTTCAACATATTTTAAATAAGAATATGATGCTACCTAATGATGAAAATATATATATTTGTAGCACCACATCATGTTTGCATCAATTCAAGCAAGAGTTCAACTTGGACACATTTTGGAATCCAATTCGGCCTCCAGATCAGTTCGGATTCAGCACGACGGCCCAACTTCAAATGTGCATAACTTTCACATACGGAGTCCGTTTGAGGTCCACGAGTACTCGATGGAAAGCTTTGCTCGTGCTCTTTCCAATGGATCCAGCCTCATCTCCAAATTCCTCCTGTGCTCACTGCAATCACTCGAAGAAGGTGCTGCACCACCTATTTGGGTCAAATTGGGCCTTGTAATGTTTGGGCCCAAAGGGGAGTGCTCCCCCACCTAGGCCCACACTATTCACGCATTACTATTCATGTGAACAGTATCATGAATAGTACCGCCCCCTTTTCCTTAGTTTTGTGTGGCTTCCCCACCCCTATTTAAGGAGGCTGCACCCTTCTAGTTTTCTGGGATTTCGTTTGATTAGTTTTTCCATTGTGAAAACTTTTGTTCTTCGCTTGTGTCGGTTAGACCAACCGTAATGAACCTTCTGTGAAATCCCACCTTTTGAGCTTAATATAAATATTTGCAATTTCAGATTGCTTGTTATCTTGTTCTTGCGTGTTCTTTGGTTGTATGCAGGAATAGACCTTCGTGGTCAGGTCAACCGCATTCTTGGCACGGTTGATAACGACTCGGAGTGTGGTTTAGCGATTGCTTGGTGTTCTGGTCGTGACCGGTTAGTAGCCGCATCGTTCTCCTCCAAATCGAAGTTATCATCCTATCGGAAGATCGGGACCCCATCGCCTCATCAAGTGGTATCAGAGCTTCAGTTGACCGGTAGAAATTCTTTGTATCCCTAGTTAGTAGATTGATTTTTATTTCCTATAGTCCAGAAAAATTGCCCCACAAAAAGAGTTAATTTTTGCTGTCCAAGCCCCATTGTGCTTTTTGATCTGTTAATTTTGGTTTGCTAAATTGAGTTTGTGTCCGTCTTAGTATTGTCTTGTTGCTGGTCATATTTTTTGATCCCATAAAACTCCCAAAAAAATCCCCACGTCCAAAGCCTTCAAAAACACATCAAACCCTAATTTCCAATTTCGGCCAGAAGACTCCCTCTTGTGCAGCCGCCACCAAAAACGCAATAACTTTTGTTTCCGCTATCTTTTTTGAGTGAAACCAGCGCCATTAGATCCATATCTTCCTTATCTAACTGCCCCTAAAATTTCGCTTCGTTCCATAAAGGCAGTTAAAAGATACCCGCGGTGCAAGTTGACCCAAATTTCTGGATTGAATCTGTAACAGTCCGCACTTTTGATTTTTGTGCGATTTTATCCGTCGGTTTCTAGAACATGGCCCCAAAAGAAAAGTTGTAGAAAAAGCCGTCAGAAACAGAGAAAAAAAAGAAGCATTGAAAAAGAGGCAACTGAAAAAAAGTTACGGCCAAAATACCGACATCTTGTCGAGTGGACAGAAATCCGCCATTCTCAGATTTGGGTCAATCCTTGTGCCTGTCAATACCAGATTGCATTCTATTGAGTTATCTTGTGTTCATCACTCCTATACATTGTTACACACTTGTTTTGGCCATCTCCTATCCTTGTTTGATCAGCAACATAGGCTAAGTGCTAGATACGAACTATAATTCAATTCTGTGCAAATTCTGAAATTAACTGATTGTTCTCCATTGCTACATATCTAGCCTTCCAAGCTACACCATTTACTAACCGAACAGATCACGTCGAACCGGCCCTTGCAATCGCTTTACTCATCACTTGAGTTAGATTTATCACGAATTAGCCACCGGTTGCACCACCTGTTTGCTTTGGTAAGAACTAATAAGAATTTGGTAAGAGCTTGAGAGATGCGTGACTTGATTTGAGCCTCCATATCGTAGTAGTTGATAGGAACATTTACTTGTGATTTGTTTCCTTGTTTTCTACTAACAATGACAGGCTTGAGAAAATTGGTAGATTATGATGTCATCGCGGGCAGATTTGAATTCGAAGGGAAACAATTACCGGTATATATCTTGCCACTCACCGCTGAGAGTACGTCGTCGGACTACTTCTTGTGGGTTACTATGATGGATAGCTACTTTGACAGACAAGATCTTGATCCTTATGAGAAGATGAGCATGGCAAGGACGGCACTGATTGGTGATGTTCAACATTGGTGGTCGAATCTCGAGTTCCATTATATATACACATGGGAGGAGATGAAAAAGAAATTGCGACATCGTTTTGTACCTCCAGCACCCACGGTCACAAGCGAGGTGCAATCTGAGGTAACTAAAAATGTCGATATTGTTTTGGCTCCTACTCCATCTACAGATACCACCGAGATACTTGAAGAGTTGAAGGATGATCCGGTACATCTTATGCCATTAGATGAGAAGTTTGAGGTACCTACAGAGTCTGATGAGGACGATAATGACAAAGGTACTGATTTGGTGTTACAACAAGACATAGAGCAACCTTGTGAGTATATACCTGCTGTAGTGCAATCTTTTGATATTCCTTGTGTTGACTTGAACGAACCATGTGCTGATCTAAATTCTCATAATTTTGCACATGTCAAATTAATTACACATAAGGAAGTATTTAATAGAATATCCCCTGCTGATGCATTGTGCTATATCATGCTTAATGAGGCCGTTAGTTTGGATTGTGCTACGGAGAAAGTTTCTAAACTTGCATGTTCGAAATTCTTGTTTAGTGCCTACACCCCTGGGTATAAGTTTAATTTGATTGGAGATTACGGTGTAGAAAATCAATTTCTTGTATATCGAATATGCATAACTTGTGATCACATGGGTGAATTGAAACTTGTTGTTTTGAACAACTCTTGTATGCTCAATCTTGTTCATTATGAAAGAAAAATAAAATTTAGTGATCATTCAATGCCTATGTGTTCTTCTCTTGTTGAACCATCTAACATTGACAATCTGAATAATGAAATTGATGTATGGAAGAACTTGCAAATCTTTTCACCCTTACTAGATGAATTTGCTATTGCTCAATTGAAATCTGATTATATGAAAGAACTTTGCTTGATTCCAAAAGTTGTAGCTTTGTCCATATGTGCCACCACTACAAGTATACAACTTCAAAGATTTGAATTGCATAAATGCTTCACTTACATTTGCAAACCAAGTTGCAATAATTGCTATGTGAGAAATTTTGATTTGCTCATTAACATATATGATTACTTTTGGGTTAATAATATAATGAGCTTTTATGATCACTGTTGTTTTATAACATTAATTGTGCAACAACGAATAATTGTTAAAACGGATGACATATACCTATACCATGCATACACCTTGGCTTCTTTGTTATCATACTTTCAACTTATCAAAAGCCGAGGACGGCTTTGTTTTCAAGAAGGGAAGGATGATGAGGACACGACCCCTATGGATACAACCATATTTGCTATGATTGTTGTTCCAATTACAAGAGCTCCTACGCATCACTTAAATTACAAGGTGAGCTCGTTTCAAAGAAGTATTACTTTGTTTGATAAAGAACTTATGATATTACATAATGATAGTTTGTTGCGTTTGTTATTATGTACCGATATTTATGATGAAGATCATGCAATACGTGAGGCTACACATATGCTAAAACCGAGAACGGTTTTCTATCAAGAAGGGGAGGATGATGTGACCACGCCACCAACACATATGACCCTAGCGCCCAATATCAAGATTGAACTAAAGGTGAATTCGTTTCTTCGGTTTCAACATATTTTAAATAAGAATATGATGCTACCTAATGATGAAAATATATATATTTGTAGCACCAGATCATGTTTGCATCAATTCAAGCAAGAGTTCAACTTGGACACATTTTGGAATCCAATTCGGCCTCCAGATCAGTTCGGATTCAGCACGACGGCCCAACTTCAAATGTGCATAACTTTCACATACGGAGTCCGTTTGAGGTCCACGAGTACTCGATGGAAAGCTTTGCTCGTCCTCTTTCCAATGGATCCAGCCTCATCTCCAAATTCCTCCTGTGCTCGCTGCAATCACTCGAAGAAGGTGCTGCATCACCTATTTGGGTCAAATTGGGCCTTGTAATGTTTGGGCCCAAAGGGGAGGTGCTCCCCCACCTAGGGCCACACTGTTCATGCATTACTATTCACGTGAACAGTACCATAAATAGTACCACCCCCTTTTCCTTAGTTTTGTGTGGCTTCCCCACCCCTATTTAAGGAGGCTGCACCCTTCTAGTTTTCTGGGATTTCGTTTGATTAGTTTTTCCATTGTGAAAACTTTTGTTCTTCGCTTGTGTCGGCTAGACCAACCGTAAAGAACCTTCTGCGAAATCCCACCTTTTGAGCTTAATATAAATATTTGCAATTTCAGATTGCTTGTTATCTTGTTCTTGCGTGTTCTTCGGTTGCATGCAGGAATAGACCTTCGTGGTCAGGTCAACCGCGTTCTTGGCACGGTTGATAACGACTCGGAGTGTGGTTTAGCGATTGCTTGGCGTTCTGGTCGTGACCGGTTAGTAGCCGCATCGTCAAAGTCGTTCTCCTCCAAATCGAAGTTATCATCCTATCGGAAGATCGGGACCCCATCGCCTCATCAGGAGGGGGAAACAAGGGTGAGATAAAAATCTCAGCAAGCAAACTGTTTAACAGGCTATTCAAACTACGAACAATTATACATCATCATTTATAATTCCATACAACTACAACCATAATTCATGTCCACAATTATTAAACCACCACAAATTTTCATGAATCATACCTCTTCAATTTCAGATTTAATTGGCATATGAATGCAGTCATTTTATCCACAATTAAATGCAAATGAAACATTTAATCTTCCACAAACCACAATAGGTTAATCATCAACATTCTTCCACAATTAAATGCAAATGAAACATTTAATCTTCCACAAACCACAATAGGTTAATCATCAACATTCTTCCACAATTAAATGCAAATGAAACATTTAATCTTCCACAAACCACAATAGGTTAATCATCAACATTCTTCCACAATTAAATGCAAATGAAACATTTAATCTTTCACAAACCACAATAGGTTAATCATCAACATTCTTCCACAATTACAATGTTATTATCCTCAACCTCAAATCACCATCAATGACGTTAAAGCATTAACAAATAAATCTTGTTTGACTACTTTAAATTCTCAACCACTACCACTAGCAAAAGCAATAAAACATATGTATGTTTTACTTCAACACTTTATTATTTCTCACATTCACAATTGTTATCAACAATTAATACAAGAGAAAAGAATCTCATGCCACAATCACAACCCTTACCATACATAAGGGATGAACCCCATTCCACGTCCACAACCATAATCCTCATACCACAAATAGCTCACATGAGCCAATTCCACATTACAACTATGAAGTTGTATAATCCACATTACAACTATGAGTTGAATATTCCACAAAATAACTTCACCACAACATATTGCATATGTATGCAAATGAATCTTTCCACAATGTAATGCATATGAATGCTATGCTCCACATCACTCTTTCCAGGGCAGGATTTGAGGTGCATCGTATTACGGCAATATACGATGCTTCCCGCGGGATAAGAGGTGCATCCTATTACGGCAATATACGATGCTGTACCGGTACGGTCGCGGCTATGTGCGGCGACATCCACATATGCATATGACATGATATGATATGATAATCACAAATCACATTAATCCATCCTCAAAGGAGCATCAACATGCTCACGACATATCCACATCTACCACATGTTATTTTCATGTTCCACATTATAACATTAAGTAAGATTTCCACATGGCTACCAGCAGATTATCAACATATCAATGGATAAGTACTTGCTACCATCTCCACAATTAAATTATCATGCAGTCATGGCATAATGTATCAAATTACAATAATAATGTAAACTGCAAGTAGAAGGAATAACAAGTTAAACGGTAGCAACCACCGCTACGTTTACTTGCCTCAAACCGACGAAGCGAAGTAAAATCAAGAGCGCTCAGGGACAAGACCACCTGTCCAAAAGGCAACTCTCAGCACACAGCTACAGCATACAAACATGACATTAATAATTAAAAACGTCGCTAGAACCCCGAACCCGCACAAACTCCTCTCCGCTCAACAATTCAGCAAATTGCCCTCTGCTGCAGCGCTGCTTAACATTTTCGTAACTTTAAAAATATTGATCCAATTACAGCAAACGATATCTCTCTGGATTCATCACTTAAAAGCCTACATTTTTCATGTAGAACACCTATTTTTATTTTTATCACAGCAATAAAAATAAACAAATGCGTCCCAACATCAGTAAAAGGGTCTAAAAATTCTGCATTTTATACAGCAGATATATCTCTAAATTATCTACAACTTTCTCAATTACGGACATGGTCATAAAAATCATTTACGACCTCTAATTCCCAGATTACCGTCGGTCTGTACCAATCTGCTCGCCTGACGAACAGCAGTATTCCTGACCCTGTAACTCCCAGATACCACGGCAGAAAATTCCGAAACAAATACAGGAGATGCGTCTGGAAGTCCTCTACAACTTGCCTTTTGGGAGAGTCTGCAGGAAAAATCGTTTACTAGGTCAAAACCTCGCGAACAGACGCGCTGCGCGAATCAATCTACAGGCAGACAGCAACTAATCTCTAATCGGGCAATTAATCTATTAACTACCTTCAAAATCCGTGCCAAGAACCCTAATTATTTCGAAACTAAGAGGGTTTGGGATGAGGAAAAATTACCTAGATGAAGAATCACCCCTTTTTTCCTCCTCTTCTTCTTCTCCTTCCTTCTTCTCCTTCTCCTTCCTCTCCTTGGCTCCAATGGCAGCAGCACTTGTGGGGGGTGATGGAGGGGGGAAGAGGGCTGCGCCCAGGGGGTGGAGGAAGGGGGGTGGCGGCTGCAAAGTGATGAGGACATCCCTTCCATGGATACAACTCAGCCACAACAAGTGTTACAAGGACCACTCACTCGAGCTCGTGCTCGTCAACTTAATTACCAGGTGAATTCATTCCTAGGTTCATATATTATTGAGAATAGACCGCTACCTAATGCAAGTGATTTAATTGTGCTTAGGAACCGGGGAAAGGATGAAGGAGAGGGATGTGGAGTCATGGACATGCCTGGAGGGAATAATGGAGTTCACCACGTCACTTTGGGGCCAAGCCAAACAAGAATTCGAGTTGGACACGTTCCGGAATCAGTTTCGGACTGCTGCGATGATACCAAGTTCAAACGGGCATAACTTCCTCATACGAACTCCGATTGGGACGTTCTTGTACTTCATGGAAAGCTTAGGAAGTCTAGTTTCCAACGGATCCGACCTCATATTCAAATTCCATCTGAGCCGGCCGCAATCTTCAAAAGACTCCACGTTAGTTTCTGAGTCCGAGTCAAAAAGGGTGCTGCGCCACCTCCACTTGGGCCCATGGGCCTTGTAACCCTAGGGCGTGCCTTTGGACGCCCCCCTGGTCGTTCTACCTATAAAGGAGCCGCCGCCTCCGTTGCTAAGACTTGGATTTCGTTGAATTTAGGTTTAGCCATTGTGCAAACTTTGTTCTTCAGTTGTGTCGGTTGACCACCTATCAAGACA